>CAWUFW010010116.1:0-724858 GCA_963921515.1 Calotriton arnoldi
TAATAACTTTGGCATCGTGTGACGAATCGTCCTGAAATTCTCCCAAAACAAAGTCTATCCAGGTCAGCTCCTATCCTGAAAGTTTGGGGGTGATTCATCAAGCGGGGGCTGAGAAAAAAGGGGGGTCCCAAAACTCGTTTTCTCCATGTTAATTTCCATAGGAAATTGTGCGACGAGCTACAGCCCGAACTGCTGAACGGAATGACCCCAAATTTGGCAAAAAGGTAGAGCCTGATTCAGAAAGCGACCTTTTTTATAAATGGTGTAAATCCGTTCAGTAGTTTTTGAGAAATTCAAAAAATAAGAGTCAAAAAATCAATTTCCCATAGGAAACTTTGTGCAAGGCTACAGCCGAAACTACTGAACGAAATTACTCCAAATTTGGCAGGAAGGTAGTGCTTGGGTCAGAAAACAAGCTTTTTAAAAATGGTGTAAATCCGTTCTGTAGTTGCTGAGAAATTAGAAATATAAAAGTTTTGATATCTGGGCGGAGCCTAAGTCGCGTGCGCGAGCTTCACTGTCATTGGCTGCTAGTAGTCCAAACCAGGAAGTGTTGGCAGCCATCTTGTGGCTCGGTAGAAGCGAGTCACCCGAAAACGGAGAAACAAAGGTATAAAACAAGAGAAGGGGGCAGGGTAGAATAACCCTGACCCCCTAGGCCTGCTCAGGGGGTCCCAGGGCCCAAAAAATCATTTTTTTTAAAAATAAAAAATCGGCAAAAATTTGCGCTGGGGTCGCGGGTTCTCGCATTTCATTTTAATGAGGCCCTTGGGTGGGCTAGGTTCCGGGGGTATTTCTTAAAAAATAATTGCAGGGGCTCGCAGGGGTTGCGGGGGTGCGCTGGGGCCGCGCAGCCCCGGGGCTTCACTCATGTTGGGAAAGGGCTGGCGCGGCCCCCCTTCGGGAGCCTTCTATGTGCTTGCAACTTTGGCGTTGTTTGACGAATCTTTATGAAATTATCCAAAAAGTTTCTCTTTTTTTGATTAACTCTTATATTGAAAGTTTGGGAGTGAATGGTGTAGGAGGGACTGAGAAAAAAGAGGGTCCTAAAACGTGTTTTCTCCATGCAATTTCCATACGAAACTTTACAGAAGACTACAGGTGAAACTGCTGAACGGAATTACGCCACATTTGGCAGGGAGAAAGGCGGTGGTCCAGAAAGCACGCTTTTGTTTAAATGGTGTAAATCCGTTCTATAGTTTTTGAGAAATATCAAATTTTACAGATATTGATATTTGAGAATTCTGACATGTGATTGGCTGAGGGGTTACGAGCACCAGCTTGCGGCTTATTGGCTGTGAATGGTTGAAACCAGGAAGTGTTGGCAGCCATTTTGTGATTTAGTCCGTCAGCTCGCATCTCTCCGTGTAGAAGCCATTGGGTTCGTAGTTTTACCTCTGCGAGGCAACACTGGCATATGTGTCTGTGTGAGATATGCCTTTCACGCTGCCTCTCTTCATATCACTAGGTCACGGCTATGCCTTTAGAAGCCCGTCCGTCGGCTCGGAGCTCTGTGAGTCAGTCTGTCGGTACGATCACCTACACTACCCAAAGACTACCCTAACACCACTGCACTGTCGTAAACTCTAAAACACTACACCCAGCACGATGACCTACACTACCCAAGCACCACTGCACTACCCTAAACCCTAAAACTACCCCCAGCACGACCCCCTACCCAAACACCACTGCACTACCCTAAACCCTAAAATACTACCCCCAGCACAACCCCCTACACTACCCAAACACCACTGCATTGTCGTAAACCCTAAAACACTACCCCTAGCAGGACCCCCTACACTACTCCAACACCACTGCAGTACCCTAAATCCTAAAACACTATCCCCAGCACGACCCCCTACACTACCCAAACACCACTAGACTACCCTAAACCCTGAAACACTACTCCCAACAAGACCCCCTACACTACACAAACACCACTGCACTACCCTAAACCCTAAAACACTACCCCCAGCACGACCCCCCTACACTACCCAAACACCACTGTTCTACCCTAAACCCTAAAACACTACTCCCAGCATGACCCCTTACACTACCCAAACACCACTGCTTTTTCGTAAACTCTAAAACACTACCTCCAGCACGATTCTTACACTACCCAAACACCACTGCACTACCTTAAACCCTAAAACGCTACCCCCAGCATGAACCCCCAAACAGTACACAAACACCACTGCACTACTCTAAATCCTAAAACAGTACTCGCTGCATGACTTCCCACACTACACAAACACCACTGTGCTACCCTAAATCCTAAAACACTACTCTCAGCACGACCCCCTACACTACACAAACACCACTGCACTGCCGTAAACCCTAAAACACTACTCCCAGCATGACCCCCATCACTACCCAAATACCACTACACTGCCGTAAACCCTAAAACACTACTCCCAGCATGACCCCCTACACTACACAAACACCACTGCACTACCCTAAAACCCAAAACAGTACTCCCAGCATGACCCCTTACACTACCCAAACATTACTGCATTGTCGTAAACTCTAAAACACTACCTCCAGCACGATTCTTACACTACCCAAACACCACTGCACTACCTTAAACCCTAAAACGCAACTTCCAGCACGAACCCCCTACAGTACACAAACACCACTGTACTACCCTAAAGCATAAAACAGTACCAGTCCGTCGGTACGCAGGTCTGCGTCTGCGAGCCGTCGTGTCCCTAGCTGTACATGTGCGAGCCAGTCCGTTAGGTGATAGGTGTGTCTCTGCTAGCAGGGCCGTTGGCCCGTTGGTGTCCCCTTGCGAGTTAGACCAGAGCTCTCCCTCTGCGAGCCAGCACGCTGGTGTGCGTTTGCGAGCCGACGGCCGGTAGCTCTCCCTGTGCGAGCCGAACCGATGGGCCACAGCTCTCCCTCTGTGAGCCTGCCCGACGGCCCGCATGTCTCCCTGTGCTAGCCGGATCGCAGCTGTCACTCTGAGAACCGATATTGGGAATATAAGGCGGCTCTAAAAAGAGCCCTTGTGTTTATTAGTTAGAGCTACATATAAGTGCGGATGCACAGCTTCAGGTTATTCAGAAAAACTCGATTTCCCTGATCTGTGAAGTGTACTCCATCACTTCTGTAGATATCAGCCATCTCAAAATGTATGTTGTTGTTGTAGATCGACCCCATTCTATGGTCTCTGAGGTATGCAGACACAGCTTTGTTGACATTCTTCCTAGATTTTTCAATCTGAGGACAAAATTGGTTTGACCATTTCCACTTCAGTCTTTGGAATATATTGGAATATACAAAGACAGTTTGATGCAAAAGCAACATCAATTGTCGAAAGGTGTCTTTTATTAGCATTTCCAAACCTACACCAGTCAATGTGCCTAGGTCGTTTCCACCACAGTGCACAATCATGAGGTCAGGGTGTTGGAGATGCAAACAGGTTTTAACCAAAGGCAACAATTGGTGCCACTTCAATCCTCTCTGTCCAAACCATTTAATGTCCACATTTTGTAAACCTAGGTCTAAGTCAATACGTCTCTGTTCTGCATACCTCTTGCACCAGAAAACATAGCTATGTCCCATGATCCACACTAGCATTTTGAAGGTATGGCTGGGAAGTATGGATAGATGTCTGTAGCTCATGCATTCCGTTCGTAGAATAAGAGATATGTTTAAAGGTGGGGAACTACTTTTTTTCTCATTCAAAATGATAACTGATTGGGAGATGAAAAGCATTGTTTTTTAAAAGTAGGGTGCACATTCGTTTTGTGGAAAAGCATCTTTGTGATTGGTTAAGAAAAAGCAGTTTAAACGTGGAGTACATATGATAGGATAACATTTGGTCAACTCAACCACACCTGCTACTTGCATTTGGAAGGCACTGTTCGAACTTAAAACAATCATGAACTTTTAACCTGCACGTGCCGTTAAATGTTCGAGAAAATGTTGCAAAAAAATATCGTTAGGTTTAACAAAATTGATGAACTTTTAACCTGCACGTGTTGTAGAATGTTCTAGAAAGTGTGTTGATAGAATACGTTGCACTTCTGACTTCTATGTGTCCTTGAATATTAAAAAAACTGTTTATATGGAAAATTAAAAAATAACCAATAGAGAGAAGTTTTGCAAGCTAAAAGAATCAAGGAACTATTCTAATTTGTTCTTTACATGTATTTATGTGTGGAGTAACAAAATTACAGACACAACAGCACCAGGAAGAGGAACAAGCAGGGAGTGGGGGGACGGCGGGAGATGGGCACAATGGCACAAATGCACAATTAAGTACAGCACAACTACAGACAAACCATGGCTAAAATGAAACACACCAACAAGGAGCACAAGTCACACAACCCGCCAACATCACACCACTGAACAAGCACAGAAGTGAAAACCACACTGCCTGAAAGGGAGAAGGGTGAACAAAACCTCACATGAAGGGACATCTCACACAGAATGCAGCACACACACATAGGAAGCAGAGCACACCAACATCCAACACAATGTTGTCCAAACACAAACATTTGCACAATCGAACACAGGACACAAATGCACTCGCCTGTGGCGGATAAACGTCCAAAAGCGTCAGTACGAAACAGGCACATGAGAACGCATAAGTATAAACCCACAGTCCGGATGGGGTAGCAATTCACGTATGGCAGGCAGCCAGAGAATCCGTGACACACACATTGGCATACAAATGAAAACACACCACATTTGGAGACAAGTGAAAATGTGGAAACTTTATAAAAAAAAGTGCGTGTCAGTACGGCCAAGAGTAGTGCCACGATATGCAGACAAATGCAGAAGCATGCCTGAATAAGGAACATAGGAAAACGTCCATGTTCACCTCGGGGAAGTCCATCACCAACACACATCAGTGTCAAGCAGCGTTGGTTGTCCGCGCCTCGGACATGAGTCGACACCAATGCAGCCATGTCCACTGTCGTCTTGGGACATGTGACCAGATGCACAACGTGCAATGATGCGGCGGGACACGTGCAATGTGGCACATCGAGTCGTGGTTGCAGGTACCTTGTCACTCGTCCATGAACGCGAGTGCATCTGCGTAAGCCACTATCTCTAATGAGTGATGGTTGGCCACAATATCTGACATGTCGTCGACGTAATCCATCAGCTGACCGGGACAGATGTGCTGACTCCAACCACTGTACCCAATGTGCACCAAAGCAGAATCGGGAAGTGGGTCAATTTGTTCACTGCATACTACGACACGTGCAATCTCCCAGGCCCAGTTCCCAACATGCATGCCAAACATCCATGCATGCCATAAACGGGCATCACCATGACACTCCTGGTCGTGGGCCAACACGGGGCGCACACACCCGTCGTAATCCATGTCAGCTACGCACACGTTGGAGAGGCACACGTCCATGCACCACTCGGATAGGCACGTGTGACATTGCAATACAGGTTGAACGCAGGTGACGTCCGCAATGCGGAAGCTCAGCCGGTAAGTGATCCGCAGCACTGCCAAAGGCAGTGCACCCAGGACATGCAGCAGACGTGCAAGGTATAGGCGGACGTGAATGGAGTCGACCATGTGTTCGGGATGCCCTGCCATTGCGTCAGTGGCTCTGCTTGTAGCTGCACTGGCTTGCCGTGTGCCAGTCTTGTGGATGAAATGGCACAGCTTGGTGCAATGAGCCGGGTCTGTGTGCAATGGGTGCAGGGCAGGGGTGTGGTGGGAGTACATGTGAAGGCCATTTCACGCACCCTAACTATGACGAAGGACTTTTGAGTGTGGGATGTGTACTCGTTGTTCTCAAATCGGGCAGTGCGTAGTGTGGGAGACGAATGCAAATATTATCGTATCTGTCAGGGGGGCTGGCCACTTGCAAGTTCCTTCTCGGAGCAGCAGATGTGTTAGCGCAAGATAGCTTAGGCAAAGAACCTTTCATCCCTACAGTAACTTCTCCAGCTGCATTCATACAGGATGTGTACAAAGGCCGGTCGTGGGTGTTGTGGGATGTCTGTGACCCTGGTCATCATGTATGAGATGCCCAGCACGTGGCACATGGGCAGGTTCACTGTGTGTTACGTTGCCAAACAGCTGCTCCTCCCTCCCACGAGCCCCCACACTTTTGTGCGCTGCGCTGTTGTATCCTGTGCACTCCTACGGCACACCATTGTAATGCCTATTCGCGCATGTCCTGCGGCATTCCAATCACACTGTGACACTGCCATTTGGAGGTGGTGCATGCCACTTTACAATATCGACTGCTGCGGCCCTTGTGGCGGCCACACCAGAACACAGAGACACACTTACCGCACTTCTTGCACACGGACATGTCCGAGACACCCCGTTCCCCTTGCCGGATAGAGCACTGCCCCTGCGCTGACCTGTGTACGCCGGACCAGCACACGCCGCTTGTGCATGCAGGAGGATGTGTGCGTGTCTACATGTCCAGGCTCACTGCCAACGCTGAGGTGACATGGTAACGTCCGCTGAAGACAGCACACTGTGATGTTGCAGGGCCCGTGCCCATCATGCTAACACAATGACCACATGGACACACTTGCTCAGATGCGGGTTCGGGGGGCGTTGGCAGTCCTGGGGTTGTTGCGATGTGTTGTGGCCCTCATGGGTATCCGTGTATCATGCTCATTGACTCTATGGCACCTGTGGGTGTTCCGGTGTGGCTCTTGGCTGTGTTCCCTTTCATGCTGCAGGTAGTCGTCCTGCTTAACACCAGCAGAAAGCAGGTGTAAAATCCCTGGTGCTAACGCGGCTTATCGCCGGACTTTGTTTCGCATCGCAGTTTTTGCCTTTCGTTGTGAAAGTTGTGATGTGGTTTTTCGTGTACAGAAAAATAAACGAACTGGGCAGTGTATCCCGTCAAGATTCAGCACCTGACCCACTATTCCCAATCAATATAAATACAATGAGATTTCTTCATTGATTTTGTGTGTACACTGTAAATGTACCCACTACCACAGTGCAATTCAATACAGGATTTTAGTATTTAGATTAAATCGCAAAGGTGCACCTCGTGTGTTTTTGCACGGGAACGCCTACTCTGCATCTCATTATCAGCACTTTAATGCAACTAAAGTTGAGATAAATCTAGCACACTATTCAGAAGCTGGTGCAAACTGCATACATCACCAGTATTCCCGCGATAACTGCCCCAAAATTTAACACCATGGTGGACACCACCAAATAACAGTAATAAGAACGAGAAAGAGTCACACAGCACTTAAGTAACAACCAAAAACTTTATTGAATTATTTTTTTTTTCTTTCAAACTTTATTTTTCCATTTACGTACATATAGAGGATAAACTAAATTTAACAAACTCAACACAAAACAACAAGGCGGAAGACTCCTGTCGGGTCCATCAATGTCGACGACACAGCCTGGAAAATAAAGCACAAAATAAGGACGTGTGTAATGCGCATATCAAAGGAGTGAGACACAGAGAAAGAGAGAAGGAAAAAAAAGCCAGAGAGAAAAAGAAAGGGAGTGAGGAAGGGAGAGAGAGTGAGAGAGATAGAAGGAAAGGAAGGAAGAGAGTGAGAGAGAGAGTGAAGAGAGGGAAGTGAGAGAGAGAGAGAGAGAGAGAGAGACACTGCTGCCCCTGCGCATCCATGACCAAATAATTACCTGCTGCCACCGGAGTGTCTACCAGTGGGCACTCCACGTGCCCGTGAAAGCTCCAGGGCCCGGTCCTGCCACCATGGCTTGGTGCACATTATGTGGACCCACTCCGCGGCCCAGCAGATCCCACACATGTCATGAGTTCTGAGTCATCAATGGCGGAGACCACATCAGCTTTTGGTGCCGCTAACCCTGTGCAACGCAAGTCAGCGCCACGTGGTGGTAGGCCACTGACGGCCATACAACTTAGGGTGCGACTAACCCTGTGCAACTCAAGTCCGCGCCACGTGGTGGTAGGCCCCTGACGGCCACATCAGCTTCGGGTGGCGCTAACCCTGTGCAACTCAAGTCCGCGCCACGTGGTAGTAGGCCCCTGACGGCCACATCATCTTCGGGTGGCACTAACCCTGTGCAACTCAAGTCTGCGCCACGTGGTAGTAGGCCCCTGACGGCCACATCATCTTCGGGTGGCACTAACCCTGTGCAACTCAACTCCGCGCCACGTGGTGGTAGGCCCCTGACTGCCACATCAGCTTCGGGTGGCACTAACCCTGTGCAACTCAAGTCCGCGCCACGTGGTAGTAGGCCCCTGACGGCCATACAGCTCAGGGTGCGACTAACCCTCTGCGCAACTTTTCATGGACTCTTTATGATTGAGACCCGTGGAGCGTCCGCCATCCAGTCACCACCGGCAATAAAGGATGTGACGTTGTCGATCCATTATATTTGCGTGGTCACATGGCCTGTGAAGCATGTGCCGGATGGGTGTGGTGTGTGTGCAAACCTGCCCTCAGAGAGTGGCCGTGACATGTTGACAACTAGACCACTGACCTGCACACCAACAGCGAGTACGCCTGCGACAGGTAGCTATGTGGGGGGTGTGAAAACGTGTTTTCTCAATGGATTTTCCATAGGAAACTTTAGACAAGGCTACAGGTCAAACTGCTGAACGGAATTACGCCAAATTTGGCAGGGAGAAAGGTCTTGGTCCAGAAAGCGCGCTTTCTCGCATCGAGTGAAAATATAAAAGAAAGGTCCCGGGGGCAATTTAATATACCGGAGCTCTGTCTGTGCGAGATAACCCTTTCACGCTCCCTCTGCCCAACATCACCACTTCGCAGCTATGCCGTTAGAAGCCAGTCCGTCGGCTCGCAGCTCTCAACCTTTGCCAGCTAGTACGCTGCTGTGCCTGTACCTCTGCGACCTACTATGCTGCTGTTCCTTTGGGAGCGGACAGCTCATAGTACTGCATCTGTGAGTCGAGCGGACGGGCCGCAGTTGTCCCTCTGTGAGCCTGGGTGCGAACTGTTCATAAGTCACACTACATAAGCATTGAAAAGCCATTTTGTGATTCAGTCCGTCAGCTGGCATCTGTCCGAGGCATTTCTGAAAACATACCGGAGTTCTTCCTGTGAGAGATACCCCTTTCACGCTGCCTCTCCCCACATCAGCAGGTAACGCATCCTCTTCCCACATTACCAACATACCCCCAACAACCTTCTTGGGCCTTGAATTGTCCCTGTGCGGTTGGACAAACAAGAATCTTAGTCATGTATAGATTTACATATAAAACATTTTATTTAAACAAAACAACAACAAATAAAACTGAAGGGAGTCTGCTGCTGTGGTCGCTGCCACGAAGTTGGGGTCACTGCCATTCAGGACTCAGGACACAGTTCCACATGTGGGATCGGCTTGTATTGAACAGGGTTAGTGGCACCACGTGTCGCGCCTTGTGTTGTACAGGGTTAGTGGCACCACGTGTCGCCGGCCTTGCATATGGAAATATGCCTCACTGATCGAAAGGAGTCTGGTGCTGTGGTTGCTGCCACGGACTTGGGATCACTGCCATTCAGGACTCAGTCAATCAATCAATCAATCACAGAATTTGTAGAGTGCACTACTTACCCGCGAGGGTCTCAAGGCGCTGGGGAGAGGGATGGGGGGGGGATGCTGCTACTGGTCGAACAGCCAGGTCTTGAGTAGCCTCCTGAAGGTCAGCAGGTCTTGGGTCTTTCGTAGGCTTAGTGGAAGGGTGTTCCAGGTCTTGGCGGCGAGGTGTGAGAAGGATCTGCCGCCGGTGGTTGTTCTTCGAATGCGGGGGACGGTGGCGAGGGAGAGGTCGGCGGAGCGGAGCTGGCGGTCTGGGACGTAGAAGAAGAGTCGTCTGTTGAGGTAGGCTGGGCCAGTTTTGTGGAGTGCCTTGTGTGCGTGGGTGAGGAGTTTGAAGGTGATCCTCCTGTCGACGGGGAGCCAGTGCAGGTTCCTCAAGTGGGGGGTGATGTGGCTGTGGTGTGGTACGTCGAGGATCAGTCGTGCGGAGGCGTTTTGTATGCGTTGTAGTCACGTGATGAGCTTGGCTGGGGCTCCCGCATAGAGGGCGTTCCCATAGTCTAGTCTGCTACTGACGAGGGCCTGGGTGACTGTTCTTCTTGTGTCTGTCGGGATCCACCTGTAGATCTTGCGAAGCATGCGGAGGGTGTTGAAGCAGGAGGAGGAGACTGCGTTGACTTGCTTGGTCATGGAGAGCGTTGAGTCGAGGATGACTCCCAGGTTGCGTGCGTGGTCGGTGGGTGTCGGGGCTGCTCCCAGCGTCGTTGGCCACCAGGAGTCGTCCCAGGCTGAGGGGTTGGAGCCGAGGATGAGGACCTCCGTTTTGTCCGTGTTCAGCTTTAGTCGGCTGATCTTCATCCAATCGGCGACGGCCTTCATTCCGTCATGGAGTTTGGCTTTGGCGGCGAGGGGGTCCTTGGTGAGGGAGAGGATCAGTTGAGTGTCGTCGGCGTAGGAGATAATGTTGAGGTCGTGTTGTCTGGCGATGCGTGCGAGCAGGGCCATGTAGATGTTGAACATGTGGGATTGGCTTGTGTTGAACAGGGTTAGTGGCACCACGTGTCGCCGGCTTGTGTTGAACAGGGTTAGTGGCACCACGTGTCGCGGCTTGTGTTGAACAGGGTTAGTGGCACCACGTGTCCAAAATTCGAATTGCGAGCTCTGCTGCCCGCAGTGTAGACTGCTAATGAGTGTTCGTTTGCACTTGAAGATGAATTTGGTGACTGTACTAAAGCTATAACTGATATAAAAAAAGTTCTTGAAGCAAGGATACTAAAAGGATATTATGTAGGTTTTAGGCCTGTGATGGTTACTTGCCTACTGGACTCTGTAATTAATGAATCAAGACTTAATTTTAATTGTGAGCCCTGATGACCGCAGTGTAGGCCAGAGGTAGCGGTCAGCAAGGGCCCATAGCCACGTGGCGTTGAGTTGAGGTGCACAGTTAGTGGCACCAGAAGCATTGAGAATGTATGAGCCTGTGATGCTGCTTGGTGCGGACGGGCCGCACTGGGAGCAATGTCTCTTGCCTACTGGACTGCGTCATCTGCAATCGCGACTGTATCTGAATTGTGAGCCCTGCTGACCGCAGTGTAGGCCAGAGGTAGCGGTGAGCAAGGGCCCACAGCCACGTGCATAGGTTGGTGGCACCACCGGCCTGCTTAGTTCAAGTTCAGTGGCACCACGTGTCGCCGGCCTTCCATATGCAAATACGCCTCACTACTCGAAGGGAGTCTGGTGCTGTGGTCGCTGCCACGAAGTTGGGGTCACTGCCATTCAGGAGTCAGGACACAGTTCCACATGTGGGATCGGCTTGTATTGAACAGGGTTAGTGGCACCACGTGTCGCCGGGCGTGCATATGGAAATATGCCTCACTGATCAAAGGGAGTCTGGTGCTGTGGTCGCTGCCACGGACTTGGGGTCACTGCCATTCTGGACTCAGGACACAGTTCCACATGTGGGATCGGCTTGTGTTGAACAGGGTTGGTGGCACCACGTGTCGCCGGCTTGTGTTGAACAGGGTTAGTGGCACCACGTGTCGCGGCTTGTGTTGAACAGGGTTAGTGGCACCACGTGTCGCCATCTTGTGTTGAACAGGGTTAGTGGCACCACGTGTCGCGGCTTGTGTTGAACAGGGTTAGTGGCACCACGTGTCACCGGCTTGTGTTGAACAGGGTTAGTGGCACCACGTGTCGCCGGTCTTCCACAGTGAAGGCCGGAGGCAGCGGTCAGCAAAGGCCCACAGCCACGTGACGTTGACTTGAGCTGCACAGATTTGGAGCCTACAGTCTTCTTAACCGATTATACTCTCTTACACAATTTGCATCGGCACTAATCTTGAATTGTTAGCCCTGCTAACTGCATTGTAGGCCGGAGGCAGCAGTCATCAAGGGCCCACAGCCACGTGGCGTTGACTTGAGCTGCACAGAGTTAGTGGTACTTGAAGCACTTAGCGTGTGCGCAGTCAGCAATGATGCGTGGTCCGGGCTGGCCGCACTGGTAGCAATGTCTGTTGCCTACTGGACTGCGTCATCTGCAATCACGAGTCGCTCTGAATTGTGAGCCCTACTCACCGCAGTGGAGGCAGGAGGCAGTGGTGAGGAAGGGCCCACAGGCACGTGTTGTTGACTTGTGCAATGTCTGTTGCCTACTGGACTGCGCCATCTGCAATATCGACTCCATCTGAATTGTGAGTCCTACTGACCGCAGTGTAGGCCGGAGGCAGCGGTCAGGAAGGGCCCACAGCCACGTGTTGTTGACTTGAGCAATGTCTCTTGCCTACTGGACTGCGTCATCTGCAATCGCGACTCGATCTGAATTGTGAGCCTTGCTGTCCGCAGTGTATATCGAAGGCAGTAGTTTGTACAGACATAAGTCCGTGGTGTTGTGCCGCTGGGGGCCTGTGTGGCGGAAGCCATCGATCGGCTGAGGAGGCTGGCGGTCACATCGGCGGCCTCGTGGCAGGGTGAGGGGCGCCACCCTGGCAGACACTTTGGCCTTCCCACAAGTGAACCACGCCCAGAGCTCCGGCCTATTTATTCACACTCCTACGCTGAAGTGGCGTACGTCGGACCAGCCCACTCCGGTTACGCTTATGCTTACAGGGGGGAACGACACAGCTACATGACTGAGATCTTCCCTAGTGTTTGACGTAATATGGTTGGGTCCACTGTCCACAACACTACAAGCACCAGTAGTATTTGTGCACATGGAGAGGTGTGTGTTCTGCATACTGAGATGTGTCCAGCACATCACCGCTACATTTTGCATTGTGTGCATTGTTAAACATGGGTGAATTGCTTCCTTCACATATAGTTTGTTCACACCGGTCCCATTATTCAGCTATTGTGTGGCTGAGGGGCCATGCCGTTTTCGGAAAATTCGCTGTGTTGTTCTGCGCTGCCTCGGTGGTAGAGGGGGTCCTGGGGGTGGTGGTGGGTGTTGTGGCGTTCTTGGGTGTCGGAGCTGCTTGATCAGTAGGTCTATGACATGTGTTGGTCTTCAGATGTGGCTCTGGGCTGGGCTCCCTTTCATACTGTATGTAGTTGTTTAATATTTAAAAAACAAGAATACATTATATAGTTTAAATAACAAATAAAAAAAATTACAGTAGGGAGAGGGGTGGTACGGGGGGGAGGTCCTGAGGGTTGTGGCAGTGGGTGTTGTGTCCTTCTTGGGTGTCGGAAAAAACTATAGGTTAAATGAACATTATAATTAGAAGTTAGCAATAAAAAAAACATTGAAATTCACTGAAAAAACCATAGGTTTCAGGGACGTTATAGATAGAAATTAGTATTTAAAAAACCATTGAAATTCACTGAAAAAACCATAGGTTTCAGGCACGTTAAAGTTAGAAATTGGCATTTAAAAAAACCTTTGAAATTCACTGAAAAAAACATAGGTTTCAGGCACGTTATAGTTAGAAATTATCATTTAAAAAACCTTAGAAATTCACTGAAAAAACCATAGGTTTCAGGGACGTTATAGTTAGTTGGACATTTCACTCATACAAAACCATAGAAATTCCACCGTTATAGTTAGTTCAGCTAACTATAACTCGCGCCCCCGCAATGCACTGCTGATGACGTCACATATTACATCATTCATGACATGGTCAGTGACATCACTGATGACATCACTGATAATATATACAGAAAAGAACACAAATTGTGATTAGGAACAAGGGGTTCTCTTATCTGTATTGTGTACAGTGTTCATCCTGCATCACTCTCTTCTGTGATGTCGAAGAAAAGGGTAGGGGAGAACCACGAGTCCACACTGGAGTCGGCCCCTTCCTTTCCTCCTGTGATTAAAAAAGAGAAAGAAAAACCATACATTAGTGTTATGGTTACGATTAAAAACTATTTCTACGTAAATGTCACACAGATTGTTTTTCACAGTAATTTCTGATCACCTTCTACGCAACTATGTCTAATGGGTATGAGTCCTAGATTCTAGTACACATGAAATTTTCCTAGCTATCTCAAGGATGGATGTAAAGGTCAGTGATCATGAAGATGTACACTCAATTCTTCATTTGGTTATGGCCCCCAGGGTATTTGGTTTGTAGATTGATGATATGCCATGATTCCCGCTGTCTCAGTTGGAGCTCTCTATTGCCACCCCTTCTGTATACTCAATTTGCTCAATCGCAAAATATGTTAGTAGCGACCTGTTCGAAAGGTGGTACTCTGTAAAGTGTCTCGCTACTGGGTAATGAGGGTCTTTGTTGTTAATTGCCCTCATATGTTCCATCACTCTCTTTTTGGCTGCCAAGGTGATACGTATAATGCAGGATTGCTTGCAATAAGTCCGTTTTCCCTTTCTTGTTTTATGTACTACACATTATATATGCAAGTCTGTCCCACAACTCAGTGTGTGAGCAAGCCTGCTGTGTCAGGCAAAACGTGTTACTGAGAATAAAACAACTGGTGGTGGAAAAACCTATTTGTGATCGTTTAACTTAATTTGTGGAAGAAAAGATATTTATATATATATACATACATATATATATATATATATATATATATATATATATATATATATATATATATATATATATATATATATATATACACACACACACACAAAACAAAGGTTAAAGATAAGTTATAGTTAAGAAAACTTCCTTTATGTTTGGTATAGAAATCCAACTTAAAGGACACAAACATTAGAAATTCTACAGTTATAGTTATATTTGTAATTTATCATTTAAGCAATTTGATTGTCATACAGTGTAGTGTTGTAAAGTACAAGTGTGTAAACTGGATTGGCGTATATTGCAGTACCGTACTGTGCAGTGGTGCAGAGCAGAACAGCGTACACTACAGTGGTGTACAATTTAACAGGGTACAGTGTAATGGCATATACTGGGGTAGCCTAATGTGTAGTGCCATACAGTGGGGTAGTGTACAATTAAGTACTGTTTACTATAATAACGAAGAATTAACTGGTGTTAAGCCTCGAAACATATATTGGAGTGGCAAATAGTGAAGTAACGTGCAGTAGAGTGTTGTACAATTCAATAGGGTTAGTTATAGAAGCGTAGAGTCTAGTAATGTACACGGAAGTGTCGTTTAGAAGAGTGGTGCAGAATGTAGTTTTGTAAAGTAAAAGAGCATACAGTACATTGTGGTACACTGCAGTGAAGTATACGGCGTTTTAGTAGAATTAACTGCTGTAGAGTGGAGTAGCATACATTGGATTAATGTACACTCCAGTAGTGTACCATAAAGTGGGGCATAGTGGAATAGCATATAGTGGATTAGCGTAAAGTGGAGTTGCATACAGTGGAATAGCGTACAGTTGTGAGCTGCACAGTGTAGGGGTGAGCAGTAAACTGGTATACACGAAAGTGTAATAAAATACAGTGGTAAACAGTATCATAGCATAGAATATAGTGGTGTAGACTGAAGTGGCGTACAATGGAGTTGGGTGGAGTAGAGTGGAATAATATGCAATGGATCAGTGCACAATTTAATGGCGTATACTGGAATGTCGTAAAGTGGAGTGGCATACTGTAAATAGTGTAAGTGCAGTGGCGTAAATTCAACTTTAATACACTGGAGTGGTTTAAAGTGGAGTGTGTAAATAAAATGATTGGTATCTTAAAATTATGTGAAAACATGTGAATGTTATACCTGAAAAATATGAATTTTAATATCTAAATTTTAAATTTCTCGCTGTATATATAAATAGTGTAAGTAATTGTAAAGTTATACTTTGTATAAAACGTAGGTATATATTGTGCTATGAAACACTACGCAAAGTTCACGGTATGCCACATGATGTGGGGCTTACAACTCGTGATGTGATTGGTTGATGTCTGTGTTCAGCAAAGGTAGAAATCAGCCATGTAGATTTTATGATAATTTTGCATTATTGTACAGTCAGTGTTTCCTGACTTCTAGGTTACGGTGTTACACATAGTTAAATATTAAGTTTTAATACTGTTAACAACCTATTACCACTTTTATGAAGTAGTAATAGGTTAACATTTTTGTTTTGAAAATTCTATATATTATTGACGTATGCATTTTTAAAATGTTTATACCATAATAACTTTGCACCTGTTTGAGGAATCTGCACACATTTTAGCAGACTTCTTCCACTGTTGCAATTGTGGAAGTAGTAAATGTTTAGCGGGGTTAGCTGAAGGGTGTGTAAAGAAAAAAGGAGTGTCCCAAAACGTGCTTAAAGCTAATGTATTTAATATACACTTTTATTATTATTATTATTATTAATTATTATTTTTTTTATTATTTATAGCATTTGTAAAGTGCAGTGTAACCAGACTGGTATTCTGGTGCCGAGCCGTAGAGTTGTTTAGAGGGGAAACAGAGTCTAGCATTCTGCTGCAGGCAAATACTGCCTTGGGAGTAACCAGGTCTTCAAAGTTTTCCTCAATCCCAACAGGTCCGTGTGTGCTCTTAGATTGGGTGGATGCTTGTTCCACAACGGAGCAGCTTTTATTGAAAAGGCTCTCTCACTTGTCGGACCTTTTCGATCCTGTGATTTGCTGTGGCAGAACATAGGGACCTCCTAGGTACGTATCTTTTAAGTCTATGTTGAAACAGCACAGGGTCCTTGTTCTGAAGGGCCCTGAACATGAGGAACCTAGACTTGAAGAAGATCCTCTGTTGCACAGGAAGCCAGTAGAGTTCTCTAAGGGCAGTCGATTAAGAGGATCTTCGGGGTCTATTTAATGTTAGTTTAGCAGCAGCTGTCTGAACTCTTTGCAATCTCCTAACCATATATTAGGGGATCCAAGGAGAAGAGCATTACAATAGTCAAGTCGACTCAGTATAACACTCCTTGCTTGTTTAGCCTGCACATGTATCACAGGGAACAGTTTTCTGAGACTACAGCAAAACAGGCTCCCGCTACTTTATTAATATGCCTCTCAAGAGAGAGATGTTTGTCGAAGTTAGCTCCCAAGTTATGAACAGCCTCAGAGGGGCGCAACTCTGACTCAGTAGGTAGTGGCCAGAAGTTAGGAGGTAGTGGCATCTGAACCTTATTTGCTGTAAAGCAGAGGAATTCAGTTTTATCCCTATATAGCTTAATGGAATTGACAGTCATCCACTTTACGATGTCTGCTAGACAGGTCTGTAATAAAAGTGCCAAATCCTGCTGACTATTATTAAGGGACTGGATCAACTGTGTATCATCAGCATAGTTAATCAGGGTCATGTTAAGCATTTTTATTAAGGAAATTACAGGCTTCATATAATGTTTAGGCCTGGGCGGTAAATTCTGTTCCGCTCGCGGAATTTGTGGAATTTGGGTAATTTCGCATTCCGCGGAGAACGCGGAATTGCCAAAAATTCCGCGATCCGCGGCTTTGCGGAATTTTTTGCTTGTTCGCACTTTCAAAGTGCGTGTTCACGAGATATTTCCCCCCGAGCACGCAAACAGCGTTCGCGAACAGGAAAAAAGCATCGCGAACGGGCGGAACAAGCAATTCCGCGTATTCGCGGAACTTTTGCGTGCTCGCGGAGATTTTTTACCGTTTCGTGGAACTTTGCGTAACGCGACTACGCAAATTCCGCCCACCCCTAATAATGTTAAACCATACCGGAATGAGGGCTGGTCGCACTCTCTTTAGAACACCTCTGAAGTCCGATCTATAAGGTGGTAATGCAACTGCCTGACAGCGGTCCTGCAAGAAGGATTTTATCTACTCTAACACGGTACCACCGACACCCAAGTATCTTAACCTTGCTACCAGGGTGTGGTGGTTAACTGCGTCAAAGGCTGCCAACAAATCAAGCAGAATTAGCATTGTGGACTGGCCACTGTCTACCCTCAGACCATCTCATCCATGGCACACAGCAAGGCTGTCTCTGTGCCATGGCCAGGCCTCAAGCCAAATTGTTCTACCTCCAACAGGGAATGCACTTCCAGGTAAAGAGAGAGAGACCTACTCACATGGATTTCCAGCACCTTTACTGGGAATGGAAGAAGGGAGATAGGCCTATAATTACTCAAAGCTGCCAGATCTTCTGATGGCTTTTCAATAAAGGCATAATTATGTTTTTTTTCCAAGTACATGGTACCACCTCCCCCATTCCAAGGATGGGTTGCAGTCTAGTCTATATGATGGCATAGGCCCATCTGCCCACTTTTTCCACTGTCTACGAGGGAGAGGTTCTAGACGGGAACTGGACATAGTGGTCATGGCTAAACTGAGAAAGTTTTCCTCAGGAATAGGATCAAAATATTCCGTCTGATAATTGATGTCAAATACACCTTTCTTGGGACCTAGTGCCTCTGTGTCATGCAAATTAAATTAAGAAATAGCACATACACTGATCCTTTTCAGAGGGGAGAACCTGTTCCCCATCTGAAGAGTCATTAATGTCCTCTAAGATCTTACTAATCTTCATCTCAAAGAAGATTGCTAGGTCATCACACAATTTCTGCAAGGGAGTTATTTTTTGTTTTCGACAATGGGAGTTTGATAGGTCACATAAAATATCAAAAACCTTTCTTGCACTATTAGAGGTAGCTAAAAGCGAATTTGTATAAAAGTCAGCTTTTGCTTTTCGAACCTCTTTTTTATAGTTATTAAAGACAGTCTTCAGGAATTGTTTATCTTCTTCTAAATACTGCCGACACTATTTCCTTTCCAATTGCCAGCATATTCACTTTGTAGCTTTTAGTGATGCACTATACCATAGGGTGTATGGTCAGTGACGGGGTTTATGAATAGTGAGAGGAATCATTTTATCTTACTTTGCAACAGCACAGTTTGTTTCTATAGGATTCCTAGGGTTTGACTTTTAAATTTTGTGCTGTGCAAAAACCAGGTGTCGTATTTTGTTTAAATTTGGCAAGATTACATATTATGATGTGCACATGTTTATTTTGTGTAGTGCAGTTAAGTTATGTAATATTTTATTAGTTTTGCTGTATGGAAAAGTTAGAAATATTCGTTATTGCTGTATTTTTGCAAAATGTGGCTGTATTTCGTGGTAGTAGCATGGTACATAGTGATCACAAGTCATCAGCTGAGTAGGTAATCATTGGCTTTACAAAAGTTAAATGCAAAAAGAACAACTGATGGACAGAATGCTGATGTCAAGCATTCACCCCAGTACAGAGATCTGGGCCTAAATCCATATTTTGTTGCTTGCTCACCATGGCATTCCAACTTGGACCCAGCCATATGCAAATCAGTCTTGACCTTGCTCCCCATGGGTACAGTCCAGCCCTACCAGTCCCAGGATACTTGTTTCTGGGCCAGGGAGGACCTGACTTGGCAGTTCGGACTGGACTGTCCCCATGAGGAGCAGGGTCAAGACTGGTTTGCATATGGCTGGGTCAAAACTGGGGTGGTGTGGTGAGTAAAACAACGATGGGTTAAACCCAGATCTGTGACTGGGGATGTGTTGGAAATCAGGACCTGTTTGAGTGTTGCCCCACTTTTTGGCCCATTTGAGACCCCTGGAAGCTGGTTTTCTGACTCTGGGAGTGCCCTGAGCTCTGCTCTGGACTGGCCCAGGGCCAGTGCTATGTTGAAAACACTCAGCGAAAACACAAACTTGCATTAGGGTACACTATGTGTTAGGGTACACCTATGATTGGCATGACCTACCCTATAAGTCCCTAGTACATTATAGGGCAGGGGGATTGAAACTACCTTTACGTCCCTAGTACATAATAGGGCATGGCAGTTTAGAGGCCAGCAGCCTTTTCTGCACTTGCATGTGTGCACTACTGAGAGCCAGAGGTCATTTTAAAAGCAGCCCTGTGTTGCAGCACTGCTTTTTTAATGTAAATTGTGCCCAAACTCAACTTTGGTGGTAGGGGCACCTAAAAAGTCATACACTACAATATTTTGGCATTTTAGGTACCCCCAGAGTCTCCCTAGGTGTGGGGATCATGTCAGTATAAGGGGGGCCCTTATAAAAGATTTATATGCCCTGGTGTTGGAGAAAAAGCACATTTCATTTTTCCCCATTGTAGATCCACGACCACATAGGATAACATGGCAATGTTACTCTGCCGCCCTGTGGATGGCAGTTGGTTTTTCTGTTTTATTGTTGTTCTTGAGCCTTACGCAATGTATACTATGCAGTCTGGGAGAGCACTGACAGTCAACTTTGCATGTCCAGAGTGGAGGCACCCCCTGTGTTGCAGATCTCCCTTCCCACACACACTAGCATTCACTACTAAATGTCTAGGTTAACCTTCCTAACTTGGAATGTCTGGGATATGGGCACTGCTAAGAAGCCCATTCTATTCATCAATACATTTTGGAGGGGATGCTCCTACAGTACAGTTTATTCGGTCCACTAAAGGGGAGCCCTGATCTGGGTGCGACCATCAGTCACGTTTCAGAGGGTAGCTGTTGAGGTTGATCAGGAGGACAGTTATGTTTTTGTGGAAGGCCAGTTGGAGGGCATGGAGGTCTTGCTTGGGTTGTGTACTTACCAATTCCTGCACAGGCACCCTTCCTGGCCCGGGTATCATTGGTTTTAACCTGATGGGTGCATTTACTCTGGATGTTGGGGGGGGACTTTAATTGTGTGTTGAACCCTGCATTGGACAGGTCACACCAGCAACTTCCACACTCTGCCACTACACGTGTTGCTTCTTACCTGTGGCAGTGGCTGACACGCTTGTCTTTGCTTGATAGTTAGAGGGCACTGTACCCTGATTCCAGAGAATACTCATATTACTCCACACCCCACGACCTACAAGTCTGACCAGGTTATTTCTTATGCCATGCTCCTCTTCAGCTCAGGGTTATGGGGCAGAGTATTTGAGGAAGACCCTGTCAGATCATTGCCCGTTATTACTGCGCAGGAAGTGGGGGAAACTAAAACCACATGTGCCCACCTGGCGCCTACAGCCTACGGCCCCGGAGGACCAAGTCTCCTGCAAAATGATTTGTGATACCCTCATTAACTATATTGCCAAGAATAGTGGGTCAGTGACCTCACGGCAGATGGAGTGGGAGGCGCTCGAGACTGTCGTAAGGGCCCAGTGTATACACGCGGTAATCGGCGCAAGAGGTGAGATAAGCCGAGACCTCTTGCAGGTAGAATCCTATCTGTGAGGCCTCAAGGGGGCTGCATTAGCGTGGATTTGCTTGTGGAAAACTGACTGATGCAAGGGAGCAACATGCCCGTCTACTTGAATCCTTACGCTGTATGGACTATAGGGTGTATCAGGCAAGATGCTACGAGGAAGGAGATAAGCAAGGTCATCTATTGGCATGGCTCTTGTGGTGTGCAATCGATGTAGTGCCAATCCTTGCCACTGAATGTAAACAAAACATTTAGGAAATAGTATAAAAAGTGGACCTTCAAATTGACAATGACAATATGTAAATAAACGTAATTCATAAAGTATCAAAAATACATATTTTATTTATACAGACAATATTTTTTATATTTTGTATTTTGTCTCTTTTATTATCAAAATTGAATTTAAAGTATCAAAACAGCAATTTTCACAATGTATATATTGAATTTTGTATTAAATTATATGTCAATCACAATATGAGTCCATGATCCCTACTGTCAATATTCAGGCATGCTTACTCATTCATACAGTGCCTAATTCTACATAGTATTTTTTATGAAGAATATCATATAAATTTTGTATATAATTTCTAGCAAGACATGGACTATACAGTGGAATTACTTCAATTCGTCTTTTGATACATATTTACAATGTTAAAAAGCAATCATGTTTGCCATGGCTAACGAAAATCGTATCCTACGCGCGTTTCGGCGTTACGCCTTCATCAGGTAGCCATGTAGGTCTTATGAAATCTAAAAGAAGAACATATATGCAAGAAGAAGAAGAAACTGTTTAAAGTACATATTGAGGGTCCTACTTAAAGTTTCTGCTCAACTAAGAGTCAGATACAGTATTTAAAAAGAAGTTAATTTAAGAATAAGAATGTCACAGGAGGAGGATTATATAACCATGAAAAAATTAGAAAGTCAAATATAGAAAAGAATATCAAGCAAGTCCCAAAATGGACTGATGTATAAAGATATTTATAGATCCCTTTAGTCACCGAATACCGTGCTATGTTAAAAAAGAGTCTTTAGAATAGAAAAAACACCACTTCAGAAAGAATGCTGTGTATATACAAGAGAGGCCTCTGTTGTGTGTAGAACTCGAATTTCTATTGCTTGTGACTCTTGAAATACAAACAGAAGTTTGTATTGATTATTTAAAACAGTATCGCAAAGATTGAATAACCTAAGGTTTAATAAAGATGTCCTAGCATGTAAACTGCTTGCGATAGGCTTATCTATGGATAAAGTGTCTTAGTGCAAACATCACTGTTGAGACCGTGTATAGATGCGTTGATTTTTAAAAGAATATTTAGAGACCAATAAGTGCACCATAATCGCTGATAAAAGAGAGGAAGGCAATGTTCCACACTGAAAATAAGACAATGGGCGTAATGTAAATTGCAATCCTCCCATAGATGAATTCAATTACGTATATTTGCAGTGAATCCATGCATACATGCGTCTGGATTATTGACTATAAGTTCCTTGGGCTCTTACCTCTGTGCTAGATGGTTGCAGTAATCCTAATAATGGGGTGCTCTCACAGCTAAGTTAAAAAATACACCGTAGTGATGAATGCAGGAGAAAAGGGGGTGGGGGGCGCCGCAAGGTCCTGCATAGGGGATACAGCTAAAAGGCTGGTATAAATTATGCAATTTCTGAGATGGAAACCAAATATTGTCTATTTAACATATGTCATTTAGACTATTATTGCTGGCTCCCTGATATTCTTACCTATGTATAGGTTTGTTTGCAGTAGTGCGGTAACAAATGACTCTGCCGTTGGTGAGGGAGGAAAATGGAGGATAACTTTGTCGCACTCCTACGATCCTCAATAAAAAACCTCAGGTTGCTTATTTTGCTTCTGCGGTCCTGGATGGAATTTCCTAGCGATGCTGACGTCACCGCACGTGTGCATGCGCACAACTTGTCTTCAGACTGCCCGACCGTGTATTGCCGTGATGTTAGGAAATTTAAACTGGAACTTAGCGCGCCAAACCAGGAAAGCTGTTTCCAGGGAAAACTTAACTGAACAGATTGGTTCACAGAGTTCGTTGGGCGGGCCTAAACCATCCCAATCCAAGCTCAGATTAAATTGAACATTATAGCGGCCATCTTGGACTAGTGACCAATAACATTCAAATTGAATACGTAAACGAAACTTCAGTTTAATTTATAAATAAAGGTTTAATATTGTTTAACCTATGGTACTCTAAATCCATAGAAAAGATTTTGTTTCCTTTAAAGCGAAAATAAAAGATGACAATGATCTATACTCGCAATAAGCAAACAAATTAATATTATGAGTAGTGTTACCCTAACAAGGATTTTAATGAGATGAGACAGTAACCTTTAGCATCATGAAAAAACCCCCATGAAAAGAACTGATGACAAAGATTGTGAATGCAATAGATAAGTAAAAAATATACTAGAGCAATGGCCATCTAAGTATATGTATATTCCATCTAAGTAAAGGGAACTGAACAGAGTCAAGTATCAATATTATCGACTGCTTCAATTGTTATTATGCCTAATGACTTCATCCCATGGGATTTCGGTATTCATCCCATTTCTGTATGTATCCAGAGTAAAGTTCCAATACACTTCTCTGCGTTTACGTATTTCAGTGCTTAGACTTCCTGTATTAATCCTTGCCATTCATATTTCTCCATTATCATTTGTTAACACTCAGGGGGTGATCCACGATTCTTTCTGTGCTCATTATCGGGCCCTGTACAATCTGATGCTAGCGCAGTGCTAGGATAGTTTGACAAAATTTCAGGAGACTGTTACATTGCTGGTGATCCCACCAGTGGAGAGGCCAGAACTGAATAGTTTGATAACGGTGCAGTACAATCAGGGATTCACCCAATTGTAAAACACCACTGCATGGGTAAGGTGCCTGCGACAGCGTGCAGGGATGTTTAAAAACATGCCTTTTGGCATTGGGGTCATGCTGTGTCCCTTTTCTGGGCCGCAGCACAAGCCTCAATGCAAAGAGGCATGTTTCTAACCGCCTCCACGGCGGTCGGATCCCAATTTGGAGGTCGGTACTGCCGTTTACCTGTCGGTCTGTCCCTTTACCGCAGCAATGCCGGTCAGGTGGCTCATCTGACCGGCATCGTAATTAGGGCCATAGTGCCCAAGTGGGCAATTAAAACTAACTCATTCTACATAATTCATACTAAAGCCCAATGGCATACGACGGGAGCCACAGTAGATACAAGTGCCATGTTGAAAATGTATGAGCAAATAACAGGTTGTGATAGATTTGATTTATAATATTTGATTTGCACCAGATGAATTAATTAATTCTGGTAGCAGAAACACAATGTTAAAAGATGTTCATCGGAGTAACACATAGGACCTCGTTCTTTTTTTGAGGGTTATTCATTTTTGGTGATATCACCGTGCTTAAACTGTATTCAAATGAAAATGGTGTAAAATGTCACGAACAAGGTTGTATGAATGCAACCAAAGTGCATTGACTTTAATTTCTGGATAAAGAAGCTTAATTTCTTCAATACCTGGAGTTCCGTGTCCAATCTTGGGGCGGATGACGGAGTTTATTCCATCTATGGCACGATAGTGGACTTGCCACAACCGCATCACCACTGATGATCCGGCGGCACGCCAGCACCCGTCTAATCCAGTTCGTATATAAATATATATATAGGTCATGAGACCTTAACGTTGGATATAAAGCTGAGTCATACTAGACACTGGAATTTAAGTTAAGTTTAAAGCAGTGCTGCATTTGGGAGTACTCCAGCATGAAGCATAATCATGGGATCATGGGACTCTGAGAGCAGAGTGTGAAAATTTCCGGATGACAAGGGCAGAGTGTCCCTCGGGGATTAAGACATGGTTAATGCGATAGGAGTCCCTGGATGAGTATGGAAGTCGGCACTATTATGTTTAAGTTATTTCAAAAGTCGCTTTAAGTGTTCAATTAATAATAACATAACATAACATAATAATGAATTAAGTACTTGCAATTTTGGTATGCATTTATCCAAAGATTTTTAGATTTATGAGCAGCAGTATAGGACTCGAATGACATTCCAGTCCAGTCTTTCATGTGTGCCAGCAAGATGTGAAATGGGACTTTTGGTTTTAAAACAGACTTTACTAATTACATGAACAGTGCTCAGTGGTTTTTTCAGTGAATTTCAAAGGTTTTTTAAATGCTAATTTCTAACTGTAACGTTCCTCAAACCTATGTTTTTTCAGTGAATTTCAAAGGTTTTCAAATGCTAAATCTTAACTATATAATTATTTTAAACTTACATTTTCTACGACATTTGTAAGTGTTTTTAAGAATTCCTTCTTTTTAAAAATGATTGGAACTATATTTTTGAACTTTTCTTTTTTAAATTATACTTCGCTTATCTAAAATCTTTTTCTACAATTAAAATCACTCTTTTAAAATACATATATAATATACCTCTGAAAATATACTTTGTTATTTATACGTACAACTTAAATTTATATTTACTTGAAGTAACGCTTTTAATACTATGAAACTTGTTTTATTGTATTGTTATGCTTTTTATTTTTTTTATTTTTACACAGGGGTCGCGCACCCTGCGCGAACCTACACGATGGGTGCGCGGTTGAAGGGTGCCCTGATGCATATTTCCGGGGTCGCGCCGGGATCCCGCTGGGGTTGTGACTTCGGCATCATTTTATAAGTATGACATATCATTGTAGAAATTATAAATATCGGTTTTGGTTAAAGACTTTCACTAATATATTTTAGAAAATAATTTATAAACAGTATATTTTAGTTTGCTATTAACTGTACGAAATTTCACGGCTGCGCGACGTATGCGCGTAGGGTGTGCGACCCCGCCCTCCACGAGGGCAGGACGTATGCGCGGATGGTGCACGACCCATCCCCGCATGTATTTCCGGAGTTGCGCCGGGCTCACGCCGGGGTCGCGACTTCGGCGTATTTTGTGAAATATCACTATACAAAGTTCAAATATCAGATTTGTATAAACAGTTTCACTAAGATACTTTTAAAATATTATATAAACATCTATGTATACTTTATAATTATGTATACAAAATTTTACGGGTGCGTGACGTGTAAGCGATGGGTGCGCGCACCCTACGCGACTTCATGTGACCATAAAAGAAAACTTCTGATTGGTTTAAAACCTTTTCATTCTTTTAGAGGGAGGATCCAACACCAATTTTATTTCCCTTATTATCTGCCTGTCTTTCTGGCAAGACCTATTTTTTGTAGGCTGCTGGATTTACTTTTTTCTTGGTGTATTTGACTTTCTTTGAGAATATGGCATCCAGTCATCCTGACCAAGATGTTGAAGATGTTGAAGAAGAGCCTGAGGAAGTGGAAGAGCTAGTGAAAAAAAGAAAAGAGACTGTAGTCTGGGCTTTCTTTTCAGTGCCAGAGGGTGAAAAGAAAGTGAACGCCAGGAAAGTCACCTGCACTATCTGCCAAAGAATACTTTCCAGAGGATTGGAAAAGAAGTACTCCTCTGGAACTTCTTCTATGAAAAAACACTTAGAAACAATGCACCCTATTCGTTTGGCAAAAGAAATTATGCGGCGGGAGAAAAATGAACAAGCTGCCGTGGCTGACAATAATGCCCCATCAACATCGGGTGCAGGACTTCCAGCTTCACCTCGGCCACACATTGTTCCAGAGCTGGTGGATGTGTCCATTAATTGCTGCAAATGCAATGCAAAACTGTGTGTTTCGGAGCAATGTCTTGATGTTATTGTCAATGTAATCAAAGCACACACGTGTTAAATAAAAATTCTGTCATTGACATTGTTCTTTTTCCTGTTTTTTTTCAACTATTGATGTTGGACTGTTGATTTTCTTTTTTTCAAAAAAAGTCAAAAACACCCCCAAAAAAAAAAAATTTAAATACAAAATTGTTTTTTAAAAAACGGTTCTTACGGAACCACATAAACTGGTTAAAAATAGAAACATTTCCAGAGTGATTGCATGAGTGTAGCAGTAGTGCATGAGTTATTGGATGAGTGCATGGGTAGTGCCTGGATTATTGAATGAGTGGATGAGTAGAGCCTGGGTGATTGGAAGAGTGCAAGGATAGTGCATGGTGGTTTTATAAGTGCATGAGTAGTGTCTGGGTTATTGCATGAGTGGATGAGTTGTGCCTGGGTGATTGGAGGACTGCATTGGTAATGCCTGGGTGATTTTGTAAGTGCATGGGTATTGCTTGGGTGATTTTGTAAGTTTATGGGTAATGCCTGGGAAATTGCATGAGTGCAGAGGTAATGTATGGGTGTTTGGAAGAGTGCATGGGTAATGCCTGAGTGTTTGCATGAATTTATGGGTAATGCCTGGATGATTGCATGAGTGCATGGGTAGTGCCTGGGTGATTGGAGGAGTGCAAGGGTAGTGCGTGGTGATTTTATGAGTGCTTGGGTAGTGGCGGAGTGATTGGATGAGTGCATGGGTACTGGCTGGGTGATTGCAGGAGTGCATGGGTAGTGCATGGGTGATTGCAGCAGTGCATGAGTAGGGTATGGGTTATTGCATGAGTGGATGAGTTGTGCCTGGGTGATTGGAGGAGTACATTGGTAATGCCTAGGTGATTTTGTAAGTGCATGGGTATTGCTTGGATGATTTTATAAGTGCATGGGTTATTGCTGGGAGATTGCATGAGTGCAGAGGTAATGTATGGGTGATTGGAAGAGTGCATGGGTAATGCCTGAGTGTTTGCATGAGTTGATGGGTAATGCCTGGATGATTGCATGAGTGCATGGGTAGTGCCTGGGTGATTTGAGGAGTGCAAGGGTAGTGCCTGGTGATTTTATGAGTGCTTGGGTAGTGGCAGAGGGATTGGATGAGTGCATGGGTACTGGCTGGGTGATTAGAGGAGTGCATTGGTAGTGCATGGGTGATTGGAGCAGTGCATGAGTAGTGTTTGAGTTATTGCATGAATGGATGAGTTGTGCCTGGGTGATTGGAGGAGTGCAATGGTAATGCCTGGGTGACTTTGTAAGTGCATGGGTATTACTTGGATAAAATTGTAAGTATATAGGTAATTGCTGGGAGATTGTATGAGTGCAGAGGTAATGTATGGGTGATTGGAGCAGTGCATGGGTAATGCCTGAGTGTTTGCATGAGTTTATGGGTAATGCCTGCATGATTGCATGAGTGCATGGGTGGTGCATGGGTGATTGGAGCAGTGCATGGGTAGTGTCTGAGTTATTGCATGAGTGGATGAGTTGTGCCTGGGTGATTGGAGGAGTGCAGTGGTAATGCCTGGGTGATTTTGTAAGTTCATGGGTATTGCTTGGGTTTTTGTAAGTGCATGGGTAATGTATGGGTGATTGGAAGAGTGCATGGGTAATTCCTGAGTGATTGCATGAGTTTATGGGTAATGCCTGGATGATTGCATGAGTGCATGGGTAGTGCCTGGGTGATTGGAGGAGTGCAAGGGTAGTGCGTGGTGATTTTATAAGTGCTTGGGTAGTGGCAGAGTGATTGGATGAGTGCATGGGTAGTGCTGAAGTGATTGGAGGAGTGAGTTGTTAGAGTTTGAAAAAATGAATGACTGCAATAAAAGTGACTGTAAACATTACTTGATATTATTATGCTTATTACATTATTTCATCTTACCTTGTTTATTGAAGTAGATACCAAACTCATTGAAACTATTTTACAGTTGTTTCACTGTAAACTAAATGTAAAATATTTTCAAACTTTAGTATTACTTTCTGTAAAAGAGAAGAAAAAAAACTGTTATTGCATTTAATATTATAGTTTTAAGAACACAACATAATTTTAGAATTACATAACATATTCAGTTTCCTTTTTTTGCTGTTTTCAGATTCTATTGAATTGCACCATACACAGTGATTTCAATGTTGATCATCATATAACAGTGGGGAAACAAATACAATCAGTGAGATTGTAAAAAAAACAAATCTGTGTTGAAAATATTTACAACAAGTTCAACTATCTGTTGACCTATCTACAGTTTCTAAATTACATTCTTCAACCACATTAAATGATCTACTTCTCTGAAATACATTTTCTAAAATATACACTCTCATTTACATTGAGTATAATATAAAGAACAAATATATAAACTACTTGTTTGGAACACAATTTTGCAAATGTAATAAGAATTAGCACAAACAATAATCCAAACAGTAATTCTTCACATTTTCCCAATAGGCCGAATAATGTTTCTAAATCTATTTGCTTTCAAAATATCCAAAATAAACTTGTTAATTCATGTTCACATCTTCCCAATAGGCCGAATGATGTTTTCAAAACTTTGGCATCAAAAAAATTAGATATGAATTTGGTAATTCGTAAGGCAACCGACATTTGAATTCCAAATGGGCATCATTACAATGTGTCCATCCTTTATTGCACTTTAAATACACAGTATAGTGTCCAGATGTTGTACTAGGTCCATCATGGAAAATAATAGCCACTGCTTTAAAAGTTCTTCCGGAAATTGATATTTGACTTGCCACAAAATTTTTAATTTTGGTTTCTAATTTTCTTCCATCTGCTCTACAACGTTGTAGCATTAAAATGACATATTGTCCAAATCTTTCTATAAATAATGTTGACAACATTTCTGATTTACAATGAGAACATTTCATATCTTGATTAGCTGTTTTTATTAATTTGTTAAAAGACACTGATTTGCAATCTGGTATTGTCAAATATATGAATCGTTCAGTGTCTATTTCAGTGGTAGAAGAAAATGAGCACTCTTCACATTTATGATCCCATCTGTAACTTAGTCCAAACAAATGTTCAATTTCAATCCCTTCTTCTTCCAATACTGCAAGCATAAACATAAGAAACTCTTCTGCATCGTGTTGTATATTAAGGGTAAATTGCGAAGAACCAGTACATATATCCAAAAGATGCCGAATGCCAGAAGCAGTATGGTTTTTAGTTCTGTCACTTACCAACTTTTGAAAAAGATGATGTAATAAAGAACAGAATCTTTTTCTCGATTTTCCATAACTTTATGATAAAGATCTTCTAGATAAAAGACGACATTTAGAATTACATTAGCATAGCAGTTGATACCTGAACTATTTTCTAACTGGTATCCTACAATATCATCAACAGAGTCCATTTTCATTTTCTTGGCAGCTTCATGCTTCTCTTGAATTGTTTTCTTTTTTTCAATCTCACTAGAATGTTTGTCATATTTCCGTTTTGATCATAGTATATGTTTTTCATATATGGGATATTCACCTAAGTAAGGAGCATAAACTCTTCTTAACCGATTATACTCTTTTACATAATTTACATCAGCACTAACTTTTTTCTCATCAAAATCAATCAAATACAAACCAGATAATGTTCTTACTCGAGATAATGTAACATATGCCATGCCCTCTTTAAACACTGTACTTCCAATATTTACCAAAGCATTGTCAACACTAAACCTTGAGATTTATGAATGGTCACTGCATATGCTAAAGAAAGAGGAAACTGTTTTCTACGAACATACAAGTCTTTTACAAGCAAAAAACGAACAGCACAACATGCAATCTGTTTTACCTCGTCAATCAGATCAAATTTAATCTTCAAAAATTCAATTCCATCTCTGTTCTGATAATTAACAAAATCTACAACTTTTCCCATTGCTCCATTTACTAAACCTTTTTCTACATCCAAATTACGCCGTAAAATTACCCGACAGTTTTCACATACATATAAAGTCTTTTCCAAACCAGCAGTCTTAGATATAGACTTTTGCAAAGAATCCACTCTTGATTTTAAATTTCTGAGAGAATAATAGTAACTCCTTCGTGTTCTATTATATCAATGGCTTCCATTTTCATTATTTGTTGTTTTTCCAGCTTCAAAAGTTCTTCATTGAATGTAGAACACTCTTGCAGTGTTGGCATTAGGCAAACTATAGAGTTCTTTTCTCCAATTTTTTTGTATATTATGTCAGGTGCTATGTTTTCATTTGGAAACAAGTTTGTTAGTAGCCGACTTTGTAAAGCTTCTTCACCATGCTTTGTCAAAACACCAATTCTTATATCTTGAAGAATGTTTCCATAATGTTCATCACTTGCTTGTCGCATATTCTTAATAAGTTCTTTATATTCAAAATGAGACCAAATGCTTACATTTCCAATACTTCCCAAAGATTTCCTAGTGTCTTCATGGACAAGTGTTTTAAAAACTGGTTGTCCTTTCACAGGAGTAAGTTGTAGTAAATCACCAAAGACAATTACATGTTTTCCTCCAAATATAGCATCATAATCTGTTTTTAAAATCTGTTGCCTTCTTAACCCCTTGAGTGCTTATGACGGAACCACGCCGTCATGAGTCACGGGCGGCGTGTGCTCATGACGGCGTGGTTCCGTCATGCCGCTGCCGCTCCGCTCACGCGGCACTAATTCCCCGCCTGTGCGGGCGAATTAATGAGCAGGCGTGGTCATGACGGAACCACGCCGTCATGAGCACACGCCACCCGTGACTCATGACGGCGTGGAGCCGTCATGAGCACCGAAGCGCCGCGCTCACCCCCTAGCCCCCCGCGCCGCGGCGAAGGGGTTAAATGTACAAAGGCAAGCATTAAGTTTGAGACCATGCTCACCTCATCAATGGTCAGAAGTTTCATTTTCTTCAGTACTCTTGAGACTTCATAACAAGCTTCTCCAGATAGCTTGTAGTATTCCAACTTATTTTCATGTTCAACTGATAGCATGAGTAATCGATGTAATGTAATCCCTTTAATGTTGTGTGCTGCTAACCCAGTGGGAGCGGTTACAACACAAGATAAATGTGATTCAGTGGTTTTCTGTAGATAACTGGTCAAAACTTTAAATAAGAAACTTTTTCCTGTTCCAGCTTGACCACTGATATACATTCGAATAGGTTTAAATGATGTGCATTGGCATTCATTTTTTTCATGCAGTAAACCATGCTGTATCTATTCTGTCACTTGCTGATATATTTGTTTTTGTTCAATATTTAGATGTTCTTCCAAGTTTCCCAACTCAATAATATCCTGTTGTGCTTGTTGCATTGCCCTTTCTACTTCATTCATGGCTATTGCTGCTTCATTTTCAAGAATTGGTTGTCCTAGAGGATGTTGACTTAGTGGAGCAGAACTCTGAATAGCTTGAGAACTGTCTCTAGCTATTTCAGCTGCAATAGTAGTTTCTTGTTCAATCTCTTCATTTAACATTTGTAGATAAGCAGAGAAAATTATGCATTGAATATTATCTTTACATGCATTAAAAGAATCTTCATAACAGTCGAACTCTCCAAGTATTTCTGCTTCACTACGCCAAGGCTTGAAAAGTTGCAGAAGTGCTAAATGGAAAAATTCCCTTTTATCTGGAGTTTCGCAACTGAGTTTCCTGTTGTTAATATGATTACCTTTGGCATGTTTTACCAAACATTCTTCACATCCAATTACTGCATATTTTTCTTCATTTATATTTTCTATAACATTTCTTTTAAAGCTGTAATGTTGCAGTACTTCATAGAGACATATGTTTTCCAAATGTGGACTCCTTTTGGGATAGTACGTATCCAACGTATTTGTTTTAACAATATCTGCACTTTCTGGTTCATTCAATGCTAAATATTCAATTTCTCGTACATATTTCAATACTCGATTTTGTGTTGCAGCAAGACCAAGACTTACCCAAATGATTCCTCTTGACTTTGAATATAAACTTGCAGAGGTCAACCGATCCGAACATTCGTAGGATCCAATCTCTCGATGGGAAAGCATCTTCAAACTAAAGCTGTACAATTTCTTACTAAGAGTCTTCTCTTGTGAAATTTCTTCCCACATTTCTTTCAACTCCGTATTTTCAGATTTGGTTATATATAACGTAACATAGCGAGCAACAGAAATCGAATTATCTGCAACATACTGAATATCCATGTTAGCATTCCACATTGTCAAAATCACTGGATTGTAGTCATTAATATAGTTTGAATCTTCAGTTCCTTTTATGTTGTAAGTATTCTTTGGAGATTTTCAAGTTATAGTATGCCTTACTGCTGACATGACACTGTTGACTCTTCCTTTTGAAATTACTGGACGTGGGAATCCAAAACGACATTTTGTATAAAATCTTCCCTTTGTTTAGAATTTCCGTCGACAATATTTCCCACATCGATGACTTTGAAACCGTAAAACTTTGTGTCTCAAGTTGTTTTCTCCTCCTTCTTTTGGAATGGCACAAGTAACATATTTTTCAATGAAAGACAAAACACTTACATCAGTATCAGTTCCAAATTTTGGTGCATTCTTGATCCATAATAACATGTGTATATGAGGAGCACCTCTGGCTTGGTACTCCTTTCTCCAAAAGAAATCAATAACTTCTCCAAGAGGTGGATTATTTTTATTGCAGATAAAATACATCATAGCTTGAAACCTATGATTAAAATATCTGCACACAATTACAGGATCCAACGGACACAGTTCTCCAGCAATATTTACAAATACATTGATTACTACCCAATTCAAAACGACCTTCCACAAACAAATAAGCAGCAAATTGACTCCATTTATCATTGTTTTCCATTTCACTTTTTAAATACAGATCTACATTCCTAGTTTGACTTCTATAGTGAGTACGTCGACAGCAAATACAAACATAGTTTGGATTTTCACCAGCAACTATCTTAAACTTTATTTCTTTTTCAAACTTCATAGTAGTAGTATCTTCCATCTCTTCTTCAACACCTACACTTATCAAATTCTCACTTTCTCTACACTCCTCATGAGGACCAAAGAAACGAAACTGTATATCATCAGAAACTTTTTTTACATCCAACACTGAACCATGCAAAAGAGCTGTGTTCATTTCATTTAGACATAATGCAGGACTTTTTACAGAGTACAATCTTCTTACTAACTTCCGCATTTCTGAATGATGTACTGCTAACATTCTTAAATGATGAAAACGACTTTGACACACTTTCCTAGAAAGACAAACCAGAGAATGATCCTGCAAGTTATTATATTTTCTCACTTTACAAGGATCTAGTCCTTGCAACATCTTAATCTTCTGTTTTACACTTTTTTTCCCATAATCTCGTAAGAAATTTAGTAATATATCAATAGATTCCTGTCGTACACTACAAATACTACTACAATCCCACTTAAACACTGTGTACGTCTCCCTTGAACTTCTTCAGCTATTACTTCTTCCACATTTCTAGGAACCATCTTTTCTTTTTCAATTGGACAACCGTCTTTAACTTCGTAGCAACGACCACAGGTATCAACTGCGTGAACTAATGTATTTTATTGAAACTAGCTTTCTTTATTGAAAAAAGGTTCCGTACTAGAAGTGTGCTTCCATTCCCCAGAAAGTATTTTGCAAAAGTTACTTATATTAGCCAGTCTTTTTCTTTTACTTTTCTCATTCATAAAGTGCATTATTTTATTTAATGTTTTCATTCTCTTCAATACTAATATAAACAATTTTCTTTTCAATTCAAAAGCCTTTTCAACTACACTTTCAATCTGTTGTTTTTTCTTGTAAAATGCTGATCTTTTTTATATTTTCTGCAATCTTTCAACAAATTTTGAAGTACTCTACTTTTATACATTCTTCTTCTAATGTCTTGAAATTGTTTCATCCTTCTTTCAACATGCATTGTTTTCGCATACCCTGATTTTCCATTATTTTGTCCTTTTTTTCTTTCCTTCTGATTTGTTGTACTACTTTTCTTTTTCTGTAATCCATTTTCAAAAAGCATTACCTTCTTTAAAACTTTTTAACAAATTGTTTAGTTCTCTTACCAGAAGTCTTTCTCTTCAATTTCACATATTGTACTTCATCTAAATTCTGCTTTTCTCTTTTCTTTAAATAGTATTGTTTTCTTTATTTTCTTATCTTTTGATCTTGTCTTGCCATACTCAATCTTCATTACTAATAATTGTAAATATCTGAAAACAAAAACAATTTTAAATAATTTTAGTAAATAGTTTAATATTATTAAAATAATTATATTCAAATATTATCATGTATAATTAAAGAACTATTTTCAATTGCATTCAAAGCAATGTCAGACACTGCACAATACCTACAATTAGAAGTACACAGAGTACATAGATACTCACAGGATGGTTGCAGCAGTGCAAGGCTACTGACTATGTGATTAAACCACTGTGTAGCTAATGCATTCATGATTGCAGAAGTAATGCCATGTTGATTAGAAGACTACATAGGTAATGCCTAGGTGATTGCATGAGTAAACAGATATGGTCTGGGTGATTTCAGAAGTACATAGGAAGTGCCTAGGTGATTTTATAAGCGAATGGATAATGCCTTGGTGATTGGAGTAGTACTATTGTAGTGCCTGAGTGATTGCATGAGTGCAAGAGTAATGCCTGGGGGATTGAGCAGTATAAAGATAATGCCTGGTTGATTGCATCAGTTAAGGGCTAAAATGTGAGGGATTAGAAGAGTACATAGGAAGTTACTGGGTAATTTTATAAGTGCATCAGTACTGCCTGGGTGAATTGAAAAGTACAGTCATAGTGCGTCAGTGATTGGAGAAGTGTAAAAGTACTGCCTAGGTGATTTTATAAGTGCATGGATACTGCCTTCGTGATTGGAGTAGTACTATTGTAGTGTCTAAGTGATTCAAGGACTGCAAAAGTAGTGCCTCTGTGATTTCATAAGTGCATAGGTAGTGGCTGGGTGATCGAAGGACTTCAGGGGTAGTGGCTGGTTGATTGAAGGAATGCAAGGGTAGTGCCTGGGTGATTGCATGAGTGCACGAGTAGTGCTTGAATGATTGGAAGACTGCATGGGTGATACTTGGGTCATTGTATGAGTGCAGAGGTAATGTGTGAGTCATTGGAGGAGTGCAAGGGTACTGCCTCAGTGATTGAATAAGTGTATAGCTAATGCATTGGTGATTCCATGACTGCAGAGGTAATGTCTGGGGGATTAAGGAGTACTTAAGTAATGCCTGGGTATTTGCATGAGTTGAGGGCTAATATGTGAGGAATTAGAAGAGTACATAGGAAGTGACTGGGTAATTTTATGACTGCATCAGTAGTGCCTGGGTGATTTGAGAAGTACTGTCATAGTGCGTCAGTGATTGGAGAAGAGCAAATGTACTGCCTAGGTGATTATATAAGTGCATGGGCACTGGTTAAGAGATTACAGAAGTGCATAAATCCTCATACGGTGATTGAAGGAGAACAAAGGTATTCCCTAGGTGATTAAACCACTGTATAGATAATACATTCATGATTGCAGAAGTAATGTCTGGCGGATTATAAGAATACATATGTAATGCCTGGTAATTGCATCAGTACACAGATAATGTCTGGGGGATTTCAAGACTACATAGGAACTGCTTAAGTGATTTTATAAGTGCATGGATACTGCCTTGGTGGTTTGAGTAATACTACTGTAGTGTCTAAGTGTTTCAAGGAGTGCAAAAGTAGTGGCTGGGTGGTTACATAAGTGCATATGTAGTATATGGGTGATCAAAGGACTTTTAGGAGTAGTGGCTGGGTGATTGAACAACTTAAAGGGTAGTGCCTGGGTGATTACATAAGAAAAAGGGTACTGCCTAGATGACTGTAGAACTACTAGGGTAGTGCCTAGGTGATTGCATAAGTGCATAGGTAGTGCCTGAGTGATTTTATAAGTGCATTAGTACTGGGTAACTGATTGATAAAGTGCATAGATCCTGTCAGGGTGATTGGTGGAATGCAAAAGTACTGCTTGGGTGATTGTATGACTTAAAAGCTAATATCTGAGGGATTACAACAGTACATAGAAAGTGTCTCAGTGATTTTATAAGTGTATCAGTACTGCATGGGTGATTGCAGAAGTACTGGGATAGTCCCTGGGGGATTTCAAGAGTACATAGGAACTGCTTAGGTGATTTTATAAGCGAATGGATAGAGCCTTGGTGATTGAAGTAGTACTATTGTAATGTCTAAGTGTTTCAAGGAGTGCAAAAGTAGTGGCTGGGTGATTACATAAGTGCATATGTAGAATATGGGTGATCAAAGGACTTTTAGGGGTAGTGGCTGGGTGATTGAAAAACTTAAAGGGTACTGCCTGGGTGATTCCATAAGAAAAAGGATACTGCCTGGATGATTGTAGAACTACTAGGGTAGTGCCTAGGTGATTGCATAAGTGCATAGGTAGTGCCTGAGTGATTTTATAAGTGCATTGGTACTGGGTAACTGATTGATAGAGTGCATAGATCCTGTCAGGGTGATTGAAAGAGTGCAAAAGTACTGCTTGGGTGATTGCATGACTTAAAACCTAATATCTACAGGATTACCAGAATACATAGAAAGTATCTCGGTGATTTTATAAGTCCATCAGTACTGTCTGGGTGATTGCAGAAGTACTGTGATAGTGCCTCAGTGATTGGAGAATTATAAAGGCACTGCCTGGGTGATTTTATAACTGCATTGTCACTGGCTAAGTAATTGGAGAAGTACATAGATACTCACATGATGGTTGCAGCAGTGCAAGGCTACTGCCTAGGTGATTAAACCACTTTGTACCTAATGCATTCATGATTGCACGATTGCAGAAGTAATGCCTTGTTGATTAGAGGACTACATAGGTAATGCCTAGGTGATTGCATGAGTAAACAGATATGGTCTGGGTGATTTCAGAAGTTCATAGGAAGTGCCTAGGTGATTTTATAAGCGAATGGATAGTGCCTTGGTTATTGGAGTAGTACTATTGTAGTGCCTGAGTGATTGCATGAGTGCAAGAGTAATGCCTGGGGGATTAAGCAGTATAAAGATAAGTCCTGGTTGATTGCATCAGTTATGGGCAAAAATGTGAGGGATTAGAAGAGTACATAGGAAGTGACTGGGTAATTTTATAAGTGCATCAGTACTGCCTGGGTGAATTGAAATGTACAGTCATAGTGCGTCAGTGATTGGAGAAGTGTAAATGTACTGCCTAGGTGATTTTATAAGTGCATGGATACTGCCTTCGTGATTGGAGTAGTACTATTGTAGAGTCTAAGTGATTCAAGGACGGCAAAAGTAGTGCCTCAGTGATTTCATAAGTGCATAGGTAGTGGCTGGGTGATCGAAGGACTTCAGGGGTAGTGGCTGGTTGATTGAAGGAATGCAAGGGTAGTGCCTGGGTGATTGCATGAGTGCACGAGTAGTGCTTGAACGATTGGAAGACTGCATGGGTAATACTTGGGTGATTGTATGAGTGCAGAGGTAATGTGTAGTCATTGGAGGGGTGCAAGGGTACTGCCTCAGTGATTGAATAAGTGTATAGCCAATGCATTGGTGATTCCATGACTGCAGAGATAATGTCTGGGGGATTAAGGAGTACATAAGTAATGCCTGGGTAATTGCATGAGTTGAGGGCTAATATGTGAGGAATTAGAAGAGTACATAGGAAGTGACTGGGTAATTTTATGACTGCATCAGTAGTGCCTGGGTGATTTGAGAAGTACTGTCATAGTGCGTCAGTGATTGGAGAAGAGTAAATGTACTGCCTAGGTGATTATATAAGTGCATGGGCACTGGTTAAGTGATTACAGAAGTGCATAGATCCTAACACGGTGATTGGAGGAGAACAAAGGTATTCCCTAGGTGATTAAACCACTGTATAGATAATACATTCATGATTGCATAATTGCAGAAGGAATGTCTGACGGATTATAAGAATACATATGTAATGCCTGGTGATTGCATAAGTACACATATAATGTTTGGGGGATTTCAAGAGTACATAGAAACTGCTTAGGTGATTTTATAAGTGCATGGATACTGCCTTGGTGATTCGAGTAGTACTACTGTAGTGTCTAAGTGTTTTAAGGGGTGCAAAAGTAGTAGCTGGGTGATTACATAAGTGCATAGGTAGTATATGGGTGATCAAAGGACTCTTACGGGTAGTGGCTGGGTGATTGAACAAATTAAAGGGTAGTGCCTGGGTGATTCCATACGAAAAAGGGTACTGCCTAGATGATTGTAGAACTACTAGGGTAGTGCCCAGGTGATTGCATAAGTGCATAGGTAGTGCCTGAGTGATTTTATAAGTCTATTGGTACTGGGTAACTGATTGATAGAGTGCATAGATCCTGTCAGGGTGATTGGTGGAGTGCAAAGTACTGCTTGAGTGATTGTATCACTTAAAAGCTAATATCTGAGGGATTACAAGCGTACATAGAAAGTGTCTCAGTGATTTTATAAGTGCATCAGTACTGCATGGGTGATTGCAGAAGTACTGTGATAGTGCCTGGGGGATTTCAATAGTACATAGGAACTGCTTAGGTGATTTTATAAGCGAATGGATAGTGCCTTGGTGATTGGAGTAGTACTATTGTAGTGTCTAAGTGTTTCAAGGAGTTCAAAAGTAGTGGCTGGGTGATTACATAAGTGCATATGTAGTATATGTGTGATCAAAGGACTTTTAGGGGTAGTGGCTGGATGATTGAACAACTTAAAGGGTACTCCCTGGGTGATTCCATAAGAAAAAGGGTACTGCCTGGATGATTTCTGAACTTGTAGGGTAGTGCCTAGGTGATTGCATAAGTGTATAGGTAGTGCCTGAGTGATTTTTTTAAGTGCATCAGTACTGCCTGGGTGAATTGAAAAGTACAGTCATAGTGCGTCAGTGATTGGAGAAGTGTAAAAGTACTGCCTAGGTGATTTTATAAGGCATGGATACTGCCTTCGTGATTGGAGTAGTACTATTGTAGTGTCTAAGTGATTCAAGGACTGCAAAAGTAGTGCCTCAGTGATTTCATAAGTGCATAGGTAGTGGCTGGGTGATCGAAGGACTTCAGGGGTAGTGGCTGGTTGATTGAAGGAATGCAAGGGTAGTGTCTGGGTGATTGCATCAGTGCACGAGTAGTGCTTGAACGATTGGAAGACTGCATGGGTAATACTTGGGTGATTGTATGAGTGCAGAGGTAATGTGTGAGTCATTGGAGGGGTGCAAGGGTACTGCCTCAGTGATTGAATAAGTGTATAGCTAATGCATTGGTGATTCCATGACTGCAGAGATAATGTCTGGGGGTTTAAGGAGTACATAAGTAATGCCTGGGTAATTGCATGAGTTGAGGGCTAATATGTGAGGAATTAGAAGAGTACATAGGAAGTGACTGGGTAATTTTATGAATGCATCAGTAGTGCCTGGGTGATTTGAGAAGTACTGTCATAGTGCGTCAGTGATTGGAGAAGAGTAAATGTACTGCCTAGGTGATTATATAAGTGCATGGGCACTGGTTAAGTGATTACAGAAGTGTATAGATCCTAACACGGTGATTGAAGGAGAACAAAGGTATTCCCTAGTTGATTAAACCACTGTATAGATAATACATTCATGATTGCATAATTGCAGAAGGAATGTCTGGCGGATTATAAGAATACATATGTAATGCCTGGTGATTGCATAAATACACAGATAATGTTTGGGGGATTTCAAGAGTACATAGAAACTGCTTAGGTGATTTTATAAGTGCATGGATACTGCCTTGGTGATTCGAGTAGTACTACTGTAGTGTCTAAGTGTTTCAAGGGGTGCAGAAGTAGTAGCTGGGTGATTACATAAGTGCATAGGTAGTATATGGGTGATCAAAGGACTCTTACGGGTAGTGGCTGGGTGATTGAACAACTTAAAGAGTAGTGCCTGGGTGATTCCATACGAAAAAGGGTACTGCCTAGATGATTGTAGAACTACTAGGGTAGTGCCTAGGTGATTGCATAAGTGCATAGGTAGTGCCTGAATGATTTTATAAGTGCAATGGTACTGGGTAACTGATTGATAGAGTGCATAGATCCTGTCAGGGTGATTGGTGGAGTGCAAAAGTACTGCTTGAGTGATTGTATCACTTAAAAGCTAATATCTGAGGGATTACAAGCGTACATAGAAAGTGTCTCGGTGATTTTATAAGTGCATCAGTACTGCATGGGTGATTGCAGAAGTACTGTGATAGTGCCTGGGGATTTCAATAGTACATAGGTACTGCTTAGGTGATTTTATAAGCGAATGGATAGTGCCTTGGTGATTGGAGTAGTACTATTGTAGTGTCTAAGTATTTCAAGGAGTTCAAAAGTAGTGGCTGGGTGATTACATAAGTGCATATGTAGTATATGTGTGATCAAAGGACTTTTAGGGGTAGTGGCTGGATGATTGAACAACTTAAAGGGTACTGCCTGGGTGACTCCATAAGAAAAAGGGTACTGCCTGGATGATTTCTGAACTTGTAGGGTAGTGCCTAGGTGATTGCATAAGTGTATAGGTAGTGCCTGAGTGATTTTTTTAAGTGCATCAGTACTGCCTGGGTGAATTGAAAAGTACAGTCATAGTGCGTCAGTGATTGGAGAAGTGTAAAAGTACTGCCTAGGTGATTTTATAAGTGCATGGATACTGCCTTCGTGATTGGAGTAGTACTATTGTAGTGTCTAAGTGATTCAAGGACTGCAAAAGTAGTGCCTCAGTGATTTCATAAGTGCATAGGTAGTGGCTGGGTGATCGAAGGACTTCAGGGGTAGTGGCTGGTTGATTGAAGGAATGCAAGGGTAGTGCCTGGGTGATTGCATGAGTGCACGAGTAGTGCTTGAACGATTGGAAGACTGCATGGGTAATACTTGGGTGATTGTATGAGTGCAGAGGTAATGTGTGAGTCATTGGAGGGGTGCAAGGGTACTGCCTCAGTGATTGAATAAGTGTATAGCTAATGCATTGGTGATTCCATGACTGCAGAGATAATGTCTGGGGGATTAAGGAGTACATAAGTAATGCCTGGGTAATTGCATGAGTTGAGGGCTAATATGTGAGGAATTAGAAGAGTACATAGGAAGTGACTGGGTAATTTTATGACTGCATCAGTAGTGCCTGGGTGATTTGAGAAGTACTGTCATAGTGCGTCAGTGATTGGAGAAGAGTAAATGTACTGCCTAGGTGATTATATAAGTGCATGGGCACTGGTTAAGTGATTACAGAAGTGCATAGATCCTAACACGGTGATTGGAGGAGAACAAAGGTATTCCCTAGGTGATTAAACCACTGTATAGATAATACATTCATGATTGCATAATTGCTGAAGGAATGTCTGGCGGATTATAAGAATACATATGTAATGCCTGGTGATTGCATAAGTACACATATAATGTTTGGGGGATTTCAAGAGTACATAGAAACTGCTTAGGTGATTTTATAAGTGCATGGATACTGCCTTGGTGATTCGAGTAGTACTACTGTAGTGTCTAAGTGTTTCAAGGGGTGCAGAAGTAGTAGCTGGGTGATTACATAAGTGCATAGGTAGTATATGGGTGATCAAAGGACTCTTACGGGTAGTGGCTGGGTGATTGAACAACTTAAAGGGTAGTGCCTGGGTGATTCCATACGAAAAAGGGTACTGCCTAGATGATTGTAGAACTACTAGGGTAGTGCCTAGGTGATTGCATAAGTGCATAGGTAGTGCCTGAATGATTTTATAAGTGCATTGGTACTGGGTAACTGATTGATAGAGTGCATAGATCCTGTCAGGGTGATTGGTGGAGTGCAAAAGTACTGCTTGAGTGATTGTATCACTTAAAAGCTAATATCTGAGGGATTACAAGCGTACATAGAAAGTGTCTCGGTGATTTTATAAGTGCATCAGTACTGCATGGGTGATTGCAGAAGTACTGTGATAGTGCCTGGGGGATTTCAATAGTACATAGGTACTGCTTAGGTGATTTTATAAGCGAATGGATAGTGCCTTGGTGATTGGAGTAGTACTATTGTAGTGTCTAAGTGTTTCAAGGAGTTCAAAAGTAGTGGCTGGGTGATTACATAAGTGCATATGTAGTATATGTGTGATCAAAGGACTTTTAGGGGTAGTGGCTGGATGATTGAACAACTTAAAGGGTACTGCCTGGGTGATTCCATAAGAAAAAGGGTACTGTCTGGATGATTGTAGAACTTCTAGGGTAGTGCCTAGGTGATTGCATAAGTGAATAATTAGTGCCTAAGTGATTTTTTTAAGTGCATCAGTACTGCATGGGGAATTGCAGAAGTACTGTGATAGTGCCTTGGGGGATTTCAAGAGTACATAGGAACTGCTTAGGTGATTTTATAAGTGCATGGATACTGCCTTGGTGATTCGAGTAGTACTACTGTAGTGTCTAAGTGTTTCAAGGAGTGCAAAAGTAGTGGCTGGGTGATTACATAAGTGCATAGGTAGTATATGGTTGATCAAAAGACTCTTAGGGGTAGTGGCTGGGTGATTGAACAACTTAAAGGGTACTGCCTGGGTGATTCCATAAGAAAAAGGGTACTGCCTGGATGATTGTAGAACTACTAGGGTAGTGCCTAGGTGATTGCATTAGTGCATAGGTAGTGCCTGAGTGATTTTATAAGTGCATTGGTACTGGGTAACTGATTGATAGAGTGCATAGATCCTGTCAGGGTGATTGGAGGAGTGCAAAAGTACTGCTTGGGTGATTGCATGACTTAAAACCTAATATCTAAAGGATTACCAGAATACATAGAAAGTATCTCGGTGATTTTATAAGTCCATCAGTACTGTCTGGGTGATTGCAGAAGTACTGTGATAGTGCCTCAGTGATTGGAGAATTATAAAGGCACTGCCTGGGTGATTTTATAACTGCATTGTCACTGGCTAAGTAATTGGAGAAGTACATAGATACTCACATGATGGTTGCAGCAGTGCAAGTCTACTGCCTAGGTGATTAAACCACTGTGTAGCTAATGCATTCATGATTGCAGAAGTAATGCCTTGTTGATTAGAGGACTACATAGGTAATGCCTAGGTGATTGTATGAGTAAATAGATATGGTCTGGGTGATTTCAGAAGTTCATAGGAAGTGCCTAGGTGATTTTATAAGCGAATGGATAGTGCCCTGGTGATTGGAGTAGTACTATTGTAGTGCCTGAGTGATTGCATGAGTGCAAGAGTAATACCTGGGGGATTAAGCAGTATAAAGATAATGCCTGGTTGATTGCATCAGTTAAGGGCTAAAATGTGAGGGAATAGAAAAGTACATAGGAAGAGACTGGATAATTTTATAAGTGCATCAGTACTGCCTGGGTGAATTGAAAAGTACTGTCATAGTGGGTCAGTGATTGGAGAAGTGTAAAAGTACTGCCTAGGTGATTTTATAAGAGCCTGGATACTACCTTCGTGATTGGAGTAGTACTATTGTAGTGTCTAAGTGATTCAAGGACTGCAAAAGTAGTGCCTCAGTGATTTCATAAGTGCAAAGGTAGTGGCTGGGTGATCAAAGGACTTCAGGGGTAGTGGCTGGTTGATTGAAGGAATGCAAGGGTAGTGCCTGGGTGATTGCATGAGTGCACAAGTAGTGCTTGAATGATTGGAAGACTGCATGGGTAATACTTGTTTGATTGTATGAGTGCAGAGGTAATGTGTGAGTCATTGGAGGAGTGCAAGGGTACTGCCTCAGTGATTGAATAAGTGTATAGCTAATACATTGGTGATTCCATGACTGCAGAGGTAATGTCTGGGGGATTAAGGAGTACATAAGTAATGCCTGGGTAATTGCATGAGTTGAGGGCTAATATGTGAGGAATTAGAAGAGTACATAGGAAGTGACTGGGTAATTTTATGACTGCATCAGTAGTGCCTGGGTGATTTGAGAAGTACTGTCATAGTGCGTCAGTGATTGGAGAAGAGTAAAAGTACTACCTAGGTGATTATATAAGTGCATGGGCACTGGTTAAGTGATTACAGAAGTGCATAGATCCTCACACGGTGATTGAAGGAGACAAAGGTACTCCCTAGGTGATTAAACCACTGTATAGATAATACATTCATGATTGCATAATTGCAGGAGTAATGTCTGGCGGATTATAAGAATACATATGTAATGCCTGGTGATTGCATAAGTACACAGATAATGTCTGGGGGATTCAAGAGTACATAGGAACTGCTTAGGTGATTTTATAAGTGCATGGATACTGCCTTGGTGATTCGAGTAGTACTACTGTAGTGTCTAAGTGTTTCAATCAGTGCAAAAGTAGTGGCTGGGTAATTACATAAGTGCATATGTAGTATATGGGTCAACAAAGGACTTTCAGGGGTAGTGGCTGGATGATTGAACAACTTAAAGAGTACTGCCTGGGTGATTCCATAAGAAAAAGGGTACTGCCTGGATGATTGTAGAACTTCTAGGGTAGTGCTTGAGTGATTTTTAAGTGCGTCAGTACTGGGTAAGTGATTTGAAGAGTATATACATCCTAACAGCGTAATTGGAGGAGGTGTCTCTGCTGTAAGTCTCACCATATTCCTAAAACAATGCATACATTTCTCTGTACCGTTAGCTAGTACCACCACATATAAAATAATCTACAAATAAATGTATACCAACATTTTCTACATGTATCATCTTCACACACATAACACATACTATAATACATGTGCAAGTAAAGACATAACTCAGTCACAACAACATCCACAGCTTAAAACTTCACAAACTACACTTCAAATTTCAAACAAACAGTGAAAATGATACGGTACAATTGAAATGTACCTTTACACAAACTCATAGAAATTACTCTAATAAATAATATCTCTACAGATATATCTCAAACCTCACTTTTGTCCTATTGCTTTTCCATTCTACAACTACTTATAATGTTATACCTAGGCAAATACAAAACAGAAACCCTTTACATGTCTCTTCTATAACTCTCATCATATTCCTGAAAATATGCATGCATATGTCGGTACGACAACACTATACCCACGTAAAAAATTCACAGAACAAATTTTGAATTTGAAGCAAACACCAAAAATAATGTGGCATATTTCAACTGTACCTTTCTAGAGACTTATAAAAACTACTCTAATTACTAATACCTTATCTCAACATTTTTTGACCCACACTTTTCTGCTGCATCTTTACCATTCAACTTCTACTCACAATTTAGAGCCTACCACATAAAAAGCAACCACACACCTTTGTTATACATAATGCACCTTGAAATGTATAAGACATATGAAAATACATATACAAGTAAAAACATACTTCAGACACAAGTCTATGCACACCTTAAAACTTGACAGACTGCACATCCAATTTGAAAGTAACACCTAAAATTATGCGGTATACTACAAATGTACATATGCACACACTAAAAAAAGTACCAAAATCACTAATCCATTTTCCATTATACACATATTACAATACAAAATCTATTTCAAACAATATTTTACTACAATAAAACAAACTACAATACACATCTCTACATTTAATAATATATTTCAAACATCACAGTTCTTCAATAATTCATAAAGTTTAAAAATAAAGCTAATACATAATACACCTCACAAACATATAACTCACCTTCCAAATTGATTAGTAGAATATGAAATATCAGAGACCCATAAAAGATTTTCTTATGCACATAATCAATGTAATGCACCTCTCTCAACAAGGTAAAACCAGTAAAGGCAAACCTTTCCTCTCTTTCTCCACACAAATAAATGTAAGTAACAAATCACATTGCTTCCTACATAATTTCAAATTGTAAAACACATTTATATTGGTTAGACATATTAACCCTTACCAACTGACTTCTAAAAGTGCCCAAACTGGTTCTGGAATTTTTTGAAGTCGCGACTCCACCGTGCACCAACGCGATGGAGCCGCGAATCCATACGGGAGTTCAAAAATATATTACAAATAAAAATACCACTATTTTTTTAAGAACACACCACTTCTAAAGATAGTACTGATTTGGGAAATCTTGCTTTAAAATATATCACTTATAGATGAATTACAAATCCACATTTTAAAACCACAGATAACATTCAACCCTTCTCCCCTTCTGCCTAATGCCAATTTCAATAGCAACAGTTCATGGAACATTGAAGTGAACTAACAGGTCACAAGTTCACCATATCTTCAAGTTCTGCACAGAAGCTTACAAATACAAACAGCAGGTGTGGTTGACGTTTACAAAATATGACCTATCCTATCTACTGTACCTTTCAAACATTTTTTAATAGCCAATCAGAAACATGCTTTTTAAAGAAAGTAACATGCACCCTATTTTTGAGGGTACAATGTTCATAAACAGCCAATCAATTCTCTACTTTTTAAAAAACAGCATCCTCCTGTCCACCATTTTAGATACCTCTCATTTTACCAACTGACTACCTCAGCTACAGACATCTTTTCATTACTTCCAAACATCCCTTCAAGATGCTTACAGTGTGGATTGTTGGACACAGCTATGTTTACTGGTGCAAAAGGTATGCTGAAAGCAGAGGTATTGACAATGACCTAGCTTTACAAAATGTGGATATTAAATGGAAAGTCTCGGGGTGATTCGTCAAGTGGGGGCCGAGAAAAAAGGGGGGTCCCAAAACGTGTTTTCCCCATGCAATTTTCCATAGGAACCTTTCATCGCAGCTACAGCCCGAACTGCTGAACGGAATTACACCACATTTGGCAAAAAGGTAGCCCTTGGTTCAGAGTCGTGCCTTTTGGTTAAATGGTGTAAATCCGTTCAGTAGTTCCTGAGAAATTTGAAAAAGAAAACACATATATATCTGGGGGGAGCCTAACCACACATGTCATCGTGAGATCTGATTGGCTGTCAGCACTTCATCCTGGAATTGCTGGCAGCCATCTTGGGACCAATATAAATGATAGTACCCCATTGAAATGCATTGTAGTGAATCGAAGATTTTGAGGGTTACCAAAAGGAGAACTATAAAGGGTGATAACAGACTTTAGTTACATTAGAATTCATTTGTTGATGGTACCATACTAATTTCAGGAATTGTGGTGTGTTCTAAGGTGATTTTACCCTGTGAAAAACCTTCTGCTGGGATATCATGAATCATGTTTGAGAGAAAACTATTTTCACATGCTTGTCCCATACAGTTTTGGAAGGTGCTCCAGAAGCTAAAATGAGAGCATATTTTCTGTAAATTCACATTATCTTTCTCAGTCATGTGAGAATGAAGTCTGACATTCTCAGTAAAACATGTACATCCAACAAGGGCAGAGACTGTCAGTTAATTCCTTTGTGTTCTACTGCAGCTTCCCAGAGTGTTCTAAAGAACAACTAGAGTGCTAACAGCCTTACTTATGACAAAAGTATGGCACACCTGAAGCCATCTTGATTGGGATAAACTGGTAACACTTAAAACATTTAATTTAAAAAGGAACAAAATGATGGGGTTCATTTTGTCATAGAAATTATGGTTAGTGCTGTAGAAAGAAAAATTAGGACAAGTTTTAAGTGAGATCTCAAATATCTTCCTGTTATATTTCAACAGGAGCAGCCTGTCAGTTGATGCCTTTGTGTTCTACTGCAGCTTCCCAGAGTGTTCTAAAGAACAACTAGAGCGCTAACAGTCTTACTTATGACAAAATTATGGCACACCTGAAGCCATCTTGATTGGAATAAACTGGTAACTCTTAAAACATTTAATTTAAAAAGGAACAAAATGAGGGGGTTCATTTTGTCATAGAAATTATGGTTAGTGCTGTAGAAAGAAAAATTAGGACATGTTTTAAGTGAGATATCAAATATCTTCCTGTTATATTTCAACAGGAGCAGCCTGTCAGTTGATGCCTTTGTGTTCTACTGCAGCTTCCCAGAGTGTTCTAAAGAACAACTAGAGCGCTAACAGTCTTACTTATGACAAAAGTATGGCACACCTGAAGCCATCTTGATTGGAATAAACTGGTAACACTTAAAACATTTAATTTAAAAAGGAACAAAATGAGGGGGTTCATTTTGCCATAGAAATTATGGTTAGTGCTGCAGAAAGAAAATTTAGGGCATGTTTTAAGTGAGATCTCAAATCCTCTTCTATTTCATTAGAAAATTCTGACATGCAGACTGAAACAATCACTTTCTATACCAGCAGTAGACTTCCAGTTAACTCCCTGGTGAGCAGTAGCTTTACTACAGTGATCTAATGAACAACTAGAGTGCTAACATTCTGAATTTATGGCAAATGTGTGACACATCTGAATGCCTTCTTGATGGAATCAAAGTAAAAACTGAAAGCATTTCCTACTGAGGAGACTGCAGTAAATGACGAAATTAGGAAACTTCATAACAAATAAGTCTCCCAAGATGGCCACCAGAGAAAAAAGAGCCCAAATGTAGCACAAATATCACCCAGATGTAGCCCACATATAGCCCAATGACAGAAGTGTGCAAAACACTTTTTATTTTTAGTTTTTCTGCAGTTTTATATAGTGCAAACTGGTCAGGTATTGGAGCGTTACATCTTACTTGGACCCCTTATTGCGTATTTTGCACGAAGTACATGAGATTGATCTTGCGAAACATTGAACTTTACGATTCTGTTAACCTGAAGTTGCTCTGAACCGGGCTTTGGAACACCCGTTTTTACCTACTGGTTTTAATTAATTCTCACTGTATTGTATTAGGAAAGAGGATTTACTGTTTTTATGTACACTTTTATGATCTATGTTTCTAAATCAGATCAAATAAAGTTTAATGAATTCTATGGCAGGACGGAGGCGAGGATTATGCATATCTTTCCTCACTTTATTTGCATAGCAGTTCAAAGAAAACGTAACACAACAATCATTAAACAAAAGACTACACAACCCATGAACCATTAGGGGGTAGTCTCCAAGGCAACTATAGTCCAATCATATCACAGTCCATCGTATATAATATCGTGACGTCCCTTCCGCTTCCTCTTTCTTCACTGCTCGTCAGTTAAGTGCATTCCTTAAATTCTTGGCTTAATCTGACGTTGTTGCTGTTTGTATAGAGGTTTCTTGTGCACGTTATTAGCATTGCCTTGGTATTGTTTCATATTCCCTGCGCAGCAGGCTCTTGCCCGAGCGCGTTCTCCCCCTCGCAGTTTCTCCCGCTGTGTGCTCTGCGCGCGGTGAGATCCTGTCAGGCGCGTCTGGTCCGAGCGAGGCAGCTCCGTCGAGCGCTCCCGCTGGTCTTTACACGCGTTTGGGAATCCGGTCACTCCTTTAGTGTCCGCTTGATTCCCGACCAACCCTCGCCTAATTTTGACACCTCTACACGGTGATTTCCCCACACGGCTACGTTAGTGACCAGCGCCACCTGGTGGTGGTAATTGGTATTGCGCCTCAGTCTATTCTTATAACAGCTTCGGGGAAAGCCCAGCTGTTGGAGCACCGGCGAGGGGGCTGTCTTAAGGATTTTAAGGGCATTTATTCTGTGCTCACACCCTCTGCTATCATGTCTTCTCCAGAAGACCATTTTTACTCCTCCTACCAGGAAGTGGAGGAGGAATGGCCCCTCAACTTCTCCCTCCAGCAGTGGACCTAGCCCTCTCTCTGGCTATTTCTAGGGCACTGGCTCCTCTTAGGGATCAGGTTGATAAGCTGGCGAAAAGCATCCCTGGGGTGTTCAGTGACTCAGATCTGGTGGTGGCGGGTCCAAGTAGCTCCCAGATGGGGAATAAAAGGGCAGTTAAGCATAACGCGGGGCATTTGGAAGGATTTGATAAACTTATGGAGACCTTCCTCAAGAGTGCGCGAACGCTAAAACATGCACCCTGCCGGGAGGAGGAGGGGCCCGGAGAAAATTGCGACACTGTCACCACTATTGTAGACCCCGATGGCGGGTTTCCCTTAGAGGGAGAGGGTGTATCGGAGGACGATTTCTCCTCCGATGAGGATAAGGACTCGGGGCGTCCCTGGCGTCCAGAGTCCCACTCCTCTCAGTCCCCGGTTGGGGACGGGGTCCACTCGGACATGTTCGAGCCTACCCAAATTTACCATCCTAGGTCGGCAGAGTGGACACCTGACGCCAAAGTGGCAGAGTATGTGGTGGGGAAAATCCATCAACCCCTTGAAAGGGAGGTCAGGAATAGGATGAGGGGAGAATGCCCCAGGCCCTCACTGAAGGGGAAGGTGGCACACACGCCTGAAATTGATGAGAAACTATGTACCTTTTTCTCCAAGTATATGAGGGATCCCAAGAAAGGAATTGATAGGTCTTGGACGTGGTAGGGCCCTTGACCCAAATTATTCAATTGACGGAGCGTTCCAAAGAGTCAGGATCCCCTTTGTCCACGGATATTGTGGCTGGTTGGGTGCACTACCCTAAACCCTAAAACACTACCCCTCCACTACCCAAACACCACTGCACTACCCTAAACCCTAAAACACTACCCCCAGCACGACACCCTACACTACCCAAACATAACTGCACTACCCTAAACCCTAAAACACTACCACCAGCACGACTCCCTACACTACCCAAACACCACTGCACTACCCTAAACCCTAAAACACTACCCCAGCACAACTCCCTACACTACCCAAACACCACTGCACTACACTAAACCCTAAATATACCCCCAGCATGACCTCCCACACTACACAAACACCACTGCACTACCCTAAACCCTAAAACACTACCCCCAGCACGACCCCCTACACTACCCAAACACCACTGCACTACCCTAAACCCTAAAACACTAACCCAGCATGACCCCCTACACTACCCTAACACCACTGCACTACCCTATACCCTAAAACACGACCCCCTACACTACACAAACACCACTGCACTACCCTAAAACACTACCCACAGCATGACCCCCTTAACTACACAAACACCACTGCACTGCCCTAAACCCTAAATCACTACCCCTACACTACCCAAACACCACTGCACTAACATAAACCCTAAAACACTACCCCCAGCACATCCCCCTACACTACACAAACACCACTGCACTACCCTAAACCATAAAACACTACCCCCAGCACGACTCCCTACACTACCCAAACACCACTGCACTACCCTAAACCATAAAACACTACCCCCAGCATGACCCCCTACACTACACAAACACCACTGCACTACCCTAAACCCTAAAACACTACCACCAGCATGACCCCCTACACTACTCAAACACCACTGCACTACCCTAAACCCTAAAACACTACCCCAGCACGACCCCCTACACTACCCATACACCACTGCACTCCCCTAAACCCTAAAACACTACCCCCAGCACGACCCCTACACTACTGCATTACCCTAAACCCTAAAACACTACCCCCAGCACGACCCCCTCCACTACCCAAACACCACTGCACTACCCTAAACCCTAAAACACCACCCCCAGCACGACCCCCTACACCACCCAAACACCACTGCACTACCCGAAACCCTAGAAAAGAAACCCCCACCCCATGCCCAATCCCCCTTACCTCTCACTCCTCATGGTTCCTCTCTCCTGGTGGTTCCTGCTTCACGTCATCTCTGAGGGGCGGTGCACGTCGTTGTGAGGAAACGGAACAGCCTCTGTTTCCTTACAACGACATGGATCGTCTACCTGTTTTTTAGAACGCATGGTCATTTATCATACATACCTTTACAACAAAATTCGTTGTAAAGGCATGCGTGGTAAATGACCATGCGTTCTAAAAAATGCGTAGTAATGACTTCGTGATGTACAACGCATGCGTGGTAATGCATGCGTTGTAATGGTATCGCAAAGTAAAAAAGTCGTTGTAACGGCTGTTTACCGATCGAAGCTGGCCCCTGTTCTTCAGTGAGATGTTTATTTGATTAATTAGGAGGAAGGAATGTGTTTTTTTACTGAAAAGTGCATTCCCGGCTGTTGTATTGTGAAAGTGTCCACGTGGCCTGGTTTCACTTCCGGTGAGAGAGTGGAAGAGTCTGTTTGGATCTAAAGGAGTTCTGTTGTTGGACGGGGCCGGCGCGACATGTCATCAGAAAACATAGCTAATGGAAAGCGTCCTCCCTGAAGTGTGGAGCAGTGCCATGAGAGGTCAACGAGTGTGCGTCCCACCGCAGTATGACCGTACCGCGTGACCCATGTGCCGCCTCCAGGGTACGGGAGGCAGAAGCGGCATCGCAGGTCCTCTTGAAGACCGTTGTAGCACTAATTCTACATTTTGGTACTAGGGCATTTTAACTTCGTTGTTCCTGCCAGATACAAAGAGAAGATCCTGTGTTATTCAGTGCCCTCATTACCTTTTATGTGGGTTGTGGTGCTTGTCACTTCGCTGCCCCGCCGGTGCACACGACTGGGCACCCCACCTCGTGTGCCATCTGCAGGGCCTCTGCCCTCGGATCACTGGTTTCGGTTTCTGGAGTGGCAACATAAACAGTTGCTCCCAAAGGACTAGCCTGAACACTTAGGTGAATATCCCCTGCACCAGCATTCCACGGAAATTCTTTCCTAGCTCTCCCACGTCAACGAGCACGGCTCCGCTCGCGACACCGTATGACGTCATCGGAGCCATAAGACGACCTCGTCGGCGTGCTGACGTCAGTTTCACCCATTTTTTCCGTGCCACCAAGGCAAACAGGGGACCGAGACATTTTCACATATAAACATAGTATAATAAATATATATATATTCACTGAAAAAACCATAGGTTTCAGGCACGTTATAGTTAGAAATTAGCATTTAAAAAACCTTAGAAATTCACTGAAAAAACCATAGGATTCAGGCACTTTATAGTTAGAAATTAGCATTTAAAAAACCTTAGAAATTCACTGAAAAAACCATAGGTTTCAGGGGCGTTATAGTTAGTTGGACATTTCACTCGTACAAAACCATAGAAATTCCCCCGTTATAGTTAGTTCAGCTAACTATAACTCGCGCGCCCGCAATGCACTGCTGATGACGTCACATATTACATCACTCATGACATGGTCAGTGACATCACTCATGACATCACTGATGACATCTCAAATGACATCACTGATGACATCACTGATGACATCATCTAGTGAATGTGTGTTTTTCTGAAAATTAAATATGTTTTATATATGTATATCTCAAGGTCGATGGAAGAATAAATGGGTATATAAGTGTCTAAATGGATGATTTATTTTTGTAAAATTGATTGTATAACTGACTAAGTGTATCTTAGTGAATACATGGGTTAGTGAGTAATGTTTAAATATGAAAATATCTGTATCAGTCTCTCACTTTGTGTATAAGTGGCTGCATGGGTTGGTGAGTAGCTACATGAGTGTCTATATGGGTTATTAGTTGGTTTTTGAGTATCAGTATGAGTGTCTGAGTGTCTGTATGGTTCGGTGGGGGGTATTACTTAGTGCATAGATGCATGAATGAGTGACTCACTGTTTGTATGTGTTGAAGACAGCATGTGTGCAGGACTGTATAGGTGGATGAGTATGTGTATGGGTGTGTTAGTGAGTGAATGACTGCCTCAATAGTGTCTTTATGAGTAACTACATATGTTTTAAACTAGTATATGTGAGTATTGGTGTATATAAGTGAGTATATGTGAGAGTGAGAGATTGGAAGAGTTCCTGTACAAATAAGTAGGTGTTTCTATAAGTGATTGTTTAAGAGAGTAAGTATGTGTAAGTTTCTGTAGAAGTAAGTGTGGTAGTGTGTGTATAACTGTATATGCAAGTAAATGGATGTTTGATACTTTGTTTGCATGTGTGACTATGTGTGTGAGTAACTCTATGGATGAGTGGCGGTGTGTAACAGGATGTATAGGTGTATGAGTACATATGATGAGTGAGTACATGTATGAGTGACTGTATAGGGACTGTTGGTGAATGAGTGGATGTGTGTGTAGATCTTGGAATTGCTGGATAGGTGTGTTGTAACTGGTATTGGTATGTCCATTGTTTTGAAAATGTTAGTTTGTATTTTTGAGTGTGTGTATCAAAGGTTATATTAGGGTGAGAGGAGGTCTGCCACTCTATCACAAGCATGATGTCATCATTTGAGATGTCATCAGTGATGTCATGAGTGATGTCACTGACCATGTCATGAGTGATGTAATATGTGACGTCATCAGCAGTGCATTGCGGGCGCGCGAGTTATAGTTAGCTGAACTAACTATAACGGGGGAATTTCTATGGTTTTGTATGAGTGAAATGTCCAACTAACTATAACTGTCCCTAAAACCTATGGTTTTTTCAGTGAATTTCTAAGGTTTTTTAAATGCTAATTTCTAACTATAACGTGCCTGAAACCTATGGTTTTTTCAGTGAATATATATATGTATAGATATATTCATATATGTATATATACACATATATATGTATATACATACATGTGTATACATATACATACACATATACAAATATATGTATAGCACAGCATACTTAGTTATGTTCACTATATTTCCATGATATTTCCGTGGTGTAACTTCCAAGTGCCTTCACTGAAAGGATAGGACTCCTGCACACTAGCAGGACTCAACCTTCATACTGTGAAGAAAGAACACCTTTGCCTTTTCCTTTGTCTTTCTCTCGTTTCTAAATAGCTGTTAACACAGCCTCAGCAAATAATGACACATAATACCATATCCATTCCATGATGGGGGAGAAAGCAGAGACAGATTTTCTGTATTTGACCATTGCATAGGAACATCTGCTTATATCCCCAGGATCAGCTCTACTTCCAAATATTTGCTGACAACATCCAAGTCGATTTCTGTTTGGTAAATGAGAAACAGAGCCCAATAAACATCACTTCATACTGGATAAATAAAAATAAATCCGGCATTTGTAAAGCGCGAACTACTCACCCCTAAGGGTCTCAAGGAGCTGGGGGCTGTCGGGGAGATTAAGTGAGCTATTGCCCAGAGTCACATGGTGCTGAGCTGAGCTGCCGCCGGCGATCGAACCGTGAGCACCGCGCTCGGGAGTCAGCCGCCCGAGCCAGTGCACCACCCTTCCCCTTCGATTCCCACTCAAGCCTTGGAATCCTCCCACCACCTTGCCAAAAGTAGCAACTTTGAGGACTCTCTTTGATACTGGTCTTACTTTCACCCCTCTTCCCCCGAGTGAACTCTGTAGTAAAGACAGTAAACATACAGCTTTCTCTCCACTGAAACAATTCTACCACTCTTCCACACAGTCTAGAGAGTCGAACTGACTCGAGCATTTGCCCTGGTGCAACCTGATAACTGTGTAACATGATCTCGCCGTCCTCTTGATAAAAAATCATTGCCAGGCTCCAAGGACTTCAACACCAGACATCCAGACTGTGCCTTAACCTCCACAAGTGGAACCACTTCAACCTACTCTTAAAGCAGTCCACCCGATCTTTGTTGATGCCAGTCCCAAATTCAAGATCTTGTTAAACATCCACAATGCATGCTGGAGAAAAGGACCCGCACGCATGCAGAAACTGGCATCTCACTACGCCCCAGCAGGAGCCCTTCGCTCAAAGCCCATAGGTGGATTAACCAACGATTATTCAAGGTGATGAAACATGGAGAAAGATTTGAACCATTATGCATGAAGCTCAGGATTCGTTCAAAAACTGATCTATGGAGACTTGCCTTTAAGTTGAGCTCAGTAATATAAAGGGGTCTCTCTCAATGAATTTTGCACATGGTTAATTACCTATCCGTCTGGGATACCCCTCCTTAGCTCACTTTTGTATTCTGCCACTCCTCTGTCTAGCGCTGTGAAGTAACTGAAAAGAAACAGATAGCGCTCTATAAAACTTCTTTAAACATAAACAATACATGATTAAAAGTAAATTCAGCGAGCACATTTCGCTTAGCTTTTATAAAAGCAGTGTTCATGCAATTCAAGGCCATTCTCTGCCAAGGAAGAGATTTTGCTTGTAGGCTGTCCATTTCAACAAACACAGACAAATTATGCCCATCTTTAGACGAAAGTCTCACATGACGTAAGCCCCTTGACTGAACTTTCAACTCAAAAGTACCTGCATCCCCATCAGAACCATCATGTTTTTACCAGCATTTTTTGCCTCCAACTGTTCTCCTCATTTGTACCCGCGTTTGTGCCTTTCTTGCAAATTCACTTTTCTCTGTAAGGAAATTCTCCGTCCTGAAAAGCCTCATGGCAGAATGCGGTGTCACTCAAAACACTGATATAAAATAAAATGAAAATAAAAACATCTCAGTCAGAATTAATTGACAGGCTTGACTTCAAAGGCATAAGGGCCTCGGAGCATCACTCAGTTTCATTGCATTTAAATAGAACGCAAGCCATCACTACAGGCATTTGAAGAGTACTGCATCCTCGTGGGTTCATGGCTCATTATGCTGGGACTCCGGCCTCACTGAGGCTGTCAATATACTTCTTCATGCTTGAAAACTGTCAGATGAATGATTTCAAAGTGAATATTGTTCAACATAATTACCTTTGAATCTGCAATGGATATTGGATCATGGGATTGTCGACATGCAATGGCAGACTAAAGAGATCACGCCACAGAGCACATCAGGGTGGAAGATCAAAGCTGCCACTCTTACAGAAGGCCATTAATTCACGAATTCAGATGCATCTGGAGCCAGTTGACAACATATTGTTACATAGAATAGAAAGAGCCTCATTCTGAGTGCCCTGGCATGTTGGAGGTAATTCCAGTGCCTGTAAATACTGATACCGCTGAGGCTGTATTTTCCGTAACATTCCCGCTTTTGCACTTCGTAATGGGATCTTACTCACTGACCGTTAAGTCGACGGGCATAAGTCGACTGGCATGTAGGGCAGCAACAAAGGACCTTCACTTCTGTCTGTCTTGAACAAGTTTCTTTGCAGCGCCCCAGCTGTGATTCAGTGAATGGGATCTAACACGTTTTTCCCCATTCCAAGCTGCAAAACTCAGAAATTGTGATAGTTCCCCAGACCGATCCTACAAGGTTTTCCCACAGAAGTGTTAATTCTGACTTGAGTGCCAACTCCTGTGAGCCCCTGAATTGGAATTACTGGCCAAAGGCCGAAGAATTAGTCCAAATCGGAAGTAATTTTCCTTACCAGTAATATAAACTTGACCTTATTTTGTCCACTACATGTATGGTACCATTGGCCATCATTCCCTTTTAAGAGACAGGATACTGAGCCATGCTTTTGGATACCAATATGTAAACTATCTTACTCAGAGGCTAGAGTCTTCTCTGGCACCTCCTTAGTCCAACTTCAGTCCTCTTCTTAACTTAAAAGGAACTTCTGCACTTGTGAAAGAAAGTGTCACACTAATGGCGTAACATCTGCACATGTGAAGGTATCACAGTAATGGTGTATGGATGAAACTGACGTTTTACTGTATGTAACATAAAATGTGCATTCTTAAAGGGCATCTGCACCCTCAATGCGGCTCCTTTTATGGAATAAAATATATTAACCAAACTCAGTAGTACTCATATCTTCAACCCCTGTAAGGATGAAAGGCCGAGAGTACCCACCAGGATTGTAACCTGTGACCATGAGTAAAAAGACAGGTTAACAGAGCGGATGCGTTCCACCGAGCCACCAGCGCCTGTCATAATTGTTTACTCACTTTTAATGAGGCTTTTAAAGAGATCCAGGACCTCATTGAACATTAAATTGAGGCCACGCAAATTACGATAGCTAAAAGTAATTGCAATAGTCTGAGCAGAGTAATATTAAAAACTAAGATCATATTTTCAGAAATCGTTACATCCCCATAATGTGGAAAGTTTATATTGTATACAATATGTTATTCCGCTGCACTTGAAAGTTTATTCCTGTCAAAATTACCAATGTGTTCTTACGTGTGCCATTTTGTTGAAATGCAAGGCACTCCCACTTTTCTGCTGTAGGATATATCAATGCAATTAAAAATACAAATTTGACAGAATCGACTTTACTGTCCTCTCTGCACTTTTGTATGGTCTAAATATTTCAACACACTAGAGTCTTGTACAGTCACATGAATTTATTGCCAACAGCCTTTTTTGGGATAAGGGAAAGGACTGGAAAAAATAGAGGTGGAGTTCCATATTAGAAATTGACAGACAACTCATCTAGGCTGATGTGCGGTTCAGTCCCGATCGTTATTTCTCAGTCTATTTAGCAGCTCTCTCTTAGCCCATTTCAAGAGAGTTTTGAACAAAAGATTTACGCCTATTTAAGGAGTGGCAGACGGAGTTCAAGGCTATCATGGTAACTGAGGACATTATCTTCGCCACCCTGAAGCATTACCGTGTGCCAAATTTAGAGTTGGCCACTGACACAGCAGTTATATTTGTACATGGAAAAGAACCAGTGACTGCTGCCCACCAAACTTTTTCAATTTTTGTATTTTTCTGAAACAATCTCTCAAAGCAGGAGTTTCTTTCTGAAAAAAACAAAAACTAAAGTCTCCCCCCACACCAGGGATTTTTCTTCCAGGGCGTAGGGGGTCATTATTTGTTTTCCCCATCTCTCACTGCCAGGAACCTGCTGGTGATGGACAGGAAAAAAATACATCATACCATCCACCCTGGGTGGTGTAATGTCCTGCCTCTGATAGCCCCTTCTCTGTTGGGCCATCAGAGAAAGTATTCCATCGACGGAGCCAATGGGGTTCTGTTCATCTGCAAATGAGGTGAGCGGATCGAGGAGTTTGCCTGCTGGGTACTTCATCACATTGTCAATGGAGTATCAAGTCTGCCAAATTTTAAACTGAGATTTACGTTTTGTGCCTACACCACTCCAGGACCCTTTTCTGTTTTGTACTGAGTATGCTGGAAAGAAAAATGAAAAAATATTTCCAAAATCAGAGGCACCCTCTATTTTTTTGTCAGGTTTCAGAAATCTATCCAGTTTTAATCCCCATCTTCAGAGGTGGGCTATAAAGTGTAAGTCTTTAAAGAAGTCGATTTAAGAGCTGTTCCTTACTTGAAATGAAGGATAATACCACTTTCAGAATCTAAGCAAAATAGAACATCAAGCTCTGCATGAATTACTGTCTGATCCCCTAATTTTTATCAAAGCTTCTGATAAAGGGAGGCACCATCATCATATGGATGCTTCGCTTTAAAGAAATGAGTCTTAACACTTTCTAACCAAACATGATCATTACATTACATTGTCCCAGGATCCCTCCAAGGCATTACAAACCACAATTGAATATTTGCTTGCAAGTGGAATCAAACCTTCTGGATAAAATGGGCTTATTCTTGATTGAGGGACCTCCCTGTATGCAAGCTTTCTGTCCTTCCGAAGATTGACAAAAGCAGGTTCCACCCTACCAGGCAGACCTCTATAGTGCCTGCTTTAAGTTTGATCTTAGAACCTCTGTCCAACTAGTCCCTCTTTTTCCTATAACAATATGTCATTCCCCAAGCTTCCTGTAGTAAAGACATGATGGACATGCTTAATGTGGTTAATGAATTGTTTTTTGATCTTCACTCTGAAATTCTTGTGACAGTAAACACTGGGGTTCTCTATACTTCCATAACTTTGACAGCAACCTTATGTACAGTTGAATGAGCTTTGACTAACACAGACTGGTTTTATAATACCTCCCAACATTTGTGCACTTAATATCCAATTGGCGTTCACCAGATTTATTTTCAGTTGGAGACCAGCATTACTACTTACAAGTATACGGTATTTCTAAGAGCGATACAGTTGCACATATCCTGCATATTAATGTAGGTGAATTTGAAGAATATAATTTTTACCAGCTAAGCAACCCCTACAGGCTCAAGACTTCTTTGTGTCACCAGTACATAGATAATATCCTATATATCTCGAATGGCTCTGAGATTAAACTCGGACATGGATCCTATAATGGGACACTATGTGGATGTGCAACGTGTATTATGACCGCCGTCAGCAAGCAGGTTAGACTTCGAGAAAACAAAACTTGAAAACAGACATGATACATAAACTATAATTCAACATTGGTTATATAAGGGATTACATGACCATGAGAGTTTTCATATAGCGGCATGACAGTGAGCATGTTCAAAGTTAGGGTGACGGAACGCCACAGTGCATTTAAACAACTGAAATTTTCTCCATGAATAGTCATACACTTTAAAGATTGAGATGACAACCACACTCATTTTACTTGGACTGTTTTGCAACAGTCCAGTTTATTGAACCATCCCTGAGATATTAAAATGCCTTATTGTACAAAGAAAGTATTTGGAATTGTATACAACATACTGATCAGGAGGATATAAATGATTCTCCAAATTTTATTTCTCTTAGAAATTGACTCTGCACTTTTCGGATCTTTACACTGATATGATTACATGTTCCCCTAAAATAGCCGCCTTTGAGCACCTGGCATGATAGAGTGGTCTGTTCTTTGTTGACTATGCCTTTTCCTCTATTTAGTTTCCACATTTTCACACTGAATATGATGAACTGTACTCCTAAAATGTCATCTACTCGGCACTCTGCATGACATGATTGGCGTCTATTGTTTTTTCTTGTGACACAAGTATATGGGAGCTTCATGTGTCCGTAATGCCCCTGCTTTTCCTGATGTGCATCACGGATATGTGCTGAGTTACATTAAAGATGACAGATGCCCCCTTTCTCACCTCTTGCCTGAGTTTTTGCTTACCACAATCAAAAGAAGCTTGCTGTTGTGTAATCTGCCTTCTACATGTCCCCAGTACTATCTACCCACGGTCCAATTAGAATGCACTAAACAGTAATATACGATGAACACTTCTCCTATCATCAAAACATTTAAAACTTTGTCTCCATGTTATAAAAAACTGTTATGTTTTTTTTTAATTACAACGAAATCCATTTCTTGCGCGTTCATCAATATATGTAAGTTAAGACCATTCAATGATTAAAACATAATTCATCATGCTCTATTACATTCATACTCATCAGGCATCAATACCACTCCATATCTTTTATTATCTTGACACCATTGCAAATAATACAAAGCAACTTCAAACAATTGTTTTAGGAAGAAGAATTCGCTGTTCCTACTTATAGCAATACACACTATGTAAAACAGTTAAGACAAAAGATTTTATAATTAAGAATTCTGTTGATGCGGCATTTCGGCGGTACTTGGAATGGTTCACACCACCTTCTTCAGGACAAAAAGGCGGTATGAACCATTCCAAGTACCGCCAAAACCGCGCGTTGACAGAATTCTTAAATATAAGATCTTTTGTTTTTAACTGTTTTACATAGTGTGTATTGCTGAAAGTAGGAATAGTGAATTCTTCTTTCTAAAACAATTGTTTGAAGTTGATTTGTATTATTTGCATTTCTGACCGGGAGATCGGCCTTGAGGAGAAACGAAAAGCGGTTCAAAGAGGAGCTCATCTTGGCCCTTTACGGACATTGTCACATTGATCAGAGCCCACCGTAGCCGCTAGTTAACTCTTTACAGAACAAATAGGGGATTTTCTCCCCACGCATGTCTACAACAGGAGCCGCCTTTACTAACCAGGCCCAATAGGCCCAGGCCCAACTCCTTAGTGGGTCCTTACTATGCGGATTTGACTCTCCACATATCCAGCCAACCCCAGGTTATTACAGTCCTGATGAGACCCTTGTATTCTTTTAAGTGTCGAAACGCCGTCAAGACATGTAAAAGACTAAGGGGCCGATTCCGATCTCGGCCGGTAGGGCTCCGAATCGGATTCGGCTTTACCGGATCCGATTCGGAGCCCTGTTTCCCGACCGAATCGTACGCGGGTCCGGCCGAGCGAGTACGATGCGAATTCGCCGACCGACTCGTCCGGGCGTCCTGACCGCTCCGACCGACTCGTTCCCGGCTCGAACCGCACCGACCGACTCGCTCGGACTCGACTCGCACCGCGCAATGGAGACGTTCCCCGGCCAGGTAAGTACGATGCGCGCCGCGAGCAGTCCGACCGAGCCGCGCACTCCGGCTCGAAAGAGCTGTCGGAGCCGTACTTTGGGGGTCCGTGTCGGACCCCCCTGTACGCGTAGCCGCGCGAGTCGCACACAAGGGGGACCCATGGGTCCCCCCTACCTGTGCGTGTACGGCGCGAATCGCTTCACCGCGTACCCGCTGTAGGGGGCGCACTTGTCCGCCTCGCACCCATTGAGTCAATGGGAGCCCGCGTACGCGTTGTACGACAGGCTCCCGTTGACTTCAATGGGAGTCCGACCGACTCGGGTCCGATGGCATACGTGCGCATCGTACTCGTTCGGTCGGACTGCACGGGTCCGATTCGGTCGGAAATCTCTCCGGGTCCGGCTCGGTCGGAGAGATTTCCGGCCCGAATCGGAATCGACCCCTAACTGTTTTCTATGATTGTGATACACTGATTAATTCTCTGTGTCCGTGATTGTACTGAATATAAATTGCTGTCTTTCATAAAAAGCAACAAATATACCGTTGATGCTCACATTCTCCTTCACTGTGTTTTCCTTTGTTTGGTTTTGGTTTTTCTTTACACCTGGGTTCTATTCATTCTTTTTCGTTTCTTTTTTGAAAGAAACTCCTTAATCACTCACAAATTGTTTTTTGATGAATTTCTTGAAAATACATAAATGTTTTTCAAATAAAACTTGGTTCGGCTGAATCGTAGTTATCTTTAAAAACTAGCCGTGCTTCAATATGTTCTACAATATTTTATTAAATATCAATGTTGATTGAACTAAGAATGTTGAGATAAAGATTGATTCTACACTGAAAGGTCTGTGCAACTATAATTTGTTTTCTGAAAAGGAGTTCCATGTGAACACTTGTTCCAAGGATTACTTGATACCCATGTTCACATGGACATAAGGGTTGCTCTTGTTTTTGTTTAAGTGTGTAAATCAGAGCAAGCCATATTATCTCACCTAAATAAGTTTAAGTTGGTTAAAATTCAGCTGATTCAAAAAGGCAGATGGTCAATAGTGCAACTTTCTTGAGGGTCACGGAACCTCGCCCTCTGTTCTGTGTATGGTCCAAACATAGACAATCTTTCAGTAATTTACTTTTTTGGCAACTGAGCTTATACAGAGGCCCACACTATGAACAGTTGGTGGAGATTTTAACTGTACCTGGGGTGGGGGATTCACAACAAAGGGGTATCAAAGAATGTCTAAAAACAGAATTGTGTTGAACGATTAATGGAAATATGTGGCCTTATAGATTGCTAGCTTGTTCTAAATCCTAATGATCTAGGTTATACGTTTAATTGCTATCCTCACAGGACGAATACCTGTACATTTTAAAGCCAGTAAGAATACAATTTATAATGCTTTGATTCAGAATTTATCTGAGGTTCTCTTGCATCATAATCCACTTGCATTTGTGCTCAATCTGGAGAATACAGAGAGCAACCCTAAAAGGGAGCTTTGAGAGGTCCCTGTTATTAGACCCACACTATATTAAAAGAATGTAATGGTGGGTACCAAACTTTCAGTTTGATAATACTGGATCAGTTCATCCTCATATTGTAAGGTATAGTTTTAAAGTGGGAATGCAAGGGGCTACATTGAGTGAAGAATCAGATTGAGGCTATACAAAATAAGAAGGCTGATTCTATACAAGGAACAGATGGTATAATACAGTTTTTTTTAGAATATTATCAGGATCTCTATCAAGGAAAAATTCACCCCCATTGAGCATGATTTTTAAACTTTACAAAGTTATAGTCTCTATTAATCACCCACCACAATTGGGGAAATAAAGGTTGCCATTATAGCACTGCCGATGAGGAAGGCAGAGGGACTGGATGGAATACCTTTGAAGCGTATCATTTTTTAACCTCTTTTTATATAATTTATACGAGAAGACAACGGCTGTTCTTGGCCCATACCTGGTCTCTTATGAACATCATATTATTTTTAAGAAAAATAAGCCACCTTTAGAGCCAGGTTGCTACAGGCGTGTCTTTGTTTTTTTACTTATCCAAAAATCGACTTCAAAATTATGGCCACACACTTGAGCAGGATCACTACAAAGTTCAATTCACTCTGGCAGTGTGGGTTAGTTCACAGAACAAAAACAATATATCATATTAATTGAGTGATCCTTTTGTTTGATGTTGCTAGTCACTCAAGAAGCCTCTTAGCAATGGTCCTCCTCAAAGTGGAGAAGGCATTTAGAGGACAGCATGGCATCACCTATGGTAGGGCAAGAATAAGGTAGGTATTGGGCCTGGCTTTGTTAAGTAAGTACAGGTTTTATATAGAATTCCCAAAGCTAGGATCCTAGTGTGTGTGTATGTGTGTGTGTGTGTGTGTGTGTGCGTGCGTACGTGTGTGGGTGTGTGTGTGTGTGTGCGTGCACGTGCGTGCATGCATGTGTGTGTGTGTGTGACCCTCTGCAAGTCTTTTAGGCATAATGCCATCTCTTCTGTTTCATTCTTTGCACTCTGTAAAAAGCTGTGTGTTAATTAGGTGGAAAAACATCTTCAATATTTCCTTCATCATGCAGTATTCTCTATTTCCCAGTATCTTTAGCCCAGAAGTGTGATTTAGATACTCCACAACTATGTATTGTTGTGTACTCCTGCTTGCAGTATTTTTTTCAATTCTGCATTGCTTTCTTCAGACGCAGATTAAATCATTGCAGGAAAACAGGTTGCATTTAATAAAATTCACAAAGGGAAAGGGGTCCTTGGGGACCCTTTCCTTTTGTGAATAGGTTATCAATACTTTTGGTTGTCACTAATTTTGACTAGTCAGTAAAGTATTAATGTTTTGCGGACTTCAATCTCAAAATATTAATACATCCCATTCCAAATAGCTTTTTGGTAGGACACCCTAAATATGCCCCTTCCAAATACCGATTTGACATGGAGTCGCAAACCCAAATTGTGATTCAGTAACATGTCATCGAATCACAATTTGTGTTTGGTAAATACCACCTGGCCATTTTGTAGTCACAACAGGACTGGTTTTGCGAACCAGACCCTTTGTGATTGCAAAAAGCCTTAGTACATCTGGGTCCAGGTCTCTAAGAGGGGAGCACAAGTGTTAGTCTGTTGATGACTGTTAGAAATTGGGGGTCTCTAGTTGGCAATGATTTGCACCTTTGTCCAAGTAGGGACCCTTGCTTCTAGTCAGGGTGAGGGAGTTACGCCATTAGACAACCCCTGCTCACCACCTTGGTAGCTTGGCATGAGCAGGCAGGCTTATCTCAGAGGCAGTGTGTAAAGCATTTTGTGCACACATACAGTAACACAGTGAAAACACTACAGATGGACAGCACTCCAGTTAAAAAAAATAAGTAATCTTTATCTAAAGAAGACCAAAACGACAAAAATCCAACATACAATAATCCAAAATATGCATGCTGCAACAATAACATTAAAAATGCAGTTCCTTATAGTTGGTAGCTCCATCCGGTGCTACCTTGTTGCTGAAAATAACCAAATCCAACAGTTTTGGTCGACTGCATATGTGTGGACTGGCATTGGTGTCAGAAGCCTTGTAAACAGTACCTTTGGTTCCGGCCGACTGTGTCAGTATGGGCCGGTTATGGCAACCATCACGGTTGCAAAGTGAAGTGGAGCGGTGCGGAGTGCGGTGCCTTCAGGTCGTGATGCATGCAGCGGCACGGTGACAGTCCTTCAGCGGCATCGGTGAGACTGTGCGAATTGGGGCAGTACTCATTGTGGTGCTGACAGGTCACGGTGCAGGCGGCGGTGCTGGTCGATGGGAGCTGGCGCCGGCGGGCCATGGCTGTGGTGTGGGACGGGGTGGTGCTTCATGTAGATTGCGAGCGGTGCCCCCAGACCACAGTGGAGACCCCGGCGGCGATGTCAGCTGGCAACGGTCTCATCGGTGAGACGAGGGCGGCAGAGTAAAGCGAGGCGGTGCGGAGTGCGGTACCCACAGCAGTGGCTCGATGGCAGACGTCGGTAAGACCAGGGTTGTGGTGCAAAGTGTGGCACTGCCCTCTGTGGTACCTTCAGGTAACGGAACTGCTGGCGGTCTTGGTGGCGGAGTTGCGTTACGGTTTCCCTCTGTGGCAACTGAGACACGTGGTCCCAGAAGCGGTACCCAGGGGAAAGTGAAGTATTTGCTGTTCCTGAGACTTCTTGAACAGGGGGCAAGCTCTACCTCACGCCCTTGGAGAAACTCAAACAAAAAAGTTGCAGAAAGTTCAGTCCAGTCCTTTCTCTTCCCAGGGCAGAAGCAGCTACTGCAGGCCAACACAGCAAAGCACACAGCAAAGTGGTAGTCTCTCCTCACAGCTTCCCCAGCTCTTCTTCTTGGCTGGTTCCTTGATCCAAGCGAGTTCTCAAGTCCTGGGGCCTGGGCCCCAATATTTATATCACATTTCCCTTTGTTCTCTTATGGCAGAAAGTGTCTGTGCTCAGTCCAAACCAGTTCTGTCCTCTCTGGCCCACCTTCCTGGCAGGAGTTGGAGATAGCATTGTCCACGGCAGACCAGGCTAATTCGGGTGTAAGGAAATCTCCTCCCACTATTCTAAATGCAGCCCAGGTCTTTTCAGCCCAGCCCTGACTCATAGGAAAGGCCGTACCCACCTCAACCCCCCAGTGGCTGACTGAAGAGAATGCACAGCCACTGTTACTTCAAAGCCAGACTGTCAATCCACAAACCAGCAGAGGCACACAGGATGGCTAAGCAAGAAAATGCCCACTTTCTAAAAGCGGTATTTTCAAACACACAATATAAAAATCACCTTTACTAAAAGATGCCTTTTTATGTTCTGAGTTCAGGCATACTAAATTCCAACTTTCTATCTTGTCCCAATGGGAAGGTATATTTATAAGATGTTATAAATAAACTCCAATTCTAACCTATGGGACATATAGCCTTTCCATAGTGAAAAACGAAATACACTGTATTTCACTATCAGGACATGTCAAACACACCAGTCCATGTCCTACCTTTCACATACACTGCACCCTGCCCACAGGGGTACCTTGGGCCTACCTTAGGGGGGGCTCACATGTAATAAAAGGGAAGGTTAGTGCCTGGCAAGTGGTTGCATGTGCCAGGTCAACATGGCAGTAGAGACTGTACTCAGACCATGCAGCGGCAGGTCTGAGACCACTTTGAAAGGCTGCTTGTGTGGGTGGCACAATCAGTGCTGCAGGCCCACTAGCAATAGAAACAAAGAAAGTGGTTGAACGTGCATTTACAATTAATACATTAATCAATAACCACCTTGAAGTCTAAAGTGGTTATGGTGCTTTTATTCCACCTTTTCTTATTTCACTAGCAGCATTTGACTTACAGGCCCTGGGCACACACAGTGCACTACACTAGGGGCTTAGTAGTAAGTGAGAAAAGCCAATCATGGAAACACCAATCCATATGAACAATTTAAATAGGGAGCACTTGCACTTTGGCACTGATCAGCAGTGGCAAAGTGCCCAAAGTATCTAAACCAACAAAAACGAAATCCAGCACACAGCAAAAATACAGGAGGCAGAGGCAAAAAGACAGGGGAAAAACCATACCAAGGATGACGGGTCTAACTATGACCCTTTAGATTATGGATCACTTAGATATACCACATAAAATACAGGAGAACTTTCAGGGGACAAGAGGCAAAAATTATAGGATTGGCCTGCTGCAAAAAAACAGCTGAAGGCTTTTAACCCTACACAGTGGTAAATAGCCGTTCGTGCAATGCTCTAAAAATGCATACACTGATCCTGACCCAAAAACTCATGCAGAGCCTTACCCAGGTGGGGGCATTATACTTCAGAGGTATGAAAGAGGGGTAGTTTAAGCCTCTGAATTAGGAAAATAAAATAAAATGACGTTTCTGGGAGAGAAATGTGGATGGACTGAATTTAGAAAGGTACAAACAAGCAGGCAAACTCCAGAAACACCAACACGGGAAAGAAAGATAGGTAAAGCATGAGAGAAAGGAAAACATTGCAGCGAGGTTGTACCAACACAAATCTCTTCTCTTACTTTTTCGTTATTGATATTGATACTAAGGAAACCCTTTAAAAATGCCCTTCACCTATTCAAACAACCGTAACAAAAAGTACATTCGTTTTCAGCAAAGGAAAAAAAGACATAGAATAACAGAGGAGTGTGTGAGCGTCATCCTTCTTCCACCTGGCTGCAGGCAGGTCAAAGCCGGGTCAATCTGTACTTTCTGCAAAGCTTTGTTAGTCCTCCATATCACTCAGTTGCAGTTACTGTACAGAGGTCAGTGGAGTCGGCGGGCTTGAAAGCCTCCAGATTGTAAAAGCCAGACTACTGTTTACTCCACATTTTATACGACTATATTTCACATGACTTAAGAACAGATCTCTGCATTGCCTTTAACAATACTTTCAGCACCCAGCATCGCCTTTTAGGGCTTCCTGTTTCTCAGCTCTGTCTTGTTCAAGGAAGCCACTCTATAATCCATCTCCTCGGCAAGTAAGCAGAGTTTGTTGTGCTGCACCACAAGGCAGTGTCTTAAACCGCAGTCTCGAGGAGTGGTTAAAATATTACTGCGCATCAATAAGGGGCTTTTTCCTTCACGAAAACAGAACTGCTTCACGCTGTCAGGCGAGGCTCTGTGTCAGCTCTTGCAGTTCCATAGGATAAAAGTGCAGATCTCTTTTATCCCTTCGGGGAGTAGTATTAATAGTACGCTCGTTTTTGCTCCATTTATAATTCATTACCATCCAGTTATTTTGATTTACTTGGTTGTGTACAAAAGGAATAACGAGGGTAGTGCTAACACACATTGATGACAGGCTGAAGCTTACTTTCATGATCAGAGTAAAACTTCAGAGTGCCCCCGTCCAATGTATAGGACATAATGCATGGAGTGGATGTACGTTTTCTGTGCCAAGGCGTATTTTATAGCCATGCGCACCCTGGACGAAAGCCTTCTCTGATCTAAAAAAAAAAATCTTGAAGAAAAAAAAATATTTTCAATTAAATTAATCCATAATTTTAAAAAAATGTCATTTGACTTTTATCTTTTAATTTACCAAAATCCGTAAATATTATTTGACAATGCAAACGTTTTGATTTACACACTGTTCATGGTATATTGCTATTTTATGTAAAATCTCCTTACTTGGTTTCTCATTTAGCAATCAGGTATCTCTTATATAAGCAGGCTTCAGATGTCAATATACTTTAAATTTGTCGGTTGATTGTAGATACGTTTTTAGGTCTGTTGTTAGTTAAGACATTTTGATTTTATTAAAATGACACACTTAGTAATAAGGGCTTTTAGCCACACCTCTTCAACCATTGGTCTGCTGTTGTGTCATTCACTTTTTTCTTCCATTCACTACACCATGCAGCATGGGGCGCGGCATTCCGCTCTTCCACACAACGTAAGGGGATATGTACAATAGAAGTGGCGGAGCGTGTCGTTAGCCTCCTGGGCTTAACGACACGCTCCGCCACTTCGGAAACGCAAGGCTGCACCATATTTACAAGAATGTGGTGCAGCCTTGCGTTTCCACCTGCGATGGCGCTAATTTTAACAACTTAGCACCAACGCAGGCACCCTTGCACCAGAGTGCAAGAGTGTCTGTGCAGGGGAGGATTGGTTATGTGTAGGAATGTGTCCCTTCCTGCACATAAACAATCCTAAGATGCTATTTTGTAACTTTCATGTGTGCTGCTTCATGCAGCACACATGAAAGTGACAAAATGGCTTTTTTTTAAAAGGTTTGTTTATGTACAGGAAGGGACACCTTCCTGTACATAAACAAACCATGGCATTTTACTTTTTCCATGTGTGCTGCACAAGGCAGCACACATGGAAAAAGCAAAAACGAGGAGAAATAATGCATTTCTCCTCATTTCGCCAACTTAAGACCAGGGTTTTCCTGGTTTTAATTTTGGCGCTGCCTCCTATGTACGCCACCCTTGTACATAGGGGGCAGCGTAAAATACAATGGCTGTTGCGGTGGAACGCCCACCACAACACCCACTACACGTCCCTTTCATGCTAAACATAGCGTGAAAGGGTGCCTTATGTACAAGGCAGCGTTAAGCCACGTTAAGTGGCTTAAGGCTGCCTTGTACATAAGGCAAGGCCCCTATCGCCACGGGAACGTCACAAAAGTGACGTTCCCGTGGCGATAGGGGCTTGTACATATGCCCTGTAGTTCCTTTCAGTTTAAAGAACAACTATCGCTACGTGCGATTTTTGAGACCAAAAATATACTTTGCAATGTTTTTGTTTCATATCGGCACGGGGCCAGCAGCTCCATCTACAATCAAATTTTACAAAAAAAATGACAAAAGAGAACAATTATTGACAAAGCAAAAGGATGGCTACCAACGCTAGACCTATTGGCTTTGCTAATGCTAGTTTCCTACATGAGCTGTCCTAGCCATCCTTTGATGTTTCTTGCAAGGGTGATGAATTGAAAACTGTTTGACAAAAAGAAAAATAAGCCATGATTCTTAAAACACAAATAATTCTAAAACAAGGCGCATTCATATTTTCATTTGGTCTGAATTTGTAGCTGATAGGTGCCTCTCCCTTTTATGTTTCAGTGTTAAAGCATACATACCTTCGAATGGCTTCAAATTGTGTAAGTGGCATTGAAGTATAGAAGTTGCAATCATCCGGCCCATTGAGACCAAAGTTGCAGATTTCTTTAGGATTGGCATAGAATAGTTCAGAAAGAAAGAAAGAATTAGCAGACGAAAATAATATTTTTGGCCCAGATGTACGAAGTCATTTTGCATTTCTTAACGAGCCGGATCGCTATTTCGGCCCATTTAGAAATACTAAATGGGCTTTATCAGATGTACAAAGGGCCAAAACCGGTTGCAATTTATGATTTCTACACTGTAGAAATCGCAAATTGCTGCCGTGATTTAGGAATCGCAAATAGGGATTACCTAGTTGCGATTCCTAAAGCACATGTACAAAGCATTTCCTAAATGTGAATTGGGCATTTAGGAAATGCAATTACCATCTACTTCAAGTCGATGGTAACCATGTGCAAACTAAAAAAATGCATTATAAATGCATTTCTTTTACTGTGACATGAAGTGCACATATACCCCTAGGGCATATGTGCACTTTCATGTGCACTAGGAAATTCGGGGTGCCTCCAGGGGGGTCTTAAGCCCAAAGGCACCCTTGGCTTTGCATTGCTTAAATTGCGATTTCCTATTAGGAAATCGCAATTTAGGAAACACAAACCCTTTCCTATTTTGCCCATAGGTAGGAATGCAATGGCATTTCCTATTTGCGATTCTCTAATAGCGATTCCTAATCTTTGGAAATTGCTATTAGGGAATCGCAAATTTTGTACATATCCTTTAGTATTTCTTAAATAGTCATTCCTACAGAGTCGCTATTTAAGAAATGCAAACAGGAACTTTAGTACATCTGGCCCTAAGTAGTGTGACACATAGGCGCTCCAAAACTCTTGGTTACCCTGACTGGCTCTCTTTTTATTGCATTTGCAGTCACACACTGCCTCTTGATGGTTTCGTGAGGATGGTGTACAATACATTTACAGTGAGCTAGCATGAAAGTTTCCGTTGTCATGCTTTACGTTGAGTCACGTGTTTTCCCTCCAAGTTCAGGCATGATGTCCAAATGGGACATGCAAGGGACAGGTTATGGCATTGTCAACAATCTTCTCATTCCTGTCTGTCTTCTAACTCACGAGTTTAGTTGCTTGACCGTCATGGTCAACAAATCATGTGGTGTCATATATACCTGTCTATGGCCCTTCTCCATCACAGCGACCGGCTGCACCTCTTGTGTGCTGTTAATTAGTTGAACAACGTACAGAGCGTGTTGAAATTACTGGAGCCAAAATAAACTATGCTGGCCACTAATTGACCACAAGCACAATGCAAGTATGAGATTTCCTACCTAGAGTGGGAAATAAACATGCAGAGCAAAGAACACCGGACCCTTTCTCATTATGGATTTTGCAGATTTCTGAGGCGTTAAGGCTCTGTTCTATTCACATCGAGGGTGCAATGTTTTTTTTTACCTCTAATTCAATCCTGTGCTCCTTACATGTTGAACTCTCATAGGTCTTTCAAAATGATTACCTATTTTCTTGTCTTTTTATTTTATGCTGTGTTGATTTTTTAGGGTTCCGCTTTCCTGGGATTTTTGATTGTGTGAAAGAGCATGGACACTGCAGAATATGCTGATCTTCTGACTTCGTGTATAATTTCCATATTTAACTCTTGCTATGGTTGTTGTATACCTTGATACATATGTTTTATGATCAATCTGCTGTGTACAGAAGGCAACTGAACTGTTTTTTCATTAATTTTTTTTCTCTCAACATTTTCGAAAGAAGCATTTACAATCACAAAGAAAGTATATTGATAAATATTCAAATAAACACCGGGTGCATATATTGCTTACATTAACGTCTGTTCGTGACTGTGGGACGCCACAGCAGTGAGTAAATATCAAGTCAGAGCCAAGTGAGACTACATGCTGGAGAATGGTGCATGTGTTCATCTCATATAAAAAGTGTCGCTGTGACTACGAGAAGGCATGCAGCAAACCATGCGGCTGTAATTTAAGCACAAGTTTGTCGTGTGGCATGCCAAAGTGATAATTTCTAGGCACAGGGATGAGTTTCACCCTGTGAATGCCTTTGGTGAGGCGTGGCGCAAAATATATATCATGCGATGGCCCCCAGAGGCCTGACTCAGTCTGGTCATTAATAAAAGAAATAGCGCATAGTTACACTAGAGTGCAGTGCTAGGCAGAAGTACGGGGCTCGGGAGGGGTCTCATCTGTAGTCACACACTACGGAATAGAAAAAGAGTTAGAAACTACGTGAGCAATGCAAAAGCGGTACGCTGTATCTGAAAGGGGAAAAAGAGTAACGAGGCCTTACTTCGTCAAGATGCAGACGCGCAATAAACCGGTGGCGGTCTCCCGTGGTCCCGGCTGCTCGTATTGCCCTGTATGCATGCTGTATTTAATCCCGTGAGCACGGCTACTGGCGGGCGGGCGTGCACGTCGGAAGTCAGAATGAACTAGACTTCCGATAGCGTGGTTACTGCGCATGCGTGGGGGCCATCTTGGGTGAGGGATGCGGGCTGATCTTTGCCACCACGTTTTTGGCATATGCCCGTGGGGAGCTGATATGGATCCGTCCAGGGGTTTCCTTCAAGGCAACACGCACACTAATTGACACAGAGGGGAGATATGTGCTGCTAATGGGGCGACTACTGGGCCGGGAGATCACACTGGACTGCTGCTACGCCCCCAACCAAGAACAAATGGCCTATTTGTCCTCTCTCTCTGCCCATATAGCTGACATAAAAGTGGGGCAGGTGGTGTTGGGGGGAGATATTAATTGTGTAGCCGATGTGCAGCTGGACCGTTCTCACCCTTCCCTCTTGGGATCACAGGCATATAGAATGGCGGCTGGGATGCGGGAGTGGATGGCACACTGGGACTTGCAAGATATATGGCGGCTTCAACATAATAGAGATAGGGAATATTCCTTCTACTCCCACATCCATCAACTCCACATGAGACTGGATGCATTTTGGTGCTCCCCAACAATTGGTAGCTATGTCAAACACACTGAATATCTCGGACGGACATTCTCGAACCATAGCCCCCTGGTAATATCATACCAACCGCATGGGCAAAGGCCCCCAATACCCAAGTGGAGGCTCAACCCCGTGGCACTGGAGGATGCACCATTTGCGGAATCTCTATGCTCTATAATAGATACATACTTTACTGAGAACGCAGGCACAGCATCTACAACACTGGTGGAATGGGAAGCATTCAAGGTGGTAGTGAGGGGGCACTGCATGGGGCAGACTACTGGCATAGAGAGGGAGCTACACAGGGAGCTTTTAGATTTGGAGGGAGACATGCGCACGCTGGATAATATGCAGGGCTCGGGGGCACAGGCACATGCACAGTTACTGACCAACCGGAAACAATATGAGGAGGCGCTAGAAAGGCTCAGATCTCACGATTATCGAGTGTACATGGACAGAGTGCAGAGTGAAGAACGGAGGGCTGGACGTCTATTGGTATGGCTCGTTAGGCCTGAGGCCCGGGGATCCCCAATAACTCGTATCAGGACTGAGATTGGCACAACTGAATAAGACCCAGATAAGATCAATAGTCTCTTTTAGAGATATTGCGAACAATTATACACCGATCCACAGCATGTTCCACTGGCAGAGCTCAGCACCTTTCTGGCACCCCTAGACCTTCGCACTGTTGATGACGAGGCGGCAGAGGAGTTGGGTGGGCACATTACTTTACAAGAAGTCAGGGGTGCCATAGCTCTGATGGCAGGGGGCAAGACGACGGGCCCTGATGGCCTCCCGGCCGAGTTCTATGCGAAGTATGGAGCTTGATTGGCCCCTGACCTGGTTAATTTGTATAATGAGGCTCTCCGATTGGGACACCCTCACACCTCTACACAGTCAGCATTGGTGATCCCACTTCCTAAGACTACGGGCCATGATGCTGGGGTGAAAGATTTTAGGCCCCTGTCTATGCTTAACACTGATTTCAAAATTTTGAGTAAGATCTTAGTAATTAGATTACTCCCACATATGAACCACCTGGTTCAACCAGACCAGAATGGATTCATCCCTTCCCGTAACACTTCATACAACCTACGCAGATTATACTCAGTGCTCTACCACTCAGAGATCGCTACCTATTCATGGGCTGCCCTTCCATCAGTCGACCTGGAGAAGGCATTTGACATGGTGCGATAAGATTACTTGCTAGAGGTCATGCAGAAAATGGGGCTTGGGGTGGGCTGGCTGAAATGGGTACAACTGTTATATACTCTCCCCACGTCGATAGTTCAGACTGGTAGGACTATATCCCCGCAGTATAGGATATCTCGTGGCACCCACCAGGGATGTCCTCTATCCCCGCTCCCGTTTGTATTGGCAGTGAAGCCTCTGGCTGAGCTCTTTCACTGAGGTGGGGAGGGCTTGGGATTGACGCTGAGCGGTAGAACATACATGATTTCTTTGCATGCGGAAGATTTGTTGATCTAACTCGGAGATGCCGTAAGGGGAGCGAGAACCGCCTTGGGGGTGTTGGAAGATTTCGGGTCTTTCTCGGGCCTCAGGGTTAACCAACCTAAAACACATTTGTTCCCGGCGGCGGGGCCCTCCCCTAGACCACAGGAGCTCCCTGCGGAACACAATTGGACCCCCTGATACTTATAAAATATCTAGGTATACGGATATTTCACTCATTGGAGGACATGAGGGAGGGCAATCTGGGCGGGGCCCTTCGGTCACTTCGCTCTAGTGTTGCCTTCTGGGGTATATTGAGGTTTCTACTGATGGCCATAGTCTCGCTGACCAAAATGGTCATACTGCCTCACCTTTTGTATTTCTTTGCTAATTTACCGGTGCTGATGCCTGCGGGGTGGTTTCGGCCGCTAGATGTTTTGGTACGAGACCTGATTTGGGCAGATGGTAGGCACAGAGTATCATTACGGACCCTGCAGCGCCCAATGAGGGAAGGAGGTCTGGGAGTGCTGGATTTTGAATTTTACCAGCTGGCTGCACAGCTGCAATGGGTGGATCAATGGCTGGAGGGGGTGAACCAAGAAGGGACATACCTGATTGAGCCGGGGCAGCACCCGCGCCTACTTCTGGCAAAGCTACTAGTCCAGGCCATGAGGGTTCCGTACACCTCAACGTTACAGTCCACGGCCTTACAGTGTTGGAGGCGATGTATGGCAAGACTTCCAGATGCTCCGAGATACTCTCTGTCACTGCCACTGGTGGGGTTGCCTTACGGAGAGCCACAGGTGATTCTGGGGGTAGAGCAGTTGGCACATTGGACAGAGGCTGTGATTGCGACAACAGGAGACTGCTACCAAGATAAATGCTTACTACCCTTTGCCGAATTGGTAGAGGGGTGCGGTCTCCCACCTGGCCAGTTTCCTATATATGAGGTGCTGGTGAGGATATTTGGGCGACTGTGGGGAACTGGAAGAGAGGAACCAGCTACACATGTGGTGCTTAATTCTCTAATTACACTGGGTAGAGCAGGGCATCAAATAAAATGATTCTACGCATCGCTCATTGAAGCTTCTTTGACTCCGATGTTGAACTTAAGGAGCAGATGGGAAGGAATACTGGATAGGGCTCTCACAGATACAGAATGGGGTAGGATATTGGAATCCCCCAAGAAAATCTTGCGCAGCACCCAACTAAAATACTTACAATTCAATTACATGCACATGACATACATGACCCCCCACTGTCTTCAGGCTGCCTTTGAAGGGGAACCGAGAGGCTGCCCAAGATGTGGTCAGCTAGACACGGACTTCCTCCACATGACTTGGAGTTGTGTGCTGCTATGAAGCTTCTGGCTGGCAGTACTGGCTAAGATCAATGATGCATTAGGCCGTACCCTTGATGACTCGGTAGAGGTTTGTCTACTGGGCCTATTTTGCAGACCACCTAAGCGTAAGGTAGGGAATAGATTAATTGATCTGTCCTTGGCGATGGCCAAGAGGCGAATCGCGATAACATGGAAATCGGCCCTGGAACCACAGGTTAGCATGTGAACTCCAGAGGTATCCAGGATTGCCGCTGCAGAGGGTAGAGCACTGGGTATGGAGGATTCAAGGGGCCTGCGTCGGCATCCAATCGCGGAGGCCTGGAGTTACACACTGTTCGCTTGGGACCACCCGAGCCTCCCCAATAGTGGGGGGGAGGAAAATGGGTCACTCACGGAGTGAGACTCGGAGGTCGCTGAGGTGATGAAGGGGCGATACATGTTGGCCGCCGGGACAGGAAAGCTATGCGCGTCATTTCCTGACCACTTCCCCCCCTCTCCCAATCATAAAACACAAGTGCCGAAGTACGGAACATATGGTTCAGCCCATCAGATACACAGAATAGATCTGACCCCCCCTAGAGGCTAGCATGATAGACTAGACACCCATAATACAAAGGTTAGGGGGAAAAGGCACCCGCATGCGTTGATTGAGGCTGTTTTTTTTTTCTTAATTTTGTTTTCATTAGCAGTATCTACAACATGTCAGAAAAGTAAAACAATTAGAGAGTCACATGGCACTTCGTGATGGCTGAAGGCCCCAGAGGGTAAAAGACATGACATACAAGGTGTGCTTATGCTATGAAGAAAAAGTGGACAGGGAGTTGCACTGAGTTAGATGGGGGACATGGCAGGATATTAAGGGCTCCTCTAACTTATACACATTGCATGCCACCCACAAAATATAAATGTGTTGGAATAATGACTTGTACTACTCATTAAGGGGCCTATTATGATAGCGGTTGGATGTCCACTGCTGGGCCGGTGGTGGCGCCTGCCGGACCGGCGGTGGACATCCGACCGTGATCGCAACCAAGAAAACCGCCGGTTAAATTAAGATGGCGGTGGTGACCGCGGCAGTGGGAAACTCCGCCCGCTGCTTTTCCGCCAGTTGCCATCGCACTCCTGCCTGGCGGACGGAGCAGGACCGGGATAATGGTGGCGGTGCAGAGCAGGCTCCGCCGGCAGGATTATGATGCCGCCGGTAGCCAGCCTTTCCTCAGCGGTCAAACCGCCATGGAAAGGCATGCAGTGATCGTCTTCCGGGGGCCTGTTGCGGGCCCCCAATGTTTTGGGAGGGGGGTGTGGGTGCACTGGGGGGGTACCCATGGTCCCCCCTACATTTCCCTGTACCAGGTGGCAAGCACTGGGCAGTGCCTGCCACGCGGTGCAGGGAAATGCAGGACATGTTCCTTTCGGCATCACGGCGGTGCTGCGGGCAGCAGCAACCGCCGCAATGTTAAGGCCCGCGATCAGACCGCCACGGTCGGATTTTGACCGCGGGTCATCGTAATACGACGGGCGGTGATGTCGCGGTCCATGCGGGGGGTCTTTTCCCGCTACCATGGCGGTCGGGGAGGTTTTCCGACCGCCATCGTAATAGGCCCCTAAGTGCCCAAACAGAACGAACTCAGGAATGGTATGTTTAACCTTTGCTGTGGTATTTCATGAATACTGTATACAGTCGTGAAAGTTTACAAAATGCCAATAAAGCTATATTTAAAAAAGAAAAAATCAGAAGTGTCTTACAAATAGCAATCTTCAGTCCAGTATTTCTATGTGTATATTTTCCGTGGCCCAAACCAATTTTTTCTGCTAAAATCAACCTCCCAATGTTAAATATAAAGGTGGGGCACAGTTTCCTTATTTTGCTGTATGCAGAAGCAAACCTTGGTGTGAATCTCCAAAATTCTGCAGATTCGCTCCCACCTGCCATGGGGGAACAAAAGCAAAAGGCTCACAGTGAATCATGAATAAATGTGAGATTACAAGTTCACCACTCAACCAGGCAGTCATGGGACAGCCCATGACGAGATGGGTGGGCAGGAACAGGAAAATTTGGAAAAGGCTGCCATCAGTTAAGCAGAAGAGTGATACCGCTGGGAGCTGGTCAGATATACTGGTGAGAGCCAGTCAGAATTGATCACAGTCTAAAACAGAAAGGTGTTCCAGGAATCCTGATTGCCAGCTGTCAGACAATCAGAACAGTTTCTGTGGTTATGTCATTCTCATTGACTGGCAGACAGTAGTGGTAATTACCCCTGGGAACATTGGCAAACCTTATCAGGAACCTTTGCAGTCTTCTGTTGGACAATACAGCTAGACAGAGATTCCAAAGATGTGCTTTGATGCATGTCATAAAATGTTTTGCCAGGCTCAACTTGAACACCAGCCAATAGTTGGCTCCCAGTAATTTGGAAATACGACTGCATTCCCTGCCCTCAAAATACCATTGGTATGACAGAACACAACTATGTGATAGCAGCAGGAGAGGAAAAGAACCATCCTCCTGAGCAACCATTCCAGGCTCACAACAATTATTAACCTAAGTGAGCAAGCACTCAACACACATCTAGACTATCTTTGACACAATAACATTTATCTGCAGCCAAGAAGTAGAAATGAATCCAATACGGAGTGTGGTTGGAGAATGGAAGTATTCATGAGATCACTTGGAGTAATAGAAGGGGCGAATGACAATTCATGTATTTATGGGGTCAACTGGTGTAAGGTATAGTGTACCTCTGGAATTATGTGTCTTGTATGTGTTCTAAAATTATAAGAAGCTAGGAATTACTTCACTGTATATCACTATTGTGTGTTCCATTATATGTTTTCTTAGTAGACTGATGAAGAGCAGCCTATTTCACCAATAGTGTAGGGTAAAGTTGCAATGGCATAAAATGAGATTTAACAGCATTGGCAGATTGCTGGTCTGTGAGAGTGATAGGATGCCCCAATTGCTATAATATGGCATTCACGACCAGCTACAGTATTTGGGAAAAGTTTGGTTGTGAGATGCTATGTGCCAGGACAACATCATGCTGGTAGATTGCATGGCAAAGATATGTAGAGCTTTTAGCTCCATGACAAGTGATGGTGTAACTTGTGGTTTTCCTTATGAGTACATTTGGTTTTAGGCCCAGCTTTATGACATCCAGGAGGGGCAAATATATATGTCATGAGTGTAGTGTCCTCCCCAGCCGGGGAACTCGCTCATGACTACACCACACACTGAGCTCAGTATAACACGTTTTTATTCATCTGCTTGTAACCACGAACGCTACATTCTAAACCTACATTCACTTCACTACACTCTAACACTTATGTCACAGTTCTACGAAGTTCATCAGTAGCCAAAATGGTTCCTTCATTGCTAACTCACACAATACTACATCTCCCCCTCTGGTAAATAAACAAATTGCATTTCACTACAAGTATATACAACCATAGCTCTTCAACGAGTCTTCGTGGCACTCTGATCACATGTCTTGACCGTGTCTTCAGAAACTGGGGACAGGCAGTAGAAAGGTTCATGGTCTGCATTGGCGATGTAGGAGCAACAGCAATCAGGGAGTTTTTGATTGTCCTTTCAGACTCAGTCTCTACATTGACATCAGTGCCTGACGAGCGATGAGCCACATGTCAGAAATGTGAGGAATCTCACGTAATGGACTTCCCAGGACGTTGGGCAGTCAACATGTGTCCTTTGGAGGTCACAACATGAAGCATCGAAGGGATCATCAGATTTCCATTTTCTAGGTTGATGAGCAAGCACTCGATCTCCTCTAGTGAACATAACATCTTTTATATGTTGGCGCTTGTCTGCGTAGGCCTTCATTTTCCTTTTGCGATCCATGCCTTTCATACAGGTTTTTTCCTCAGTACTTGATCTTCTGTTGATACATTCAGGTAACTTGGACTTCATGGTTCTCCCAAACATCAAGATTGCGGGGCTTTCAACTGTGGTCAAGTGAGGAGTTTAAAAGTAAGCTTGAAGAGTGGAATTCAAAACAGTTTTAAGGTAAAGCTTTTACAATACAGCATGCTGAACAGTTTTCTTAAGAGTACTCATGAAACATTCAAAAAGGCCATGGGCCTGTTGCCAAAGAGGTGTGCTCTTCTGATGCTTCATATTTAGATGACTTAGAAAGTCTCTGAATTCTGGGCTGTTGAAAGGTGGGCCATTGTCAGATTTTAAGATCGCAGGAATACCCCATTTTGCGAGCATGCGGTCTAATCTCTAGATAACTCTTTCTTGAGTGATAGATGAGAGGTCTTCTATCAATGGAAAACTGGAGTATTCATTAACAATCACAGGTGATGTCCATTATCAAGAGGACCGAAGAACTCAATGGCAATTCTTTCCCATACATGCTTTATCAACTCTGACATGTTCAATGTAAGTTGAGTGGTTTTCGACAAAGGGCAGTTGCATAAATGACAGGCCTTCAATTCTTTTCGAACTCTCTGATTGAGATGACGAAACCAGACTCACTCTCGGACACCTTGTTTTGTGACAAGGATTCCACGATGTCCTTCATGGGCCACTTCAATTATCTCCAGAATAACAATTCTCGAAGTTAGCAGGATAACACCTTCTTAAATAATGGACAGTTCAACTTTGACATTTTTAAACTTCTGGTATTCACTGTCACTGGTAGGAGGTAAAGTGTGCTGATTCCAATGTTAGGAGGTAAAGTGTGCTGATTCCAAGACTGGAATAATGTCTTTTTGTTTTAACATGACACTATCTTGACTCGTGGCAGTGACAATTTGCTCCAACGAAATGACAGGTGGTGTGCTTGATTTCATAATGAAATTTATGTAGGCGTCAGCCATCTTGGAAGGGGTGCCATGGCACTGTAGAGGCACTCGTGCGAAATGATCAGCAGGGTTTTGATCTTTCCCTCGATGATGCATGAATGTGTAGCTGTATTCTTGTAATCGTAGACTCCAATATTCAATGCAAGGAGGCATCTTGGCCATGTGGGCGTGCGTCGAGTTTGCCTTCTGAAGTGTTCGGGTGATCATTTTGTCTTCAAGCCATGATGCATTTACCCTCATTTTTCTTTTGCCTTGAAAACCATTACAAAATGGTTCTCCTTCCCACAGCCTTTGCAAACCTGTCCAATGGTGTGACATCTACCTTCATGTGGAAACAAAAATCTAGACCTGAAGCACAACATCTTATTCCATAAAGACATCACTCTGCGTCCCTCTGCCTTGTGCTTTGGCTTACTGTTCATGTTTATGAGCACCTACAGCCTCCATGTCAGCAGCTTGTCAATCTTCAGCTCTGGGAGCCATGAGAACTCGCTCCAGACTAAGTTTCTCTCAGCATTCGTCGCCTGAATGAATCCATCAATAACTCTGAGAAGTATAGCTTATTCATCATTTAATTAATTGAACTTATAGTGTTTGATGAGTATCCAGTCTCTCACCAAATTTGTTCATGGTTTCACCCACTTTCTGTTATTCTTGACTGAAAATGTACCTTTCATAATCTATATCTGGCATTGGATTGAACTTGAGATTCAAATTTTCTTTGATTTGACGATATGTAATTTTGTCAGCTCGCAACATTTTCTTTATGACTTCTTTACACCTTCACCAGCAAGATTCTTAAGGTATTTGATAATCTTCTTGTTATTTGTTTCTTCTAGCACATCAATGAAATCATCAAATGTCTCTGTCCAAGCAATCCATCTGTTGCCACTATTCTGCTTTTTGGTGGTATTGAATGGTGGTGGTGGTTTCAAGTAGGTGGCGACATTATAACCATTTGTAGGATTGGCTGACTCTAAGAGTGGAGTTGTCTCCAATGCTGTCTGCTAGGACCTGCTTCATTCATACCATCTATAAGGCCCTGTGAGGTGCTGGCCTCTGGGTCATCTTGAACAGTCTGTAGGAACTGTGACCTCTATCTTGGTCTCCATGGGAGTCCTTTACTTTTCTGGAGACCTTTGGAGTTGTTCTGAGCCACCACCCAGCAGCTTTGGTGGTGTGCCGCTTCAAGTATGGACTTCTCCATAAGCACAACCCTGGGTACTTCCTCTGGGGTGCACTCCATCCAATGCTGTGGTATGATGACTCTCTTTACTCAGTTCTGGTAAGCAAACAACCATTTTTTTAATCAGAATTTTTTCGTTATTTTTAGGCATCTCTTTGTACTGTCTGGCACCTGGTTGATCTTTGCCTCGCAGCACTTCTGATGGCAGCGTTATCTCTCAAATTGCTGTCTCTATTTGCTGCTCTTTCAAAACCTGGTTGTATCCGCCTTTAACATTAACACTCCATATCATATATGGCTTTAGGTTGCATAGCAGTGCGGTACCTCTCTTTAGGGCTTTACCAGCAGGTTCATTGTCACTGATGTGTAGACTTTCTTTAAATGCTTCACAATGGCTTGAGTTGCGCTTTGACCCCACATGCGCCAAACGTCGATTCTGCACTTCGAAGGAGGCACACTTGACATGCATGGGCAGTTCGTTGGATCACTGCAGACTGTCTGGGAGAGGACTGTTGATCTTCGGGTTACTAATCAGTGGCAGCTCCTCTGTTAAGGCGTAGGAGTGTTACACCACTGCTTTTTAACAGTGAAATAACTGGAAAATAAAATGATAATAACTGGGCGTTATTATCATTTTATTTGTTCCTGCTGTGGAAGCTTTGCAGGGCATGGCAGGGCTGCTCTGATGATAGGAGCAGGGGGAGTGGTAAGCACACTTTGTAAGTGCGCATGAATGTTTCGCAGGCCGTCTCGGGCTGGCCAAACATTCATGCACAGTTTGCATGTTCTCCTCCCAGGCTGTATTGCAGCCTGGGTGGAGAACATGCCCAGGCTCCCACTGCCTGTCTGAGCGCCGAACCACGACACTCTGACCAATCACAATGCGGCATTGCAGCATTGTGATTGGCTATGGGGAGCCTGGGTGTGCTTCCTGTTCCAGGCCAGAGTGAGGGATTACGGAGGAGAGACGCAGCGAGGAAGAGGCGAGAGTGTACATTTTTTCTTTTATTTTTTTTTACACTCATTTCCCCCATCTCCACTCCACCCTTACCACCCCAGAACCATGCTGGCTGCCACTGTTACTTATCCCCTATCTCGTCGCCAGTTGTAGCGTCCTCCCCAGCCTGGGTACCTGCTAATGACTATGCCACACATGGAGCTTAGTATAACATCTTTTTTCATCTGCTTGTAACCACAAACTCAACATTCTAAACCTGCATCCACTTCACTAAAATCTAACCCTTACGTCACAGTTCTACGGAGTCCATCATGAGCCAAAAATGTTCAGTAATTGCTAACTCACTCGACACTACAATGAGTATTTCCAATACATCCATACTGTGTGGGTTGGTTCTTGGGTGGTTCATCCACAGAGTGTTTTTCCACCTCATCCTGTCACTGTTGGAATGTAGTATCTGTTGTTGGTCCTCTAAATCCTGCTGTCTTGCATGAGACAGCAATGTATAACGCACGTGTCCATGATGAGTGACTGTGAAGCAATTAGCACTAGTTCCAAGTGGCGTTAATAGATTTGCCACCTATTTTAGGATTCAGTTAATGTTCGCTGTATATTTCAGTGCTAAAATATGTCTAGGACAGCTCTCGATGCAGTATACATTTGATTCATGGTAATTTCAATGTGTTCCATGCATTATTATAACATACATTTTAAGCTGAATGCGTGGTTAATTTTTGTTCCAGTTCTTATACCAGTGCTATAATAGCAGTGCAATTACTGATTTCAACTTTTAGAACAACATTTTAATTTGTGGTGGTTTATATTTTTACAGCAATTGAATTACCACAGTTTTTGTCATTTCTGTCCATGTCTAAATGAGGGCCTTATTGCCAGATCTATGAACACCTGTCATGGTCATGACTAATCATACTCTTAAATGAGTTCAGCTCTTTGTGACTCCTCTGAGTATGATGCTCTGAATCCGGATATCGAACAGCTCTGGAGGCTTGCTAGAAGTATTGTGGCGATTGGTAATTAGCTATTTTCAGTGTGTCCTTCATAGCATGATGCTAAGCTGTTTTGGTAACTTTTTCTGTAGCCCTGCTCTTTCCAATAGCCCTTCTAATGTTTTACATACATTCTTCTGATAAAACTATGCGGTGGGGTCAACCTATAGTAAATAAAGAATGTATCCCAATGTTCTGTCAAACGCATTCTTGGCACAGGACTGTCTAGGTAGTGAGGCTTTAGGCAGTAGTGGAAAGACAACGAAAGAAAAAGTTATGGAAGAGCTCATTCTATGGCCCAAACAAGAACTGTGAGTGAATTATGTGCCTACTGCTGACTGTATTGGTAATCTGTGAAGCAAAGAGAAGTTCTGATGCTTGTAAACATAGTTGTTTTTACAGCACTGTAGACTAAAATCCTTTATAGCACTAGCCACTAATCTAAAAAATGAAAGCAAAACACCAATAATATGATATAGTAAAGAACGGGGGTGGTAATAACCACATAGCAAAATAGAATTATGCCAGCCTGGGAAAATTAAGTTGTGCCCTCACAAACACAAACTCCCTTCAACAAGGAATTACATGTGGAAAAATGTAAATGTGACAATGAAAAATTCATTGTAAATGTAGTGCGAGAGTGTAGCGACCATACTCTTGAGAAGGTACTGGAGAGTATGGTGAAATGCAACTTTAAAGTCTCTCTGACTCATCTTTTAGTAACAATGGCTAAGCCCAAAAATTGTTCTCAGGGAGCCAAGATAAGAAAGGGCTTAAAGTCAAAACCAACATTGATTGCAAGTAGTGAAAATGCATTCAATTACAACCATTATTGAGTTTAATAAAATATACAAATACATATAAACACTTATCACTACAGCAGATAGGGGGAACACCACTAGTGCCCCATGAAAATGTATTAGAAATGGGAAAATGTCAGAACAAATTCTGAGATGTGGATTGCATCATTTCAGTAGGATTCAAATAAAGGAGCAGGTTAGACATAAGTGAAGAAGGCAGGCTCGTCTTATGCGGTAGGACCAAGTATAAAAGGTTATCTTGACAGTTAGGCCCTAGTTACATATGGATTGGTATTCCAGAGTCAACCCGCAACAAGAGTTACTAGCCTGATCATGAATCACAAGTGGTGCATGTTATAAATGGGATTTCTGGTTGGCTAGGCCTTGCGCCGAAGCCAGGCAGAAACCACCACTCTAGTCAGGGCAAGGGAGTTAAACGCTGAAGATAACCCCTGCTCACCCCCTTGGTAGCTTGGCACGAGCAGTCAGGCTTATCCCAGAGGCAATGTGTAAAGCGTTTGCGCAACACACACACACAGCAGCAACACACTAGGCACACCACAAAAGAAACTCCACACAAGGTTATATCAAAAATAGCCTTTGTATTATCATAAACACATTAGAATCATAATCACAAAATATACACTGTGCCAACTGGCACCAGGTAGAAATTCACAGGGGATTATATACATGACCGGGCCAATCGGGCCACGGTCAGAACCATTAGAAAGCACAAGTAATAACACCACCAGTAACTACTGGTAAAATAATGAACTCAGCATTATCACTAGCAACATAAACGCATTATGTCTGCATCACATTAGGCATAAACACATTATGCATAAATCACATTTAGGAGTGCACCGTAGTAACACTCCCCAGGTGCATACATCACCTTCAGCATAAACACATTATGCATTCCATTAGGGCCTTGCGCCCTATCCGTACACACAAAAATGACCCCAGGCCAACTGGTCTTCCTGGGGGCCCAAATGCCCTCTGTCCCAAAAGTCAGGGCTCTTAGCTGCCACAGCAGCGGTGTGCAGGCCCAACAGGCCAGCACCAGAAATCAGGGCGAGGGTGTGATTAACCCGGGTCTCTCCAGAGACCAGAAACTATGCCCCTTCACGTGGCAGCTGCCCGCCCTCTTGCGGTGCAGCTGTGCTCTTCAAAGACTGGCACCAACAGTGCCTCCTTAGCCCCCTCGCCCCGGGGCTTCTGCGCTGGGCGTAAACGCGGCCCAAAAGAAATCAGCATTGGTACCACCGGTGCCTGAGGAACCCTGTTCACCGGGCTCCCTCTCATGCGCTCGGCTCCCTCCGAGTCTTGTCTCCTGTGGCCGCGGTCTCCGTTGCAGGAGGAAGACACAGCCCAATTGGAGCCCCACTCACCGGGGCTCTCCTACGATGTTCTCTGCTTCCTCCGGTCTGCAGGACTTCGGCCGGGAGCCCGCGAGGCTCCGGTCCCCCCTCTGGGTGCTCTGTGAGCCTGCGAGGCTCCAACGGCAATCGGGCTGCTGCGCTCACTCTCCTCACACGAGGGGCTCCCCTTGGCTTTGGGCCAGTTTCCCTTCCGCCGAAAGCTCCGCCACAACCAGGCGCTCGTCGCCTGGCTTCCTCTTCGTAGCGGGAAGAGCCCGTGAAGCCCCGTCTCGGTTGCAGGAGCTCCGCCCCCGATCAGGCGGACTTGCCTGGCTTCCGGTTTCACTGGTGGTGGCGGCTCTCAGTCACAAATACTCATGCGGGGTGGGCTCCCGCTCCACCTCCATTCCGGCCGCACAATGCGGGGTGGGCTCCCGCTTCACCTCCTTTCCTGCAGCACATTGCGGGGTGGGCTCCCGCTTTATTCTAACACCGTGCAGGGGGAATCCCCACGCCGGGATTCCCTCAGAACGCTCTGGCAGCCCAGCGCTGCAGAGCACACATGCTCCTCTCGACCTGGAGCTTTTCAAAAATGGGCAAAGCTGGGCAAAGAACTCAGCAGGCAGGCCAGCACGCTGGGGCTCTAAGGCCAGCAGACCCATCAGCTGCCTAGCAGCGCAGCCAGTCCATCCCCAGCGGCGGTTCCTCCTGGCAGGCTGGCAGCCAGCCGGCCGCAAGTAAGCACCAAACAGCACCCACAAAAGCACAACTTACATGGGGTCACAGCCCCAAAATTTATACTGCATTTCTTCTTTGTTCTGTCCTGGCACAGGGCTTGGGGAACCAGCCTCAACTGGTTCTGGGGGGTGTTGAAGCACTTTGTTTACCAGGCTTCCACCCTCCTTTTCAGGTTGGGCTCGGTCATCAGACACACCACAGGGGGGTGGAGCCAGCATTCACCCAGGCAGGCACAGACCTATTCAGGGTCAGGGGACTACTCCTCCCACTACTCCAAATGCAGGTCTCCTATTCAGCCTAGCGCTGACTCACCCTGCCCTCCCTGGAGCCACACACCTCACCAGCCCCTGTCACTCCAGAGCCAGACATGCAATGCACATCAGGCAGGCAGACACATAGCACACAGAAATGCCAACTTCTAAAAGTGGCATTTCTAAAATAGTGATAATAAATCTGCGCACACCATTGCGCAGCATTTATTATTACTATTCCAAACACCAAACTTGACCACGCTGCTCCTCTCATACCAGGAATTACCACTGAAACACTTAGCAGGGAATCCCAAATGCATTCATATGGGAGGGCAGCCTCACAGCAGTGAGAAACCAAAATGGCTGTTTGTCACTACCAGGACATGTCACACACTTAAGGTACATGTCCTACCTTTCACCTACAATGCACCCTGCCCATAGGGCTAGCTAGAGCCTACCTTAGGGGTGACTGACATGCAGTAAAAGGGGGGTCACAGACATGGCACACACTTTAGGTGCCACGTCACAGCGGCAGTTACACTGAGCGCACAGGCCCTCAATGGCAGAGGCCTGAGACAGGTTTGAAAGGCTACTTTGGTGGGTGGCGCAAGCAGCGCTGCAAGCTCACCAGTAGCATTTAATTTACTGGCCCCGGGTATATGAGATGCCACTTTACAAGGGACTGACAGGCAAATTAAATACGCCAAACAGGTGTAGACCAATCTTACCATGTTTACCACAGAGAGCACACGCACTGTACACTGGACTGCAGTGCTAAAGTGCCCAGAGTCCTAAAACCACCAAAACCAGGTCAGAAAAAAGACTAGGAGGAAGGCAAAAAGTTCAGGGATGACCCTGCAAAAAGGGCCAAGTCCAACACAACCCCCTTCCAGCCAAACGCCAGGGTAGGCCAATCATTACCTTGATGGGCTTCCCTGCTTGGGGCGATAGAACATGGACGCGGGCCCGCAACTGCAGGGGCACACTCCAGTTCTAGGCCATTCTGAACCCATGTGGTTCCCTCTGTCAAAGCTCCCAGGACCAACTAAGCTACCCCATTGGTATTCCCTAATTGTCCGCGGCCAGGACCAGCCCTAGTCCACCCAGATTTCTCTGGTCCTTGCCATCTCACAGAGTGGGGGGCAGTAACGCCTGATACATAGTATCCATTCTCCACTCTACCTCTCATCAGTGCAGTTCTAAACTGCCACTGATCCTCCAACCTAGGGTCTGCACCCTCAGGCTGACCAGAGGTCTTGGGCGAGGCTCTCCTCCCCTTACCTCTCCTTCTGGGGTACCGCATTCTCCTCCCAGGAGAAGCACCCTCAGAACCAAAAAGTGTCAGGACACTGGAATCAGTCCTCCCAAACAATTCTCCTACCAGTTCAGGACCTCTCTCCAGCAACTGGTCTCCCAACCTAGGGTCTAAACCCTCAGGTTGCACCGGGTGTCAGAGGCGAGGACTCCCTCCCTCTGCACCCCCTTCCAGAGTTCTGCACCCTCCCACCTGGAGTGGTACCCCTAGAAGACAAACCGGTCAGGACACTGCTTACAGATGTGCTTCCCTCTAGGTCAGGCAGAACCTGAACCTGGCCTCCCAACCCAGGGACTAAACCCTGCGGCTGAGCACCCGCCTGGCACACCAGGACTTCCTGGGGAGCACGCATGCCCCCGAGGGTAACACATGACTCATGTGTTGTGTGACAGTCTGCCTGGCGCAGATTTACCGACCCCTGTCCATCTGACAGTGCACGAAGATCCCCCAGGACAGAAGTGGTGTCACCATGGTCACTCCTAGGAGGCTCAGCCCTTCTGGCTGGCCCCTGACCCACTGGTTCTCCCACTGGGGAACGCATCCCCCTCTCACCCCTCCATCTGGACTTCTGCACCCTCGACTTAGGAGCGGCACCGCCAGATACCAGAACCGCTGGAGCTCTGCTTACAGATGCTCCACGTTCTCCTGACACTAGGAGATACCCCTCAACGGACGGCCTACCAGTACAGCCTAGGCTCCCTACCTGGTGTTCCCCGAAGGAACCCTCCAGGCCCTGAGACTGGGTTTAAGGCACCTTGGGACGCATCCCATTCTCACTCCTTCTCCGCAGAGACAGGACGTGAGTCCCTACACCCCTCCCACTACACCGGGACCTAGCTGGGCTACTCTGAAACTCTCCCACCACTCTGGGCTGGGAAATACCTGAGCCACTCCTCTTAGGGTCACTCCCCAATGCCTCTCCAGACCCTCTGGCAACCACCCAGAGGTCTGCCTCCCGTGCAAGCTCCCTGGGATCAGAGAACTCACACTCCAACAGGTGTTGGCGTAACCCCAGAAAACAATTACTGAACAAGTGCTCTCTGACAACCAGATTGAACAGCCCTTCAAAATCATTTGCCGTGCTACCCATCACCCAATCTTCCAGTGCATCACAACATTCATCCACAAACTCCCCCCAAGACTGGTGAGACAGTTTTCTACTGCCCCTGAACCTCAACCTGTACCCCTCTTCCTGGGAACCAGGCACCATACTCTGGGATCTGGAGTGGGACTTCCTGCACTGGACTCCATATTGCTGCCACCACTGGACCCCACCCTCACTGGTGAATCCAGACAACTAAAACTGTACTCAGGGGACGTACCCCCAAGAGCTAGTTTCTGCCTGGCGAAGGCCCTCTCTGCCTCCGCCATCCTCTCCTGCGCTAAGACCCTCTCAGTCTCTAGCTTTTTTTCCTCCACACCCAGCTGCGCTAGCTCCAACCTGAGCCTTTCCAACGCCAGCTGATGCTCTCTTTCCTCCCTCCTATCCACCCACTCCTCTGGGGATGGGGAAAGGGATGGGGCACTGCCCCAGGCACTAGACCCAGCAAGGGACTCCCTATCTATGGGGTCCTCCCTACCTCCTGGCGTCCCTGCCTTATCATTTCCTCCCTCCTGCTCAAACTCTCCAGAGCCACTGCCCTCTGGGGGTGCTGGTTGGAGACCCTCCATCTCGGAGACCTCACTGGTCTCGGGGCCCTCCTTCCCAGGCTCCTCTGCCACCCGGTTTTGGGATGTCCAGCAGGCCAACAAGGCCTCCTGCAGTTCCTCCTTCCTGGCGGACCTATGCCCCTGACACCTAAGATCCTGACAGAACCTCTTTAAGTCCTTCACAGTATATTTATGCAACATCCTTACATTAAATGCACTTTCTGTCACAATAACTGCTGGATCACCGAGGTGAGACATGACTGACACTTTAGGGGTGTCACCAAAATGTAGCAGAGCAGAAAAACACAATTCAAAAATGACACTCTCAGGAGAAAAATAACCAGGAGAAATAATCCCCAAACCTGTGATTATCTAAATGCAGAGTTTGTAGTGCAACCAGTTGTTGCTGTGGTACTGCGCAAACGCAAGTCCTATCCTCACCGCTGACAACCAATGTTAGAAATGGGATTTCTGGTTGGCTAGGGCTTGCGCCTAAGCCAGGCAGAAACCACCACTCTAGTCAGGGCAAGGGAGTTACACGCTGAAGATAACCCCTGCTCACCCCCTTGGTAGCTTGGCACGAGCAGTCAGGCTTATCCCAGAGGCAATGTGTAAAGCGTTTGCGCAACACATACACACAGCAGCAACACACTAGGCACACCACAAAAGAAACTCCACACAAGGTTATATCAAAAATAGCCTTTGTATTATCATAAACACATTAGAATCATAATCACAAAATATACACTGTGCCAACTGGCACCAGGAAGAAATTCACAGGGGATTATATACATGACCGGGCCAATCGGGCCACGGTCAGAAGCATTAGAAAGCACAAGTAATAACACCACCAGTAACTATTGGTAAAATAATGAACTCAGCATTATCACTAGCAATATAAACGCATTATGTCTGCATCACATTAGGCATAAACACATTATGCATAAATCACATTTAGTAGTGCACCGTAGTAACACTCCCCAGGTGCATACATCACCTTCAGCATAAACACATTATGCACTCCTTTAGGGCCTTGCGCCCTACCTGTACACACAAAAATGACCCCAGGCCAACTGGCCTTCCTGGGGGCCCAAATGCCCTCTGTCCCAAAAGTCAGGGTTCTTAGCTGCCACAGCAGCAGTGTGCAGGCCCAACCGGCCAGCACCAGAAATCAGGGTGATGGTGTGATTCAACCGGGTCTCTCCAGAGACCAGAAACAATGCCCCTTCACGTGGCAGCTGCCCGCGCTCTTGCGGTGCAGCTGTGCTCTTCAAAGACTGGCACCACCAGTGCCTCCTTAGCCCCCTCGCCCCGGGGCTTCTGCGCTGGGCCTAAACGCGGCCCAAAAGAAATCAGCACGGGCACCACCGGTGCCTGAGGAACCCCATTCACCGGGCTCCCTCTCATGCTCTCGGCCCCCTCCAGGGCTTGTCTCCTGTGGCCGTGGTCTCCGTTGCAGGAGGAAGACATGGCACAATTGGAGCCCCACTCACCGGGGCTCTCCTTCGATGCTCTCTGCCTCCTCCGGTCTGCAGGACTTCGGCTGGGAGCCCGCGAGGCTCCTGTCCCCCCTCTGGGTGCTCTGTGAGCCTGTGAGGATCCAACGGCAATCGGGCTGCTGCGCTCACTCTCCTCACATGCAGGGCTCCCCTTGGCTTCGGGCCAGTTTCCCTTCCGCCGAAAGCTCCGCCCACAACCAGGCGCTCGTTACCTGGCTTTCTCTTCATGGCGGGAAGAGCCCGCAAAGCCCCGTCTCGGTTGCAGGAGCACTGCCCCCGATCAGGCAGACTTGCCTGGCTTCCGGTTTCACTGGTGGCGGCGGCTCTCAGTCACAATTACTCATGCGGGGTGGGCTCCCGCTCCACCTCCTTTCCAGCAGCACAATGCGGGGTGGGCTCCCGCTTCACCTCCTTTCCTGCAGCACAATGCGGGGTGGGCTCCAGCTTTATTCTAACGCCATGCAGGGGGAATCCCCACGCCGGGATTCCCTCAGGACGCTCTGACAGCCCAGCGCTGCAGAGCACACACGCTCCTCTCTACCTGGAGCTTTTCAAAAATGGGCAAAGCTGGGCAAAGAACTCAGGAGGCAGGCCAGGACGCTGGGGCTCCAAGGCCAGCAGACCCTTCAGCTGCCTAGCAGGGCAGCCAGTCCCTCCCCAGCGGCGGTTCTTCCTGGCAGGCTGGCAGCCTGCCGACCGCAAGTAAGCACCAAACAGCACCCACAAAAGCACAACTTACATGGGGTCACAGCCCCAATATTTATACTGCATTTCTTCTTTGTTCTACCCTGGCACAGGGCTTGGGGAACCAGCCTCAACTGGTTCTGGGGGGTGTTGAAGCACTCTGTTTACCAGGCTTCCACCCTCCTTTTTCAGGTTGGGGTCGGTCATCAGACACACCACAGGGGGGTGGAGCCAGCATTCACCCAGGCAGGCACAGACCTATTCAGGGTCAGGGGACTACTCCTCCCACTACTCCAAATGCAGGTCTCCTATTCAGCGTAGCGCTGACTCACCCTGCCCTCCCTGGAGCCACACACCTCACCAGCCCCTGTCACTCCAGAGCCAGACATGCAATTCACATCAGGCAGGCAGACACATAGCACACAGAAATGCCAACTTCTAAAAGTGGCATTTCTAAAATAGTGATAATAAATCTGCGCACACCATTGCGCAGCATTTATTATTATTATTCCAAACACCAAACTTGACCACGCTGCTCCTCTCATATCAGGAATTACCACTGAAACACTTATCAGGGAATCCCCAATGCATTCCTATGGGAGGGCAGCCTCACAGCAGTGAGAAACCAAAATGGCTGTTTGTCACTACCAGGACATGTCACACACTTAAGGTACATGTCCTACCTTTCACCTACAATGCACCCTGCCCATAGGGCTAGCTAGGGCCTACCTTAGGGGTGACTGACATGCAGTAAAAGGAGGGTCACAGACGTGGCACACACTTTAGGTGCCACGTCACAGCGGCAGTTACACTGCGCGCACAGGCCCTGCAATGGCAGAGGCCTGAGACAGGTTTGAAAGGATACTTTGGTGGGTGGCGGAAGCAGCGCTGCAAGCCCACCAGTAGCATTTAATTTACTGGCCCCAGGTATATGAGATACCACTTTACAAGAGACTGACAGGTAAATTAAATACGCCAAACAGGTGTAGACCAATCTTACCATGTTTACCACAGAGAGCACACGCACTGTACACTGGACTGCAGTGCTAAAGTGCCCAGAGTCCTAAAACCACCAACACCAGGTCAGAATAAAGACTAGGAGGAAGGCAAAAAGTTCAGGGATGACCCTGCAAAAAGGGCCAAGTCCAACACAACCCCCTTCCAGCCAAAAGCCAGGTTAGGCCAATCATTACCTTGATGGGCTTCCCTGCTTGGGGCGATAGAACATGGACGCGGGCCCGCAACTGCAGGGGCACACTCCAGTTCTAGGCCATTCTGAACCCATGTGGTTCCCTCTGTCAAAGCTCCCAGGACCAACTAAGCTACCCCACTGGTATTCCCTAATTGTCCGCGGCCAGGACCAGCCCTAGGCCACCCAGATGTCTCTGGTCCTTGCCATCTCACAGAGTGGGGAGCAGTAACGCCTGATACATAGTATCCATTCTCCACTCTACCTCTCATCAGTGCAGTTCTAAACTGCCACTGATCCTCCAACCTAGGGTCTGCACCCTCAGGCTGACCAGAGGTCTTGGGCGAGGCTCTCCTCCCCTTACCTCTCCTTCTGGGGTACCGCACTCTCCTCCCAGGAGAAGCACCCTCAGAACCAAAAAGTGTCAGGACACTGGAATCAGTCCTCCCAAACAATTCTCCTACCAGTTCAGGACCTCTCTCCAGCAACTGGTCTCCCAACCTAGGGTCTAAACCCTCAGGTTGCACCGGGTGTCAGAGGCGAGGTCTCCCTCCCTCTGCACCCCCTTCCAGAGTTCTGCACCCTCCCACCTGGAGTGGTACCCCTAGAAGACAAACCGGTCAGGACACTGCTTACAGATGTGCTTCCCTCTAGGTCAGGCAGAACCTGAACCTGGCCTCCCAACCCAGGGACTAAACCCTGCGGCTGAGCACCCGCCTGGCACACAGGACTTCCTGGGGAGCACGCATGCCCCCGAGGGTAACACATGACTCATGTGTTGTGTGACAGTCTGCCTGGCGCAGATTTACCGACCCCTGTCCATCTGACAGTGCACGAAGATCCCCCAGGACAGAAGTGGTGTCACCATGGTCACTCCTAGGAGGCTCAGCCCTTCTGGCTGGCCACTGACCCACTGGTTCTCCCACTGGGGAACGCATCCCCCTCTCACCCCTCCATCTGGACTTCTGCACCCTCCACTTAGGAGCGGCACCGCCAGATACCAGAACCGCTGGAGCTCTGCTTACAGATGCTCCACGTTCTCCTGACACTAGGAGATACCCCTCAACGGACGGCCTACCAGTACAGCCTAGGCTCCCTACCTGGTGTTCCCCGAAGGAACCCTCCAGGCCCTGAGACTGGGTTTAAGGCACCTTGGGACGCATCCCATTCTCACTCCTTCTCCGCAGAGACAGGACGTGAGCCCCTACACCCCTCCCACTACACCGGGACCTAGCTGGGCTACTCTGAACCTCTCCCACCACTCTGGGCTGGGAAATACCTGAGCCACTCCTCTTAGGGTCACTCCCCAATGCCTCTCCAGACCCTCTGGCAACCACCCAGAGGTCTGCCTCCCGTGCAAGCTCCCTGGGATCAGAGAACTCACACTCCAACAGATGTTGGCGTAACCCCAGAAAACAATTACTGAACAAGTGCTCTCTGACAACCAGATTGAACATCCCTTCAAAATCATTTGCCGTGCTACCCATCACCCAATCTTCCAGTGCATCACAACATTCATCCACAAACTCCCCACAAGACTGGTGAGACAGTTTTCTACTGCCCCTGAACCTCAACCTGTACCCCTCTTCCTGGGAACCAGGCACCATACTCTGGGATCTGGAGTGGGACTTCCTGCACTGGACTCCATATTGCTGCCACCACTGGACCCCACCCTCACTGGTGAAAGCAGACAACTAAAACTGTACTCAGGGGATGTACCCCCAAGAGCTAGTTTCTGCCTGGCGAAGGCCCTCTCTGCCTCCGCCATCCTCTCCTGCGCTAAGACCCTCTCAGTCTCTAGCTTTTTTTCCTCCACACCCAGCTGCGCTAGCTCCAACCTGAGCCTTTCCAACGCCAGCTGATGCTCTCTTTCCTCCCTCCTATCCACCCACTCCTCTGGGGATGGGGAAAGGGATGGGGCACTGCCCCTGGCACTAGACTCAGCAAGGGACTCCCTATCTATGGGGTCCTCCCTACCTCCTGGCGTCCCTGCCTTATCATTTCCTCCCTCCTGCTCAAACTCTCCAGGGCCACTGCCCTCTGGGGGTGCTGGTTGGAGACCCTCCATCTCGGAGACCTCACTGGTCTCGGGGCCCTCCTTCCCAGGCTCCTCTGCCACCCGGTTTTGGGATGTCCAACAGGCCAACAAGGCCTCCTGCAGTTCCTCCTTCCTGGCGGACCTATGCCCCTGACACCTAAGATCCTGACAGAACCTCTTTAAGTCCTTCACAGTATATTTATGCAACATCCTTACATTAAATGCACTTTCTGTCACAATAACTGCTGGATCACCGAGGTGAGACATGACTGACACTTTAGGGGTGTCACCAAAATTTAGCAGAGCAGAAAAACACAATTCAAAAATGACACTCTCAGGAGAAAAATAACCAGGAGAAATAATCCCCAAACCTGTGATTATCTAAATGCAGAGTTTGTAGTGCAACCAGTTGTTGCTGTGGTACTGCGCAAACGCAAGTCCTATCATCACCGCTGACAACCAATGTTAGAAATGGGATTTCTGGTTGGCTAGGGCTTGCGCCTAAGCCAGGCAGAAACCACCACTCTAGTCAGGGCAAGGGAGTTACACGCTGAAGATAACCCCTGCTCACCCCCTTGGTAGCTTGGCACGAGCAGTCAGGCTTATCCCAGAGGCAATGTGTAAAGCGTTTGCGCAACACATACACACAGCAGCAACACACTAGGCACACCACAAAAGAAACTCCACACAAGGTTATATCAAAAATAGCCTTTGTATTATCATAAACACATTAGAATCATAATCACAAAATATACACTGTGCCAACTGGCACCAGGAAGAAATTCACAGGGGATTATATACATGACCGGGCCAATCGGGCCACGGTCAGAAGCATTAGAAAGCACAAGTAATAACACCACCAGTAACTACTGGTAAAATAATGAACTCAGCATTATCACTAGCAATATAAACGCATTATGTCTGCATCACATTAGGCATAAACACATTATGCATAAATCACATTTAGTAGTGTACCGTAGTAACACTCCCCAGGTGCATACATCACCTTCAGCATAAACACATTATGCACTCCTTTAGGGCCTTGCGCCCTACCTGTACACACAAAAATGACCCCAGGCCAACTGGCCTTCCTGGGGGCCCAAATGCCCTCTGTCCCAAAAGTCAGGGTTCTTAGCTGCCACAGCAGCAGTGTGCAGGCCCAACCGGCCAGCACCAGAAATCAGGGTGAGGGTGTGATTCAACGGGTCTCTCCAGAGACCAGAAACAATGCCCCTTCACGTGGCAGCTGCCCGCGCTCTTGCGGTGCAGCTGTGCTCTTCAAAGACTGGCACCAACAGTGCCTCCTTAGCCCCCTCGCCCCGGGGCTTCTGCGCTGGGCCTAAACGCGGCCCAAAAGAAATCAGCACGGGCACCACCGGTGCCTGAGGAACCCCATTCACCGGGCTCCCTCTCATGCTCTCGGCCCCCTCCAGGGCTTGTCTCCTGTGGCCGCGGTCTCCGTTGCAGGAGGAAGACATGGCCCAATTGGAGCCCCACTCACCGGGGCTCTCCTTCGATGCTCTCTGCCTCCTCCGGTCTGCAGGACTTCGGCTGGGAGCCCGCGAGGCTCCTGTCCCCCCTCTGGGTGCTCTGTGAGCCTGTGAGGATCCAACGGCAATCGGGCTGCTGCGCTCACTCTCCTCACATGCAGGGCTCCCCTTGGCTTCGGGCCAGTTTCCCTTCCGCCGAAAGCTCCGCCCACAACCAGGCGCTCGTTACCTGGCTTTCTCTTCATGGCGGGAAGAGCCCGCAAAGCCCCGTCTCGGTTGCAGGAGCTCCGCCCCCGATCAGGCGGACTTGCCTGGCTTCCGGTTTCACTGGTGGCGGCGGCTCTCAGTCACAATTACTCATGCAGGGTGGGCTCCCGCTCCACCTCCTTTCCAGCAGCACAATGCGGGGTGGGCTCCCGCTTCACCTCCTTTCCTGCAGCACAATGCGGGGTGGGCTCCAGCTTTATTCTAACGCCATGCAGGGGGAATCCCCACGCCGGGATTCCCTCAGGACGCTCTGACAGCCCAGCGCTGCAGAGCACACACGCTCCTCTCTACCTGGAGCTTTTCAAAAATGGGCAAAGCTGGGCACAGAACTCAGGAGGCAGGCCAGCACGCTGGGGCTCCAAGGCCAGCAGACCCTTCAGCTGCCTAGCAGGGCAGCCAGTCCATCCCCAGCGGCGGTTCTTCCTGGCAGGCTGGCAGCCTGCCGGCCGCAAGTAAGCACCAAACAGCACCCACAAAAGCACAACTTACATGGGGTCACAGCCCCAATATTTATACTGCATTTCTTCTTTGTTCTGCCCTGGCACAGGGCTTGGGGAACCAGCCTCAACTGGTTCTGGGGGGTGTTGAAGCACTCTGTTTACCAGGCTTCCACCCTCCTTTTTCAGGTTGGGCTCGGTCATCAGACACACCACAGGGGGGTGGAGCCAGCATTCACCCAGGCAGGCACAGACCTATTCAGGGTCAGGGGACTACTCCTCCCACTACTCCAAATGCAGTACTCCTATTCAGCGTAGCGCTGACTCACCCTGCCCTCCCTGGAGCCACACACCTCACCAGCCCCTGTCACTCCAGAGCCAGACATGCAATTCACATCAGGCAGGCAGACACATAGCACACAGAAATGCCAAATTCTAAAAGTGGCATTTCTAAAATAGTGATAATAAATCTGCGCACACCATTGCGCAGCATTTATTTTTACTATTCCAAACATACCAAACTTGACCACGCTGCTCCTCTCATATCAGGAATTACCACTGAAACACTTATCAGGGAATCCCCAATGCATTCCTATGGGAGGGCAGCCTCAGCAGTGAGAAACCAAAATGGCTGTTTGTCACTACCAGGACATGTCACACACTTAAGGTACATGTCCTACCTTTCACCTACAATGCACCCTGCCCATAGGGCTAGCTAGGGCCTACCTTAGGGGTGACTGACATGCAGTAAAAGGAGGGTCACAGACGTGGCACACACTTTAGGTGCCACGTCACAGCGGCAGTTACACTGCGCGCACAGGCCCTGCAATGGCAGAGGCCTGAGACAGGTTTGAAAGGATACTTTGGTGGGTGGCGCAAGCAACGCTGCAAGCCCACCAGTAGCATTTAATTTACTGGCCCCAGGTATATGAGATACCACTTTACAAGGGACTGACAGGTAAATTAAATACGCCAAACAGGTGTAGACCAATCTTACCATGTTTACCACAGAGAGCACATGCACTTTACACAGGACAGCAGTGCTAAAGTGCCCAGAGTCCTAAAACCACCAACACCAGGTCAGAATAAAGACTAGGAGGAAGGCAAAAAGTTCAGGGATGAACCTGCAAAAAGGGCCAAGTCCAACAGTGCAAGATTACGGCACCCAGAATTCCCCAGGGCTGAATTTTACCATGGTTAATTTGACCAAGTCAAAGCGATACAAAAGGGGATGATGGACGGAACGTTTGAGCCAATCAAACACTCACCCCCAGTCAACTGATCTGGGTTTAATCCATCATCATTCTTTAGCTCACTCCACCACCCCAGTTCAGACATGGCCATATGCAAATCAGTCTGACCCTGTGCCTCATGGGAACAGTCCAGCCCGAACTGCCAAGCCATGTCTTCCCTGGACCGGGAACAAGCATCCTAGGACCGGTTTCTGGCATTCCAGCCGTCATCAGCCAGGCTTGCTTGAATCCAGTGGCAAAGTGAGCAAGGGACCCACGTCTGGGCATGCCCCCGCCAACTTAGGGCAAACAAAGCGATACAAAAGGGGATGATGGACGGAACGTTTGAGCCAATCAAACACTCACCCCCAGTCAACTGATCTGGGTTTAATCCATCATCATTCTTTAGCTCACTCCACCACCCCAGTTCAGACATGGCCATATGCAAATCAGTCTGACTCTGTGCCTCATGGGAACAGTCCAGCCCGAACTGCCAAGCCATGTCTTCCCTGGACCGGAAACAAGCATCCTAGGACCGGTTTCTGGCATTCCAGCCGTCATCAGCCAGGATTACTTTGTCCTTGGTAAAAATACAGAAATTTAGGTTTACTATGTGGAGATTGGCACAGAATATTATCCCCCAATCCATATAGGGCTATGGAGTTCCAACTTATGATAACACAGTAATAAAAGAGCCCTGTGTTACAAAAACCAATATGTCATACCGGCCTTATGTGTTTTCTTGGAGCGTAGTTTCTATAAACTGAATCCGGCAGTAGGTGCTCAATATTACTTAGACTGAAACAAAAGTTACTGTGAAGAATCTTTTGTGGCCGGATAAAGCATGAAGTAGGAGATGCGATACAAAAGGGGATGATAAACGGAACGTTTGAGCCAATCAAACACTCACCCCCAGTCAACTGAACTTTTGTATCGCTTTGGTCGCCCTAAGTTGGCGGGGGTATGCCCAGACGTGGGTCCCTTGCTCACTTTGCCACTGGATTCAAGCAAGCCTGGCTGATGATGGCTGAAATGCCAGAAACCGGTCCTAGGATGCTTGTTTCCGGTCCAGGGAAGACATGGCTTGGCAGTTCGGGCTGGACTGTTCCCATGAGGCACAGGGTCAGACTGATTTTCATATGGCCATGTCTGAACTGGGGTGGTGGAGTGAGCTAAAGAATGATGATGGATTAAACCCAGATCAGTTGACTGGGGGTGAGTGTTTGATTGGCTCAAGCGTTCCGTCCATCATCCCCTTTTGTATCGCTTTGGTCGCCCTAAGTTGGCGGGGGTATGCCCAGACGTGGGTCCCTTGCTCACTTTGCCACTGGATTCAAGCAAGCCTGGCTGATGACGGCTGAAATGCCAGAAACCGGTCCTAGGATGCTTGTTTCCGGTCCAGGGAAGACATGGCTTGGCAGTTCGGGCTGGACTGTTCCCATGAGGCACAGGGTCAGACTGATTTGCATATGGCCATGTCTGAACTGGGGTGGTGGAGTGAGCTAAAGAATGATGATGGATTAAACCCAGATCAGTTGACTGGGGGTGAGTGTTTGATTGGCTCAAGCTGTTCCGTCCATCATCCCCTTTGTATCGCTTTGGTCGCCCTAAGTTGGCGGGGGTATGCCCAGACGTGGGTCCCTTGCTCACTTTGCCACTGGATTCAAGCAAGCCTGGCTGATGACGGCTGAAATGCCAGAAACCGGTCCTAGGATGCTTGTTTCCGGTCCAGGGAAGACATGGCTTGGCAGTTCGGGCTGGACTGTTCCCATGATGCACAGGGTCAGACTGATTTGCATATGGCCATGTCTGAACTGGGGTGGTGGAGTGAGCTAAAGAATGATGATGGATTAAACCCAGATCAGTTGACTGGGGGTGAGTGTTTGATTGGCTCAAGCGTTCCGTCCATCATCCCCTTTTGTATCGCTTTGGTCGCCCTAAGTTGGCGGGGTATGCCCAGACGTGGGTCCCTTGCTCACTTTGCCACTGGATTCAAGCAAGCCTGGCTGATGACGGCTGAAATGCCAGAAACCGGTCTTAGGATGCTTGTTTCCGGTCCAGGGAAGACATGGCTTGGCAGTTCGGGCTGGACTGTTCCCATGAGGCACAGGGTCAGACTGATTTGCATATGGCCATGTCTGAACTGGGGTGGTGGAGTGAGCTAAAGAATGATGATGGATTAAACCCAGATCAGTTGACTGGGGGTGAGTGTTTGATTGGCTCAAGCTGCTCCGTCCATCATCCCCTTGTATCGCTTTGGTCGCCCCTAAGTTGGCGGGGGTATGCCCAGACGTGGGTCCCTTGCTCACTTTGCCACTGGATTCAAGCAAGCCTGGCTGATGACGGCTGAAATGCCAGAAACCGGTCCTAGGATGCTTGTTTCCGGTCCAGGGAAGACATGGCTTGGCAGTTCGGGCTGGACTGTTCCCATGAGGCACAGGGTCAGACTGGTTTGCATATGGCCATGTCTGAACTGGGGTGGTGGAGTGAGCTAAAGAATGATGATGGATTAAACCCAGATCAGTTGACTGGGGGTGAGTGTTTGATTGGCTCAAGCGTTCCGTCCATCATCCCCTTTTGTATCGCTTTGGTCGCCCTAAGTTGGCGGTGGTATGCCCAGACGTGGGTCCCTTGCTCACTTTGCCACTGGATTCAAGCAAGCCTGGCTGATGACGGCTGAAATGCCAGAAACCGGTCCTAGGATGCTTGTTTCCGGTCCAGGGAAGACATGGCTTGGCAGTTCGGGCTGGACTGTTCCCATGAGGCACAGGGTCAGACTGATTTGCATATGGCCATGTCTGAACTGGGGTGGTGGAGTGAGCTAAAGAATGATGATGGATTAAACCCAGATCAGTTGACTGGGGGTGAGTGTTTTATTGGCTCAAGCGTTCCGTCCATCATCCCCTTTTGTATCGCTTTGGTCGCCCTAAGTTGGCGGGGGTATGCCCAGTCGTGGGTCCCTTGCTCACTTTGCCACTGTATTCAAGCAAGCCTGGCTGATGATGGCTGAAATGCCAGAAACCGGTCCTAGGATGCTTGTTTCCGGTCCAGGGAAGACATGGCTTGGCAGTTCGGGCTGGACTGTTCCCATGAGGCACAGGGTCAGACTGATTTGCATATGGCCATGTCTGAACTGGGGTGGTGGAGTGAGCTAAAGAATGATGATGGATTAAACCCAGATCAGTTGACTGGGGGTGAGTGTTTGATTGGCTCAAGCGTTCCGTCCATCATCCCCTTTTGTATCGCTTTGGTCGCCCTAAGTTGGCGGGGGTATGCCCAGACGTGGGTCCCTTGCTCACTTTGCCACTGGATTCAAGCAAGCCTGGCTGATGACGGCTGAAATGCCAGAAACCGGTCCTAGGATGCTTGTTTCCGGTCCAGGGAAGACATGGCTTGGCAGTTCGGGCTGGACTGTTCCCATGAGGCACAGGGTCAGACTGATTTGCATATGGCCATGTCTGAACTGGGGTGGTGGAGTGAGCTAAAGAATGATGATGGATTAAACCCAGATCAGTTGACTGGGGGTGAGTGTTTGATTGGCTCTAGCGTTCCGTCCATCATCCCCTTTGTATCGCTTTGGTCGCCCTAAGTTGGCGCGGGTATGCCCAGACGTGGGTCCCTTGCTCACTTTGCCACTGGATTCAAGCAAGCCTGGCTGATGACGGATGAAATGCCAGAAACCGGTCCTAGGATGCTTGTTTCCGGTCCAGGGAAGACATGGCTTGGCAGTTCGGGCTGGACTGTTCCCATGAGGCACAGGGTCAGACTGATTTGCATATGGCCATGTCTGAACTGGGGTGGTGGAGTGAGCTAAAGAATGATGATGGATTAAACCCAGATCAGTTGACTGGGGGTGAGTGTTTGATTGGCTCAAGCGTTCCGTCCATCATCCCCTTTTGTATCGCTTTGGTCACCCTAAGTTGGCGGGGTATGCCCAGACGTGGGTCCCTTGCTCACTTTGCCACTGGATTCAAGCAAGCCTGGCTGATGACGGCTGAAATGCCAGAAACCGGTCCTAGGATGCTTGTTTCCGGTCCAGGGAAGACATGGCTTGGCAGTTTGGGCTGGACTGTTCCCATGAGGCACAGGGTCAGACTGATTTGCATATGGCCATGTCTGAACTGGGGTGGTGGAGTGAGCTAAAGAATGATGATGGATTAAACCCAGATCAGTTGACTGGGGGTGAGTGTTTGATTGGCTCAAGCGTTCCGTCCATCATCCCCTTTTGTATCGCTTTGGTCGCCCTAAGTTGGCGGGGGTATGCCCAGACGTGGGTCCCTTGCTCACTTTGCCACTGGATTCAAGCAAGCCTGGCTGATGACGGCTGTAATGCCAGAAACCGGTCTTAGGATGCTTGTTTCCGGTCCAGGGAAGACATGGCTTGGCAGTTCGGGCTGGACTGTTCCCATGAGGCACAGGGTCAGACTGATTTGCATATGGCCATGTCTGAACTGGGGTGGTGGAGTGAGCTAAAGAATGATGATGGATTAAACCCAGATCAGTTGACTGGGGGTGAGTGTTTGATTGGCTCAAGCGTTCCGTCCATCATCCCCTTTTGTATCGCTTTGGTCGCCCTAAGTTGGCGGGGGTATGCCCAGACGTGGGTCCCTTGCTCACTTTGCCACTGGATTCAAGCAAGCCTTGCTGATGACGGCTGAAATGCCAGAAACCGGTCCTAGGATGCTTGTTTCCGGTCCAGGGAAGACATGGCTTGGCAGTTCGGGCTGGACTGTTCCCATGAGGCACAGGGTCAGACTGATTTGCATATGGCCATGTCTGAACTGTGGTGGTGGAGTGAGCTAAAGAATGATGATGGATTAAACCCAGATCAGTTGACTGGGGGTGAGTGTTTAATTGGCTCAAGCGTTCTGTCCATCATCCCCTTTTGTATCGCTTTGGTCGCCCATAGTTGGCGGGGGTATGCCCAGACGTGGGTCCCTTGCTCACTTTGCCACTGGATTCAAGCAAGCCTGGCTGATGACGGCTGAAATGCCAGAAACCGGTCCTAGGATGCTTGTTTTCGGTCCAGGGAAGACATGGCTTGGCAGTTCGGGCTGGACTGTTCCCATGAGGCACAGGGTCAGACTGATTTGCATATGGCCATGTCTGAACTGGGGTGGTGGAGTGAGCTAAAGAATGATGATGGATTAAACCCAGATCAGTTGACTGGGGGTGAGTGTTTGATTGGCTCAAGCGTTCCGTCCATCATCCCCTTTTGTATCGCTTTGGTCGCCCTAAGTTGGCGGGGGTATGCCCAGACGTCGGTCCCTTGCTCACTTTGCCACTGGATTCAAGCAAGCCTGGCTGATGACGGCTGAAATGCCAGAAACCGATCCTAGGATGCTTGTTTCCGGTCCAGGGAAGACATGGCTTGGCAGTTCGGGCTGGACTGTTCCCATGAGGCACAGGGTCAGACTGATTTGCATATGGCCATGTCTGAACTGGGGTGGTGGAGTGAGCTAAAGAATGATGATGGATTAAACCCAGATCAGTTGACTGGGGGTGAGTGTTTGATTGGCTCAAGCGTTCCGTCCATCATCCCCTTTGTATCGCTTTGGTCGCCCTAAGTTGGCGGGGGTATGCCCAGACGTGGGTCCCTTGCTCACTTTGCCACTGGATTCAAGCAAGCCTGGCTGATGACGGCTGAAATGCCAGAAACCGGTCCTAGGATGCTTGTTTCCGGTCCAGGGAAGACATGGCTTGGCAGTTCGGGCTGGACTGTTCCCATGAGGCACAGGGTCAGACTGATTTGCATATGGCCATGTCTGAACTGGGGTGGTGGAGTGAGCTAAAGAATGATGATGGATTAAACCCAGATCAGTTGACTGGGGGTGAGTGTTTGATTGGCTCAAGCGTTCCGTCCATCATCCCCTTTTGTATCGCTGAAGTAGGAGATTGGCACATGCAACAGGGAGCATAAAATATAGTTGTTGTGTATTTGGAGTAACTTCCATGAGTTTGTTCTCTTGTTGGACATTTGAAGTGCATAAACATTTTTTTGCAGGAGATGGTCTCGGGCAAAGCTTAAGGAGGGTTCTATGCTTTGGATCTGGCACACTTAAGCTTTCAGAGTGGCAGCAGCATGACATCAACAGAGCATTTGGCACAAGTGGTGAACAAAAATGTTTCACTCTTCATTGGATCATTTGTGCAGAATTGAAATTCCCTAGAGGTTTCGTGGATTTTTGGTCCTAATGAAGGCCACTAAAAGATAGGGGACCCCACACTTCTTTCCAGCTGACATCTGGGAAAGTATAGAGTATTGCTTGTGGCTATGGCAAACAGGGATGTGTCAATATCTGGTCTTCCTGTGCCAACTGAGGACAGATATGCTCAGGTATGTGTCACCATTCCCACACTTCTGACATCTTCTGCCTTTCTGCACTCCATTGCTAGAAGGAACATTATTTGGGTATGCTGGCACTCTGGTCTCAAAAGAGCAAGGGTGACAAGTGATTACTGGTACTGGGGAATAAATCAGATATCTAATTCTTTGAGCTCTAGCAGACAATTTTAAGTCAAGTTTAGGAAACTTATGCAAGTGAGAACAACTCATTTTATATGTGTTCTTGGAGCCAACAATACTTTGCCTGCAAACAGCTCAACAAATTTCTGTTGACGGTGCATATTCTATCTAATCTTACTAGTACAGTTTTAAAGTCTCCTTGACACACTTCCTAGCAATTCTTCCTCCTTCTCCAGTAGTATGAAAATCTTAATTTTGGGCGAGTTCTTTTATGACTGCACTAATTCAGAAGCCACACTTCCTTAACATCTACAACCAATTTATTTTCTAATGTGGTCATCTGTTCCTCAAATGTTGACGCTTAGAGTGTGTTAAATTTGAGGAACAGATTATCACATTAGAAAAGAAATCGATTTCTGCTATGTGGTGTTTTTACTGATTCCTACAAATTAACCCGAATTAATGACCGATGTGAGTGTCCTGTATGTTTTCTCTCCTCTATATTATTGTATTTATGTAGTCTTTATTTATATATCATTTTTATGTTTTGTTTTTTATATCAATGAAATTCTAAACTTATGGAACAATTGTAACAAATTTTAATACATTGAGGGAAAACATGTTTTAATTAAATTTGGAGAAATAAAGATTTGAGTCAATGTGCAGCATTCGACTCATTCAAGACTGGTGGTATGAACGTGTGCTGATTGGATGCTTGTATGTTCAGTTGTCTGAATGCAAGTGGTTGCCAAAGGGTGTTATTTACGGTGCACAGACAGAATATCGATGTTGGAATATTGATGTGCCAGAATATCGAGTTTTTAATATCGAGGTGGCACAAGATCGACATGCAAGAATATCGTTGACCAGAATATCGACATGAAGGTAAGAAATATCGTTTTTTTAATATCGAAGTTAGTAATATCGTTAGTAAAAATATCGTTGTTAATAATATCGACATTTATTTTAGTGTTTTGTATTTTACTATGTGTGTTTAAACTATGTAATGTAATTATTTTGTATAAGTATAGCTTATTTTTTTAATGTATGTGTGAAATTTTTAGAAGTAATTAATTTTATGTTAATTAATTTTTGTGCATTTTAGTTCTGTAGCGGGTTGTGGGTTTATAGGGGAATAGGGTGGGAAGTAATTTAATTATAATTAATCAATTAATATTTTTTATTAATTAATATTTATGTATTTAATATTTTATATTGTTAATTGTGATAATTTAATTGTTATTAATTAGTTATTAATTGGTTATTAAGTATTAATAATTAATTGGTTAATATGTCAATTGTGTTATTTTTTTAGGAGTGGGTTGTGGGTTTATAGGGGAGTAGGGTGGGAAGTAATTCAATTAAAATTCATTAATTAACATTTTTTAAATTAATATTTATGTATTTAATATTGTTAAATGTGGTTATTAATTTGTTATTAATTAGTTATAAATTGGTCATTAATAATTAATAATTAATTATTAATTATGTTAATTGTGTCTTTTTTTTAAGAGCATGTTGTGGGATGATAGGGGAGTAGGGTGGGAAGTAATTACATTTGAATATTTTTTTAAATATTTTTTATATATTATTTATTTTATTTTATTTAATAGTGTTAATTCTGTGAATTAATTTATTACTGATTGTTTTTAATTCGCTTGTTAATTGTTATTAGTTAATTAATTAAATGTTAATTTATTGTGTTATGTTTTACAACATTGGTGGGGTTATTTATAGGGGAATATGGTGGGAGGTAAATTATTTTTAATTAGTTAATTATTTGTTAATTAATGTTCATTCTTTTTCTGGAGTAGGAATAGTAAATTATTCCCCTCCGCTATCCAACACTTTCCCTACTGTTGCACTTGCTGGAGTGGGAATAGTAATTTTATCCCCTCCGCTATCCAACACTTTCCCTACTGTTGCACTCCCTGGAGTGGGAATAGTAAATTATTCCCCTCCGCTATCCAACACTTTCTCTACTGTTGCACCTGCTGGAGTGGGAATAGTAAATTATTCCCCTCCGCTATCCAACACTTTCCTACTGTTGCACTTGCTGGAGTGGGAATAGTAATTTTATCCCCTCCGCTATCCAACACTTTCCCTACTGTTGCACTCCCTGGAGTGGGAAGAGTAAATTATTCCCCTCCGCTATCCAACACTTTCCCTACTGTTGCACCTGCTGGAGTGGGAATAGTAAATTATTCCCCTCCGCTATCCAACACTTTCCTACTGTTGCACTTGCTGGAGTGGGAATAGTAATTTTAACCCCTCCGCTATCCAACACTTTCCCTACTGTTGCACTCGCTGGAGTGGGAATAGTAATTTTATCCCCTCCGCTATCCAACACTTTCCCTACTGTTGCACTATCTGGAGTGGGAATAGTAATTTTATCCACTCCGCTATCCAACACTATCCCTACTGTTGCACTCTCTGGAGTGGGAATAGAAAATTTTAACCCCTCCGCTATCCAACACTTTTTCTATTGTTGCACTCGCTGGAGTCGGAATAGTAATTTTATTCCCTCCACTATCCAATACTTTCCCTACTGTTGCACTATCTGGAGTGGGAATAGTAATTTTATCACTTCCGCTATCCAACACTTTCCCTACTGTTTCACTCGTTGGAGTGGGAATAGTAATTTTATCCCCTACGCTATCCAACACTTTCCCTACTGTTGCACTCTCTGGAGTCGGAATAGTAAATTATTCCCCTACGCTATCCAACACTTTCCCTACTGTTGCACTTGCTGGAGTGGGAATAGTAATTTTTACCCCTCCGCTATCCAACACTTTCCCTACTGTTGCACTCGCTGGAGTGGGAATAGTAATTTTATCCCCTCCGCTATCCAACACTTTCCCTACTCTTGCACATCCTGGAGTGGGAATAGTAATTTTATCCCCTACGCCATGGGTACTCACAAACTTTCTCTCGGGGGCCAAATTTACAGTGTAGTTTGTGGCCGAGGGCTGCACCGGTGGGGGCAGGGTCAGTGGGGAGGGGGCGGGGCTAGAGCAAAAAAAAAACTGTGACCATGAGGTTGAACACAGGCCCCTGCAGCGGACGCCTTCGTCCACTGAGCCACCAGACCCGGCATACACACATCTCTCTCTCTCTCTCTCTGTCTCTCTTTCTCTCTCTCTCTCTCTCTCTCTCTGTCTCCCTCCCTCTCTCTATCTCTCCCTCCCTCTCTCTATCTCTCCCTCCCTCTCTCTCCATCTCCCTCCCTCTCTCTATCTCTCTCTCTCTCTCCCTCTCTCTCCCTCCCTCTCTCTCTCTGTCTCCCTCCCTCTCTCTCTCTCTCTCTGTCTCCCTCTCTCTGTCTCCCTCCCTCTCTCTCCCTCTGTCTCCCTCCCCCTGTCTCCCTCTGTCTGCCTCTGTCTGTCTCTGTCTGTCTCCCTCTGTCTGTCTCCCTCCCTCTGTCTCCCTCTATCTGTCTCCCTCCCTCTGTCTCCCTCTGTCTGTCGCCCTCCTCCCTCTGTCTGTCTGTCTCCCTCTGTCTGTCTTCCTCTCTCTGTCTGTCTCCCTGTCTCCCTCTGTCTGTCACCCTCTGTCTCCCTCCCTCTGTCTCCCTCTCTCTCTCCCTCTGTCTGTCTCCCTCTGTCTCCCTCTGTCTGTCTCCCTCTGTCTCCCTCCCTCTGTCTCCCTCTCTCTATGTCTCCCTCTCTCTCTGTCTCCCTCTCTGTCTCCCTCCCTCTGTCTGTCTCCCTCTCTCTGTCTCCCTCTGTCTCCCTCCCTCTGTTTCCCTCTCTCTCTGTCTCCCTCTCTCTCTGTCTCCCTCCCTCTGTCTCCCTCTGTCTGTCTCTGTCTCCCTCCCTCTGTCTCCCTCCCTCTCTCTGTCTCCTCTGTCTCCCTCCCTCTGTCTCCCTCTGTCTGTCTCCCTCTGTCTCCCTCTATCTGTCTCCCTCCCTCTGTCTCCCTCTGTCTGTCACCCTCCTCCCTCTGTCTGTCTCCCTCTGTCTCCCTCTGTCTGTCTCCCTCTGTCTGTCGCCCTGTGTCTCCCTCCCTCTGTCTCCCTCTCTCTCTCTCTCTCCCTCTGTCTCCCTCTCTCTGTCTCCCTCTGTCTCCTTCTATCTGTCTCCCTCTGTCTCCCTCCCTCTGTCTCCCTCTCTCTCTGTCTCCCTCTCTCTCTGTCTCCCTCTCTGTCTCCCTCCTTCTGTCTGTCTCCCTCTCTCTGTCTCCCTCTGTCTCCCTCCCTCTGTCTCCCTCTCTCTCTGTCTCCCTCTCTCTCTGTTTCCCTCTCTGTCTCCCTTCCTCTATCTCCCTCTGTCTGTCTCTGTCTCCCTCCCTCTGTCTCCCTCCCTCTCTCTGTCTCCCTCTGTCTCCCTCCCTCTGTCTCCCTCTGTCTGTCTCCCTCTCCCTCCCTCTGTCTCCCCCTGACTCCCTCCCTCTGTCTCCCTCTGCCTCCCTCTGTCTCCCTCCCTCTGTCTCCCTCCCTCTCTGTCTCCCTCTGTCTCCCTCTCTCTGTCTCCCTCTCTCTCTGTCTCCCTCCCTCTCCCTCCCTCTGTCTCCCTCTGTCTCCCTCCCTCTGTCTCCCTCCCTCTCCCTCCCTCTCTCTCCCTCTCTCCCCCTCTGTCTCCCTCTGTCTCCCTCTCCGTCTCCCTCTCCATCTCTCTGTCTCTCTGCCTCTCTGTCTCTGTCCATCTCTATCTGTCTGTCCCTGTCCCTGTCTCTGCCTCTTTCTGTCTCTGTCTGTCCCTGTCTCTGTCTGTCCCTGTCTCTGTTTCCCTCCCTCTGTCTCCCTCTCCGTCTCTCTGGCTCTGTCTGTCTCTGCCTCTATCTGTCTGCCCCTGTCCCTCTCTCTGCCTCTATCTGTCTCTGTCTGTCCCTGTCTCTGTCTGTCTCTCTCTCTATCTCTGTCTGTCTCTGTCTCTATCTCTGTCTGTCTCTGCCTCTTTCTGTCTCTGTCTGTCTCTGCCTCTATCTGTCTCTGCCTCTATCTGTCCCTGCCTCTATCTCTGTCTCTATCTCTCTCTCTGTCTCTCTCTCTGTCTCTATCGCTGTCTATCTCTGTCTGTCTCTACCTCTATCTGTCTCTGCCTCTATCTGTCTCTGTCAGTCTGTCCCTGTCTCTGCCTCTATCTAGCTCTGTCTGCCCCTGTCTCTATCTGTCTCTGCCTCTATCTGTCTCTGCCTCTATCTGGCTATGTCTCTATATGTCTCTATCTGTCTCTGTCTCTATCTGTCTCTGCCTCTATCTGTCTCTGCCTCTATCTGTCTCTGCCTCTATCTGTCTCTGTCTCTATCTGTCAGTCTGTCCCTGTCTGTCTCTGGCTATATCTGTCTCTATCTCTATCTGTCTCTGTCTGTTTCTGTCTCTATCTGTCTCTGTGCCTCGGGCAGTGCACACGTACTGTGTCTACACGTCCCCGTCACCAGCCCAGAGACAGCCCCCCCCACTCCCCCCTCTCCCTGTGTAATGTAAAAGCCAGCTCGTTTTCTCTCTGAATTTGCTGCTTCGGGGTTTTGTGTCCCACCACTGGGCCTGGGGTCACATCTGTCGCTGGCTTTAATTCTGACTCTCACCCCCGAGCTGTCAGATCAAAGCCCCCCTTTGGCGCCAGTCACCCGTCCGTGTAGGTATGCATGCATTAATTATATATAGCGCCAACCTGGCGGCGAGCATTTGTGCGCTGTGCTGCGAGAGCGGAGACCAGGCCTGAGCTCCCTGGCCTTGGCTCAACCCTCTGACTACAGGCTGGTGGGAAACATCACATCACAGGCTCTTAACACACACGTCACCCGGCTCTCACTCCCTGCTGCCCTCCATCACCTCACCCGGCTCTCACTCCCTGCTGCCCTCCGTCACCTCACCCGGCTCTCACTCCCTGCTGCCCTCCGTCACCTCACCCGGCTCTCACACCCTGCTGTCCTCTGTCACACTCTGTCACCTCACCCTGCGTGTGTGGCAGCCCGGGCTGAGACAGCTTCCCGGGCACACACACAGCCGCACTGAGTACTTCACAGGTCTTTAAAAGACCATTTACTTGTTAATGAGGCTTTGTTGTATTTCACCTCTTCTTAGCGCCCCTGCATCTCCAATCTGACTATCACTGGAATCGCCCGGCCCCCATAGAGCAGAGTCTCCCGGAGTCCGCGCTGCAAACACAGGTACGATGTCTGCAAGGTCCGCGGGCCACCAAGGAAGGCTTGCCGGGCCGCTGGCGGCCCGCGGGCCATACTATGAGTACCCGTGTCTCTACGCTATCCAACATTTTCCCTACTGTTTCAGTTAATGTAGTGTAAAATGTTGTTTTAAAATTAAAAAATGATTTTAATATTTTTTTTATTATATATATATATTATTTTTATGTTTATGTTACAGGTGTATGTATATATATATGTATTTATAATTTGTATTATGTTTCTAACATTTTATAATTTATTATAATAATTATTTATTACTATTATTAAGTAAATATATATAATTTTTATATATGTATGTTCAATTTATTTTTACATTACATTTATTATTTATAATTTTTTCAAAAAAATTTATAATACTAACTATGTTTTTATTAATTATATGTATTATTTAATTTATTTAAAATTATTTATTAGAGATTTTTAAAAAACGATATTTTGAACAACGATATCTTTAACAACGATATTTTTGTTTCGATATTTTTGTACTTACCATTGTAAAGATAGGATGTCGATATTCTTGACATCGATATTTTGAACATGATATTTGTGTAGGTCGATATTCCTGTCGTCGATATTCTGTCAGTGATCCGTTATTTACGACTGGTTCAGCCCCAAATGTCACATCCTTCTTTCTATTAGTGGACACAGCCTTTCACCTACATACTTGAAACACTTGAAAAATGACTGTGACCAGATACCAGTTAGGCTTATTAGTCTGAACATGAGCATATTGATTTTGTGAAATTTTTACTAGTGCAACAGGGTGTAAGGGATCACTATGTTTACCTGCATATGTAATTTTTTTAAGTACATGCTGGAAAAGGTTATTTATCCTTCCAGTGCATTTCAGTGTGGGTCCTTGTCAGCACATGTTATCACAGAGAACTCATATGCCATGGGAGACCAATCCACTGGATAAAAAAAAAGTTCGAATTTTTTAAGATCTCCTTGAGTAAATGAAAATGTAATAATTGCAACTCTTATGGGCATTGCCATGTCCGAGTTTCACTTGAAAAAAGGCATCCATATGTTAATGAACAATGCTGTTAAAGCTACTTTGGGATCCTTTACTTTGGCACCACCCACAATTGCCCAGTGATCAGACTCTAATGTATATTATGGCTCAAGGCTTGACCTTCGTACCCACTTTTTCTTGTTTTGACAACTTTATATCAACATACACAAAATAGCTTGTTCCCATTTTTCACAATCTTAGGGTATAAACTGTTTGGCTACTTCCTTGATCTCACACCACATGCATAACCAATCCAGCCAATTTACTGAAGCACAATTTCTTTGGAAACTGTGGGCCTCGTAAGCACACAGGCTTAATATTGTATATTTTGGTGTTCCCTGATGGGCTTCTTCTTTCCAATAGGCTTTCCTTATTGTCTTATTGTATTTTAGACTTTTTATATTCTATGAGATATATTCAAGACCATATGATTTTTGTGAATTCCTAGTTCTACCATTGATCATTTCATAACCATTAATGATTGAATATTTGATACTTTGATCACTTGATTGTTATGAATACTCTTATTTTTCTCAGCATTGCTGGCCCAGCTTCTGGATGGCTTTGATAATACTTAGCCATTGCTTATTGTCTGCCTCTTGGTGCATCTCTCTTTTAACACACCATCTCCAAATACATGTCCCCTAAGACCCAGTCCAGAGTCCTCTACTCTTCTAATTCTACACTTTATAACTAGGTGTTAACCAGTCCCTGTTAGCTTTTCTTATCACCTAAATGCTGATGACACACGTAGCTCCCTACCTTTCTCAAAGTATTCTCATGCAGATCTCTAACTTCCTCCATCACATCAGGCATTGGATTGCTCTACATTATGTCAAGCTCACCTCCCCTAAAACAGAGTTCAACAGTATTTCACCTTCCTTCATGCCTTCTCTACCAATTCTGCTTATACCTTTTCCTGTGTCACTTTCTTTCTCAATCACAAACGAGGAGAAACCTTGTTGTGTAACTTGATGCTAGCATGCAACTTGAATTGTCAACAAAGCCATGGAATCAGAGTATCAACTTTGAAATATCGGAAAGATTAGCTGACACCTTCTATCTTACACTGGTAAGTCTATTGTTAACTTTATCTACACAAGCAAGATAGACTACCCATATACTGCCCCTAGAAAAAGATATTACTCTTTGCATCTCGCTTCCTGCAGCAATCTCACATCTTTTAGCTTTATAAACGGTGTTAGAAATTGGGTTGTAGGTTGACTTGGGTATGAGCTCTAGTCAATCAGCAACCACAATCCTAGTCTGGGTAGGAAGCAGGCAAATGCTAAATTAACCTGTGCTCACCCTCTGTTAGCTAGCCACAGAGCAGTTAGGCTTAACTTAGAGGCAATGTGTAAAGTATTTGTGCAACACTTCAAAGAGTAAAATAGTGAAAATGCCACTTAAAATGATTCCACACCAGGTTATCAAAATAGACCTTAATTTAGTAAATAAAACAAGACTAAAATGACAAAAATCCAATAAATAGAAACTGAGATACAAATTTTTAAAGAATAAACTGTAAAATAGCACTTAGAAGCAAAAAGTGCTTAATTGGGATATCTGGTAGTGCCGGGCCAGGACATAGTCAAAAGTACAGGCCGACCACAATGGAGCACAGGCCAGATACAGGGTCCCAGTGAGGCCCCCTGAACAAAAGTACCTTGATCCTGGCTGCATCAACATTGAAGCTGCTGGCGCAGCTGAAGCAATGCGTCGGTGTCGATCTACGCAGTGAGGGCGCGGTGCAGATCCTGATCCATGCAGCAGTAGCAATGTATTATAACTAAGGAGAAGGGTGAAAGACGGGGGTTAGCTCAGCGCTCATCTGGCAATTTGACACAGTATTTCAAGATTGAGAGGGGTAAGGGTGGTGCACACAAGGGAGGAATGTTCACCCTGAATTCACAAATTGGAACCCAAAAGGGGCCCTGTACAAATTTATAAATTCCCAAGTGGCACACACAGGTTATATTGTACATTCAGATTATAATAATGATACAATCTTCAGTTGATATGTTCTTTCAATTCTTGGACTCCATAAGTCATTTATTATATATGTTCAAGATTAGATCTTCAGAGTATCCTACACGTGTTTCGTCGAGAATGTTAACTTTGTCAATAAAGTTTAATCACTAGCATAGCCATGCTGTTACTGAAGACAAGCCACAGATTCACCCTAGTATTTGGGAAGAACACTCAGCCGTGTAAATGATATTCACTGTGAACCTTGGACCCGTTACGGCACTAACAATAAAATTGCAACCGTTGCATATTTAGCCATGAGTGACTGGCTCAATTTCCTATAGGGTTATCAAACCTCCTTCACAGTGAATATCATTTGCTTGGCTGAGTGTTCTTCCCAAATACTAGGGTGGATCTGTGGCGTATCTTCCGTAACAGCATGGCTATGCTGGTGATTAGACTTTATTGAGATATTAAGCCCTGACGAAGTCGACATTCTCGATGAAACATGTGTTGGCTACTCTGAAGGTCTAATCTTGAACATACAAAATAAATTACTTATGGAGTCCAAGTATTGAAAGAACATATCAACTGAAGATTGTATCATTATTATAAACTGAATGTACAATATAACCTGTGTGTGCCAATTGGGAATTTGTAAAGCAGCGGCAATGTGTCGGCTCCAATGAGCGGAGAGCTGCAATGCAGAGATTCAATATCGTCATCTAGGATGCCATCAACGGAGATGTGGTGAAATTCTACAGTGGTGGTTTCAAAGGCGATGCATCTGGACTAATCCACATAGTGAGGTCAGTGTGCCAGTTCCGGTTATGCAACAGGAGCAATGCGCTGGTTCCGATCCACACAACAGGAGCAATGCGCCAGTTCTGATCCATGCAACGGCACCAATGTGCCAGTTCGACAGAGGGTGTGTGGGTTTTGCAGCAGCAAGCACCTTAGTCCTCATTTCCAAGGGTCCAGGACTATGATGGCACCACTTGGCAGGGCCAACTTACAGCTGGCAGAGTCCAGGTGCAGAAGCAGGTGAGTTGGAATCTTCTATGTCCCTGAGACTTCAGATCAGGAGGCCAGTCAGCTAGCCCTTGGAGTTACTCTGGGTTCAAGTGATGAAGGTCTGGTCCATCTCACCCAGGCAGGGGAACTGCAGGCAGCAGGGCAGCACAGCAAGGCAGCAGTCCAGCAAAGCAGCAGTCCATCAGAGTGGCAGTCCTTCAGCAGCAAAGCAGTCCTTCTTCTTGGCAAAGACTTCACATGGTCAGAAGTGTACAGAAGTGACCTTGTACCCATTTGTGCCTTTGAAGTGGGGGAGACTTCAAAGTGCACAGAGGTCCTGCCTTCCTGCCCTGATTCCAGATGCTCCAGAGGGGGGTTTGTAGCCCTTTGTGTGGGTACAGGACACAGCCAATTCAGGTGTAATTAATGCTGGATCCAGCTCCTCTTTTCCTTCCTGCCAGGGTGGCCCATCAAGTCACACCTAAGCTCCCATTGTGTGCAGCTGTCTAGGGGGAATACACAAAGTCTAGCTGTCACCTCCCCAGGCATGTATCTGAAACAGGCACCAAATGGCTAAAGTAAGAAAAAGCCAATTTCCTAAAAGTGGCATTTTCAGAACTGCAATTTAAAATCCGACTTCATCATTAGTTGTGATTTTAAATTGTGATTCCAGAGACACCAAACTTGGAAAGTGTTTCTCTTCACAATTGGGAATTACAATTAAAACATTTAACAAGGTAATCTCAATGTTAGCCTATGGGAGAGATAAGCCCTGCAGTAGTGAAAAACGAATTTGAGAGCTTTTCACTACCAGGATGTGTAAAACTTAAAAGTACATGTCCTGCCTTTTAAGTACATTGCACCCTGCCCTCTGTGTTGTCCAAAGCCTACCTCAGGGGTGACTTATATGTATAAAAAGGGAAGGTTTAGGCCTGGCAAGAGGTTTATCCTGCCAGGTCGAAATGTCAGTGTTAACTGCACACACAGCCTCTGCAATGGTAGACACGAGCCATGTTTAGAGGACTACTTAAGTGGGGGACACAATAAGTGATGCAGGACCACCAGTAGCATTTAATATACATGCCCTGGGCACATGTAGTGCACTTTACTAGGGACTTATAAGTAAATTAAATATGCTAATTGGGGATGAGCCAATATTACCATGCTTAGAGGAGAGAGCACAAGCACTTTAGCACTGGTTAGCAGTGATAAAGTGCACAGAGTCTTAAAGCCAGCAAAAATGAGGTCAGAAAAGTGGAGGAGGTAGGCAAAAAGTTGGGGGAAGACCACCCTTAGGCTGTCAAGTTTAACACATGTCCCCCCAGTTGAAAGTGGGAAGAGCTACACTACCCCTTGGGAGTTCTCTTCACTAAGACGGAAAAACTTGACACCCTAGGTGACCTATGCGAACATCAGCATTGGTAAGGTCTGACCCCGGATGGTATTTAAAGTCTATTCACTGTAGGGAGATGGACCACCTCACCGGTATGGGATTCTCACCCTTCATCTGCATGAGCCATCTGAGGGGTCTTTGGTCTGTCTGAACCAGGAAGCGAGTCCCACTTTTGTCTGTCTGAACCAGGAAGCGAGTCCCAAACAGGTATGGTCTCAACTTCTTCAGTGCCCAGAACATAGCAAAAGCTTCTCTTTCATTGGCACTCCACCTCTGTTCCTGTTGAAGTAACCTTCTACTAATGAAGGCTACCGGTTGGTCTAGGCCCTCTTCATTCAGCTGTGCTAAGACTGCCCCTATGCCATGCTCTGAAGTGTCCATTTGAAAGATAAATTGCTTCGAGAAATTAGGTGCTTTGAGTACAGGTGCAGTACACATGGCTTACTTGAGGGCGTCAAAGGCTTTCTGACAAGCCTCTATCTAGTTCACCAATCTGGGCTGCTTCTTAGAAGTCAGATCAGTTAAGGGGGCAACAATGGTGCCATAACCCTTAACAAATCTTCTGAAGAAGCCTGTGAGACCTAGGAAGGCTCTCACTTCTGTCTGAGTTTTATGTGGTTGCCAGGCCATTATAGTTTTCATTTTGGCCTGGAGGGGCCTCACCTTGACCCCACCTACCTGGTGCCCCAGGCACACCATGAAACCCTTCCCAATCTCGCAGTCACTGGTCTTTATGACCAGACCTGCCTGTTGCACCTTGTGGAGGTAATACAAGTGTTCTTCCAAGCTGGAACTGTAAAAAGCAATGTTGTCTAAGTAGGCGGCACAAAAGGCATCCTTACCAGCCAGGACCCTGTTAACCAACCGTTGTAAGGTAGCAGGGGCATTTTTCAAGCCAAAGGGCATCACCCAAAATTGGAAGTGGCATTCTGGGTTTGGAAATGCTAACCTCTCTTTGGGACCCTCAGTCATAGTGATGTGTCAGTACCCTGAAATCAAAGGTACTGAGAATTCTGGCACTGCCCACCCTGTCAATGAGCTCATCAGCTTGGGGGATGGGGTGTGCATCAGTCCTGGTGACAAAATTGAGTTCTCTGTAGTCCATGCAGAACCGGAGTTCTGGAGTGGCGCCCAGTGGGGCAACCTTTGGTACCAGCACTACAGGGCTTGACCAGGGACTATTAGAGGGCTCAATCACCCCAATGCCAACATCTTGGGGATTTCCACCTTGATGCTGGCCCTCACCCTGTAGGACAACCTGTAAATAAAAATGTCTTCGCAGGTGGACTGTCTCCAGTGTCAACATCTTGGATGCACAGATGTGTGAGTCGAGGGGTGAGTGAGAACAGTGAGGATAACTGTCCCACCAACTGGTAACAGTCACTCTGCTGTTCTGGGGTCAGGGTGGAAGAGAGGCTGACACCCTCCACTGACCCATTGTGTTCCTGTGTAGAGAGAAAGTCAGGGAGAGGTTCACTCTCCTCTTCCACCCCCTCATCTGTCATGAGGAGCATGCCCACTTCGGACCTCTCGAAGTGAGGCTTGAGTCTGTTCACATGGAGCATCCATAGTGGGTTCATAATTGTAATTTCATTTATATAGCACTTACTATCCCAGACGAGGTGTCAAAGCGCATTTTTGGCGAATAGCACGCTACTCCGGAACCCAAAAAAGATTAGGGGTCAATTAGTATAGGGAGATATTAAATTAATTTCAGAGGTAGACATGTGAGTTTGTTATTTGGATTGAAAAAGGATAGTGGAGGGGAGAAGAGGGAAGGGTTTGCATTTATATAGCGCTTGTTACCCCTGATGAGGTGTCGAAGTGCTTTTTGTAGGGGTCTAGAGGTCCACAAAGTAGGTGGCCTTACCCTTACGCTCCTTGATTTTGTGTGGGCTGGTCCAGCAGTCCTGCGTGAGTCCTAGGCTCTACCTGTTCCATGAGCCATACTTTCTGGCCAGGCTGAAACTCCACCAAACCGGCCTTCTGGTCATAGCAGAGCTTCATGAACTCCTGACTGGCCTATAAATTGCTTTTTATGTAGATGGCCACATGCTGAGAGCGGAGTTCCTAGGAGCTTGCTCCCTCCCCTACTTTACAAGCCTCAAAGGCCCCCTAACAGGGTGGCCATAGAGGAGTTAAGAGGGGCTGAACCCTACTCCTTTCTGTGGCACCGCATTGTATGCAAAAAGAAGGCATGGCAAGAGGACATCCCACGTACGCCTCATGGGCTCCGGCAGGTCCATAATCATGCCCTTCAAGTTCTTGTTCAATCTCTCCACATGACCATTGGTTTGGGAGAGATAGGGTGTGGTGAACTTGTCAGTTATGCCAAACTCATCCCACATAGACTTCATGCATGTGGACATGCAGTTAGTGCGTCTGTCAGACACTATCTCCTTGGGGAACCCAACACAGGTAAATATCTCCATTAGAGCTCTAGCCACCACAGGTGCAGTCACTGACCTCAGAGGGATGGCTTCTGGGTATCGGGTGGCATGGGCCACTAAGACCAGGACAAACCATTTGCCTAAGACTGTCTTGGGGTCCAAGGGTCTAAAGATGTTGATGTCCACCCTTTCAAAGGGGGTGCCATGACTGGTGATGGGATCAGGGGAGCTTTTTGCCTTTTCCCTGATTTCTCATTTGCCTGGAAGATGGGACAGGACCTGCAGAATGCATCTGAGGCTGTCTCCATCCAGGGCCAATAGAAGTGGGAGACAAGCCTGGTGTTTTGCCCTAAATGTCCTGTCAGAGGTATGTCATGAGCCAAACCCAGTAGGAAGGCCATGCAACACTGGGGGACCACCAGCACATGGGCTGCCCCAGCACCAGGAGTCTTAGGCTCGCTATAAGGGAGATCATTCTCCCAGCAGATCAGATGATCTCCAGAGGCTTCTTCTGCTGCATGGGCTGAGGCTTTTTCGCATCAAGCCCTCAAGAGTGGGACACTCTTTCTTCGTTCTGCAGAATTACTCCCTGATGGGCCCACCCTCAACTTGTCAGTCAGCAAGCTCGCATAGGTCACCTAGGGTGTCAATGACTTCCCTGGTTGGCTCAGGGGTCTCCTCCTCAGGGACCCCATCAACCTCTACTGTGGGAACTTTAGGGGCTGGTTTCCCTTGCCCCTCTCCTTGGCAGTTGTCTGGGCCATTGTTTTAGGCTCCAGATGCCCTTGACTCCCTTCGAGGGCAGCCATGGACCGTGTGGTCATACAGACCCACTCAGGCAATCCTATGATCTCCAAGTGAGACCTGAGCTCTACCTTTCTCCAGGCAGTGTGCTCCAGGTCATTGCCTAGCAAACAATCAACAGGCATGGCAGGGCTCACAGCAATGTTCAGAGAACCTCAGACCCCTCCCCACCCAAAGGGAACCAGAGCCAATGGTAGATGGCTCTCTCAATTGTCGGTGACTACAACCTGTTGGAATGTGTTTGGTAGGACCTGCCCTGCAGACACAAGCTGACACTTGACAGTAGTCATGCTGGCTCCTGTGTCTCGCAGAGCTTCCACCCGTTGCCCATTAACAGTGACCCACTGCCAATACTTTGAAGTATTTGCAGGCATGTGGGCTTTAGGCCCCATCTCTTAAACTCCTAGGGTATCTAGGGTCACCTCTGTCTGTCCCCCACAGCTAACTGGTACTACCTCCTCCCTGTGCTCTACTCGCCAACCCAGGTGTCTGCCCACCGGTGGGGGGCTGTACTCACTTGGAACATTTGGAGTCGCCCTTGTTGTGCCCATATTTGTAGCACTCGGTACATTGGTGTTAGAAATTGGGATTCTGGTTGGCAGAGGTATGCACCCTGTCCAAGCAGGAACCATAATCCTAGTCAGGGTAAGTCAACAACACACCCTAAATTAACCTGTGGTCTCCCTCTGTTAACTTGACGTAGAGCAGTCAGGCTTAGCATAAGAGACAATGTGTCATTGACAATGATGAAATGCGGTGTGCAGATGAGGCGATGCATTGTCAATGGTCCGCACTGATGCACTGATTCCCAAATGGAATGCGCCAACTCTGCTTTGGGTTTTGCCATGCAACAGCGTCAACGTGTCAATTTTGCTCTCGCAGCAGAGGATGCATCAGTGTTGTAGCAGAAAACCTCAAGCCTACTTAAAATGGTTCTAGGTGCAGCTATAGGGTGGTTTGAAGTCTGTTATGTCCCTGAGACTTGGCTCAGGAGACTAGTCAGCTAGCCCTTGGAGCACTCTGGGTTCTGGGGACAAGAGAGTCAGGTCCAGTCCTTCTCACTCATCAAAAGAGGGCAGCAGGCAACAGGCCTGCAAAGCAAAAGCAGTTCTTCCATAGCAGCAGTGCATCAAAGTGACAGTCCTTCAGCACATCAGTCCTTCTTGTTGACAGGGTATCCTCAGGTCCAGAAGTGTACTGAAGTGCTGGGTCAGAAGTCCATTTCTATTACCCAGTGGTGCCTTTGAAGTGGGGGAGACTTCACAGAAAGGCTTTGAAGAGCACAGAGGTCCTCCCTTCCTGCCCTGGCTCCAGACTCACTACAGCGGGGTATGCAGCCCTTTGTGTGTGGGCAGGGCACAGCCTATTCAGGTGTAAGTGCAAGGCTGTGTCCAGCTTCTCCCTCCCATCCTCCCAGGAATATCCATGAAGTCACACCTAAGTTTCTTTTGCGTTTGTCTGTCTAGAGGGAATGCACAAAGCCCAGCTGTCACCCACCCCAGACGTGTACTGGAGACAATCTGCAGGCATACACGGCTAAGAGAAGAAAAATGCCCTCTTTCTAAAAGTGGCATTTTTAAAAGTGTAATGATAAATTTGACTTTACCAGTAAAGAGGATTTATCATTACCATTCCAGAAGTATTAAACATGACAGATCTACTCCCTCTCAATCAGAAATTACAGCATATTAAGTGTAATAAGGTATCCCCAATATTATCCTATGAGAGGGTAAGGCCCAACATTAGTGAAAAACATATGTGGGTGTTTTTCACTACCATGACATGCAAAAATTAAAAGTTCATTTCCTACCTTTTGATTACACAGCGCCCTGCCTCATGGGCTACCTAGGGCCTACCATAGGGGTGACTTATATGCGATAAGAGGTGAGTTTCATGTTTGGCAAGGGGTTCTAAATGTCAAGTCAACATGGCAGTGTAAACTGCACACACAGGCTCTGCAGTGGCAAGCCTGAGATATGTTTAAAGGGCTACTTGACTGGGTGGCACAATCAGTGATGCAGGCCCACTAGTTGTATTTCATTTACAAGCCCTGGGCACAGGAAGTGCACTCTACTAGGGTCTAATAAGTACATTAAATATGCCAACTGTGGATAAATCAACCAAACTATGTATAGGGGAATGAGCACAAGCACTTTACCACTGGTTAGCAGTGGTAAGGTGCACAGAGTCCAAAGGCCAACAAAAGGAATTCAACAAAATTGGAGGCAAGTAGGCAAAACGTTTGAAGGAAGACCACCCTAAGGCTTACAGGATTAATAACTGGGGTACAAGCCTCCATGTCTGGCGATCATATAACCCCTTCTTCTTAGGATCAGACTGGGACTGGTTACCACTACTCCCTTGAGAATTATTTTGGGAGTCTTTTGAAAACTCCTTACTTTTAAGTTTTTCTCCCCCTCTTCTCTCTGTAGGGAACCCTGACCAATTTTTTCTTGGGGTCAGTCAGCTTACTGTCACCTAGGTGCTGGCACAACTCTGTAAAACAGAAACTGAGCATGTGCTGCCTCATGATTAAATTGTACAACCCAACATAATCATTAACTTTCCAGTCCAGCACCCAACCATTCAGTGACTTGTTGGAATAGTCAACAAAATCTACCCAGGATTGGTTGGGGACCATCTGGCTGTCACTGAATCTTTGGCGATACTTCTCAGGGGTCAGCCCAAATTTAGCAATTAAAATGGCCTTAACAGGGTATACTTGGTTTGGTCTCCAACCTCTAACATGAGAAGTGTATCCCTTACCAGAGTAGGCATTTGTTTCCACTGACCACCCCCTGTCCCAGTGCACATCATGAACCCTGGCAACTTCATAATCAGAAAACCATTTCTCAATGTCATCTCCCACCACAAAAGTGGGCACCAAATCCTTGGGTATGCGAACCCTTTTCTATTCTTCAAGTACTGCATGTATGCTGCCACTATCACTACTGGAACCCACCTGTCTGGCCTTGATATCCAGCACTTTGAGGCTCCTCTCATGAGCTAACAACTTTTTTTCTTCTAAGGCCTTTCAGCCTTTCTGTCTTTCAGGGCCCTTTTCTTCTCCTCTGCCTCCATCTTTAATTTAATCATCTGCAGCTTGAATTCCCTTTCCTCCTTCCTCTCTGCTAGTTCCTCTGGGGAGAGGCCAGGAGAAGAGATACTGCTCCTGCCCTGACAGGGAGCTCACATTCAGGGTTTCACCCTCAGCCACAGCAGGTAGTTCCTCAGAAGAGCCATTCTAAGGCTCCCCAATCCATCATTCTCATTGGAGTGGGCTTCTGTCCAGGCCCTCAGCCACTTTTTTAATGCCACCTTCTTGGTGGCACTCCTGGCAGGAAACCCCCATCTCCTTGCAAAAGTCTTTAAGCTGAGCCACTATATAGGCTTCCCAGTTGGCTAGCTCAAATTCCATTACTCCAGTTATAGAACTAGAAGCCAAAGAGATAATTTTGAGGAAAAATCAAAAATGCCAATCAGGGCGAATTTAAAATTTGGAATGGTCTTGGATGTGGATTGCTGTGTACACCAAGTCACTGTATGGCATTGTACAAACACAAGTCCTATCCTCACCGCTGATCACCAATGTTAGGGGCTTATTTACAAGCCCCTTGCGCCACCCGTACGCCACTTTTCCCATGTTAAAAATGACGCAAAAGTGGCGCAAGGAGCTTGTAAATAAGCCCCTAAGAAATTAGGTTTTAGGTTGACTGGGGTGTGAGCCCTAGCCAAGCAGCAACCACAATCCTAGTCAGGGTAAAAGGCAGGCAAACTCTAAATTAACCTGTGTGCACCCTCCAGTAGCTTGGCACAGAGCAGTCAGGCTTAACTTAGAGGCAATGTGCAAAGTATTTGTGCAACACTTCAAACAGTAAAACACCTCACAAAACGATTCCACACCAGGTTAGAAAAATATAACTTAATTTAATAAATAAAACAAGACTAAAACGACAAAAATCCAAAAAGTAGAATTTGAGAAATAATTTTTTAAAGAATAAACTGTAAAATAGTGCTTAAAAGCAGTAAACACTTAATTGAAATATCGACTGGGACAAAGTCTACAATTCAGGCCGACTGCGATGGAGCGCGGACCAGATCCAGGGACCCAGTGAGGCCCGCTGAAAAAAAGTACTTTGATCCTGGCTGCATCAACGTCAAAGCTGTGGGCCAAAGCAATGCTTCAGAATCAATCCACGTAGTGAGGGCAATGCGCTGATCCTGATCCGTGCAGCAGCGGCGATGAATGGCTCTGATGAGCAAAGAGCTGCGATACAGAGATTCAGCATCGTCGTCGAGGATGCCGTCAAAAGAGATGTGGTGACCTTGTGCGGTAGGGGTCCCAAAGGCACTGCATCGTGGCCAATATACACAGTGAGGGTGGTGTGCCAGTTCTGGTCAAGCAACAGGAGTGATGTGCTACTCCGATCTGCACAACAGGGGCAGTGCGCCAGTTCCGATCCATGCAAAGGGGCCAATATGCCAGTTTGACAGAGGATGCGTGGGTTTTGCTGAAGCAAGCACCCTAGGCCTCACTCCAAGGGTCCAGGACTGGGGTGGCACCACTTAGCAGGGCAGACTCACAGATGGCAGAATCCAGGTGCAGAAGCAGGTAAGTTGGAAGTCTTTCATGTCCTGAGACTTTAGATCAGCTAGCCCTTGGAGTCACTCTGAGTTCAAGTGATGCAGGTCCGGTCCTTATCCCCAGGCAGGGGAACAGCAGGTAGAAGGGCAGCACAACAAGGCAGGAATCCAGCAAAGCAGCAGTCCAGCAGAGTGACCGTCCTTCAGCAGCACAGCAGTCTTTCTTACTTGCAGAGTGTTCTCAGGTCCAGAAGTGTACTGAAGTGATGGTGTCAGAGGTCCAGTACCTATCTCCAGTTGTGCCTTTGAAGTAGGGAAGTTTTTAAAGACAGGTCTTTGAAGTGCACAGAGGTCCTCCCTTCATGCCCTTGCTCAAGACACACTGCAGGGGGGTGTGCAGCCATTTGTGTGGGGACAGGACACAGCCTATTCAGGTGTAAGTCAATCTGGGTACAGCTCCTCCCTCACATCCTGCTAGGATGGCCCATCAAGTCACACCTAGGCTCCCATTGTGTATGACTGTCTAGGGCGAATACACAAAACCCAGCTGTCACCCTCCCCAGATGTGTATCAGAGACAGACAACAGGCACCAAATGACTAAAGTAAGAAAATGCCAAGTTTCTAAAAGTGTCATTTTCAGAACTGCAATTTAAAATCCGACTTGGCCATTAGTTGATTTTAAATTGTGATTTCAGAGACACCAAACTAGGAAATTCTACCTCTTCAGATTTGGGAATCATGCTTAGCCCATGTAATAAGGTAATCCCCATGTTAGTCTAAGGGAAAACTAGGCTTTGCAGTGGTGATAAACAAATTTGAGAGTTTTTCACTACCAGGACATGTAAAACTTAAAAGTGCATGCCCTGCCATTTAAATACATTGAATCCTGCCCTCTGGGTTGTCCAAGGCCTATCTTAGGGGTGACTTATATATATAAAAAGGGAAGGTTTGGGCCTCACAAGAGGTTAATCTTGCCAGGTCGAAATGGCTCTGTAAATTTCACACACAGGCTCTGTAATGGCAGGCCTGAGCCATGGTTAGAGGGACACTCAAGTGAACGGCTCAAAAAGTGCTGCAGGTCCACTAGTTTGATAATCTCAATGGGGTAACCCAGTAACGTGCAGAACCTGGAGATGAGTATGTAATGTGAACAGTGGTTCTGCCACATTAATTCATTTAATTTGGTTTCCCCCCCTAGGTGGAATGAACAACAATGATATACAAACGCACAACACTGATATTTGAAAAAAAACAAAATCAACTTGAAAAGACGTTAGTGTATTTGAAACAAATCATATATTTTCAGATAATGACATAACTGTACACATATCAAAACCTACACAACAAACATAAGTGCTTATCTACAATAGTGACATATAAAAGGGGATCGACAGTGACTGTACATATATCAACAATACAAAAAAAAAAAAAACAGTACATGTAACATCAATTTTTCTTTTGGTAGCGTTGTACAAAAATATCACAAACCCTAGCCAGACCTCCTTTATTGTATGGGTCTAGTTGGGCAACAAAGCTTAATAATGAAAGTCGACGTTTCAACGCCTATAACCGTGTGTGTATCAATGCCATCACTGTAGGGTCTTCATCAGGACAATGGGACAGTTGTGTAACCCTTCTAATGAGACTAAAGAGCCTCGACTCTGTTAGTAGGTTATAACCTGCACAGTCAATCGCAGGATTGTGTATCATCCGGAGCCCGTCAGGCTAACCGTGACATTAAAAATATGTCAGAGGTGAAGAAATCTTCCTCCTGGAGTCCCTCGTATCTCTACAATCTGGTCGATATTCAGTAAAATTGAAGTATCAGGAGCAAGCCTGCTCCTAACAAATCTCCGGCGACGCGCGCTCGGAGAAGGCGTCTATGGCCTATGCAGCTATACTATTCAAATATCAATTAGACAAGGTCCTTGCCATTGTCTAAGTTATACCTTCCAGTCAAAATCTTGGAGGCTCCGGCATCTCGCGCTTGGAGTGTACTGAGAGAGCCTTCCCCTAGTAGCATTTAATTTGCAGGCCCTGGGCACATGCAGTGCACTTTACTAGGGACTTAACAGTAAATTTAATACAGCAATTGGGGTTGAGGCAATAGTACCATGTTTAGGGGAGAGAGCACAGGCACTTTAGTACTGGTTAGCAGTGGTAATTTGCACAGAGTCCTAAAGCCAGCAAAAACGATGTCAGAAAAGTGGAGGAGGTAGGCAATAAGTTGGGGGGAAGATCACCCTAAGGCTGTCAGGTCTAACAGACGGTTACTGCAAGCTTTTCATTGAAGTGTTCAAGGCCATCCTCAGCCTATCCCCAATAGCTTGAGCAGTCATCAAGATACATGCTGTCACATAACTTGCACTGTCCATCTTCTCACAGTGTCTAGCCCCTCCATGTTCTCACTCTCTCTTGCGCTCATTTTTACAGCTAAGCCTTCATCCTTGGAATGCAGCTTAAACCACCACTCCAAGTTTCTTTGTCCTATAGATGCTGTCCGGTAACCGCATATTAATCTAACTTGATTTCAGTTCCCCACTCATTCTTTCTTGTGTTTTCAAAATATATGCTTTACCTGTGAATATGCTAAATCTGATCTCATACATCTAAATTCATTACAACCACAGGTATGTTTTCCCACTAATCAACCACTGAGTTGCATATGAGAGCATTTCCGTTCAAAAAGCTAATGATTCTTGCTATGCCAAAACAGCAAATCATTCACCATCGCTGTTCCTAATTTTAACTGCCCTTTTTCCTATTGGTAAATAGGGTCACGTGTATTATTACCTATGCACCCAGATGCGGTGGTTGCACAGCATCTGTGAGTTGGCCTTGGCAATGCTTTGTTCTGTGTCCTTCCTAATCAAGATTTAATAGAGGGGATTTCTTATGCAAACCGTTGTAAAAATTATTACAACCTATGTCATTTAACGAGGCTCGGCTTGAAATGGCTCACCCTGCCCCCAAAAATGGAACTCTGCAAAATGGACGTTGGGGGGAGCATGCAGCTGCACGTGATATCTCAGTTTACTCCCACAAAAGCCAACAGTTACCACTTGCGCAGAATACAATGTCTCTCACGGCCAGATTTCATGGTATCACTTCTCACTGATGGACAAGAGCAGTTGGTAACATCTCAATGCTTTGGGGTGTATGAGTGGCCACACGGTTTTGATACATTTCCTAACCATTCTTGAGCATTTCTGGAAATTAATACTCAAAATATTGAGTGCACTCACCTGTGCCACACAGTATTTCAGCCCAACCTCTCTACCACGTTCTGTCTTGACCTTAAAGCTGGAATGTGCTCATGCTACATAGCCTTTAGACTTGGCCCCCTCCTTTTTAGGAATTATGACCAGTATTGCAAGAAACTAAAAACCCTTTGGACTCTGTTAATTCTTTATTTCTTCTTATATCATGTTGTGTCACATCATGTCAGGTCAGGGCAGGTTAGGTTAATTTAGTTTAGAGTGGGTGAGGATAGATTAGGATAGGTTGTGTATTGTTTGTTCAACGCAGGTTCTCTTTGTTTTTACCCTTCACACATGACGATAATATCAAATGTTGCATTGTCTTTGATCACAAAACATGCTGCCCTGAATTATAGTTATGCACTGGCATTTTGTTATCTGGTTAGCTCTCTTCGTGTACACTATATGGCAGTCATGTAATTTTGGCCCGCTAGGAAAATAAGGCATCTGATATTAGAGAGTTATATTGATTGTGAATTTTCTGGAGTAGTGATGGGTATTAAAAATGTGCAATAGGCAGGTGTCTTTTTGATAATACACTAATAATTGGTTTAGTCCTGATTAAAAAAATGACATGATTCATTGTACATCCATCGATTTTATGTGTCTATGATATGTGAATTACTTCCAATAAATGATTAATGTAGTAAAACTATAGTTTATTACAATTGTTTCAACAAGGAATAAAGAAATTGTAAGCGATGCTGTCAAACAAATGACTTTTAATCTAGGATTTTATTTTCATTGATTCACCATTTTATGTGGATTTCAACATTGTATTGTTCTCCTTAAAAAAATAGCTAAGTTAATGCATCCTCTGGGTAGGGGATTTTAATTGAACAATCTGTAAACATAGCTCACAACGTGTGTGTGGGCTGGAAGATACTGAGGGCCAGCCCCAACCTCACTTCGTTCATGCACCCCAGGGTGAAGCCTTAAATTTTATTCTTGTAGGGAATGATTTAGACCTTATAAATAGTTTGGTTAGTGACTCCTCATCGCAGTCCCCCACATATGTCGGCTGTGGCAGGGTTAGCTCTATTGATTTCATGCTAATCTCTAGAAATTTCACCAGGCTTGTTTGTGATTTTGTGGTGGAACCTCATTGTGCGAGTGATCATAACCCCCTCATCATCTCCCTCAACTTAAAGACCCAGACAGGGGAGGGTGATGATCGCCCGATTCATTACCACCCGAACAAAGGAGTTCGGTTAAATTGGGGTAAGATCAATCGCCTTAAATTTGAGGAAGATATTGTCAAAGGAAATTGCCACCCAATAATGGGGAGCTAGCAGTCAGACTCTTCCCCAGAAGATGTCGTCTGGGAGTTTGGGTCACTGTGCTCTGAGGTAGCCAACCGGCTGACTAGGAGTGTTCAGCATAGGGAACCTCAGGAGGCCCGTTGGTTTAACTCCGATTGTTCCAGGGCCCACAAGGATTTAAAAAGGGTTCTCCATGCTACTCCCCGCAATAGAGATATAGTTAAAGCTGCAAGGTACAAATATAAAATCGCAATAGAGGTTAGAAAAGCAGAATTGAGAAGCTTAGCGTGGGAAGATCTGGAGAGAGCAGGAGCCCTAAGAGACACCAAAAGATTTTGGGAAATTATCAACCTCCCATTATTTACTGAAGAAGTCAGGCAGATGGATTTACTGATCCTTGGAGATGCTTAGGTAGCTCACTTTACTGGCATTTTAAACCCACAGCACAAGAGGGTAGAGGAGTTTACAAGGGATCTGCACGTTGATTTACTTGCAGCCACCCAACTCAGTCTATCCATCACAGTATCTGAGGTTGAGGAGGCGTTAGGTCAGGAGACTCGCCTGAAAGCCCCAGGCCCAGATGGGGTGCCCCTTGATCTTTTTAAAAGTAATCCTAATTTGTGTTAATGGCTACGACAGCTAAAAGCCTTCAGAATTCCCTTGATACTTTTATTGATTTTATGTCCTCACTCGACCTAAAAGTAAATTTTATCAAATCATATATTATGGTATGTGGCCCGAAGAGCTTAAAAACCAATAACTTCGTCGCACAGGACAAGAGAATAGAAAAGGTAGATAACTTTATGTACCTGGGGAATTTGTTTAACAATAAGCTGAGGTGGGACCCACTTGTTACAGCAAGAGCCCACCATACAACTAGGGCTGTGGACGGGCTCTTTCGTTTTGCATGCAAACTAGGCCGTAAGCCCGTGAGGGAACTAATTACTCTTATAAAGCCAAATGCCTCTCTATTGCATCATATGGGGCAGGGTGTGGGGACATCATATAAGCCGTCAGTTATAAATATTGGAAAATAAACTTACCAAAAGACTTTTGATGACGCCGAATAGTGCCCCCACTCGCATATGTCACAAGGAATTGGGACTTGAGTTTATAGAGGATCGCATATCTTGCGCTCCCCTATTTCTATGAGCAAAAATGTGGCTATCTGAAGAACTAATTTTCTCACGAGAAATAATTATAGACTGTCAAAATCTGGCCAATTCCCTAGAAATACCATGGCTCCGCTCTCCTGAGGGACAAATATCATGAAATAGGATTGGGGCACTTTTATGATAATCCTGAAAGCATTCCATTGCATTTTATTCCAGGGGCAATATGCATTATCCTGAACAAGCTGAGATGGACCCACTGCAGATGTCCCTTGCCCCATTGTAATATTATCTACCATTTACTACTAACCTGCAGACTAGATTTTATTTAACTAGATTCCGTTTATGCACTGTGCACTTTTTGTTGGAATTTCCACGTCAGAGAGGGTGGGTTGATGAACTCATACCTTGTCCGTGTGACAACTTTACAAGCCAAAGCACTATGCACTTTACTCTATTCTGCACTTTATATAAAATGATGAGGAGCACATTTTTAGTCCCACTGTTAAAGAAAATTCGCCCCTGTACATATATTGACAGTTTTAAATTCTTGCATACATTGGCTACCCCTGATATTTGCATCGCGGTAGCCAACTACATAAAAGTTTCTATGGCTATTAGAAAACGCTATGAGTAAGAGCTCCTGTGCTGCTTCATTTTAATCACTGTATGTAAAGAACTTTATGTCCCTGGAATTTTATACATTGTTTTTAACTTACTGATTATAATTGTTTTATATGATCTGATAATTTTATTGCAAACTTTAATGGTTCTTTGAACCGAAATAAAGTTATTTTCAGTCAGGCTAAGTTAATAGGGTGCCATTGGCTGGCAGCCTTTTGGCATTGCTAATGCTTGTTTGTTTTGTTGTGGTTTTTATAAAACTTTCTTTGGGGAGCTGCTGGACCCTTGCCAATATTTTAAAAACACATTAGCTAAAAGCAAAAGTATTTTTGGTCCCAAAAAGAAAACATTACTACGGCAGTCCCTGGTACTGGTGGGAACTACTTTGTGTGTAGATATGATCCTTGTGAAAGAACAGAATACTATCACTCAAAGTGAAGTTAACCAATGGCTGAAGTGTGCTTACACATGCTGCATGCTGTGTCCTGTAGTAGGTGGAAGTAAAATGTGAATGACACAACAAGTAACCAATAGATGAAGAGGGGTGATTGAATCCCTTATAAGTAAGTATATTGTATGAATAATTTTAGTAAATTCAAAAGGGCTTCGCTAACAACAGCATCACTGTTTTTCTTTGAAATAAGTTTTAATGCATTGCAAAAGCCATTCCATGAAAACTAAAAAGAACAGCCTGTGCTCACATTCAGACATGAACTCTATTATATGTGAGTGTGTATACCAAGCAGCATGTTTCTCTTTCAGCCTGCTTGAGTTTTGGTACATTTGGTATATTTGCTTACCTTTGTATGCTTAAAGTATTGGCTTGTAAACGTTATCATCTTGCCAAGGCCTGTTCTTTGACAAAGTGCAAATTCATAGTTAGTAATAGAGCACACAGTTTTTTTTGGAGCTAACCTTTTATAATGCCCAGTCGACCTCTCTGCCATTTTTGGGACAACTACGCTATAGTACAAAATTATTGATCACCCTCACTAAGGGCCTAATTTACAAAAATATTACGCAGCAAGGTGCTGCAAGCCATTTTACTGTGTTGAGCTGTGTCATTTTAAAAGCACAGGGATGCATTGTATTAACAACAATATGACTCATCCGTGTGCTTTACCCTGTGCTGGCGCACAATTAGCTGCCATGCGCCAGCTCAGGCACCCTTGCGTCATGTTGCAAGGGTGCCTGCATTGTGGGGTTGATTGTTTTTGTGGAGGAAGGGATACCTTCCTCCACAAAAACAATCATTATTCTGCAGCACGCGTAGAAAGAGGAAAAAACGAGGAAAAATAAAAGCCTTTCTCCTCTTTGCGCCACTCATTCGCCTCCTCTGGAGAGGCATAGGATTCTGACGCATTCCCAGCTTTACAAAACTTTGTAATCTGCGAATGTCAGGCTCCATGGATGTTGCGTGGGATCACCCACAGCAACACCCATGGAATGCTCCTATCAAGCACAGTAAAGAAAGAATAGAAAGTGACGCACCGGCGGCACAGTGACTTGTAAATGAGGCCCTAAGTGCTCCTGTCTTTGAATTAGAAAAATAGCATTTGCATTCAAATATTTTAAACAATCCAAATAATAATAAAAGTCATATCCTAAACATCTTTTGTACACTGCACTTTTTTATGACCATTCCCCTCTTGTGTGCCTGGGTGGACTCTTCAGGTAAAATTTCTCAGCTGGTTATAGAATGACCAGTCCCAGCATTTGCTCCCTAGTGTACCAAGGTGGCCTCCTCACTGCAAGTACCATGGCTGGCAGTATAAAGCCAATTTATACAGGTTACGTTTTGCCACATGTGGGCTACTCAGGCTCACTATAGAAATTGGTTTGCTGCTCTGTCAAACAAGATGAACCCCTCAGAGTATACTATGACTAGTTGTATAATGCACATTTGTATGCTGTGCTCTATATTTCTCCTGTGGTAGATTCCCCAAGGTAGCACCCTCCACCCTGAGTACTTCTTATTCCCATATTTATTTTGTGTTTTTTAATTGTACGATAAAGATCACTCCAAAAGTGTTAGGTATCCGCAAGCACGACCATGTCTTTTCTCACGTTTTTAATCCACACCCGTGCATGGGCAAGGCCAGGCGCTGCATAGCGCGGGCCGCCATTATGGCGGTCGCGCGGGTCCCCGGGGCTCGGAGGAGGTGGGGGGTCACCGCGCCCTCTGATGACGCGGTGCCCCACCTCCCATGAGCAATCAATGGGGGTGCCCCATGGGGGCGCGAACCGGAAGCACTTCAGTGCTTCCGGTTTCAGCGCGTTCTGGAGACATTGGGGCAGGCCGGTTTAGACAGGTCTGCCCTGGGCCCCCTTTAAAGGGGGCGAGGGGAGCGGGAACAGCCCCTTGTTCTCTCGCTCCCCCAGCCAGCATACGGGTCCGGGCCCTCGAGGGGCCCATAACTTGTTTTTCCTTTGTTCCCCTGCAGGTTTGTCGGTCTTCAAGACGCTATGTTGAATGTAACCTGGTTACCTGGCTGAGGATGGTTAACAGCGCTTGAAGGCGGATGAGCAGCGAACAGCACTTGGAGGCGGATGAGCGGCGCTGAAAAATTCAAAAGGACTTGGCGGTAGAACACAAGACTCCGGAGCAGCATCTGTATTCGGCGGGGACAGCAGCAGCTGTTTCGAGTGCGAGGCAGGCCAACCTGGGATTTCTTCGCGGCTGGGAAGATCGGACTGATTCTACGGTGAGGAGGGTTTAGTAAACGCTGCTGCGTGACTCGTGTTAGGGATGCTGCAGCTCCCGGGGCTGCAGAGGGGCGTCAGTGGGCACGGCACACACCTCCTGCGGTGCAGCCGTTCTATAGGTATGCTTGCACATTTCTGAGAGTACGGGAGCTTTTGGTGATGGTAGGCGCCGCTCCCAGCCAAAACGGCCAGAGTTGTCTTTAGAGCTAGGGCTCGACACCCTGTGATTCTAGGCAAATCGCGTAATCTCCCTTGTCGACAAAATAATGAATGTGTAATATAACTGGTGCTCATAAAAAACGCCCCAACACCTTCGGGGCTACACTCCTTCGGGGCTAGATCACGCTACATAAATCTGCCATAAACACAGGCTGGTAAAAGTAATTCCTTCTACAGCTGCGCGCCCCATTTACTCTCCTACAGGGCAGGGGAAGTGAGGCGATTTGATGAGGGCGCAGCAACAATTTACAGCAGCTCAAATTGCGTTGCGTATCAGCAACGCCCATCATGCAGAATCTGAGCCAAGCAAAAGGCTGTGTTACGTGTATGATATCACCTTTATGTATTTGAAAAGACATGTTCAAACATTTTCTCTGGCTTCTCAGTAATTGCCGTACATGACGTCATGCCTGTGAACTGCAAGTTTTGAATCATCAGCTGTCTGACTATTAACAAGCAAATTTGTAAAACAAAGAGCTACAAATATGTGACTACAAGAGTGAAAGGAAACGCGTGTATGTGTACTTATGTGTCCGGTATTGTGTTTCAAGGCTGCAATCTTCCGGTAACAGTGTATTTTATTGGGGGCAGTGTGTGCGTATAATAAACACGCTTTTATTAGCTGCTCCAGCACATATGAGATGTACAGGATTTATTCAGTCACATTTACTGCAGTTAAAACAGACTCAATGTGATTGTGAGGAAACTAAGCAATATTAATAGCAAGACGGACCTTTGTATTCTCGATCTCTTCCTCTAAGAAAATGTGGTTTATTTTACCATATGTCTCTGGCAGGATACCCATGGCTTTCAGGCAAACGAGCAAGCCCCTAGTCTGCTGAATAAACTCTCCTTTCGCACAGACACTATAAGGCCATGTGTGTCCCTTAGCGCCACAAAGCATCAGAGTGCCTGCTCCCATGCTTTCCCATTGAAACACAACACATTGTGTGCAACCCACAACAGTCAAACTAGGCAGGTCTTTTCCTCCTCAAACGGTCGGTTAATTAGATGGGTACAATTTACGCCAAACATTAATTGTGGTGGTGTCCGCTGATTATTATTAAAATACCTGAATGAAGCGGTGCATATAAACACCGATTAACCCTTGCCTTATGGGCTGCTTTAATTCAGTGCGACCCAACTAATATTAACAAAGCCATTACATATCGGGGACTGTGGCCTAGTGGTTAAGGTATCTGACTCTCACTTTGAAGGCTATGTGTTTAAATCCAGGTGTGTTCCATGGTTTACATAAGCAACAATAATATTGTTTAGGGCCCTGTAAGGGCTGAACGTGGCCCAGGGACAGCGACATTAATCTGCCTGCCCGGGGGTCGGTGCGGTACAGGGCCATTACATATCAGGGACGGTGGCCTAGTGGTTTAGGTATCTGACTCTTACCTTGAAGGTTATGGGATCAAATCCAGGTGTTTTCATGGTTTACATAAGCCGCAATAATTTTGTTTTGGGCCCTTTAAGGGCTGGACGTGGCCCGGGGACAGTGACATTAATCCCCATGCAGCTGGGGAATTGGGTATCTCGGCAATGACATTGAACACATGTGATGCTGGGCAAAGCATTTAATCTCCCGTGCGAATATGAAGGGGTCCTCATATAATGCAACTAGTGCTATGCTAAGCGCTCTCATGTGAAAATCTGATTTCAATGTTCCTCATGTAATGCAACTGGTGCTATGCTAAGCGCTCTCATTTGAAAATCTGATCTCAATGTTCCTCATGTAATGCAACTGGTGCTATGCTAAGCGCTCTCATTTAAGAGTCTGATTTCAATGTTCCTCATGTAATGCAACTGGTGCTATGCTAAGCACTCCCAATTGAAAGTCTGATTTCAATGTTCCTCATGTAATACAACTGGTGCTATGCTAGGCGCTCTCAATGGAAAGTTTGATTTCAATATTCCTCATGTAATGCAACTGGTGCTATGCTAGGCGCTCTCAATTGAAAGTCTGATTTCAATGTAAGTTTTAAAAGCCCAGCTTCGGGTCAGCCAGCCATCGCAGGCTGAAGTACATTCATGCTTAAAGTAAGCTTGGGCCGGTTCACAAGAAACGCAGGGTATATATTCGGTATGTTACCTGTTACTCTTATTGTTTGTTCCACGAACATATCCTTGCTAAGGCGAACATATCCTTGCTTGCTAAAGATTTATGACAGCCTGGCTAGCTCGCTCGAATTTTTGTTTTTGTGGATTTACTTACTCGTGGAGTTACGATTAGCACCTTTTAGTTGTGGCAGTACAGGAAGAGAGGGTGAGGGACACCTGTCGAGCCCCCAATTATGTCGGTTTTGGCCTCCTGCCCATCATGGACAGCGGCAAGGTGTCTGTAGATTCAGGGGCACTACTGATAGTGCTAATAGTGCATATGCCCTCTGTATGAATTTGTGACTGATTGTTTTACCTGCTGCGGTGCTGGGTCCATGCTGTTGCATAAGTGCTGGTCTCAAACCTTCCTTTTCCTTACATATAAGGTATCCTAAGGTAGGCTCCAGGTACCCTCAAGGGCAGGGAAGGGGATAATAGGGCGGGCATGTGAGGGCTAGCTAGTTTGTCAACATACAGAGGAGGCGAAAGTCAGCTCATTAGACAACATAATTGGCCCACTGGTTTCTCCCGTAATTTAGCCTCATTGGCGCGTGTTAGACGGCCTTTGTTTTCTGCACAGTTACACATACATATGACTCATGGTATTTCGTGCTATAGGACACATTGCATCTGGTGCTATATTACTTTTGAATGCGTTGCATATAGTATTGTTAGTCAGTTCCCCCTTTCTTGGGATTCGACCTAAACATCGCATACAAGGTCAAACAACAAGGTGACCTGTTTTCCTGTGATTGACCCCTGTTTTATAAGAATAGGAACTGAGGGGGTATGAGTAGGGGCTATAAGGGGGGACAGTCTTAGGATGGAAACAATTGGTTTGGCATGTTATTTCTATCCGTATACCAAATGCTAAGAGCACTGATCATCTGTGTTTGTGTTTATTTATTTATGGCACGGATTCCGAATGATAACTGGCGGAACCACATCACGAGGACGGCAAGTGACTTGCAAGGCGTGGACCGGAGGATCCGGAACAGGCATGGTCTGAGGGCAAAGGATCTCGCAGGTCAAGAGTTCGGCTCCTGCTATGCTGTCATGTTGTCCTAAGGTGGCAAGGTTTTACATACTGCATTTAACAGATTAAGTGTCAAGTGTTAAACACTGCTTTTACTCCTGCTATGTTGTCAGGTTGTCCTGTAGTGGCAAAGGTTCACATATTGCTTGAAACAAGAATGAGGGGCAATTGTTCAAACGCTGTTTTAGCTGAATTGGTCATTAGCAGAAGGTATTTCAGTCGTCTGCAAATCAGGGTAAACGTCTTGCCTTCATGACCAAACTGGGGGGGGCGAGTATATCTGCAAGCATCTCGGCGGCCAGTTTGAACTGGTATTTTCCTGAGGGCAATATTTTCCTGCACGTGGGCACGCAGGGGCGATTAGCAGTCCTCTGCGATCCAGGGGATAGGCCTGGCCAGCATGCCAAACCTCAAGCGGCCGCGTACAGAGGCAGCACATGGGCAGCTGGTTGAACAGGAAATAGTTGTGACCGAATGGTTCAAGGCAATCGATCCTGCTGAAAATGGCCTCAGTTGGGTCAGTAGGCTGAAAGGGTGCGGGGGCCAGGGAGTCACTCTTCCAGTGGGCTGGACAGCCACCCCCGCACGGGAGGCAGTAGTTTACTGCACTTATGCACACAGGCGCCATTCAGCAGTCCTCTGCGAACCAGGGAATAGGTATTGCCAGCATGCCCAAACTCTGCAATGCTTAAAAAGCAGCATTTTATGAATGCAGCCATTTTAGACGGTTGATCTGGGTCTTCCTGCACGAGTCATTCCCACAGGAGGATGGGCGCCCAGCAGTCAAGGATTGCAGGGGCGCGGATGGGGGGATACAATGCCCCAAGTCACGTATTAGGTGGGCAGACACGACCCCAATATCGGTGTATAAAGAGGGGTGAGTCCGTCTGGGCTCCGGAAGCATGCTGGTGGCAAAGGCTCTCAGGACAGGGGTTTCAAATCCTGCCAACGCTGTCAAATTACCCTAGGGTGGTAAAGTTTAAAGCAGTGCTTTTAAATTGCGTAAGGTAATTACGCTGGCACGGTTAACACCGCAAAGGGCCTAGACATGACCTTTCTAGTGGGCAATGGGGGGAGGCCAGATAGTCGGTCAACTATGTTGGCCTGTGGCGGTAAGGTCATGATTGGTGAGCATAGTTTTGGTTCGTAGCGGGCATCACCTGTTATCAAATGGGGACGCCCGAGGGGGAGACAGACGGTCTCACATGGAATTCCAGGGGCAGTTACAGCCAGTCAATAGGCTGAAAGGGTGCGGGGGCCAGGGAGTCACTCTTATAGTAGGCTGCCGCACGCGCATGCGCACAAGGGCGCAAGGATGCAGATTTGCAGCGCCCCTTTATGGCGTTAAGGCTCAGGGCGTGGGGGGGCCCGGGGGAGACATCCGTCCGGTAAGCTGGACCCCCTACGCCACGTTTACAACTCCAGGGGCGGTGACAGGCGGTCGGTAGGCTGTCGGGGTGCGGGGGCACGGGAGTCACTCTTCCCAGTAGGCCTGTGGCCACTCTCGCATGCGCATCAGGGCGCAAGTATGCAGTATTGCAGCCCCCGTTAGGGAGTTAAGGCTCAGGGCGTAGGGGGGGCCCAGGGGAAAATATCCATCCGATAAGCTGTACCCCCTACGCAGGCCTACTCCCGTGGAGTCTCTGTCGTTTTAACAAGATCTGGGGCCACCAGTCATTGACCTTGCCGTCGGCTCTAGCGGGGACACGCAGAAAGTAATGTATATACATGTTTAGATTACGATAGGAATTTTATGTATTAGTAACATGTTAAGGTTAGACAAGTAACCTCGTGTATCGATCAAGGTATCCGGACTTTCTGCGTAATTGTACATAATGTAAATTAATATCAATGCTTTAATTATGTAATAAATACGGCCGGGGGGTTACTCCCCCTAATCCAAAAGAGTGTGGTCTGAAATACTTGCCTTGGAGGAGGGAGGGAGTCCTCATCCAAGGGCGGTCTTGGGTTTTAAAGAAAAGGGGACTTAGGCAGTTCCAGGCCATATAGGTACATCTATACAGACACTTCCACATGGTTTGAGCAGTGACTGCCGCACAAGCACAACAATAAAAACACTTCATCCATGAACTTCAAATGCACTTTATACATACACTGACGTCTAATGCGAATCCTCCCATCTCTTGCACCTTTTCGTTTCAAATTCACGCAGAAGTGCAGTGGTAAAATATTATAACAGCTTAGATATGGACTTCGCACACAACATCTAAACACTACCCACACAGGAAACAAGAAAGACACAATATACCATCTAAAGCACTCCCAGGGAGTCGAGTATTACCAGTCTACAAATGTGCTTGGTGCCTGTTCAGGGGTGTGAAGTGTTAATTACAAGTTCATTAAATGCAATTTTGGAATTTCACCCCTGATTTGCATATGTGTTCTTGATAGCTCTACTGTTTACATCAGAGCAAGGGGCTGGCAGATGCCAAAAAACATCCGGTGCAGAAAGTGATGGAAGTCCTATATTTTTCATGAGAAACCGAACCAGCTACTTCTTTAGAACTACTAATTTACCTCAGAATATGTCAGTGAACAAAAAAGTTATTGAAATTAAGGAAGGGGCGACAGGGGAATGGGGCTGAAAGGACGCCCCCAATACCTATTATTAACGATCCATTCGTTGTCCTCGTCACGCTATGTCTATGTCATTGTCGCGGCTGACATACTTCATTCATGGCGGTCTCTTCCTCCCCCTCTCAAAATGGCGCAGTCGTCGTGCTCCGTTTGTTGCCGAGAATGAGCCGCCTGAAGCGGGAATGTTCCCAGACGAGAGGTGGAAAGATCATTCTGGACCTCTGGACATCTGCACTGCTAACTTGGAGGCATGTCATGTGAAGGCCGTGTGATCCCTTCAAGTTTAGTCGGTGGTTTGTTTCTGTGTGTGCTGCAAAGCGCGCCTCAGATCACAAGATAAGCTGTCAGGTCATCTGCTGTGAAATCCATTATGAAAAACACTCGGAAAGCCAGGCTTGCCTCGAAATCTCTAGTTTTCTAAATTACAGAAATTATCTTTGGAGGGACTTGTCAGATTTACTTATTTTTCCATTTTCTTCAAATGCTGTTTGTTGTAATGCTTCAAAACATGTTACTAGTTGAGTAAATGTGTCACTGATACTAGTATTTCGCATTACAGTACTCCAGTGCAGGGTTTGCTTCCAGAAATGAGAACTCATCTTTGCCAAGTGAGCTGTAGATTAGATATTTCAAGGTAATAATGGAACGATGTGTTCTAACATATTAGAACAATGATTTGACAGCTCTGAGTGGAAAGCACGGTTTACTATTTCTTGGACAGGTATTAGTTCATATAGAAAATATGTATTGAGAGAAATACTTCAAGAACACGAATCATATTAATTAAGGTGGCCCAGTAATTTGTGAACCATTAAAAACTAATTCACACTTATGAGTCAAACAAATATAAATAGAGGATTTAAAAGGGGTAATTTTTTTGCTTTGCTATTTGAAATGAAATTCAAACCTTTCAACAGACACATGGTTGAAGGCCCAGATGTCTGTCTAAAATTGCTTCATAAATTATTCTCCACATGAAAACTATGGGTTGGATATGGGGGGCAGCAAGTTTTCACAGATTTTTTGTGGCAAAAAAGGGGTGGTTTAACCCATGCTAAATCGGGAATAATAAAAACACCTCAAAAAAACAGTTTTCATATTACTCCATGATGCAGAGTGAGTAAATATTAGCAGAAGGGTTAAGGGGTGATGGGATTCTTCCCCCTCAGGTATTTATTTTTAATAACTGTTACTGACATGGCTCTGATCCTTCCAACCCTAGTCTCCCTGCTTCAGTGACTTCAGGTACTCTGGTCATCCCACTCCAGCCGTCCTCTCCCCGGTTGCCCCCTCCCGCATACACACAATGCAGGTTTCAGGGCTGAATGGGTCTGTGCTTGCTTAGGCCTCCCTTCCCACTGATTCACCCAGAATCCTTTCTACAGCAGGCAGACTGACTTTTCTCAGGTAGGTCCCAAAGAGAATGCTTTATTGGCACAGTAAACTGTGACTTTTGGGCTCCCAGGAGATCCAGAAGAGGAAAACAAATCTAATTTTCCCAAAATAATTTTTCCTTTTTATACCAGTTTTTAGTGGGGGCCGCCCTCATTTCACCCGTGCTACCTATTTGCAGTAATTTTGTTCACTTCAAAGTACAGGGGGGATGTCTCCCTTCACTTATTTGCCTAAGGAGGTGTGAAAGGAGACTGAAATCTTTTATTCTTCTGAGGTTTGGTTGCTTAGACATCCGGTAAACAGCTGCTCAGAGCCCATGTTTCCTTCCCTGTCCTGGTTGTGAAGGATCATTCAGCTGCCTGGCACTCTTTGTCCAGTTAGAAAGGGTTAACAAGAATCTTCAGTCCTTTGAAGACAGTGTGAATGAAATCTCATTGAAAGGCGGCGCAGGATCCATGCCTCCTCACTTGTCCAGTTGTAAATGTGTGAAACCCATCTCCTTCCCTTGGTAGATTTCATGTCCTGATGTTGCCTTTGCAAGATGGGGGAAAGATGACCAGTCACTGTCCAGGCACATGATCCTCCAAGCCCCTAAAAAACACCATAACATTGTATATGCAAATCTCATAACATTAACGGGGACAAAAAGTATTTTTACCGCACAATTTTAAATATTTGTTGCCGAAAATGACGTGAGTTGTAAAGGCACTTCTGATTAGCACTCACAAAACATCAGGGATGTGTGTAAAAGAAAATCTTGTGATGATTGTCAACATCGAGCCATAATCCCATTACCAAGGAGCAAAGGGCACAACAAAGAGCCCATTACCAAAGCAAGTGTACAATGTGTGATCTAAACCAGACCACATATGCGGCATACCAGTTTTAACAGTGGCATGAGATATGAGATTTTGGTGGGCTCAGTAGAGTTGTGAGGTGACTGTGTTGTATTAGGGAACTATTGACCTTCTTTATATCCATGTATTGTGTGCGAGAGGTAAGAAGTGTCTAACTGCTCTCAGTAAGTGGCTTGCACACCTTGACAGTTTCTGCTAACAGAGAAGTGACTCTTTAGGGCTTGATAATACTACACATGAACAGGCACTGGATTCAGACCATAATTTATAAGCTGGCACATGTTGATACATTTCGCATAACAAGTCTAATCATTTGTTGGTCAAAGTATATTTGAAGGGTATTATTGTGGTAGTTTAGGTTATGTCCAAAGAAAATTGAAAGATTTGTTTTTCAATTTTAAAGAGTTACTTCTCATTCAATTTTTTTTAATCAACTTAAGTTAAATTTGAGAAACAAATGTCATAAGACATTTCTGGGTATGCATCACTCCGTGGTTTAGAAAACAGTAAAGAAACCTGCATTTGTAAAACACTCTGTTTACCCAGTTCGTTTCTCAAAACAAATTATATTTGAAATACAAAAATGTTGGCCAATATTTCAGGATTTCAGTGTGGAATTTTTCTTCAGTGTGAATGGAAATATACGACTTTATATCAGAGAAATAGATGAAAAAAACACAAATTGCTCACCCAAAATAGACAACTTAGAGGGATGCTCCTACAACACTGCGAAGGGGTAAGACAGAAGACAAAGAGTGGTTTAGGAAAACTTCAGTTCAGTTTAGTAGTAAAAAACAGCCTTGTTGAATTTGGCAAGCAGATAATTAAATTGATTTCATAGCTGTAGAGTGTGTCGCTGCAGCTTTGGAATCTCACCAATATATCAGAAGTTAACGCCCTCAAATCAGCATGAAATGCAGTAATCAGATACGAAATCTATTGCCGATGTCTTCATGTATTTGTCTTCAAAATTACATGTCACAAAGACTAGGTGATAGTGACTTCAAAATGCACCATTAAAGATCATTGAACATAAACGTGGATACACATGGTGGGGCAGTGTGATATATCTGTAGTGTTTGGGGCGAGTCGTTTGTAGTGAGTTTAAGAACTGCCTGCCCCCCCCCCCGGAAAAAAAAACTGCAAAACAGCATCAATGTCATGAAATTGAACAATAATATTTGCAAGTAAAATGAAGAAAAATTAAATGATTAAAGCAACACCAAAACAAGAATATGGGTTATATTGAGAAAGAGTGAGGTGGACTGGAGTGGGGTAGACTGGATAGATTGTAGTGGTGTAGAGTGGGATGGATCGAGTGGAGAAGAGTGGGGTAGATTGCGGTGGAGTGAGGTAGATTGGAGTGGGTTGGGGCAGATTGTACTGGGGTGGGGTAGATTGTAGTGGAGTGAGGTAGATTGTAGTGGAGTGGGGTATATTGGAGTAGTGTGGAGTGGGGTAGATTGGAGTGGAGTAGGGTAGATAGGAATAGATTTGGGTGGATTGCGGTAGATAGGAGTGCAATAGATCAGGGTAGATTCGAGTGAGGTTTACTGGATAGATTGGAATGGGGTAGATTGGGGAAGAGTGGAGTGATATGGATTGGGGTAGATTCGAGTGGAGTGGGGTGAGGTGGAGTAAGTGGGGTACTTTAAGTGGGGTAGATTGGGTGGATTAGAGTAGGGTAGATTGGAATGGAGTGGGGAAGGTGGGAGTTGATGGGGTAGACTAAGTAGAGCGGGGTTCTTGGAGTGGGGTGGATTGGGGTAGAGTAAAGTGGGGTAGTTTGGAGTAGAGTGGAGTAGGGTAGGTGGAAGTGGAGTGGAGTGGAGAGTAGAGTGAAGTAGATTGAAGTGAAGTAGATTGTAGTGGAGCAGATTGGTCTAGACTGGAGTGGGTTAGATTGGAGTGGAGTGTGATAGATTGGAGTGAGATAGATTGGAGTAGAGTGGAGCGTGGTAGATTGGGGTAGAGTGGAGGGGGCTAGATTGAAGTGGGGTAGAGTGGGTGGATTGGAGTATGGTAGAGTGGAGTGGGGGAGATTGGGGTAGAGTGGAGTGGGGTAGATTGGAGTGGAGTAGAGTGGGTTTGATTGAAGTGGAGTAGAGTGGGGTAGATTGGAGTGGAGTAAAGTGGGGGTAGATTAGGATAGAGTAGAGTACATTGGAGTGGAGTAGACTGGGTGGATTAGAGCATGGTAGATTGGAATGGTAGATTGGAGTGGAGTGGGGTAGATTATAGTGAAGTGGAGTGGGGTATATTGAAGTGGAGTGGGGTAGAATGGAGTGGAGTGATGTAGACTTGATGGGTGTAGAGTGGAGTGGCTAGCCATGTCATAGAGAGTCTTATAGTGGAGTGTCTTGGAGTGGCATGGCGCACAGTGGCATGGCACAGAGGTGAATGGCATAGAGTGGAGCAGATGTTGTAGAGTGAAGTGGTGTAGAGTGTTGTAGAGTGGAGTATTGCACAGTGGAGTGGCGTAGTGTGGAGTCTGCATGGTGTGATAGCCCACTGCCATTACAGAGAACACATTTCCAATTGAAAATGGTCATTACATTTGCATAGACATACAGTTTTGCCAATGTGTGGAAATGTCATCGCCAAGTGTTTTGATTTGTTTTGATCATATTAAAATATTTGTTTCCACCACACTTCAGAATTTTAAAAAAATGTCCTTCATTTCTATTGTTCTCATTCTGATGTATTCAGAAATATCAGCAGAGTTCATTTTTGTTGTGTGCAGGAAAAGATAGCATCCTACAACCTGTCCTCTCGCATGAGTATGCAGCAGGATGGATCGTCACATAAATTCTCTCACTTTGAAGTCAGCGAAAGAAAAGTAAACACCATTTCCCTCAGAATACAAAGCCTGACATTTGACCTATGTCTTTGAATGCACAGAAAATGAGAAAAGATAAGAACAACATTTAAAGGCCTGTTTACAGATAGCGAGTACTCACAGAAGAGACGAAGTCAAGCTGGACAGCATAAAACAGCAACGACAGAACCTGCTAGGAAAGATGCACTCTAAAGAGTGGCTCAACAAAAAGAAAAAAATAGATCCCAAAAGTGCGAGCAGTGAAGGGACACAAGTACTTCGGCCATGCTCTGGGGAGGGTCAGGTGCAAGAAGAGGGAAGTGCCAACCGCAAAACTGACCAGCAGGAGCAAGCTATTGAGAGTGGCTATGAAGCCTACCAATTGTAAGTAATGGGAGGGTTCCAAGCCCACTAACAGTAAAAAAAAAATGACTCAAAGAGACAGTGCATACACTGTCTATGCATGAACTAAAAGTGAGTAAAAGTGATTAGATCAAATTTAAAAAAATGAAAAAAGCATCAATAGTAACCAACAGGAAGGGAAGATCAATGCTAATCTTTGGGCATTACCAAAAGTGGTGATAGAAGTCATGGAATAGATGGCAGAAAGAAGGTTGATGTAAGTTTTAGACTGAACATAGGACTGATTTACATCTTATGGGTTGTATTTTGCACTTTTTTTTGCATATTTTCGTGTTGTCCAATATTGTTTTCACAATGTGTAGAAGGGTTACACTTTAATCATTATTTTTTTTAAGTACTGTATCATTAGTGGGAAGGAAGTACAATGATTGCTGCATGAATCGAATTCGATTAGGATACATTGGTGAGGCTTCTAAAAGTAACATCAAATCCTATATTTTTGTTTAGCTATATATGATAAAATTGATATATGAATTGGAATTTGAACATGATTATTATGCTTCCGCCAGCCCTATAATGTTGCCAACAATGTGATCATTTTCAGTTGAACTGATTTCGGGCAAATGGATATTAATAGTATGTTTTCTATGTCTATGTTAAGTTACATATATGTTTATGGTGGATCTGCTCATTTTCTTAACTTGACAAAGCCTTCTGAGAAGCCAAGATAATGGTGATTTGATGTAAGTTTATTCAGTACTTTTTTACATTTTTAGGATGAAAACAATTTGTATATCTAGACAGTTGGGTTTGAGGAACTCTCACGAGAGTACCTCAAACCCAAATAAAAAAAATAAAGCGTTCTGATTGGCACAGGGGATTTTTTTTCCCTTATGCCAAATTTCTCCCAGTGGAATCAAGCACTCTAACTGGCTGCGTCCAACATGAGGAAAAATGTTGCAGGCAACCATTACAGGACTCGGGGACGCAGTCCCCTGTCCTGAGATTAACCTGAGTTTAATCCCCCAAAAAAATAGGGTGGCAGGGTAGGGATAGTCTATCCCCCTAGCTCTTGTGACCCCCCCCGGGACCAAAATATCTTTATATTGTTTTTGAAAAAGCCACAATCCTCCTTGACTCCTGCAGGACCACTGATCTAAGCCGAGGCTGCCTTCAAAAACAAAGGGGAGGAATGTGTCCCCCCGCTCCCCAAGCCTCATTGAGGCCCCAGGGTCCCCAACCCCCTGGGCCACCATCTAAGTATAGGAGAGGGGCACATGTAGTCCCCTCCCAAACCTCAAAAGGCCCGAGAAGCCCACCACCTGGGATCAGCTCACACACTGTGTTCTGGGAAGCCCATCCCTAAGACACAGTAGTTTCCCTGCACTCAGGAGCACGGGCAGGGAAGACAACTCTGCTCCCACAAAGCAGTAGCTTTGAACGTGCTCACACTGAGTCAGAGCAAACTTTTGTTTCCCTGATTGCACTCTTGCAGGCAGGAAAACTCAGATTCCTCCCCCCCAGGCAGGAACAAGAGCAGCCAGCTGCTCACATCTGGCGGGAATAATGCTGTCTATAACAGCACCCAGGATGGGTGAATGTGGGAAGTCAGCAGGGCCACAGGGGTCCTAGGGCTCCTCCTGTGGAACCAATGGTGTGTGGTGTGGGTGCCTCAGGTGGGCACAGGTATTTAGGAAGACAAGGGTGCCCCAATATGTGAACCTGGGGTAATATGTAGTTTAAAGGAACAATGGTTCTAGAGTGGCCTAAAGGGTCCAAGGGAAGTAACCCTGTAGAGGGCACTGAGGTAAGTAAAGGAATAGGAACTTAATTCATAAAGGAGAGCAGTAGGAAATATAACGAGGGACATATAGGTCAATGTATGACAAGTGTTTATTACACAATGAAGGTATTCAGGTGCTCACACAGTAAGTGACAATAAGCGTGACGTGAGAAGTGAGGGTGAACTTAAAATAATGACATCGCATTGACAACAGAAATAGAAGCTCCTTTAAAGATTTTTACAGAGTATAAGGAGTTCATGTTGTAGGGGGTCGACGACGTTTCGAACTCAATTATTCGAGTTCATCTTCAGGACAAAAAGTGTGAGCAACTTGAATTGAGCTGAAGAAAGAATGTAATTAATATCCTTGGTAAAGGCGTCTGCGTAGCGCTGTGCTTCTTAAGGTGACCGGGATAGCCTGCGAACTAATGCGCGTTTTGGTGGGGCCCGGTAGGGGGGAAAAACAAACTTGGTTTGCTGGGAGCAATTGCTTAAACCCCTTCGCCGCTAAATGGCAATGTGCTGTGCCGGGGAATTAATTAAATTTGCCGGTCACAGTTCAGTTCAGTAAATGGAGGCCTGGGAGATGAAAGGAGCGTGTCCTGCTCAAGGGAAAATCCACCCACATAAGGCCCTGGGGATTGGGGTCCCAGGGGCCACTATTGGCTGGGGACGGGGGCTCAACACAGGAGAGGACTTGTACACTTATCTTTCAAGTTTCAATACCTTCAGATGAGAAGTGGGACATAGGACACTTTTGAGGTTGTGTTTTGTATAAGTTCACATACAATTAAATACTAGACAACTATTTGCATTTTTCCCACTTGGGAGAGATAGAGTAGTATTACATGTGGCATCTAAGGTGTTAGAGACAAAAGTGCAATGAGGGCACGTGTATTTATTGAATTGTATGGTCTGAAGGAAATATATAAATTGATATAGAGACGCATACAATGCATGATATGATTTCATCCACGAGGAACAAGAATCGTGATTTTGAAGGCGTGCATAATTTGATGCTCTGTCGATATTGGCCAAATAGATGTACTTGGACATCACACAAGATGTTGTTTCATGTATTGGATTATGAAAGTTTTGCTTTGATTGTCAGCATCTAAACATTTGTGATCATGTGGTAAGGAAAATACGTTTTAGGTTGACTAATTGTTGGCATGACATTGATGTCACCTAAATTGTTCTACCAGGGTGTCATTGATTACATTGATTATTGCACAGTGCACTTTAATTTACATATGAAAACTGTGAACATATGATATGTTTTCTATGTTTATGATTTTCAAAGATAACGTGAATGTTTACATAGAAGTGAAAAAATGGCATCTCGCTGTGTGAGAAAGGCCATTAGTGAGGTCAAAATGCAGCGGCAGCTCCTCCGAAATGGCGGAGGAGCGTCGCCCCACTGGCTCAGAACCAGCAGCTGAAAAATAAAACGATATTTTATTAACATTTTATTTTTTACCTGCTGGCTGAGCCAGCATGTATGGGGAGGGATGGGCCCGGGCCATGGGAAGGGGGAGTAGGAGTGGAGTGCACTTTTAAGTGCGTGTGTCTGTTTGGCCAGCCGGCCGTCTTAGGCCAGTTAAAAAGACGTGCTAAGTTCGGTTTCTCCAACCCAGCTGCATTGAACAGCTGGTTTGGAGAAGCAGCACAGACTCCCTGTGCCTGAGCAGAGCGTCAAACCAGCCTGCTCAGGCCAAATCCCTGCACTGCTCTCATAAAATGAGAGCAGTGTGGAGACTGCACAGGGAGTCTGTGATGCTGTCCCAGTGTCTGCTGGGGCCAGGCAGAAGGTTAACACCGAGGTGCGAGGAGCGAGGCAGTCAGCAGCTTCAAGTAAGTGTTTTTTTTATTATTAAACCCACTCCTGCATGCTTCTGCCCCACCACCTCTTGATTGTGTCGGCCACCACTGTCGAAACGCGTTGCGGTAGCCTTTCAATAAAGATTTTCACATTTGAAGCTTCTGGCAGTCTCGGGACCTGTTTTTTGAAGTGGGATGTGAGTGGATGATACAGAGCGAGCCCTCTCAGTTTTTGTCACTATCCCCCCACGATCAGGAGCATGACAGTCATACAGCTAAACAGAGAAGGACGATATATCTCTCTCTCTAATATCTACTGGAAATCGCCAGTAGGTAATTATAGTTAGGACCTAGTTTCCATAGGAAAAGCGTTTTTTGACTTGCCTATATCTTTGGTGCTATTTGATGACTCTTCACACAATTTTCCAGAAAATGTGTCCCGTTGATTCTTGTTGTACATGGAAAGTTTCGGGGTGATCCGTCAAGCGGGGGTTGAGTAAAAGGGGGGGTCAAAAATGTGTGTTTCCTATGCTAATTCCTATGGGAATTTTAGACACAACTACAGCTTGAACTTCCGAACGGAATTATACCAAATTTGGTAGAACGGTAGATCTTTGTCCAGAAAGCAACCTCTTTCTAATTTGGGGTAAATCTGTTCAGTAGTTTTCAAGATATTAACTGAAATCCAAATTTGTATAGATAGGGATGCGGATCCTCTGCGTTTCCTCCTCGGATCCCTCTCCGATTCGCAAATCTACACACCAAAAGCAATGCCATGATTGGCTGGCTGCAACCTGAGAGGAAAGCTGCGGCAGCCATTTTGTTCATCAGGACTCAGTTCCCAGCGGGGAAAACAAAGTTAAAAGGGATAGAAGGGGTCAGGTTTGAGGTAGTATGACCCCATGGGACTAATGGAGGGGTCTGTGAGGGACCCCTTCATGGGTAAGAAATTGTTCAAAAACCTTTTTTTAACCACTTAAGGAGCCACGGATCCTCCTGGATCCTCTCGGATTTGGGTGAACTCGGTGGGTCTGCACATCAAGACCCCAATTTAAGAAAAAAACATACACTCACTCACAGATCCAACACCTACTCACACACTCTCACACACCCACTTACACACCCACACAACCACTCACACACCCACTCACAGACCCTCACAACCACTCACACACCCACTCACAGACCCACACAGCTTTCACTCACCCATTCACACACCCACTTACACACATACAAAACCACACACACACCCATACAGCATCTCACACCCCTACTCAAACACCCACACATCCACACCCGCAGCCACTCACAGACCCACACAGCCAGTCACACATCCAGTCACACACATCCTCACACAACCAGGTTGCAGGGACGTCATAGTTAGGAAATAGCATTCAAAAACCATAGAAATTCACTGCAAAAACCAAAGGTTACAGGGACATTATAGTTAGGAAATAGAATTTAAAAAATCTTAGAAATTCACTGAAAAAAAACAAAGGTTACAGGGATGTTATAGATAGGAAATATATTTTAAAAATCTTATGAATTCACTAGAAAAAAACAAAGGTTACAGGGATGTTATAGTTCGGTTCAGATTTTACACACACAAAACCATTGAAATTCAGTCTGTTCGAGCATAGTGCCCGCCATGACGCGTTTTGCTCGCACAAGCCAGCTTGATCACATATATATATATATATATATCACACCAAAAGAACCTCCGACTTCAAAGGAGCCACCAACCTTGCAGGGCAGCCTCGGAAAGTACGGGGACGGAGCACCCAGTAAATTGCAAGCAGCAAAAACACCAAAGAAAACTTCGAGGCCCAGTGTCTGGCACACTGTAGCATTTAATTCAAAGTGCTAGTGACAGAACACGGATTCCCTAACGTTTCGGCTCCAACATGAGCCTTGCTCACAGGTGAAAAACATTTGCTTCAATGAGACCTTGCGTTTTTAAATGCATTCAGGCTGTCATGTGACTCGGTTTGTTTAAAGTCCTAATTTCCCAGAATGCAATGAAATGTTAACAGACATGAAAAACGGAGTGCAGTGCTTTGTTGGAATAAAGCATAATTGTGTTGTTCAAACACTGCTCACTCATGCTGCATCATCCTCTTTACACTGCACTCAGTTGTTACCGTGGATCGTGGTAAGTCACAATGCAATCATCAACAGTCTGACATGCACTACAATAGTTCGTTTTTATAAACTTCTTTGCATGTTATTGAAGCACATTGGAAGTTCGTCACACCATGTTGCTTTAACAAATATATTCCAAAGTGGTTTAAAATATATGTTTGCAGTACAATATCTGGTGCTTCCAAAATTAAACGTTTTCCAGTCCAATAGTGCTGCCACTGTAGGATATGGTATCCATACGCTAGTAACCAGACAGAGTCAGAATGAGGTGTCACCTCTCCTGTATCCCTTGCTCACCTCCACCTCTAGAAATGCCTGGAAAATCTTTCTCTAGCGTGGGGGTCAGCAGGTCATGCTCCTGAATTAAATCACACCAAAAGAACCTCCGACTTCAAAGGAGCCGCCAACCCTGCAGGGCGGCCTCGGAAAGTACTGGGACGGAGCACCCAGTAAATTGCAAGCAGCAAAAACACCAAAGAAAACTCCGAGGCCCAGTGTCTGGCACACTGTAGCGTTTAATTCAAAGTGCTAGTGACAGCACACGGATTCCCTAACGTTTCGGCTCCAACATGAGCCTTGCTCACATGTGAAAAAAATTTGTTTCAAAGAGACCTTGCATTTTTAATTGCATTCAGGCTGTCATGTGACTCGGTTTGTTTAAAGTCCTACATTTCCCAGAATGCAATGAAATGTTAACAGACATGAAAAACGGAGTGCAGTGCTTCATTGGAATAAAACATAATTGCGTTGTTCAAACACTGCTCACTCATGCTGCATCATCCTCTGTACTCTGCACTCAGTTGTTACCATGGATCGTGGTAAGTCACAATGCAATCATCAACAGTCTGACATGCACTACAATAGTTCGTTTTTATAAACTACAGTGTGCCAGACACTGGGCCTCGGAGTTTTCTTTGAGATATATATATATATATATATATATATATATATATATATATATACTCACATAGTTCCATTTACTGGGGGCCCCGACCCTGCAGGGCGGGCTCTTGTGGCAGGAATGGAAATCCTGTTGATGCAATACCTCACAGAAAACAACAGAGCCCAACTCCGAATTATGGACAAGCTGACTTTTATTCGTCTTCAGGCGCTGCAGCACAAGTCACACTCATTATATTCCTTACGCGTTTCAGCATGTCTCTGCCTTGTTCACAGGTGAGTGTGTTTTATAATTCCAAGTGGTCATGTGCCCATAGTCATTTGACTACAGGACCCAGCATGCACCAAGTAAGTCTTCTTTCACCTGCACTGGAATGTATTCCTTTCTGCTTAATAGCGTTTATTAGTTCCAATGTCACGAAATTAAAATCATCTTTTTAAGTGCAAACTTGAAAATTCTTCTGCAAAGTGCTTGGGGTTGAGCTGCAGCGCTTCATTCATGTGCTTGTACCACGGAGTCGTCAGAAAGAGGAACACCTCTCTCCTCTCCCTTTCTCCTGCACGTTACCATATATCCACGGAAATCCTTTTTTGGCTGGAACGTGCTGAAAGCGGGTCATCCCCCTCTATTAGATACTCACATAGTTCCGTTTACTGGGGGCCCCGACCCTGCAGGGCGGGCTCTTTTGGCAGGAATGGAAATCCTGTTGATGCAATACCTCACAGAAAACAACAGAGCCCAACTCCGAATTATGGACAAGCTGACTTTTATTCGTCTTCAGGCGCTACAGCACAAGTCACACTCATTATATTCCTTACGCGTTTCAGCATGTCTCTGCCTTGTTCACAGGTGAGTGTGTTTTATAATTCCAAGTGGTCATGTGCCCATAGTCATTTGACTACAGGACCCAGCATGCACCAAGTAAGTCTTCTTTCACGTGCACTGGAATGTATTCCTTTCTGCTTAATAGCGTTTATTAGATCCAATGTCACGAAATTAAAATCATCTTTTTAAGTGCAAACTTGAAAATTCTTCTGCAAAGTGCTTGGGGTTGAGCTGCAGCGCTTCATTCATGTGCTTGTACCACGGAGTCGTCAGAAAGAGGAACACCTCTCTCCTCTCCCTTTCTCCTGCACGTTACTATATATATATATATATATATATATATATCTATATATATATATATATATATATATATATACAGTCCAAAAGAGTTGCCCCCAATGAAGACACCACACCCGGCGAGTTTTCACCATTTACTCCAAGGATTGCAGGAGTTTGTCAGCCACGCTTCGACAGCAACAAATACAGCAGGCCAGACACATTTCGGGCATACCGCCCTTGCTCACTGGCACTTACACGGTGATACGGCAGCAAAAACAGACCAGCTGCGCATATTTAAATGTTCCGCCCATGTGGGCGTATGCGCATGGAGCATCATGGTTAACGTAGTCCGTTCTCATTATTAAACCCCAGTGGGTGCTGCCATACCCACAAAATGTCCAAATGTTCTTACCCCAGTGGGTTTGCTGCACAATAACAGGGCTGAGCTCCTGCCAATACTTCATCCCTGGATTGGACTCGTCGTGCCACAAGCGTCTCTCAATTGCAGGCGCTGCAACCCTGCCATGAATCTGCAGTGGGGCATCTTCGCGGCTGAGGCAAGCCGCACACATACAGTCCAAAAGAGTTGCCCCCAATGAAGACACCACACCCGGCGAGTTTTCACCATTTACTCCAAGTATTGCAGGAGTTTGTCAGCCACGCTTCGACAGCAACAAATACAGCAGGCCTGACACGTTTCGGGCATACCGCCCTTGCTCACTGGCACTTACACAGTGATACGGCAGCAAAAACAGACCAGCTGCGCATATTTAAATGTTCCGCCCATGTGGGCGTATACGCATGGAGCATCATGGTTAACGTAGTCCGTTCTTATTATTAAACCCCAGTGGGTGCTGCCATACCCACAAAATGTCCAAATGTCCTTACCCCAGTGGGTTTGCTGCACGATAACAGGGCTGAGCTCCTGCCAATACTTCATCCCTGGATTGGACTCGTCGTGCCACAAGCGTCTCTCAATTGCAGGCGCTGCGTTAACCATGATGCTCCATGCGCATATGCCCACATGGGCGGAACATTTAAATATGCGCAGCTGGTCTGTTTTTGCTGCCGTATCACCGTGTAAGTGCCAGTGAGCAAGGGCGGTATGCCCGAAACGCGTCTGGCCTGCTGTATTTGTTGCTTTCGAAGCGTGGCTGACAAACTCCTGCAATCCTTGGAGTAAATGGTGAAAACTCGCCGGGTGTGGTGTCTTCAATGGGGGCAACTCTTTTGGACTATATATATATATATATATATAAAAGCTCAGGCATGGAGCACTCATGGGACACTGTTGATTTTGATGAACATTAATGAGCAAATGCATTTCCACGTGCTGCCTTCTTCAGTGCTCTGCTACAATGCACCACAAATAGCATGTATTCAAATGGTGTTGTTTTAAGCAATTTCATTGGAGAATAAAAACATAGCCAGCAACAAAGGACTGTGCCCAATCGATAGATATATACATATATATATATATATATATATATATATATATATATATATATATATATATATATGGAAATGAGTGTTAGACTGAACAAATATGAGGGGACAACTGTATCTAAGATGGCCACAGGCATTTCATAGAACCGAACGGACTATGATAGATAGTACATTTATACTTCTCCGAAAAGCTTTGGTAATATGAGACAACAGAGACTGGGAGTAGTAAACAAATTGAGACAGGACATTTGAATGAGCTGGGGAATATGAATGAATGTATATTAAATATAGACAAAACTGAGACATGTAAAGTCACACGTACGCTTATTTATCATGATGCTGTGGTGGCCTAGCATAGTGATGTGTGTGTGCATGCTTCACCATGCATGTTCATGCTTTGGGCATGACAATGCCACCATTTTATTTTCTTATTGACCATTCCAAGTCAGTGGGTGGGTTTAAAAAATAAAGCAGGATGGCAAGAAATGGCAACTGCAGGGCCCTCAAAAAAGTAAAAAAAAATATATTTATATATAAATAAATAAATAAATATATATAAATATATATATATATATATATATATATATATATATATATATGGTAAACAGCGTTTACCACGCATGCGTAACAACGCATGCAATAACAACACAGTCGTTACAACGTCCGCGTTGTTATTTCAGCATACCGTTACAACGCTAAGTGCGAACAACGTCTTGCGTTGGGGGCAGAAGGTGTTGGATTTAAAATCCAACACCTTCCCTAGTGTCCGCACAGACTGGAGTTGGAATAGTAATTTATACTATTCCAACATCCAGCGCCCCCTAACGCAAGTCGTTGTTACGACTTGCGTTGTAACGGTATGTGAAATAACAATGCCGTCGTTGTAACGACCGCGTTGTTATGGCATGCATGGTAAACGCATGCGAAAAAACATTGTGATAGCAAGGAGGAGGTGGTGTGGCTCCGAATTCTTTGAAGGGGCTGTACCAACTACTAGAAAAAACCTACAAAAAAGAAGTACGCAAATAGTGGGAGTCGACATCATTGCGTAGGTATCTGGAGGTTGATCGTATTCCTCGCGGTCTCCGCATTTATACGGTACCATCGTATGAAAACCCGACCCCAATTTATTATTAGAATGGTCAGCCCATACAACCAACTCGGCTAAGGGGATGGTGGAGATCCTAATAAAATATGCTGTAAGCGATAGAGCTAAGCTGTTGGAAGAGATCAAAAGATTAGAAGACCTCATCGCGGAAGACTCCGCAAAAGAGACGGCGGAGAACCTAAGACAGCAAATGTAACAAAGACTGGTAAAATACGAGGAAACGATTAGAAAGCGCAAGCATGAGAAATTCGTTAGAGATCAGAACGATTATGAGTCTGGCAGGGTCCTAACATTTGCCAAAGAATTTGACCTGCCAAGAAAATCGATCCAAGAGGTAAAGAAAACCAATACAGCCGCAGCAAGAGACACTTCAGAATCAGAGTTGGACACAGAACAGTCGGAATCAGAGGGAGGAAATGCCAGCACCAGTATAACGGAGAATGTTGGAGGAAGGATACATTTTCCACAGGAATACCAAATAATTCAACAATCATGGCGACAATTGCCACAAAGAACTCGACCACCAGAACCAGAAAAAGGAAAACTAGAAGGATCAAGAAAAGAAAAGCAACAGTATACTCCCAGAGTAACCAGGAGCAAGAGAGGAACCAACAAAAAATAAATTGTTCAGACTTGACTATAGTGAACCTATCCAAAAGAGAACTGAATAATACAGAAATACAAGTGTTACGTAAAGAATTGTCGTTCTGTCCTACCAACAGGTGGGATTATGTGCAGACACATATTGATCTCTACCTCTTCATCAGAAAATTAAAATTAAAGAAACTATTCCAAGGCCGAGTGACTGGACATACAGCCACAGGAGAACGAACTCCAGATCCAATAGACATATTACAGGGAAGTGATATTCCAACGCTAAGAGCACTTCATGATCTAGGGGGTGAATCCTCGGATACAGGCAGTTCTCTCTGTTGATGATAGAAAGTTTCTGGAACAAATCGATATAGCGCAAACGGGGATGAGCAGCAATCTCAAACAAAAGTCTAGATTCATTCTGAGGACAGCTTTTGACATGATCGACACCTTTCACGAAGTGGTCATAAAAGACCTAGACAACTTAAGAGATCAACCTAAAGAAGAAAAGAAACACCAACAGAATATCACTTTAGCGGAACGACAAGCAATAAAGAACTTACAAGGAGATCAGACGATAGTGATAAAACCGTCAGATAAGGGTGGAAATATCGTTGTGCAAGATGCTACGACCTATGAAGAAGAAGCCCTAAGACAATTAAGTCATTCTAATTGTTATATTAAGATCTCCAAAAAAGAATATAACCAAAGTGTATTAGAATTTTATTCTATGATTGATTTTTGGAGGGATAAGGGCATCTTAAGTCAGGATGAGTACAAATATATCAAAGTTGACCATCCTGTTACTCCAACGTTCTATCACATTCCTAAGATACATAAAAACGAGAAAAGGCCGCCAGGCAGACCGATAGTGTCTTCAAAGGGAAGCCTTTTGGAAAATACCTCTATCTTAGTGAATTTTATTCTCTGCCCTTTTGAATACGATCTAGCTTATTTTGTCAAGGATAGTACTGATTTTATTAAGATGATTGCCAATATTAAATGGGATGATTCCTTTTTTCTTGTGACACTAGACATCTCCAGCTTATACACCTGCATTAATCACAAGCAGGGAGTAGAAGCTGTGAAAACATTTTTGAAAACCAGACCTTTAAAATTTATGGAGCATAGTCAGATGATTGTAGACTTTATGACATTCTGCTTACATAATAATATTTTTGCGTTTGGTGACCAACTGTACATGCAGAAACAGGGTACCGCGATGGGCACGTGCTTCGCCCCCAGCTACGCGAACTTGTTCGTTGGCTGGTGGGAGAAGCACGTGGCCTGGGCGGGTACCAACGAGGCCCTGGCACAGAGGATAGCAATTTGGACCCGCTACATCGACAATATATTTTTCGTCTGGACGGGTACAAGAAACGAACTAGACCTGTATATAGATAGTCTCAACATTAATGATGTCAACCTACAATTTACCAGAATCTTAGCAGACAGGAGGTAGCATATCTTGATTTGATGGTATTTGTCGATAACTGCCAACTGAAAACCAAGTTATTCCGCAAACCTACAGCGGGTAATGCTACACTACATTATACTAGCCAACATCCACGTTGTCTTGTAAACAGCATCCCCTACGGGGAGCTGTTACGCCTAAAAAGGAATAGTACGACAAGAGAGGACTACAATGTAACCGCTAAACAAGCAGTGAGTCGCTTTGTACAAAGGGGCTATCCTCAGAAGGTGCTACAACCGGCATTAACAAAGGTGAACCAACGAGAAAGAGAAGAGCTCCTCAACAAAACATCCCGTATTGGGGAAGATGAGACCAGCAGAATGATATTGACCTATTCCACAAACTCTGGAGAAATCCGCCAGATTCTAGGGAAGCATTGGAACATTCTACAATCGGATGGGGTGATTGGAAAAACCATCACACACCATCCGAGTATAACATATAGGAAGAATGTTTCTTTAAAAGACATGTTGGTGCATAGTCACTTCATTAAAAAAGAAGGTAACCTATGCAACGTTAAGGGTTTTTACCCATGCCTCAAATGTAAGGCTTGCAAAAACAGTAAAGTAGTGAAAGATTTTCAGGTGCCAGGTAGAGACCAGTCCAGATGTATAGTAAAACTCCTAAATTGCAATTCGGAATTTACTGTGTATTGTCTGGTGTGTCCGTGCAACCTGCGTTATGTGGGAAGCACGATACACCAGACTAAAAAGAGGATTTTGGAGCACATGCGTGCCATAACTAAAAAAGACAACAGTTATCCCGTTGCAAGACATTTTGCAGAACACCACAATAGTAACAGCGAACAGTTGAAATTCTTCTGTATAGATCAGGTTCCCCCGCTAAAAAGAGGAGGGGACAGAGTAAGAATTTTGAGACAGCTGGAGTCAAAATACATAGTGGATCTGCGTATCCTTACCCCCTATGGCCTGAACTGCGAAGAAGAACTATGGGTACATGTAGGATAATATGATCTGAATCTATACTGTGAATCCATACTGTGAATTTATTTGGAGAATGCTATATGAACTTGCCACTAATGTCATTAGAATAGGAAGGCAATAGGGAAGAAGTAATAGTGTCAACTAGATACATGCAATAATAGGAGGCACATTCAATAATAATATATTGGAACAGCCCTATATTCTATCATTTTATCATGTAACTTCACCTGCTTTGAATTTTTCCTCCTCGCTCCTAAGAGTTCTCTTTCTTTCCCTTCCTCCCTACCTCTTTCTTCTATTTCCCAACATTCCCAATATTTCCTCTAATCAAGTGATCCAAGAAGAAGAAAATATTAAATTTATTAAAATGCAAAAATTATATAAAAAAATGTTGTGAACAAATTCCAACAAAATTATATAAAAGAAACACCTAAAAAATATTTTGCTAAATCTTTTCTTTCTTCTCCTTTTCTATTAGCTTTTATTAGCTCTCTTTTTCTTAAATTTGAAATGTTGTTTTATATGATTTTATGGCTGGACACGTCAGAAAGTTCTAATATGGGAATGTGACATTTAAAGATTATGCTTAACAGGAGTTAGCAGTAGACTAAACTCAGCCCATTAAGGGTGTAATTGCGGCTATCTGTTGGCTTGTCATTATTATTTTTTGTTGAGATCTTATCAATGGATGTATTGCTTATGCCCATTCAGGGCTTAATTTCGACTGAGAAGATATCTATGATATGATATTATATTCCAGGTATCTCAGATTGTAATTGAGTATTTATCAACATTTATTGATAATTTTGATACTTTTGATATGCATTGAAGATCAACTATATTTATTGATATTTATGGCTATTTATTGACAGTGAATGATACCCATACAGTTTTCATATAATATGTATGGTTTACGGAGTAGAATACTTATGATTGATGTGGAATAGGCTCACTCTGTTATCTCTTTTAAGATGGCCGCCGCTGTTACCATGAAATCACATGTTTTTAAGCAAGTCCGTTTTCCATATTGTTCGTAAGTTTACTGATTGACATGTATTTAAACTTTATGAATCCATTGTCGTGCTGACATTGACGAAGGCCGTCATGGCCGAAACGCGTTTGTCTAGCTACGGGACTACAATGAAGTAAATTTTATATATCTTTCTCGAGTGTGCGCCACACTGTGTTATGCAGAGTGTTTGGAGTATATATATATATATATATCAAACAAAGAAAACCTCTACTCCCCATCAGGAAAAAGAGCACGCACACGAGGGCTATTTGGGTTAAGGCCTTTTTATTAAACGAGCCTCCTCAGACCCAACATAGATATATATATATATACTATCGTTAGTGTTACCACAGTCTCCTGAGCGAGTGGCACCAAAAGGGAATGCTCAGTACCAATAAGCTGGAATTCTTATTGGTAAAAAAATCCTGTTCCACTAGTTTTTTACATGCTACCTAAGTCCACAAGCACCCCAGAGACCCACCGGGCAGACCAATCATATCGGCCAACAACACCCTGCTTGAGAACACTACTATTTATCTTGACCACTTTCTATGCCCTTATGTTGTTAACCTCCCTTCATATTGCAGGGATAGCATGGATTTCATATGCAAGATACAAGGTATCCCGTGGAAGAAATTTTATATTCTTGCCATGGTAGATGTTGTTGCATTGTATACATGTATTGAATATGAACTAGGTCTTGAAGCATGCAAATATTTTTTCAGGGACAGACCATTAGCTATGTACAACCATTCTATGCTTTTAATTGAGATGTTGAAATTCTGTTTAGAAAACAACTTTTTCTTATTTGCGGAACAATGGTACAAACAACTAACTGGAACTGCGATGGGCAGTTGCTTCGCTCCCAGCTACGCCTGTATGTTTATGGGGTGGTGGGAGTCGGAGCAAGACGAATGAAGAGTGGCTGGGGCATCTGATCCTGTGGACACGTTACATAGATGATATCTTTCTCATCTGGAATGGTCCACAGGAATCATTGGATACTTTCTTAACAAGTATTGCTGATAATGAATTGAATTTGAAATTCACGAGTAAGACCCATAAGAATACCATTGAGTTCTTAGATGTACAGATTGAGGTGAAGGATGAAACAATCACTACGAGGCTATACAGGAAAGAAACTGCGGGCAATAGCATTTTGCATGCCCAAAGCAACCACCCTGACAATCTTAAAAGAAGTATACCCTACGGGGAACTTTTAAGGGCAAAGAGAAACTGCAGTACCAGAGAAGCATATGCAGCAGAGGAAAATAGGATGGTTGGCCATTTCAGAACCAGGGGCTATGCCAGAAAAACAATCAGGGCAGCAATTGAGAAATCTTCTATTTTGGATAGGGACAGCTTATTAACACCTAAACCCAAAGAGAACAGCAAACAGGAAGTTAGATTGATCACTACTTTTAACTGCAAATCCAAAGCAATACATAAAATAATGAAGAAGCATTGGCATCTAGTCAGATCCGACATGATCATTGGCAGACTGGTAAATCCGAGTCCGCATGTAACGTACCGCAAATGCAGCTCCTTAAGGGACATCTTAGTTCATAGTCATTTGAACAAGGGCGCAAACTATATAGGATCTTGGTTGAGGGAAGTCCCGGGATTTTATAAATGTGGGAGATGCAAGGTATGCGCGAACAGTACTAATGTAAAGACATACACTCTCCACACAGGCAGGACAGCAAAGATACACAAGTTCATGAACTGCAACAGTGACTATGTGGTGTGTGTTCTGGTATGTGTGTGTGGTCTCAGATATGTGGGCAGCATGATTTTCCCAGTGAAAAAGAGGATACTAGAACATCTCCGTGCAGTCAGGAATAAAGACATGAGCTACACTTTGACTAAACATTGTGAACAGACACATGGGACTTTTGTTGATATATCTTCTAAAATCTCATTTTTTGGTGTTGACAGGATCCCAAATCATACGAGAGGGAGAGATAGAGAACGAAAATTGAGACAAATGGAATCTGATTACATCATCCGATTGGGCAGCATGTACCCTGGTGGCCTCAACCACGATGAGGAGCTCCACGTGCACCTAGGATAGCCACCTTTGGGAAGACCCCTTGAGGGCCTCTCATGTTTGAAAATGACTCTATTTTAAAGCACTGTGCGGTATGAAAGGGATGAAATGTAAACAGAGTAGGGTTTGCTTTATTTTCTGTTAGGTGTTATATATTTTCTTTTTCACGTTTTTTGACCTAGGGTGTCATGATCACTGTGAGACCTGAAACTGGGGAAACCAAGTACCCGAAAAGGGAGTGAATCCGCACTTGGCGGTTTTTGAGATAAAAATGTCATTTGCTTTTAGAATAATACTGATTACTCTACAACATGTTGCTTTATCATGATGGGTCTGATGTAGCACTAGCATGGGCACTGGCCAGTATCATGGTAGAGAATGATGAACAATGATACTTGATTTCTGTTGCATACCTGCACTTCTAACATGTAAATAAGTAATTATGACATTCTTTTAGATATTTTCGAGAATGTTTACATATATAATTTTTAGACTATGATGAAATAGTCTGTTTTCTCCTAAAGGAATGTGTTGTGTAACTTACACATTTTCCCTAGAGTCTGTCTTTCATGTTGATGCACAATGTTTCACTGTTTGTTTAGAAAGTAGAGCATGTCCGTGTGTGGACAGTGACTCAGACGAAGACCGGGAAGGTCGAAACGCGTCAGTCAAAGTAAAGAATTAATTTCAAAAGAATCCTGGAGTGTGGTTCCTTCTTTGCGGCAGAGCGAGATAACGAATATATATATATATATATATATATATATATATTCCCAAAAACTAACAAAAGTCAGCGGGCTCTCAGTAACACACAACTCCGTCAGATTACCAAACCACCATTTATTCCACAACGCGTTTCGATTCCGTAGAACCTTGATCACGTGATCAAGGTTCTACGGAATCGAAATGTGAGCGCGCTGACTTTTGTTAGTTTTTGGGAATTGAATTGCCGGTGTGCTCCGCCGGAGTGTGCGCCACTCTCCTGGGGTCCCAGCAGTCCGAAAGGAGCGCTTCTGGTTGAAAAAAAAAAAAAAATATATATATATATCAGTACTCAAGCTCAACTACACTGCATCAACATTATACAAAAAGGTGCAGGAGAAAGCCCTTTCAAACCTAAAAGTACATTCATACCAATCATGCCCAAAGATGCCATAGATATTTTTCACGAGAGGGTAACTGAAGACATTAAAAAACTATGCCATAATGTAAAGAAAAAAAGACAATTGAAACCTTATAAAGATATGCAACTGGCAAAATTAATGAAAAAACTAGGAGAAAACCAAGAAATCATCACCAACAAATCCGACAAAGGAGGAAATATTGTGTTATGGCCCAGAAAAGATTACATTATTGAAGCCAAGAGACAACTGGATGATGATCAATGCTACATGAGGACAAACATGAAGGAATACAATAAAGCAAAAGATGTTTTGAAGGAACTATTGCTACACTACAAAAGGGAAGGACTAATTTCATCAAATGAATTTAATTTTATGAATGTAGAATTCCCAACTATTCCTATCATGTATCTAATTCCTAAAATACACAAAAAGGTCTCACCGGTACCTGGCAGACCTATAATTTCTGCTATTAAGAGTGTCAGTGAACATGTCTCACAATATGTGGATTTTTATCTACAGGATTTGGTCAAAAGTTTGCCCAGTTATATCAAAGACACAGGTGATTTTTTAAACAAAATCAATGAGATTGGATGGGGGGAAGATTTATTGTTAATTACTTTAGACATTGAGGGGTCGATTCCGATTCGGGCCGGAAATTTCTCCGACCGAGCCGGACCCGGAGAGATTTCCGACCGAATCGGACCCGTGCAGTCCGACCGAACGAGTACGATGCGTCCGTATGTTATCGGACTCGAGTCGGTCGGACTCCCATTGAAGTCAATGGGAGCCGGTCGTACAACGCGTACGCGGGCTCCCATTGACTCAATGGGTGCGAGTCGGACAAGTGCGCCCCCTACAGCGGGTACGCGGCGAAGCGACTCGTGCCGTACACGCACAGGTAGGGGGACCCATGGGTCCCCCTGTGTGCGACTCGCGCGGCTACGCATACAGGGGGTCCGACACGGACCCCCAAGTACGGCTCCGACAGCTCTTACGAGCCGGACGGCGCGGCTCGGTCGGACTGCTCGCGGCGCGCATCGTACTTACCCGGCCGGGAAACGTCTCCATTGCGCGGTGCGAGTCGAGTCCGAGCGAGTCGGTCGGAGCGGTTCGAGCCGGGAGCGAGTCGGTCGGAGCGGTCGGGATGCCCGGACGAGTCGGTCGGCGATTTCGCATCGTACTCGCTCGGCCGGACCCGCGTACGGTTCGGTCGGGAAACAGGGCTCCGAATCGGATCCGGTAAAGCCGAATCCGATTCGGAGCCCTACCGGCCGAGATCGGAATCGGCCCCTGAGTCACTTTATACAAGTATTGATCATAGAACTGGACTCAATGCAGTTAAACACTTCCTAGAAAGTAGACCTTGTGAATATTATGAGCACAACAAAATGTTATTAGATTTGATCTCGTGGTGCCTTCATAATAATTTCTTTCTGTTTGGTAAAGAGACCCTAAAACAAATTAGGGGCGTAGCCATGGGATCCTGTTTCTCCCCAGCTATGCATGTTTGCATGTTGGTTGGTGGGAGGAACAGGTCCTTAAAAGATACACCAGGTAACTTTTGCACAGCATGTGCTGCATTGGCTGCGTTATATCGATGATATATTCATCGTATGGAAGGGGGATAACAACAGTGCTAAGGAATTTATTACTACTCTTAATGTAAATTCTAGCAACCTCATGTTCACGTCCAACATAAGCAGCACAAAAATTGAATTTTTAGATGTATCAGTTACAGTGGTGGAAAACAAATTGGAGACGACCCTCTTTAGGAAAACTACAGCAGGAAACAGCATTTTGCATGCAAGCAGTGGTCATCCACGACATCTCATTGAAAGCATACCCTACGGTGAAATACTCAGACTAAAACGCATCTGTAGTACCCAACAAGAATTCAATAGATGCACGATAGATACTATGAAAAGACTGAGAAAAAGAGGGTATAGTGACAAGGTTTTAACTAAGGCAGTAGCAAAAGCCCAAGAAAGGCCAAGGGAGAGTCTACTACATAATAATGAGACTGTTATTGGGGACAAAAACACGTCAGAAATCCCACGCCTAATTACCACATATAGTAGACAAGAGAGAAAAATAAAGTCCATCTTGAGAAAAACTGGCCAATTATCCTTACAGATGGGGTTTTGGGAACTAGACTTCCAGACTTACCTATCATTACTTTCAGAAGATCAAAATCTATGAGGAGTCAACTTGTTAAAAGTAGCCCAGAAATAGGTACTGCAGGCACGTGGCTGAAACCAAGGCAGGGTTTTTATAAATGTTCCTCGTGCCGAGCATGTAAATTTGGTACCAATACCACACACTATGTCTCTCCTTTTTCAAAAGATGAGGTAGCTATCAAGGGTAGTTACAGCTGCAGAACAGAATTTGCTGTATATGTCCTGGCCTGCACCTGCGGCTTGCGTTACGTTGGGAGTACCAAGCTGCAGGTGCATGTCAGGATTTTGCAGCACCTAAGAGCGATTGTGAACAATGATAACACCTACCCTGTCGCAAGACATTTCAAAAGCGCACACGACAATGATTTAAGCTGTCTTACTTACTATGTGATAAATGCCATTGCACCCCTCAGGAGAGGAGGAAACAGGGAAAAATTGTTAAGGCAGCTTGAGACACGTACTATATTGGAATTAGACAGTAAGGCACCTAACGGACTCAATACAACTGAGGACATGCACAACTATTTATAATGAATGAACATACAGAGGAAAAAGAAGGACAAAAATAAAATAATATAAAATTAAAATAAAATAACAATGAGCTTAGATTAAAGAATGACAAGAATTTTTTGCTAGATAAGAATACATTTTTGATACCATTCCCATCTGGTTGGAAACCATGATATTTAGCGTACTCTTTTTAGATTTTTGATAAATTTTTCCAGGTCTTTTAGCAATATTTTCATATTTGTAATGTTATTTTTCTTGTATTTTGCACATTTGCCAAAGCACTTTTATAGTGGCACTGGTCACTGTAGTTGGTCGCTATCAATTGATGTATTTATTTATATATTATGTCTCACAAAATCAAATGTTTGTATCTGGGTTTTAGGTTCATTTTGTAAATACATGCACTCGCATGATTTTTAGATAGATATTTTAGCTGCACTTGGCACTTTATTAAATTCACATGGCAAAGAATATTGAGGAACTAATAGCACTTGCAAAGAATATGACATTTGGAATTGGTACATTGGGATTGTTTAAGCATTTATGCTGTCAGAATGGTTTAAGATCGATCATGCGGTCTTTATATTCTCAACCAATTCATGTAGTTTTTAATGTTTATACAGCAATATTTATTTATTTATTTATTTATTGCTTTTAAACGTAATGTGAGGGCACAATTGTACCTCATCATGCATACTTCTGAAATTTCCATTTTATATAGGTGACATGCATTTAAGCTTCACAATATATTTTTAAGGGACAAAAACAAGGAAGTAATTATTATAACAATAACAGCAAAGTATCAATGTCATTAATTAATTTTTAGCAACAACTAAAAGAAGAGTGATTTTGTAATGTGTTGTTTAAATGCGTAAAAAATGCCGATAACACAGTGTTTCTTCTATTGCTTTGACCATGTGACTCACAATGGGGTGGACACCCAGCATTTAAAAAGATCATGGCGGATATTTTTCTTTATGTGTGAACAAGGGCACAGGGTGCTCGAAACGCGTCACAAGTGAGAGGAGAATAAAACAACTTGCCTGCCACTATTCCTTGGGTCTGTGTCTCTCTGTTCGCCTGTGTGGAGGTTCGGAGAGTGCTTTTTGGAAGATATATATATATATATATATATATATATATATATTATCTACTGGCGGTCGCCAGTAGATAGTTATAGTTACAACCTATTATCCATAGGAAATCCGCGACATTCTATTTGAAATAACTCTCTTGCCGGTTGACGTATCTTCGCAAAATTTTCAAACTTTGTGGCCCGCTCCGGTCCGCTCCTACCCTGAAAGTCTCGGGAGATTCGTCAAGCGGGGGCCGAGAAAAAGGGGGGTCCCAAAATGCGTTTTCCCCATGCAATTTTCCATAGGAAACTTTAGACACGGCTACAGCCCGAACTGCTGAACGGAATTACACCAAATTTGGCAAAGAGGTAGTTCTTGGTTCAGAAAGAACCCTTTTTGTTAAATGGTGTAAATCCGTTCAGTAGTTGCTGAGAAAATGAAAAGTAAAAAGATAGTGATATCTAGGGCCGCGGATCCTCCCGAGCACGAGCTTTATGTTAATTGGCTGTCAACACTCCAAATCAGGAAGTGTTGGCAGCCATTTTGTCCCTCGGTAGAACCGAGGGACAGAAACAAGTGCGCAAAGCGCACAAAGGGGGCAGGGTAGAAACACCCTGACCCCTAGGTCTGCTCAGAGGGTCCCACAAGGACCCCTGGGCAAAAAAATTTTAAAAATCGGCAGGATGCGCTCAGGGAGCGCGAACCCTGCCAGAAATCGAAGCGCGGTCTCCGCGCTCGATGTACTGGCCCCGGGTGGGCCAAGTCCCGGGGGCATGGTGGGGGGTTAATTTTATGTGTGGGGGCCTCTAAGGGCCCCCAAGCCCCAGGGACCACCACCCCCCGGGGCCTTATGTATAATGGTGCAGGAGGGCTCTGAGCCCTCCCGCAGCCCCGGGGACCACCACCTCCCGGGGCTTCTTTTTTTAATTAAAAACCTGTGTGGGGGCTCCAGCCCTCACACGCCCGGGACCACCACCTCCCCGGGCACTAAGAAAAATTAAAATGGGGGTCCGTTTGGACCCCCAAGCCCCGGGACCACCACCTCCCGGGGCTTTCAAAATGTAGGGAGGGGGCCGTGCGGCCCCCTCCTGGAGCCTGTGGTGGCCCTGGGGACCGCCACCCCCAGGGCCGGCTCCTACAGTGTCCCGGGGTGCCTACCCTCGGGACACTGCTGTTTGCAATGACAGGACGGGAGCCTCGCGGCTCCTGTTCTGTCATTGCAAACTGCTTTGGATATTGGAAGAGAGAGCAGGAAACCTGCTCTTCTTCCAATATCCAGCTGATTGCTTTCCACATGGGGAGCAGCATGCTAGCTGCTCCCCATGTGTAAGCAATGCCGGCTCCCGTAGGACACGGGGAGCCGGCGGGACTGTGGGGGCTTGGGGACCCCCACAGTCCCCAACGAGAGGCAAGGCCCCGGGGGATGGGGTCCCCGGGGCCATAAGTGACCACAGAGGGGGCCACGCAGCCCCCTCCCCAAAGTAAAAAAATAGAAAAACAATTAAAAAAAAGTGCAAGGCCGGCCCGGGGGATGGGGTCCCCGGGGCCATAAGAGGCCACGGAGGGGGGCCACGCAGACCCCCTCCCCAAAGTAACAAAAATTTAAAAAAAAAAAAAAAAGTGCAAGGCCGGCCCCGGGGATGGGGTCCCCGGGGCCTTAAATGGCCTGAGGAGGGGGGACACGCAGCCCCCTCCAAATAAAAAAAGAGGCCATGCCCCGGGGATGGGGTCCCCGGGGCCAATACAGGCCCAGGGAAGGGGGCCACGCGGCCCCCTTCCCGTTTTTTTTTATTTTAATTTAAAAAAAGGGGTAAGGCCCTGGGGGATGGGGTCCCCAGGGCCTAAAAATAGGAAAAAGGAAGGGGGCCACACAGCCCCCTTCAGAGGGAAAAAAAACAAAAAAAAAATGATCGGGCCCGTAGGCCTTGCCCCCTTCCTTCACCACTCTGCAAACGCGCCCCTGGCGCGTTTGCAGAGGGGAACAATTCCCCTTGAATACTGGGGTCCCTGGGGGCCAACTAGCCCACCAGGAACCTCCAGTATGCGCCAGGGGCTGCCTTGCAGAGAGGTGTACAGAGGCCACGCCCCTTTTACACCTCTCTGCAACGCAGCTCTTTGGCGCTTTTGGAGGTATATGGTGGGCTAGATGCACCCCAGGGACCCTCAGGATTCAAGGGGAGTTAATCCCTGACTTAAAACGCGCCACGGGCGCGTTTACACAGTGGTGAAGGGAGGGGCGGGGCTTCAGGTGACATGTGTGCAAACAGGCCCCGTGGCGCGTTTTAAGATGGGGAATTAAATCCTCTTCAATCCTGAGGGTCCCTGGGGGCCAACTAGCCCAACAGGTACGTCCAGAAAGCGCCACAGAGCTGTGTTGCAGAGAGGTGTAAAAGGGGTGTGGCCTCTGTACATGTCTCTGCAACGAAGCCCCTGGCGCATACTGGAGGTTCCTGGTGGGCTAGTTGGCCCGTAGGGACCCTCATGATTCAAGGGGACTTAATCCCCCAACTTAAAACGCGCCACGGGGCGCGTTTGCACAGATGTCACCTCAGGCCCCGCCCCTCCCTTCACCATTGTGCAAATATTCCTCTAAAATCAGCCGAAATACGAATTCTGATTTACTCACCTGTTATCAGGAGAGACCTCAGTGCTGCATCTTTCAGCCCAGTACTGGTCCTGAAAAGTAATTTTAACCGTACTTACCGGTAACTTGAATTTCCTTCATAGGCTAACATTGACTGGTTTCACTTGGAAATTCTTCTAAGTGTGGAGTTTTGGAACTTTAAAATATTCCTCTAAAATCAGCCGAAATACGAATTCCGATTTACTCACCTGTTATCAGGAGAGACCTCAGTGCTGCATCTTTCAGCCCAGTACTGATCCTCAAAAGTAATTTTAACCGTACTTACCAGTAACTTGAATTTCCTTCCCTAGGATATCATTGCCTGCTTTTTGCTGAAAAAGTTTCTAAGTGTTGATTTTTGAAACATACAAATATTCCTCTAAAATCAGCCAAAATCCGAATTCTGATTTACTCACCTGTTATCAGGAGAGACCTCAGTGCTGCATCTTTCAGCCCAGTACTGATCCTCAAAAGTAATTTTAACCGTACTTACCAGTAACTTGAATTTCCTTCCATAGGATATCATTGCCTGCTTTTTGCTGAAAAAGTTTCTAAGTGTTGATTTTTGAAACATACAAATATTCCTCTAAAATCAGCCGAAATCCGAATTCTGATTTACTCACCTGTTATCAGGAGAGACCTCAGTGCTGCATCTTTCAGCCCAGTACTGGTCCTGAAAAGTAATTTTAACCGTACTTACCAGTAACTTGAATTTCCTTCATAGGCTAACATTGACTGGTTTCACTTGGAAATTCTTCTAAGTGTGGAGTTTTGGAACTTTAAAATATTCCTCTAAAATCAGCCGAAATACGAATTCCGATTTACTCACCTGTTATCAGGAGAGACCTCAGTGCTGCATCTTTCAGCCCAGTACTGGTCCTGAAAAGTAATTTTAACCGTACTTACCAGTAACTTGAATTTCCTTCCATAGGATATCATTGTCTGGTTTTCAGCAGAAAAGTTTCAAAGTGTTGATTTTCACAAACTACAAATATTCCTAAAAAATCGCCTATATGACTTAAACGCATTCTTTCAACTGTTTACAGGAGATGCACCAGTGCTGGATCCAGGATCCAACACTGAGTAAGAAAAAGTAACGATAACAGTTTTTAACTTCTAAGTGAATTTCCTTCCATAGGATAACATTGGTGATTCTATGAGAAAAGTTTCTGTGTGAACTTTTAAAGTACAATAATATTCTTAAAAATCACGACTGTAACCAAAACGCTTTTACTCAACTGTTTACAGGAGATGTCCCAGGACTGAATCTAGGATCCAGTAATGTGGTTAGAAAAGTAATCCATAAAGTAACTAATTGCATTTAACTAGAAATTCACATTGAGCTGAATGTTGCATTGTGTTTGAAAATGTGTTGCCCATTGCAACAACTGTAACTACTGTACTTAAAAGTCTATTGCCTATGTGCAAAGTAATTAAACTAAAGTAATTCATTCTGAGAAAGTATTTTTTGTAATGTAATGTATAATGTAATTACAATGTAATTTAAAAAATAAAATATGTAAAAAAAAATTGTTTCTAAAAATTTGGAAATCAGTATGAAAAAATTTATATAACAATTAATACATTTAAAAATTGTCATTTACAAAACCTTTGAAATTCACTGAAAAAACTGTAGGTTTCAGACATGTTATAGTTACAAATTAGCATTTAAAAACCTTTGAAATTCACTGAAAAACCATAGGTTTCAGGGACGTTATAGTTACAAATTAGCATTTAAAAACCTTTGAAATTCACTGAAAAACCATAGGTTTTAGGGACAGTTATAGTTAGTTGGACATTGCACTCGTACAAAACCCGTGAAATTCCCCCGTTATAGTTAGTCCAGCTAACTATAACTCGCGCCCGCAATGCACTGCTGATGACGTCACATATTACATCACTCATGACATGGTCAGTGACATCACTGATGACATCACTGATGACATCTCAAATGACATCACTGATGACATCATCCACGTGATAATCTGATGCACCTCCTCACACCCTAATATAACCTTTGATACACCCACTCTAAATTACAGACTGCCATTCGCAAAACCATAGACACTCCAACACCAATAACTACATACCCACTCACTGATTCTTAGGTCTACGCACACATCCACTCACTCACCCGTACAGTCACTCATACTTACGGTCACTCAGTACAGGACTATCATATGCACTCATACTCCTATATAGACACTCAAACACCGCCACTCATCCATAGAGGTACTCACACACCTAGTCAGTCATGCAAATAATTAAACACACTACCATTTACTCACCTATACAGTTATACACACACCAGCTCACTTACTCATACAAATAGTAGCACAATCTTACGCTCTTATACAATCACTGATACAAGCACACACTCATCCATACAGCCACTATCACAATCACTCACTCTCGCTTATAGCTATTTATATACTCCAACACACATATATACTGCCTTTCACATATGTAGTTACTCACACATGTACCACTGGGACATACATTCACTCACTAACACACTCTTACACACACTTACCCACCCATACAGTCTATCACAGTTGCACTCTTGAAACCATCCACCCAGTGAATCACCCACTCACACATCTATGCACAGAGTTGCACACACCCCTCCCACACAAACACTCAGGCACCCATACAGATACTCAGACAAGCATTCAATAACTCATATAGACACTCATGTAGCTATTCACAAACACATGCAGCCACTTACACAGCAACAGACAGACGGATACAGACATTCACCCAGTTTAGTCACTAACCCATGCATTCAGTAAGATACGTTAAATCACTCACTTATAGAGTCAGTCACGCACCTACTAAATCATCCATACAGACACTTACACACCCACTCATTCTTCAATACGTCTTTTCCTATATATATTAAAAATATTTAAACTTTACAGAAACACACAGTCACTGGATGATGTCATCAGTGATGTCATCAGTGATGTCATTTGAGATGTCATCAGTGATGTCATCAGTGATGTCACTGACCATGTCATGAGTGATGTAATATGTGACGTCATCAGCAGTGCATTGCGGGGCGCGAGTTATAGTTAGCTGGACTAACTATAACGGGGAATTTCACGGGTTTTGTACGAGTGCAATGTCCAACTAACTATAACTGTCCCTAAAACCTATGGTTTTTTTCAGTGAATTTCAAAGGTTTTTAAATGCTAATTTGTAACTATAACGTCCCTGAAACCTATGGTTTTTTCAGTGAATTTCAAAGGTTTTTTAAATGCTAATTTGTAACTATAACGTGTCTGAAACCTATGGTTTTTTCAGTGAATTTCAAAGGTTTTTTAAATGCTAATTTCTACTACATTTTTAGAAACAATTTTTTTTTACATATTTTATTTTTTAAATTACATTGTAATTACATTATACATTACATTACAAAAAATACTTTCTCAGAATGAATTACTTTAGTTTAAATACTTTGCAGATAGGCAATAGACTTTTAAGTACAGTAGTTACAGTTGTTGCAATGGGCAACACATTTTCAAACACAATGCAACATTCAGCTCAATGTGACTTTCTAGTTAAATGCAATTAGTTACTTTATGGATTACTTTAGTAACCACAGGACTGGATCCTAGATTCAGTCCTGGTACATCTCCTGTAAACAGTTGAGTAAAAGCGTTTTGGTTACAGTCGTGATTTTTAAGGAATATTATTGTATTTTAAAAGTTGACACTTAGAAACTTTTTCTCATAGAATCACCAATGTTATCCTATGGAAGGAAATTCACTTAGCAGGTAAAAACTGTTATCGTTACTTTTTCTTACTCAGTGTTGGATCCTGGATCCAGCACTGGTGCATCTCCTGTAAACAGTTGAAAGAATGCGTTTAAGTCATACAGGCGATTTTTAAGGAATATTTGTAGTTTGTGAAAATCAACACTTTGAAACTTTTTGCTGAAAACCAGTCAATCTTAGCCTATGAAGGAAATTCAAGTTACCGGTAAGTACGGTTAAAATTACTTTTGAGGATCAGTACTGGGCTGAAAGATGCAGCACTGAGGTCTCTCCTGATAACAGGTGAGTAAATCGGAATTCGTATTTTGGCTGATTTTAGAGGAATATTTTAAAGTTCCAAAACTCCACACTTAGAAGAATTTCCAAGTGAAACCAGTCAATGTTAGCCTATGGAAGGAAATTCAAGTTACCGGTAAGTACGGTTAAAATTACTTTTCAGGACCAGTACTGGGCTGAAAGATGCAGCACTGAGGTCTCTCCTGATAACAGGTGAGTAAATCGGAATTCGTATTCCGGCTGATTTTAGAGGAATATTTTAAAGTTCCAAAACTCCACACTTTGAAGAATTTCCAAGTGAAACCAGTCAATGTTAGCCTATTGAAGGAAATTCAAGTTACTGGTAAGTACGGTTAAAATTACTTTTCAGGACCAGTACTGGGCTGAAAGATACAGCACTGAGGTCTCTCCTGATAACAGGTGAGTAAATCGGAATTCGTATTTCGGCTGATTTTAGAGGAATATTTTAAAGTTCCAAAATTCCACACTTAGAAGAATTTCCAAGTGAAACCAGTCAATGTTAGCCTATGAAGGAAATTCAAGTTACCGGTAAGTACGGTTAAAATTACTTTTCAGGACCAGTACTGGGCTGAAAGATGCAGCACTGAGGTCTCTCCTGATAACAGGTGAGTAAATCGGAATTCGTATTTCGGCTGATTTTAGAGGAATATTTTAAAGTTCCAAAACTCCACACTTAGAAGAATTTCCAAGTGAAACCAGTCAATGTTAGCCTATGGAAGGAAATTCAAGTTACTGGTAAGTATGGTTAGAATTACTTTTCAGGACCAGTACTGGGCTGAAAGATACAGCACTGAGGTCCCTCCTGATAACAGGTGAGTAAATCGGAATTCGTATTTCGGCTGATTTTAGAGGAATATTTGCACAATGGTGAAGGGAGGGGCGGGGCCTGAGGTGACATCTGTGCAAACGCGCCCGCGTGCGCGTTTTAAGTTGGGGGATTAAGTCCCTTGAATCCTGAGGGTCCCTAGGGGCCAACTAGCCCACCAGGAACCTCCAATATGCGCCAGGGGCTGCGTTGCAGAGACGTGTAGAGAGGCCACACCCCTTTTACACCTCTCTGCAACGCAGCTCTGTGGCGCTTTCTGGATGTACCTGTTGGGCTAGTTGGCCCCCAGGGACCCTCAGGATTGAAGGGGATTTAATTCCCATCTTAAAACGCGCCACGGGGCCTGTTTGCACACATGTCACCTGAAGCCCCGCCCTCCCTTCACCACTGTGCAAACGCGCCCGTGGCGCGTTTTAAGTTGGGGATTAAGTCCCCTTGAATCCTGAGGGTCTCCGGAGTCCAACTAGCCCACCATATACCTCCAAAAGCGCCACAGAGCTGGTTGCAGAGAGGTGTAAAAGGGGTGTGGCCTCTCTACACGTCTCTGCAACGCAGTCCCCTGGCGCATATTGGAGGTTCCTGGTGGGCTAGTTGGCCCCAGGGACCCCCAGTATTCAAGGGGAATTGTTCCCCTTCTGCAAACGCGCCAGGGGGCGCGTTTGCAGAGTGGTGAAGGAAGGGGCGGGGCCTGCGGGCCCGATCGTTTTTTTTTTTGTCCCTGAAGGGGGCTGTGTGGCCCCCTTCCTTTTTTCTCTTTTGGGCCCTGGGGACCCCATCCCCCAGGGCCTTACCCCTTTTTAAACTACAAAAAAAAAACGGGAAGGGGGCCGCGTGGCCCCCTTCCCTGGGCCTGTATTGGCCCCGGGACCCCATCCCCGGGGCATGGCCTCTATATTTATTATTTTGAGGGGGCAGCGTGGCCCCCCTCCTCTGGCCATTTTAAAGCCCCGGGACCCCATCCCCCGGGGCCGGCCTTTCCATTTTTTTTTTTACATTTTTTTTTACATTTTTTGGAGAGGGGGGCCGCGTGGCCCCCCTCCCGGGCCACTACTTGCCGCGTGGCCCCCTCCCGGGCCACTACTTGCCCCGGGGACCCCATCCCCCGGGGCTGGCCCTCTCCGTTGGGGACTGTGGGGGTCCCCAATCCCCCACAGTCCCGCCGGCTCCCACGTCCCTTGGGAGCCGGCATTGCTAGTCCCACATGGGGAGCAGCTGACATGCTGCTCCCCATGTGGAAAAGCAATCGCTTTGGATATTGGAAGAGAGAGCAGGTTTCCCTGCTCTCTCTTCCAATATCCAAAGCAGTTAGCTATGGCAGGACGGGAGCCGCGAGGCTCCCGTCCCTGCCATAGCAACTACAGTGTCCCGGGGTAGGCACCCCGGGACACTGCAGGAGCCGGCCCTGGGGGGTGGTGGTCCCCAGGGCCATCAAGGGCTCCAGGAGGGGGCCGCGCGGCCCCCTCCCATTCTTTACACAGCCCCGGGAGGTGGTGGTCCCCGGGCTCTGGAGTCCGTAACGGACCCCCATATTAAAATGTTTAGTCCCCCGGGAGGTGGCAGTCCCCGGGGCGTGTGGGGGACTGGAGCCCCCCACACTGGTTTTATTATTAATTAAAAAAGCCCCGGGAGGTGGTGGTCCCGGGGCTGCAGGAGGGCTCAGAGCCCTCCCGCACCATTTTAAAAAGCCCCGGGGGTGGCGGTCCCCGGGGCTTGGGGAGCCCTTTGAGGCCCCCCACACATTAAATTATCCCCCCCCCACCATGCCCCCGGGACTTGGGCCACCCGGGGGCCAATTAACATTTCGGCAGGATTCGCGCACCCTGAGCGCATCCTGCCGATTTTTTTAAAAAAAAATGCTTTTTGCCCAGGGGGTCCTTGTGGGACCCCTGAGCAGGCCTAGGGGGTTAGGGTGTTTCTACCCTGCCCCCTTTGTGCGTTTTACGCACTTGTTTCTTTTTCTCGGCGTGGATACGCGCACCCTAAGCGCATCCCGCCGATTTAAAAAAAAAATCTTTTTCTGCCCAGGGGTCCTTGTGGGACCCCTGAGCAGACCTAGGGGTTCAGGGTGTTTCTACCCTGCCCCTTTTGCGACCGCTAGTAGATAATATATATATATATATATATATATATATATATATATATATATATATATATATATATATATATATATATATATATATATATATAGAGGGTGGGGACATCAGAGTAATATGTGGATGGAGCAGAAGTCAGAGAATTTAATACAAACTTGGGCAACAATGAAGAGTGGGTGGGGAAGCGATGGAGCAGCTTGAAGTGAGGAAGAAAATAAAATTAAAAGCAAAAATAGATGGGGTCAGGGAAGCAATACACAAGCTGGGAGGATAGGGCAACATTTGAGGGGGAAATAGCGCACAAGGGAGAATTGAAAAAAACACATGCACTTTGCATGGAATGTTGAAAGAAAAATAAAAAGCAATTCACTGAATGTTAGGGGTGGAGGTATACAAGTCATCCAATCAAAAGTATGGTAAAGAAGATATGATCCAAGTGTGCACAAGACACAAGAAGAGGAAGCAAAGCCATCAAAATAAGAAGCATGCAAATGAGAGAGGCAAGAACAAAAACGGATGGTAACCTATGGGCTGGCTCTATGTGATCTGTAAGTTTTGGTATGGTCCACAAGCGTATGCGAGTTTAAAAAATGCTGCATGATGTTCGCTTCATCTCCCTGTTTTTTTACTTGTTGGGTTCCAACCTTGGCAACACATTGGGTCCAGGCAGAGAGTGGCACAAAGGCACTATTAAAAATTAAAATCTAAGAAAAACACCAAAAATAATGGGGGTGGTCTGTCAATGTACTCTAAGTAAAAGCATTGTTAGGGAAACTTTTATGAATGTGTTTGCTTTTAATGTGAACAGCTTTGTGAGGCAATGTACCTCAATTTCTCAGTTGAATTCAGTTTAAAATGAATTTGTGTTATAACACACCTCTCACAGGATTATACTTACGCCAGGCTTCATAAAAAATGACAGCCCATGCTTTAGTTTTTCAATGTGTATTTTTTTAAATTATAGACAAAGATATAAATGAATCAAAGCAACTAATCTTTTATTAAACGTGACAACGTAATTGAGACGATGTGCTATCCAAAACTCACAGGAAATCGATTCCTTTAGTGCCTGTTATTTTAAAGTTGTATGCTTTACACTATATGGAAATAAAAAGAAGAGTTGTAAGTTAAAAGTCCTAGGTTTACATAAACGTTCATATTTTTCAAAAGTCATTAATTGCAAAAATTATTTTGAGAGTGCTATAATGAAAACGTGTTTCATAAAGCGCCATATGTCACATTTTTGCAATTTGTAAGCGCTATAATAAGAGTTGTTACTATTACCCAGTTTATTGGTACTCAATTTATACAGGAAACTAAATCAAATCAAACCAAGGTTTGAAGTGATGCACACAATTACGCTGTTATAATACGGCTGGGCCAAACATGCTGCCTGAGAGAAAATATTTGCTGGTCTATTTTAATGACAATTCTCTGCATATAGACGGGCTCAATCAGATTGCGAGGGTAGTAAATGAACATGTCAAGATTGTGCTTTGTTATTTGCATAAAACAATTACCCTATGGACAGTGGCTGCAGAGTTGTCTAGACAACTTGCTTTAGATGATATCAGTGACCCCCGACGCACCGGGCTGGCTCTAAATTAGCAACGTGCAACGCTCCAGCGATGCTTCGTACGAGTTATAAAACAATCGAAGGTATTTAAGAAGATAACACACATGCAAATACCTCCTTTGCCACGGCAGCCATCTTGTGAGGGTTTTCCAAATGTGAATGGTAAAACTTTGCAAAAAAGCACTACATTTACATCAACATTAGAAATGACTCTTGCCTGTGAATATGTCTTAATAGCAGCATACACATTTAGGGGCATATCAGCAAGGGCTGGCGATAATTATCGCTCAGCGCTCTTAGCGTGAGGATAATTATCGCCGGCCAACTCTGAATTTTATCGTGGAGATAGCGTGCTATCAGCAACGCTTATCTCCAAAGCGATAAAATTCAGAGCGCAAGCTGCCAACTGTGCGATTATCGCTGGAAATCCAGCGATAATCGCACAACTTTTGGCGATAGCTTGCTGATAGGGCTACTATATACTTAGCCATGATATCCACCTTCCATAGGATATCATGGCTAAGTCAGTTTCAAAGCAGGCGTAAGGGAAGTAGCGATAACAGAGGTTATCGCTACTTTTCTTGTCGCTATGCTTCTTTGCGTGAGGCTTGATAATAGGAGAAATGTCGCTTAGCGACATTTCTCCCGTTATTCTGGGGAGGAACGCCCACTTTGCATCTCCTTAGAGATGCAAAGCTGGGCGATAAGAGAAAGGGCGAAGAAGCATGGATTCACGCGTTAGCGTGTCCTTGCTAATAGGGCGTTAAAATTATCGCCGCTTTTCATCCGAAAACGGACGCTAAAGCGGCGATAATTTTATCGCGGGGCCTTGTAGATATGCCCCTTAGATTTTATAATTAAGTGCTGCTCCTGGAGACTTCTGAAATTCAAAACCCCGAAGCCCACTTTCTGCATCCAAGGGATAAACAGAGAGTGGACGAGGACACGGTGTATTCAGGGCAAAGAAAGCATGATATAACAACAGTGATACTACGGGGAACCATGGACGTCATTTTGGGGTCGCCAGGGGTCGCAACTGTGACCCCTGGCTTTCCTCTTGCGACCTTTAGCACTTCAATTGCCACTCCTGGGCTAAGTGGTCGCTAAAGAAGTGTTACAACATAAGTTTAATCGCGCTTTTTATGATTTTTTGTAAACCTTTTTGTTAACCTGCAGCAAACGGAGTAGTTTAGCTGCCATAAAATAAAGGCAGCAGTGAAACTCTGAACACTGCAGTGAAACAAAGGGGCATATGTGCAAGCCCCTATCGCCACCACAACGTCACTATTACCGACGTTGTGGTGGCGATAGGGGCTGCGCATTATTTACAAGGCAGCGCTAAGCCACTTAACGTAGCTGAACGTCCCTTGTAAATAAGGCCCGCTTTCACGCTATGTTAGCGTGAAAGGGGTGGGCAGTGGGTGTTGCGGTTGGCTTTTCACCGCAACACCCATTCATTTTGACGCTGCCCCCTATGTACAAGGGTGGCGTACATAGGAGGCAGCGCCAAAATTAAGACCAGGTAAATCCTGGTCTTAAGTTGGCGAAACGAGGAGAAATGCATTATTTCTCCTCGTTTTTGCTTTTTCCATGTGAGCTGCCTTGTGCAGCACACATGGAAAAAGCAAATTGCCATGGTTTGTTTATGTACAGGATGGTGTCCCTTCCTGTACATAAACAATCTTTAAAAAAAAATGCCATTTTGTGGCAGAATGGCATTTCTAGGATTGTTTATGTGCAGGAAGGGGCACCTTCCTACACATAAACAATCCTCCCCTGCACGCAGACACCCTTGCACTATCAATCAATCAGGGAATTGTAAGCGCGCTACTCACCCGTGATGGTCTCAAGGCGCTGAGGGGGGGGGGTCCGCAGATCTGTTTAGCCGAAGAGCCAGGTCTTGAGGGTCTTCCTGAAGGTGTTCAGGGAGGGGGCGCATCTGATGTCTGCCGGTAGCTCGTTCCAGGTCTTGGCTGCAATGTGAGAGAAGGATCTTCCACCTGCTCTGTGGATGCGCGGGGTTTTGGCCAGTGCGAGGTTGGAAGATCGGAGGTTTCTTTTGGGTACGTGGAAGTTGATTCTGTCATTGAGGTATTTGGGTCCGTTGTTGTGTAGGCATTTGCAGGCGTGAGTGAGGATTTTGAAAGTGACTCTTTTCTCCACGGGGAGCCAGTGGAGACTTCGTAGGTGTTGGCTGATGTGTTCGTGTCGGGGGATGCCGAGGACGAGTCTGGCGGCGGTGTTCTGTATTGTTTGGAGTTTGCGGAGCAGGGACTTGTTGATGCCGGCGTAGAGTGCATTTCCATAGTCCAGTCTGCTGGTGATGAGTGCGTGGGTGACTGTCTTCCTTGACTCAGGGGGGATCCACTTGAAGGTCTTGCGGAGGATGCAGATGGTGTTGAAGCAGCTGGAGTTGACGGCGATGACCTGTCGGTTCATGGTGAGTGATGAGTCGAGTACGATGCTGAGGTTCTTGGCGTGGTCTGAGGGGGTAGGTGGGCTTCCAAGGGCGGTCGGCCACCAGGTGCCGTCCCATGGAGAAGGGGTGGTACCGAGGATGAGGACTTCTGTCTTCTCGGCATTGAGCTTCAGGCAGCTGTTGATCATCCAGACTGCGACGTCTTGCATTCCTTTCTGGAAGTTGAGTTTGGCAGTGGTGGGGTCTTTGGTGAGGGAGAGGATGAGGTGGGTGTCGTCGGCGTAGGATACGATGTTGAGGCCGTGTTGTCGGACGATGGCTGCAAGGGGGGCCATGTAGATGTTGAAGAGGGTGGGGCTCAGTGATGAACCCTGTGGGACTCCGCAGGTGATTTTCGTGGGGTCGGAGAGGGTGCCGGCGTTGCCGCTAAGTTGCTAAACTTAGCGCCATCGACAGGGGGAAATGCAAGGCTGCACCACATTCTTGTAAATATGGTGCAGCCTTGCGTTTCAGAAGTGGCGGAGAGAGGTGTTAAGCCAGGAAGACTAACGCCTCTCTCCGCCACTTCATTGTACCTATGGCCCAAAATGTTGCCGCCATAGCTGAACTGGGGGCTCTGGCCTGCACTGCCTTTGCAGCGTATTGTGAAGGTGGTGGGCTCTAACAGAAAATAACAATTGCAACAAGGGCCCAGCAGACTAGAGAGAAAAGCAAGATTTAACAACCAGGGACAACAGAGACTAGAAGAGAGGACGAAGCCTCACTATTCAGACACGTGAGACAGAGAGAAAAAGTTGTGTGCGTTTGTGTGCGTGTATGTGTGTGTCTATGTTGGCGAGATATAGACTGGCTTGAGAGAGGGAGAGACAAATGAGAGAGGTGGTGAAAAAGATATGTGAAAAAGAGTTTGTAGAGAGGGGAAGACATGTATGTCAGGCAGACAGATGAGATAGGCACTGTTTAGACAAAAGTAGAAGAGGAGACAGATCTGACAAAAGGTGATATAGAGACAGTCTAGACAGAGACAGCCAACAGGGTAAAAAAGAGACAGAGAGAAAGCAGAGATAGGTGAGAGGCAGGTGAGAAAGGGACAGTTCAATGGTAGAGAGCAGTAGAGTAGGAGACAGGTGTAAGAGAAGTGATAAAGAGAACTCAGAGAGAGACAGTGAGAGTGGAATACATGTAAGAGATAGAGCGAGAACAGTAATGAGGCAAACAGGATAGAAAGACTAGCTGAGAGGGAGGAGAAAGGACAAATGAGCATTGATCAGAGGTTGCCACGGGTGGCAGTGGAGACTCTTGGATTGCCCTTTGCAGTCCCTTGCACTGCTTTTGTCATCCTCTGGCCTCTAAAGTGGCAAATTCAGTGGCAAGAGCACAGAGGCAGTCTCAGTCCCTTGGGGGTGTCGGGGCTCCTCCCTTCTTCTTTTCTGCCCATTTTTTTGATGTACCACTAACGAATGTTAGTGCATTACTCACTATTTGTGTAATATAAATCAAGCCCAAGGAGCTGTAACAGGACACTTGCTGACAGATGAGATAAGTTAAATAAAATGCTGTTAAGTGTATGGGTATCGTTGCATGCAGGTGAGTGTGTTTGTGTGAGAGAGAGAGCCTGTGTAAGTGTGAGCATGTCTGTTTGTATGTGTGAGCATGTTTGCATGTGTAAGATTCAAAGTGAGTGAGAGTAAATAAGAATGAGTGTAAAGTTTGTCAGAGAGAGCAAGGGAGTGTGACTGAGAATGAATGTGAGCGAGAATGAGTCAGTCAGAGTGAGTGAGAATAAGACTGACTGAGAAAGAATGCCTGGAGAGTAAGAGTGCGTGGAAGAGAGTGAGTGAGAATTCATGAGTGAGGCTGAGGGAGAGTGAGTTATAGTAAGTGAGTGAAAGTAAGAGCAAGTAAGGATGCATGAGTGTAAGTGAGTGAGAATAAACAAGTTTCTGTGAGAATGAGTATGAGTGAATGTTAGTGAACGTGATAGAGAATGTGGTGTTATGCTTGCAAGTCTACAGTTGGCCTTGACATACTGAAGGTAATTCTTGGCATATAGAGGCTCCGATGGGGAAAAGTTGGGTGCGGCTATTGTAGAGACAATTCTTGGCATGGCAGGCATCTGCGACAAAATACTTCCATTGCTATACTAGAGGTAATACTTGGTATTTAGGGAAACCCAAGGAAATTATCTGGCACTGGATTATTGGAGCAAATTCTTGGCATTGAGGGCACCCATGGCAAAATGTTGGCACTGGCATAATGACTATAATTCATGACATAAGGGAGGCCAATTGTAACATGCTGGGGGAAAGGCAACCAAAATGCTGGCCCTGACATACTGCAAGTAATATTTGACATAAGAGTCATCCATTCTATATGAACTAATAACAAAATTCTTGCTCTGGCATATTGTATGTACTTTTTGTGGCAAGGAGACACCAATGGTGTATGGTGTGGGGCACCCATGACAAATCTCACATTTTTAAACAAGTTGGGGCCGATTCACAGAACTAATCTGAGACAAAATCCTAAACTTACTACTTTTGGTATTCACAGAAGGCATTTAGTAGTAGTAAAGTTAGGATTTTTTCTTAAGTTTGACTTAAGACAGACTTAAGACAGACTTAGGACAGACTTAAGACAGACTTAAGACAGACTTAAGACAGACTTAAGACAGACTTAAGACAAAATCCTAACTTTACTACTACTAAATGCCTTCTGAGAATACCAAAAGTAGTAAGTTTAAGATTTTGTCTCAGATTACTTCTGTGAATCGGGCCCGTTGTTGCTATGTTTCGTTATTGTGAAAACATGAAAAAAACCTGTTTTTGAATCAAACCTTAAAATAATTTACGCTTCCAGTACAGTTCAGTGATTTCTGGGACTACATACTCTTCAGATGCATACATAATGAACACATCATTCTTCATTTAATGCAAAGAGAAGTAAGGTTCCACTGTCATATCTTATCAGCACACTAATATAAATGGTATCTTAAAATAGACATTTCTATTGGCAAGGAGGCGGAGTTCTTCCTACTGAAAAATGGTTCACCAGTGGCAGCAGAGAGTGCAACCATTACCACCAACAGTGATGAATGATGCAAGACATTTGGCGTATCTGATGGTGGCAGTACTAGGAGCAAGTAAATTATGTCTGAGACCTACGCCCTCATACCATGCTGTACACAGGGAGGACCTGACCTGGCAGTTTGGGCAGGACTGATTCTATGGGAAGCAGATTCAAGACTGATTTGCATATGGCTGGGTCTAAACATGAATGGCGTGGCGAGCAAAAAACTGATGGATTTAACCCATATCTGTGACTGGGGTGAATATTTGATTTGTTCATCATTCCGTTCATCATTTATTTATTGTAATTTTTCACCCTAAGTGGGATGGGTATTCCCAGACGTGGGTCCCATGCTCGCTATGCCACTGGATTCAAGCTAGCCTGGCTGATGAGGGGTGATACCCTAAAACTAGTCCCAGGATGCTTGTTTCGAGTCCAGGGAGGACCTGGTCTGACAGTTCGTCTGGATTGTTTCCATGGGGAGCAGGGCCAAGACTGATTAGCATACGTCTGGGTCTAAACTGGAATGGTGTGGCGAGCGAAAAGAACAATGGCTTTAACCCAGACTGGGAGGGAAAGTTCGATTTGTTCAGCATTCAGTCCATCATTTGTTTGCTGTAATTGTACACTGGTATAGCTGCATGCAGATTTGAGGTAGTGTCCCAAGAATATACACACTTGGCACTGGTGGCACTCCTGTATGCCTAGATGGCTATGTGAAAGAATAGACAGTGGGAAGGATGTCTTAGTACCTTAGCAGATAGTTTAGCAACACCAGTGGGCAGGACCTATAGATCCATCATCATACAGTAGCAGAAGCATGTAGGACAGTGGCCATGGGAAATGAGTCCAAAATATTTGAATTCTCTTACAGGAACGTCTGTTGTACTTTTTAAGTGAGTGCCTGAATGCAGGACAACAATGCACACCAGATAGTGAGAGATAGAAATATAAAGAGAGAGATAGTGATAGAGATGGAGAGAGAGAGCTAAAAAAAAGTGATGTAGACAGATGCAGAGAGAGAGAGACATTGACAGAGTAAAAGAGAATGTACACACACACACCATGAGCGAAAACGTGCTATGGTTAAAGATAATTAGAAAAAGAAATATAAACTAAAAGCGCAGTTTTTTATTAATAAAATATAGACATAGATATTTAAATTCGAAAGGCAATAAAACTGTTCTTAAAAAGTCTATTTACAAATCAGTAAGTATCAACATATAACAAGGGAAACATGAACCATAAAGTGCAAAAGAATTAAAAGGCCCCATCATACAGAAGTATGGTTGCCCCATAAACAAAACACCCATACTCAATTAAGAACCAAAATAACATTAAACAATAGCAGTAACAAAACGGAACAGTCGAATGCTGAGAGCACAAAATGATAGTGCAGAAGTAACACTTGAAAGAAAGAAGCTGAGAAACGCATTCTATGGAACTCTTCAACACTCCGTGAATCGGCCTTCCTAGGGCGTCCCTTCCAATGGACGCATAAACTTGCAATATCATTGCGGGTAATTCAGTTACCCTTTCTGCTGGGGCTGTTGCAGAAATTCTCTGCCGTATAGCTGAGCGGACCACTTAACATGTTATGCTCCTTACAGTAGTGCTAGAATCTAATTATTAGCAAATATGTGTTCCCAGGTTTGGACTGCGTTGGACAAGGACCATTTCTATGGGAAATTATCATCATCATCATAGCTTTATTTCGATCACAAAGATCTTAAAAAGTACATCACAACCATATACAATCGAGCATAAGTTACAAACACCTGGATGTTCATGTAAAGATCAAAATAATAATAAAAGAAAACAGTTAAAAATATCATAAAAGGATAAGAACCATATAAAAATACATCACACAATCAGTATTTTGTGATCCTCTTGAGGGCTGATATGCAGCTATGCGGCATATAGATGGTGTATTCTATGAACAATCAAAATGTGAATCTCGTCTTGCTGTGTCTGGCAGTTTACTATCACAGGGTGTATGATTTGTGAATTAGTGTTTTGTGGTCCAGCATCTTGAGGCATAGACAGTAAAAGACCTATGTCGATTGCTAGTAAGGCACACTTCCTCAAATGTTTGTAATTGCCTATAAACTCTTCTGGTATAATGACACAGCCAGTAAATTATGTTCATCCCTATTGGGTGAGGGGTGTATCCACTAAAACCAGGTGAGGGGTGTATCCACTAGGACCAGGCTTGTCCCGGTATCAGGTGAAGACCCATTTTAGCAGGATCTGTGACGTGCAGTAACTGTTCCTGAAACCAGTGCATCTTTTGTTGAAATATTACTGGCTTGTCAAGTCTTTGGTATGGAGCATTTTAGACTGCGTGTACGTAATAAAGTAACCAGCATTAACACCTACTTCAGCAAATGTTACTGATGTGAAAGATACTTCTTTGATATTAGAGCCACTCACCCCAACAATAATTGTAACATTGCCTTCTCTGGATGCCATCCCTCGAGCAATGAGGTACACACTAACTGATGTCCCTGCATTATTTGCTATATTTATGGCAGTCATTGTCTAGTGAGAGGCACTAACCCTTGGTAGGAAGCTCCATTTTGACTTCTAAGCATAGCTAAACTTTGTGTAAAAAGGGGGCACCCTTCCCCTTTCAAATAATGAAAGTTATGTACTTGGCAGGCATCTCTACGTAAGTAGGAATATTTTGACTTCTCAAATTTGAAACTTTTATAGAGTTAAAACAGGGAGAGCTCGCCATTTAGGCACAATGGACACCGGCCAAAGGAATTTTGGTCTCCCTATTAGATTTCCCTTAGCCTTTGGAGCCATGTATCTAGCCTGTGGATAAGCTGATGGTGGAAGTAAAAATGGGCCTCTCCAATCCTCCCCTCCATATAGTTGCAAATGATGTACCAATTTGAAAACTAGCTGAGATTCAGAAACTCAGACAACTGCATTTATATTTTGCAAATAAAGGATGCTGGACATTTTTATCAAAAACAAGAGCCTGCATTTGAATATATTCCAGTTTGTTAGAAATGCACACCCTTTTATTCCATCATACCACTCTTTTAGAGTTCATGGGCAGGGCAATCAGCTGTCAGCAGAAAGTCCCTCAGAGTGATTATACCCCAGGGCTTGAATACACTGTTTCAATATAAAAGCTTAGCTTAGCTTTTAAGAAGTCATGAGAATCATGCTACATAAATTGACGTGTACAGACACAATAGCAGCTTTCACATATTGTTGAATGTGAGCAATCATGAACATTTACTAGGGTTAACTTATGTTTACATATTATGAGAGCAATCAACTATAAATCATCAATAAATAACAGCAAACGTTCACAGTGTTAATTGTTTAGAACACAACCTTTACTTGTTTGTCCAAAATTGAGTCATGATCACAGGACATAGCTCAGAAATTGTGATAATGGGTAATATTCTCAGCACTATTATTCAGATGCATTTTGGAGTTTGAAAAGTGAAAATTATTTGCACAAAAGTCTGTAGAAAAAAAAGAGATGACCTGTTTTTGTCTAAAAAATATTTAGATTTTTAATACCAAAATAGTCCTTATCCCATCCTTCCTCCCAGGAGCTTCCTAACCCCCAAAATAAAAAACACAAAACAAAGAATTAAATGAAAGCCTGGTGGCATTTTGAAGCCTCAAAGACTACTCTTTGAGGAGGAAACTTTGGAAGTGCTTTGACTTATGTTTTTGTTACAGCTGCTGCTGCTGTGCTGGCTCTTGGGTGGCACTGGTATATGTGCTTACCCCACTGCCTGCCTTCTTTACATACTCCAGCAGAATATATAAGCAGTTTTCTCTATCATCTGCTTCTTCAGACATTGTCCATTGTGACCTTGAAACTACTGCTGCATTTCTGCCAGTTTTGCACCCTCCAGCCCATCCACAGCATAGTGCTGTGGTGGTATTAGTAGGTAGGAAAATGTAGTGATTAGTAGCTCCTACCATAGTAAGCACATGTATTTGTAGTCACACACAACTGTTGTCTCAATAACTTTTACTATGTCCATTCAGCAACTCTCACTCCATCATTTGTCATCCTTCAATTGTTTCTTTTGCATTTGTCGCCCTAAGTGGGAAGGGTATGCCCAGACGTGGGTCTCATCCTCACTACACCACTGGATTCAAGCTAGCCTGGCTGATGAAGGGTGATGCCCTGAAAATGGTCCCAGGATGCTTGCAGGGAGGACCTGGCTTGGCAGTTCGGGCTAGACTGTTCCCACAAGGAACAGGGTCAAGACTGATTTGCATATGGCTGGGTCCAAACTGGGGTGGTGTGGTGAGCAAAAGAATGATGGATTTAACCCAGATCCTTGTGACTGGGGGTGAATGTTTGCATTGTCCAGCATTCCGTCCATCAATTGTTTCTTTTGCATTTGTCGCCCTAAGTGGGAAGGGTATGCCCAGACGTGTGTCCCGTGCTCACTACACCACTGGATTCAAGCTAGCCTGGCTGATGAAGGGTGATGCCCTGAAACCGGTCCCAGGATGCTTGTTTCCGGTCCAGGGAGGACCTGGCTTGGCAGTTCGGGCTGGACTGTTCCCACAAGGAACAGGGTCAAGACTGATTTGCATATGGCTGGGTCCAAACTGGGGTAGTGTGGTGAGCAAAAGAATGATGGATTTAACCCTGATCCTTGTGACTAGGGGTGAATGTTTGCATTGTCCAGCATTCCGTGCATCAATTGTTTCTTTTGCATCCTTCCAATATAGGCATTCTTTGCACCTTACTGTGTTGCTACGGAACTAGTGTTCCTAGGTTAGGGCTAGGTTAACTTTAGGAGTTGGGTTAGTGTTGCAAAAAGTGATGGTGTAAGTGCAGGTATTATGATTAGGCTTGGAGTAAGAAATAGGGTAATTTTGGGGTAAGGGTTAAGGTAGGAGCAAGGGATAGTGTTAAAGTTAGGTTAGATTCTACAAGTTGGGACAGAGCAGCAGAAAGTCAAAGTGTGATTATGTTGACGCGCATTATTAATTATTGTGTCCACTATTCACCATGGCCCTTCACCCCAACTGCAGACTGCTTTCATTGTGTTATGTATAACCCAATACAACAATATGTTTTGTGTGTTTTACATATTATGATAGCGTGTTTTTATTCATGTATCCACATACCTACTGTGGTACAATGTTTTGCTTGGACCTATTGTTATTTTGCATATCTACGCATACAGGGCTGTAACAATTCCTATGAGATTCTTCATATAGGGCATCACTAATCATGAGGACACCTTCTCACAGTTCTACTGTAAAAATGCTACAAGTATGATACCATGAGATCCCTGAGACAGGGATTAACATTCATTCATCGAGAGGAGTTACAGCTCTAAAGACACTGTGGCTCATCACCCAGCCAGTATGTGGTAGACATTACTATGGGAGCTGAATGGGGCAACCAGGTATGTGATATTAGACCTTATCACATACCTACATCGTAGAGTCACAGTAGGAGAGGGAATTACCGAAAACATCAAGTTACCTCACTTTATATGTTTTACATTCTTTATATTCTCTATCACAACCATAACCTTGATGTTTGCTAAATTTGTTCATGTATTCTGTTTTAGCTTTGTTTTTAATAGAAGCCTGTAATATCATATGTGTGTGTGTGTGTGTGTGTGTGTGCGCGCATGTGTGTGCGTGTGTGTGTATGTGTTTGTTGGTGTGTGTTTGTTGGTGTTGCATCTGGGGAAAGGGTGAGAGTAACCCAGAAAAATGATACCTGTATTCTCAGACGTATTTGTCTGTTGCTAATGTACATCCTTTCCTGATAAATTGAGAAAGGATCAAGCGTCACCTATGTGTTTTCCTGGTTCAAATGGTTAATTGGTATACCTGCACTGTCTGGTGACCAAGGCAAATCCACCAGGTGTAACCAAGATTGGCTTGGCAACACAGCAATGTAAGGGATAGTGTCAAATAAAGGTACAAGAGATGGGAGCAATAGGAGATGCAGTGGGTGTCTGCCCTAAATAATGGCAAAGACAACTTAGTGTGAGAGAAAAAGTTTATGTTTAGGATGAAGAAGAGGGTAACAGATAGGAGTTAGATAACAGGTTAGTGTAAATATATAAACTAGTCAAATATTCAACTTTTTACCTCTACTTTTATTTTTATTTTTTTAAAGGCATTTTTTAGCCATGAGTATTATTATATTGTTTTATATACAATAACCTCAGCATGGCTGTCCTGGTTGCAACTCTATCCACCTCATACTCTCCAAACCACTAAATGTATCCATTGTCACCACCTCACTATACCATTACTCTGTCTCTAATATCGCTTAGAAGGAATTAAGTTCTGCAGTGCATATTATAATAAAAAAAGAAATTAGCTTACATATACACCTTGCAGCATGAAGTTCAGTGGTGGTATATTGAGCTGCATAGAAAGGTTTTCGCTAGTGTCACTCAGGACTCACCAGAGTGGCATAAGCAACCACAGTTGCCACCATATCATAAGACCTGACAAACAGCATACTTTCTGGTTCCATCTGCTGCCAGAATTCCTTTAGAAGCAGGGAAGAGGATATAGGCAGGTTGTCAGGGTGTACCACAGGCATACGGTGATCTTTTGAGAGAAAGCTATGTAGAGCCATTCCATTTGCTTACAAATGCTGAAAATGGCGAACTGGCATGAAAAAGCATCACAAAAGTCCAGATTTGATGCTGCAGTCAAATCCGTGTGGGAATTGGCAAGCCTTTGTACATAGTTTCTGCAATAAATACGAGAAGTTTGCAAGGAAAAACGTTTCCTCTTCACACACCCTTTGTGGTTACTTCACCTTTTTCCATAATTGTATTATTCAGTCAGAGCTTTAAACCACCTTTCAACATTCTAAGGTTGATAAGAGTCAGGAAGAACATTAGAGGCAGCCTCGCTTAGAGGGGTTTTAAAGGTCCTTGCGGAGCTGGTGTTATTTGTCATACAGAAAACTCAATTTTATAGATGCTTGCTAATTTTTGCTAGCTACTGTTTGCGCATACATTTAAGTTTCACATATCTTAATCCATCTTGATTAGTCAGCCTTTTCTTTCACTCACACACCCTTTTTATGGTCCTTTGTATTGACTTTTGTGAGCATAATACCGTTTTGCAAGTAGGTGTCCCTTGCTGCACATAAACAAATTGAAAATGCCAGTTTGAAACTTACATGTGTGCTGCTTCATGCAGCACACATGCAAGTTACAAAACGGCATTTTAAAAAATGGTTTGTTTATGTACAGTAAGGAACACCTTCCTGTACATAAACGTACAATGGCATTTAGCTTTTTCCATGTGTGCTACACAAGGTAGCACACATGGAAAAAGCAAAAACGAGGAGAAATAAAGCATTTCTCCTCGTTTCGCCAACTTAAGACCAGGGTTTTCCTGGTCTTAATTTTGGCGCTACCTCCTATTTACGCTGCCCTTGTGAATAGGAGGCAGCGTCAAAGTCAAAGGGGGATATTCTCAAGGACTTATCGCCGAGTTAGCGGCACTTTATCCCAGCCAAAGTGGTGATAAATCCATCGCACTATTCCCAAGCTGGTGCTAACAGCCAACATCACCAGTTTTTCTGCGATAGCAGCCGCAAAAAACATCGCCACAAATGATCCCGGCAACTAACGCTAATGATATGCAGAGTAGGCGTTCCCGTGCAAAAAGCCGCGAAAACACCACTTCGCAACATTCTCAACGACCAGCCAGATCGGCGATAAGATTCAAAAACATGCGATAAGGTGCGTTAGCAGCAGGGATTTAACACCTGCTCTTACCTGGTGTTAAGTCGGACGACAACCTGCACCATAAAAGGGAGCCCAGCCCACAGCCACACCAGAAGAACAACAGATGCCATGGAGCTACTGATCATGCAGCTCGGAACCCCAAGAGGGCCACAACACCCACCGCCACCATCCCCAGGCCCGCCACCCCCCCAGGACCCCCCCGCCCCTCCCGGACTACCACAGAGGCAGCGCAGACAAAGACAGCGGACCTTCAGAAAACGCACAAGCCTCACAGACTTAACACCAGAGGATGTCATTGCCCACTACAGGCTCAAAAGGACAACCATCCTCCGCATCCTGACCCTCATTGCCCAGGCTGACGGTACCAACACAGCGGACTACCAACATCCCTCCGCAGACATAGCTGCTGGCTGTGCTGCACCTGTTGGCCTCTGGGACCTTCCAACCAACAACTGCCAGGGTCAGAGGAGTCTCACAGCCAGCCCTATCCAAGTTCCTCACACCTGTCTTGGATGCCATCATCAGCTTGGTACCCCAGTACCTTCACTTCCCCCACACTGCGCAGGAACAGTTGGAGACCAAGCAAGGCTTCTACGCCATAGCTGGATTCCCAAACGTGTTGGGGGCAATCGACTGCACACATGTACTCCTCGTGCCCCCTGCCACCACTGCACACAATTACCGCAACAGGAAGCACACGCATTCCATCAATGTACAGGCAATAGTGGACCACCGGGGACTCTTCACCAATGTCGTCGCCAACTACCCAGGCAGTGTGCATGATTCCTTCATCTTCCGACAGTCCATCATCAACCAGCGCTTCCAGGATGGCACCTATGGAAATGCACTGCTCGACGGTAAGTAACAACTGAACACACCTCAACTCCACCAACATACAACTCACAACTCTGGGAAGGCACACATTACAAAATCACATACAACATGACCACCAACATGCCCACATACCAGACACGACAACACAACTTACTGTGGCAACCTGGGCTAGCCAAGTACACAAGCCATCAACGGCATGGCACCTCAGCCACATAATTGCAGAATGTGGGGAGAGGTGGGAACCAGGCATGTGCGAAGGAGGCAAGTGACCCATGAATAAGAATGTACACAATGCCAAGTGTGGCGTGGATGTGCTGGACTGACTTGAGTCTGCAGACCACAGACATTTCCATGTCGACATACATTGCTGGTGTTTGGAGTGTACTGGACAGTGGACGCAACCATGTTACCTCAGCCAGTGGGGAAGATCGCGGAAATGTAGCTTGTTACGTCCCCCCCTGTAAGTGTGAGCGGAGTGGGCTGGCGTACGACAGTCCAGCGTAGGGGTGTGGATAATCACCCCGGGGCTCTGGGCGTGGTTAAGTTTTGGGCTTGCCAAGGAAGTACCTAATGCGTGTGTCTCTGTTGTAGTGTCGGCGCCACCCGTCCCGCAATGGACAAAGTTGCAATGTAGCATGCCCACGGAGTGTGGGATCAGCCGAAGGGATAAACGAAGGAGCGCAAGCCCGCTCGGGGTCCGGGATCATACATGCCAACTGTTGTGTGTGTATCGCTATTAGCGCAGCAGAAGCCAAAGGTCTAGCCTCAACCGCATCGCGAGTTCAGCCAGCCATGAACTCTACATCTGTGTCCGCCCTATCCTTACCATAGGCCTACACACACATGGCCGCCCACCTTCAACGCACAACATCACAGTGTCGTTGTCAGGCTTGTGGACATGCGCAGACAGGCATGACAATGGTGTGTCGTAGGAGTGCAAGTGATGCAACCGCGCAGCGCACACAAGTAAATAGGCTCGGGGAGGGAGGAGCAGCAGTGAGGCTACGTAATACACATTGATGGCGCTCATTTGCTACAAGCAGTACATATCAAACAGGAATCACTAAGTCACACATATCACACACCAATAAACTAGTGAGCCTGCCAGCACATCATGCTCAACCAACTATTGACTCATATCACAGGTGATCAAGGATATGCACTCTGCCCTTGGATGATGACACCCCTCCGATCCCCGAACACACAGGCCCAGAGGCAGTACAATTGGGCCCACAAACGCACCAGGGGCATCGTGGAACGCACATTTGGCATGTTGAAGTCACGTTTCAGGTGCCTGGACATCACAGGTGGAAGGCTCCTGTACAGCCCAGACATTGTGTGCAAGATCATCGTTGCATGTTGTGTGTTGCACAACATATGTGTACGCACCAATGCCCCATGGATACAAGTGCCAGATGCACCGGACGATGATGAGGAAGATGAGGCAGGTGGACCACACCCCACTGCAGCAGCAGCAGGAATAGCCCGTAGGAACAACATCATTGACAATTTCTTCACATGAGGACGTCACATTGTGACAGTCCTTAGCAATCATGGGATAGTACAAAATGACCACAGGCACAGCATGTGCAAATACATTCATTACAACACACATTCCGTGAGTGCATGTCACTCCCCTGTACAAGCACATCACTCTGACAAGTGTAAGTGCAACATGTAGTGCCAACAATCTCTAAAATGGAAAATAGATGGTGGGTGTGTCACCTCTGTACAGAGAGGCTGTTCAGGGTGTCACGTATTCGAAATGCCATTTCTGTGTGTCAAAGATAGTACGGAATCCCACTCATCAGCGTATCACATGTGTCCAATATCATTACATAGAGGCTGTCATTTGTGACCCACAATTGACAACAGGGCTTCTTCTGGGGTCAAATATGTACCACCATGATGCAGGGATGTACCCTGTGAATCAAGTCCCACAACATGAGCAACATGGACGTAAGGGGGAATAACTGCCCCTACATTCGTCCATGCTTTCATACTTGATTAATCATAGACATGACACATCTGTGTGTATTGGAATGTATTATTCACGTTCAGTAGAGTGTTGAAGCTGTCTCAGTGCTGGGCCATGCAAACACTTTACAATGTTGCCCCGTGGAGGGCCAGCCAGAGTCCTTTAGGGATTGACAAGTTACTCGGAAGAGGAAGTGTCCAGTCCGCAGTCTGATTGCTGTGTCATTGGTAAGCAAACAAAGTATGGTAGTCCATGTCGAGGTCCAAGGTTATTGTCGCAGAGTGTATCGGGGGACAGTGGAAGGTGTAATTCCAGGGCATGATGCAGAGGGCAGAAGCAAGCAGTAATAAGCCATATGGCGGAGATGAATGCTACTGCTTCCTTCTTACCACTAAGGCAGATTCATCCTCATCTTCGTCCTCTGACATTTCATGTGCCTCACATGAAGGGTGGTGGTGTTTTGTCTGCAGCACTGTGTGACACTGACACATCAGGGGCCGGAGATGTGGATGTAGAAGTAGCAGCAGCATTCATCTGCGCAATGTCTTGTGGCATCACTCCCATGATGAGGATCTGCAGGGCATGGAAGATCCCATCTACAGCTTGCTCGTGTGCAGCCGTGGTAGCCATTCTTTGCCCCTGCATCCGACCATGTTCTCCATGACCCTCCTCATGTTTCCCAACTCATGGATGACATCGCTGTAGCCACTCTGACTAGACAGTTGTTGTTGTCTCCGAGTCCTGACTCCAGCAACGCCAGCCATGGATTGTTGGAGGGCATGGGGCGGACTGTGGGTGTCGGTTAGGGAGTGTAAGTGGTCCCTGATGGGACTTAGACACCCACGTATGGCATCCAGTTTGGCTGCCATGTGGTGGAACCCCACCCGCACCTGTTCAGCCAGCTCCTTCTGGCAGTCTAACACACAGTGTTGGAACGCCATGTGTTCTTCGGTGAGGTGCTGGGAGCCAGACGTGGTGGTGGGTGCTGCCTGCTGTGTGGTCTGTGCAGGGGGTGGGCTCACCTCGATGGTGCTGGGCTGCCCTGCTACTGGAGGTGGAGTGCGAAGGTTGTCCATGAACCGTTGGAGTTCGTCGTAGTTGATGTCCTGGGGCTCGTCTCCATCATCACTGACGTGATGTAGGGTCTGCTCTGCAGGAGGTGTTGATTGTCCCTCTGCAATGTAAAGGGGAGATGCAGTTTCACAGTGTGTTCCATGTATGTTGACGCATTGGCGAAGTTTACATACAGACTGCATGACAATGTACATTGTGACTGTTTGTGAGGAGATGCCTATTTGATGGGGGACAGTGGACATTTGTACTACATTACGGATGTGAGGTTGTACTCGTACATTGTCATCTCACAGTTTCCTGCTATGCCAGATGTGATTGGCCATTTTGTACACACATGCGGCACCAGTTGTGTCCTGTGTTCTGTTGTGAAGGTTTTGCAGTTTGTACCACATTGTTGTCAATGTTGAGGTGCTCAGATTCTTATGTGTGTGTGCTGCATTGTGGGTGAGTCGCCACTGCAGCTCTGATTTGTCTGCCCCTTATCCCTTTCATGCGGTGTGCCTTTGACTTCTGTGCTTCTACAGTGCTGAGATGTTGCGGACTCGGGTGAATTGGGCTCTTGGTCATGTTGTGACTCTTGGGCATGGTTTGTCTGCAGATGTGTTGTTGACGTCAGGGGTTGTTTGTGCACGTGGATGTGTCAGAGTGTGACCTGCTCCTTTCCGGATGTGGTCCACACTCAGTCACCTCAGTGTTGTGGCGTGCACCATGTCATGATAATTGGACTGCAGCCATGCTAATCATCATGCAGTGTCACTTGCATTGTCAGTGTGGCTCACGGACCCGCAGCTTTGCTGGGTTCAGCACATGTGTATGGGTTTGTTGTGAGATTAGTGATGTGTGGGGAGGGCCCCCTCCGGGCACATTGTCGACGGGGGCCTATTTGCTGTTTCTATGTGTGCTGCAGTATGCCAAGGTGATCAGGGACATGATCCAGAGTCATTGTGGGTGTGCAGTGTGCTGTACTTAATTGTGCATGTGTGCCATTGTGCCCATCTCCCCCCGTCCCCCCAGTCCCTGGTCGGTAGTCACCCTGTGGATGTTGTGTCAGGTCATGTTGAGCAGTGTCCGGATCCACTACTCCTGGCACCGTATCCCGACTGATGACTGTGGCCACCATTTTCTCCATGCCATCCAGCTCCTGGTGTGCCGCTGGACCCCCACCTCCAATCTGCGTTGCTGCTTTCATGTTGGCATCGTGTTTATTCTTGGTTTTGCCCTTCACATCATTCCAGCGCCTCTTGACCTCTTCCATTGTCCTCCTCAACTCTGCAACTCCATTCACATGGTCCAAGATAGTCTGCCATGTTTGCGTCTTTGTTGCCAATGACACGTTGGAGGTGACGAACAGTTGTTGGTAGTGTTCTATCACCTCCGTAACGATGATCCAGTTTACCTGCGGACTGAACCGCGTCTTCCTCTTCCTCTTCTCCTTGGCCTTCCCCGACCCAGAGGTTCGTTGCTGGTCGTCTGTGGGGCTTGTGGGGTTCGTGTTGTCCTCTGCACTCGGTCCGGGTGCCTCCATGGTGCTCCACAGTTACATTTTTTTTTCTCTGCTTTTGTAGTGCATTTTCCCGCATGACGCGTGGGAATCGCAGGCCTGTCGCTGGTTATGGCTGATTTTTGTATCGCGATTTGGGACATCGCAACTTTTTTTGCGTTCGTGTTTTGCATTTTTTTCGGCATCACATTAATTTTAACGCGGGCATTTGGCGCGTTATTGTGAGACTATCGCATGGTGCCGCCGGGTTGAGAATACAGCGTTAACACAGTATAATTTTCCCGCGATAGACTGCGATGTGCAAAGTTGCGTTAAGCTAATTTTGCGATAGTTAACACACGTTCTTGAGAATATCCCCCAATGGGTGTTGGGGTGGAACGCCCATCACAACACCCACTGCACGCCCCTTTCACGCTAAACACAGCGTGAAAGGGGGCCTTATTCACAAGGCAGCGTTAAGCCACATTAAGTGGCTTAACGCTGCCTTGTGAATAAGGCGAGGCCCCTAACGCCACCACAACATCACTGAAAGTGACGTTATGGTGGCGATAGGGGCTTGTGAATATGCCCCTATGTTTGTTAGATAAACTATTACATCTTCAATTTAGACTTCGCTATCCGTGCAAAACTCTTTTATGCTAATTACATTGTTTCATGCATGAATATATACATTTACATATACATTTCAATAATCGGTCTATTTTGTATTTCTTATTATGCGTTCACACAACATTACTTTCGAGAACATCCCATCTGAGCTTCTATTGCTTTTAGTTTCCCAAAACTCTCATACTAATGTCAGATTTGCCCTCCTTATAGCTGCGATATCGAAGAAAATGCAGCACGTGTCGTCTATTTTGCTTCATAAATGGGTGGTTTATGTAAAAGGAAAACATGTCCAGACAAAAAATTAAAAAAGAAGCAACAGAGCACATACCAGCTTCTAAAAATAATTCATTGTTTTTAACTTCTGAATCTTAAGACCACAGTAGAGAAGATTACTATATGAAAATGTGCTGAGAGATATTTGGGTGTTTCCCGCAAACAAAGGTTCTCCTAAAGGCATCAGTGAACACTCTACAAAACATTTGAAGATTTGGTAGCGCTCATATTTTAGCTCCTTACGTTTAGTGTACAATCACTAGAAACTCTTTGCCCCAACAAGCTTCAAGCAATATTTCAACCTATCCCGAGAAAAGCACAGTTCCTGGTTATACCTATCTTTTGCAAAGTGGCAATTTGCATGAAGGTGCCAATTTTATGAAAATATACTGACCATTTCTGAATAAGATAGCAACTGTTTTGCTAAACAACATGGATTTATGTATGAGTGAAATACTAGAGATCCATACTTCTGACCTCCCCACAACGGGTATGTGTCCCACACTTCATAATTTATCTTGATCACCTGATCACAATTGGTTACTTTAGGTACACAAAACCGACACAATAGAGAAATGTTCCTGGCTTGAAGGCACCCTTTCACACCAATTGAGATGGACGTAGTGGACTGCACTGTGTTTTATCTGTGCTATATGTAACGAGATTGTACACATTCCTAACTATAAGGAGCAAACGTTATTGTACACTATATGTAATTTGAACCCATATTGTGGATAATGAGTGATAGCGGGGCGCTGCACACATATGTAGGAATGCAAGAATGTTTGTTAATCTCTTAAACACCTTATCAAACAGATAAAAAAAATGGGTGTAAAAAACACGTGCCATACCAATATAACCGCTGAGTTATTAAACCTGGAACAAAGATATCAGAGACTGTATTACACAAAGTGCCCTGGGATGCGCAACTGGCGTATGCGCCCATTTTGTGTGCCCCCGGGCACTTTGGTATTACAGAAGGGGCCACAGAAGCTTGTGCAACCCCTTCGAAGCCCGGGCCGGGGAAGGCGAAGCCGGACCCAATGGAGGCCCGGGACAAACTCCGCCCGGGGGCGGGAAGCCCTCCCCCCCAAAGGGCGAGAGCCCGCGAAAGGAGGGCGACCAGGATTGGTCACCCCAGGGCGGTAGGTGGCCCCCCCAATCAGGGGGCTCAATAGTAAGCCGCGAGGGAGTTTAAGAAGGGCGCAAAAGGCCACCCTATGCACATACTCCCCCCTCGCTGAAGAAAGGGAACATGAATCCCACCCACCCACTCCAAATGAAAGGCGGGCGTCGCAGCGGCAGGGATAGAGGTGAGGCGGAGAAAACCCTAGAATGATAGAAAAAGGAGATAAATTGCTAGAGGTAGATGGAAGGCTCACACAGTGTCCTTGGGATGCCTCACGGCAGGGGCACTGAGGGAGCCAGTGATGGCAATCAGCCACAGACAGAGTAGATGTGATGCTCCCGCTGGGCCCTTGGGATGCCTCACGGCAGGGGTACCAGAGGGAGCGAGATGTCAGAAATCAGCACCAGGCTGAATAGATGAAGTGCTCACACAGTGTCCTTGGGATGCCTCACAGCAGGGGCACTGAGGGAGCCAGTGGGGGCAATCAGCCACAGTCAGAGTAGATGTGATGCACCTGCTGGGCCCTTGGGATGCCTCACGGCAGGGGTTCCAGAAGGAGCGAGATGTCAGAACTCAGCACCAGGCTGAATAGATGAAGTGCTCACACAGGGTCCTTGGGATGCCACATGGCAGGGACCCGGAAGAGCAGGGAGGGGCCAAGAAGGGGGTCGAAGGCGTGCGGGACGGCACTTGCAGCCCAGGCTGGTCCTGACGGACACCCACCAAATCGGTAGCAAGTTGAAGCCTAACACCGCGGAAACAATGGCCCAGGTGGTTGGGCCCCTCCCCAGAGATTGGCCTGCCTGAAGGCAGACAATAAACAAGAATGGACTAAAAGGACTATAAATGCAAAGACAATATAAGTATCAGCATAATGTTATGCATGAGCAGGAAATTGGCAATATGTATAAATGTTATGTTATAATAAACTGCGACCTTTTAAGGCACCAAGCATGTGGTCACTGGTGTATGTCAGAGGTGAAGAGGGACCCAGTTGGAAAGTTTGGAAAGGGTGGGGGAGGTGACTCGCCGCCTGGGAGGAGTTTGTAATACTAATAGTGCTGACCCACAAGTAGCACTAGCACTATCTTGAGAGGGCATTCATTCATTTGCATGGGAATCTGTTTTCCTCTGCGCCCGCGCCGTATTATAGACATGAGTGCAAGGGCGAAGAAGCTATCAGGAGGTGCATTGAAAGTGCACCATAAAAAGGTGACATACTTTCAGTGGGCCCCATGATGGCTGCCCTCTGGAGGGGAGAAAAGGGTTCCAACGGACCCTACAGATATCCCCTTGCAGGCGGGTGTAGTCACTCACTGCATCCGCCTACAAGGCGATCACTCTTGAAAGTGCAGATGGCATGCAGTCTGCACTATGAAACACAGAGCAGTTTTAAACACCTGCTTCATATTTCAATTCAATGCACTGCCCCCAGGGCAGCGCGGGGACGCAGCTGCCCTGATGTCAGCACATTCAGCATAATAGGACACACTTTTTCTGTTTGTGCCCGGAGCACCTTTTGAAATCTGCACTGTGGCGCAAATAGGGAAAGTGTGCCTTGTGCATAATACGACCTCAGGTGCCACTGGTTATTTTGCTTCATTGTCTGGACACATACTTTAAAATAGCCTAGTGCCAGTTCTTCTAGGCAATTGTAAAACTTTATTACATAACATATCTATTAACTTTTGAGTGACCCTGTCCAAGACTATGGGCCCGATTCTGATGCGGGTTGGAAAAGCTTCCCGACCGAGGGCCTGATTCTGATGCGGTTAGGAAGGCCTCCTAAAGGCATTTGCTCCTTCCAAATCGGATCGGTAACGTGTCTTCCCGACCGAGGGCCCAATTCTGATGCGGTTAGGAACAAATGTTCCCATTGAAGTCAATGGGAGTTCAACCAAATCGTATCTGGAAGCATCCGGATGCATCCTACTCCGCCGGTCGGACTTTCCCGATCCGAGTGGGTCGGACACCATTTCCCAACCGATTCGGTCGGAAAGCTTTTCCAACCCGCATCAGAATCGGCCCCTATATGTTTAAGAAGGGTACAAAACAGAGGCATCTTCATTTGTTGAGTGTCACACTTGCCCATTTCTGGAATTCTTTAACATAGAAGTCCAGCCTTGATCTCATAAACAAGGCATACAAATATTAACTTGGTCAAAACACATACAATATTTATTCTGATATTCCACTCAATGCTGAAACATGTTCTAGCTTAACATACATCAAATTTTAAGCTCTAACCCACAGCCAGCATATAAGAAAACTAAGAACCTGTGTTAAATTTGAATTCCTAAGCTAGGAAAATGTTCTACTCCCTCTTATTTGGGAGGGCAAGCATGGTGACATTGATCATCCTTCTAAGGTTTCTCTTTCTATTATGATCTATTTTGGCCTGTTTGTCATTCATTTTCTCTAAGTGGCACCCATAGCAGAGTTGTACAAATGATTGTGGGCACTAAGCCAAAGCCGGAAGTTACATGGCTGAGACTCAAAATTTCTTTGGTTGGCTTAGGACTACTCACTTTTATTGTTACTGGTGGCAACAGGTCAGTTTCTAGCACAGCTGTGTTTGACATTTGCCCAGGAGGGTTACATCCTTTTCTAATTTTCACAATCTAATAAGTTCCATTTCAACTTATTCTGTGTAAATGTATCGTATGTACATATTGCAAAAGTCAGGCATGGACCTCGCCCATTTCATCCTACATAGTAACTCCGAGTTCTAGATTTCTGAACGAAGGCTCTGCATATAGGTTCATATTATTAAAAGACAGAAAACCCTCATATCCCTTAATTATGCTGAATAAAAAGAGAAATTACAAATGTCAGCTGTTAACTATATAGACTGAGGGCAAGCAGGTGGTATGCATATGAATGAGGGATTGTAGTTAGGGACCATGCCTCACAATATAGGATGCTTAAAGGTCTGAGTATTTGATGATTATATGCTTTGCTATTAAACACACACATGGTGATGGGAGGAATGCTTGCAATAAGTCTAACCACTGGCAATAGCTTGGGCCAGCATGCCAACTCATCGTTCTTTTGCCCACCATGTCACATCAGTTTGGATCTAGCCATATTCAAAACAGTCTTGACCATGCACCAATATGAAGGCCCTTACTGAACTGGAACACAAGCAACCCAAGTCCAGTTTTGCCATGATTGGACCTCATCAGCAATGTGTAGCTTGGCTCTAGTGGCACAGTGAGCACATTACCCATGTCTGGGCATACCCTTGCCATAACATCAAACACAAAAAAGGTGATGGGAGGAATGCTTGCAATATGTCAATTGGCAGTGGTTAGCCAAATTCAAGCATTCCTCTCATCACCTTTGGTGTTTGTTGTATGATTTGGCCATACAATTTGTTTTCCAAAGATATTCCCCAAAAATATTTTGGGAAATAAAATAGAATAAATGAGCAAGTTGATACGAAGATGACATAGTCTAAAAAACAATGCCAGATGGCTGGGAAGACCATGAATTGATCACTAGGTGGTTAGCCTTTTAACAGACGTTAATTTTGAACTTTCACCTAAATAAAGTGCTAAAGTCTGGTAGTTGTAATCCTATGACCACAATGTGCAGTACCACAATTTCTTCCGATTTTTAACACCCTGACGCTTACTGACATATTGCATCAGTAGATGAAAGGAGACCAAACTGTCAAGATTGTTGTTCCGGTTCATCCTATTGTATAGCTTACTAACAATGAATTAAAGGCACAATCATGAATGTGTGAAAAATGTACTAAAGGAACATAAAGTTATTTCAAAACTCTTATGTACATTATTTACTTTTAAAACAATTTTGCCCCTTTGGAAACAATGTTGCCGTAGCTATAATACAGCTCATAAAAGTGCGGGTGGAGATTTACTTCTCTGCATGAGCGTACTTTCATAACATTTTCTGTTCACAGGCATTCAAAGAAGTCTGCTTGGAAAGCTGTGCCAGCTTTTCAGTTGTCCTGCGGGGAATGTCATGTGACTTTTTTCTTTTATCCTATGGTCTTCTCTTCTCCTTGTACGGCATTTCCATAGCAGAGAACTTAACACAGGGGCTATGAAACCTCCTATGTAAATGCACATTTTTTCTCGGTGGGGAATACATTTTTCTCCAGAGAAAGCTCTTCACCAGCTACACCGGAGAGCCTGGAGGTAATCCATTCCTCTTTCTGTCTTGGAAAGGGACTTATATCTTCATCCATTTACTGGACTGAAATGGGTTGTGGACAAGTTTGGTAATGCCCACTTATGTACATATTGGTGGGCATTTCATAACTTCCAAGGCAAAACACGCTTTGGGACATCCTCTTGCCACTCCTTGAGTGGTATTCATTATTACTGATTTATCCATACTTGTGGAGAAGAAATCTGAACTAGCAATGCATTTGCTGTGTGGTTTGTTGTTTATTGTGTCGATGACATGAACCCTGGCACACAGGGTGTGTAGCCAGACCTAAACAGGTGTAACGTCTTTACAGTATACGTATACTAGTAAAAATCCCTTGCATTGCACATTTGAAGAGCTCATTCTAGACAAAGTAAGCGGAAACAGAGAAGGAGATGCTACATCAGCAAGGATTTGTTAAGAAAAAGAGTAATACTTCTGGAACCATACAAATACCTGAGAACCTGAAGTAGTACAGCCAATGGTAACTTCACAAAGAAGGAAAGATGGCATTAAAAATGCAATACTTAGAAGGTAGTTGAAAACCAGCGAAACAGGACTAGGATGAAAACTTCACAAGGAAGCAAAGGTGGCATTAAAAATGCAATACTTAGATGGTAGTTGAAAACCAGTGAAACAGGACTAGGATTGTTTCATTTTATCATATTAATCTTGTGAAATAATGCGGAAGCCTGCTTTAAGCTTCCAAGGGGCATATTCACAAGGAATCAACTCCGATTTATCGCCACCTTAACGCAACAAAAGTGGAGATAGATTTAACACCCCATTCACAAGCTGGTGAAAACTGCAGACAACGCCAGTATTCCCGCGATAACTGCCCCAAAATCTAACACCACGGCGGACACCACCAACTAACCCTAATGAGATGCAGAGTAAGCGTTCCTGTGCAAAAACACACGAAAAAACAACAACACCACTTTCACAACGAACTGACAGAACTGCGAAGCGAACCAAAAACAGGCGATAAGCCGCGGTAGCCGCAGGTATTTAACACCTGCCTCAAGCAGGTGTAAAGACGGACGTCTACCTGCAGTAGGCAACGGAGCCCCGCACACAGCCATACCCGAAGAACAAACGACGCCATGGAGCTACTCTACATGCAGCTCGGAGCCCCAACAGGGCCACAACCCCCACCGCCACCCCCCCCAGGACCGCCACCACCCCCAGGACCCGGACCAGCCCCCCCCGGACCACCACAGAGGCAGCATAGAGTAAGACAGCGGACCTACCGATAACGCACCACTCTCACAGACCTAACACCCGCAGAAGTCATTGCCCACTACAGGCTCAAAAGGACAACCATCCTATACATCATGACCCACATCGCCCACAGGCTGACGGTCCCAACACAGTGTAGAACAAACATCGCTCCACAGACAAAGCTGCTGGCAGTGCTGCACCTGTTGGCCTCTGGTACCTTCCAACCAACAACTGCCAGAGTCGGAGGGGTCTCACAGCCAGCCCTATCAAAGTTCATCTCACCTGTCCTGGATGCCATCATCAGCTTCATACCCCAGTACCTTCACTTCCCCAACACTGCGCAGGAACAGCTGGAGAGTAAGCAAGGCTTCTACGCCATAGCCAGATTCCCGGCCGTGTTGGGGGCAATCGACTGCACACATGTCCCACTTGTGCCCCCTGCGGATACTGCACACCACTACCGCAACAGGAAGCATACGCATTCCATCAATGTGCAGGCAATAGTGGACCACCGGGGACTCTTCACCAATGTTGTCGCCAACTACCCAGTGTGCATGATTCCTTCATCTTCCGACAGTCCATCATCAACCAGTGCTTCCAGGATGGCACATATGGAACGGGACTGCTCGTTGGTAAGTACCAAATCAACACACCACACATCCCACAGCCACCAACGCACAAAGCACAACTGTGGGGATGCACATGTGACCAAACCACATCCGACATGTCAAACTACACGACAACCTACCAGACACGACTACACCACTCCATGGTCATCCTGGGCTACCCCTGCACCCAATACAGACTTCACATGGCACCACATCCACACAACAGCTGAACGTGTGGAGATGCGGAATGCAGCCATGACACATGTGAGGCACTGCTCTGCCCTCATGACCCTACCCCAGTCTCCCGCAGGTCAGCATGGAGAAGTGTGGCTCAATGGTTAGGGCGGCAGACCCTGATGCAGAGATCTGGCCCGGGACCAGGGTTCAATTCCCGCCTCGGCGGGTCTTGGGCTCAATTTCCTCGGACCTGATAATTCTCGCCTCGGTGCCTATTCTAATCATGGGTCCCACTCTGCAACTCTGGGCAATAGCTTGCTTAATCTCCACAACGGCCCCAACAGCGCTGGGATGCCTGGCTTCACCCTGGGGGTGCCCAGGAGTGGACATTTCACAGGGAAAAGCCAGGAAGGGTTCCACAGCGGTATGCGTACAGCGCCTGGACACCCCTTTGGGGGTATGGGTGCGCTTTACAAGTACAAATTTCATCCCGTGGCGGTGGGCCCGTGTCAGCCGCTGTGCATCTGGGGCGACTAGCCCTGTGCGACTCGAGTCATCCCCCCTTGTAGTTCTGACATTGCATGTCTGTGTGCCTGTTGACTGTTGGTGTAGTTGCCAGCACCAGCTACTCCCTGAGGGCTGGCTTACACTCACCCCACACACAGCCAGCACAGGAGTCACTAAATTGGTGGGCCTGCCATCACATCCTGCCGAACCAAGTATTGACTCTTTTCTCCCTGCACTGTCACAGGTGATCAAGGATATGCACTCTGCCCTTGGATGATGACACCCCTCCGGGACCCGAACACACCCACCCAGAGGCAGTACAATGCGGCCCACATACGCACCAGGGGCATCGTTGAACGCACATTTGGCGTGTTGAAGTCACGTTTCAGGTGCCTGGACGTCACAGGTGGAAGGCTCCTGTACAGCCTGGACATCGTGTGCAAGATGATCGTTGCATGTTGTGTGTTGCACAACATCTGTGTTCGCACCAGGGCCCCATGGATCCCAGTTCCAGAGGTACCGGACGATGATGGTGGTGATGGGGCAGGTGGCCCACATCCCACTGCAGCTGCGGCAGGAATGGCCCGTAGGGACTCCATCATTGACACTTACTTCTCATGAGCACATCACATTGTGACCGTCCGTGGCATTCATGGGACAGTGGTAAATGTCCAATTGCACTGCATGTGTGAATAAAACATATTTGCAGGTTACAGGTTGGAATTGTACATTGTCATGTTACATATCCCTAGGGTTTCAGATGTGATTTGCCAGGTTGTGCACATTTTCCGAACCAGTTTTGTCCTGTGTTCAGTTGTGGAGTTGTTGCTGTTTGTACCGGGATGTTGTCAATGTCGAGGTGCACTTCTGTTTATGTGCGTATGCTGCATGGTGGGTGTGTCGCTCCTGCGGCTCTGATTTGTCTGCCACTGGTCTCTTTCATGCGGTGTGCCTGTAGGTTCTGTTCTTCCATGGTGCTTGGATGTTGTGGTGTGCATGTTGTCCTCTGCAGTTGGCCAGGGTGCATTCGTGGTACTCCGCTGTTGATGTGTCCCTTTTAAACTGGTTCATCCAAGAGGGAAGTGTCAGAGAATTTGGCTTCCTCACTCTAAAGAGCTCAAACCTCCATTCTTCCTGTAATAGAATTTGGAGTCAAATGATAAATCTCCACTCTAGATTAAATTTCCGCTCTCCAATACCTACCATGCATTTCAGACATCTGGATAGACTCCTTAAAAACTCTATTGTACCTCTCTACCAACTCATTAGACTCTGGGTGATAAAATGAGCACTTCTTGTGCTTGTTTCCCCTTTGAGATGCAGAATTTTCATCTGTTGTGACATCAACTGCACCTGATTTTGTGTGAGAACAGAATCAGATAATATCTCTCTGCAAAACACCTCTTTAAGAAAAGTTATGACTTTACATGTTTCAATTCCTTAAGAAATATGTATCTCCGACCACCTGGAAAACATGTCCATTACATAATACCATCACATAATATTGGCCTGTTCTTTTGGTAACCGGACACAAAATGTCCAACACCACTTCATCCCATGGTCTCACTGGAAGATCTCTTATTACCATTAGGGGTGGGTGGAACTCCACGGAATTCGACACTGCGGAATTCCTCAGAGTTACAAAAATACTGTGGGGCAGATTTACAAGGACTGGCACATCTCTGCAAATCAGCAGGGATGCGCCAGTAAACTTGCGACACGCAAAACTACCCTTGCGCCACCACGGATGCTCCGCATTTACAATGCGGTGCGCCGTGGCGCAAGGATAGGCAGATGCATGTCGTATCTGCCGGCGTAAGGTTGGTGCAGTGCTGGAGTCGTGTCGCGGGCGCGACGCAACTCCAGCACTGTTCCAAAACGGCCTATCTTTAACATTCTGCGTCACGCCTTACGCCTGCTTCAAGCAGGCGCAAGGTTTTGACGCAGCGGCGTCAGAAAAGTGTAGATTTCACTCAGGCACTTTTCCGAGGCTTTCCTGCGACGGAACACCCACACTGCGACGGTACGCCCACATTATACCTGACGCAGGTATAATGTGGCGTAGGGGTTTACGGCGTGACGCATCTCCCTAGATGCGTCACGTTGTAAATCCGTCGCAGCGTGGTGCTTGCTTTACGCCGCCGCTGCGTCACATAAGTGACTCAGCGGCGGTGCAAATGTGTTGCAAGTGGCTTCTAAATCTGCCCCTTTGAGATTCCGTGGAGTTATGCCTACGCGCGGAAATATGCTATGTTATTCTATGCTGTGGGATTTGTAAACAGCATGGCGACCCATAGGCATCCCAGCGCTAGTTGAGAAAGTACTGTTCCACTAATGCCAGAGTTGTCACCTGGAGGGTCAGATCTTAAAAAGTCAGGCCTTAAGTTGTGTTTGAAAGCACAGCTCATTGTCCATGGATTGGATGGCCAATGGGAAGGAATTCCAGAGCTTGGTCGCAGTAAGGCAAAAATACCCTCCTCCGTTTCTCGCTCTTCTGATGGTGGAGATGGTAGCCAGGTGGGAGTTGGTGGATCTAAGTTGCCTTTTGGGGATGTAGGGGATAACAAGCTGGCATAAGATGGGCGGACCACACACCTGCAGGGCTCTATGTGTGATGCACAAAGCTTTGAATTCAATTCTTTGGAAAATTGGAAGCCAGTGGAAATCCACCAGACCTTGTGTGGCTGACTCAAACTTGGGATCCCTAACAGCATGTGTGCAACACCATTCGGGATGACCTGTAATTGTCGACTGCTTTGGGGACCCCTAGGTAGAGCGAGTTGCTGTAGTCCAGGTGAGAAAGAGTCAGTGCCTGGACTGATAGTTTGGTAGCCTGGGTTTCCATGGACAAGAAGTTATCCAGTCAAATCCCCAGACTTTTTCTTGCTGTTTTGGGGGCAGGAGGTGGGCCGAGACATACCCGGCCAGCCCAGGGCCCGTTGAGGAGAGGGATAGTTCCCAAGGATGATAAGCTCAGTTTTGCTCCGTTCAGCTTAAGACATGATTTATTCATCCAGCTGGCTACTAGCTACAGACATAGTCCCAGGGTGAGAGCTAAGGGGTCTAAGTCTGGGATGAGCGAGAAAACCAGCTGGATGTCATCCACATAGGAGACTATGGAAATCCCGAAGTGAGTTATATCAGCCAGGGGATGCAGATACACGTTAAACAACGTGGGGCTAAGACATGAACCTTATGGAACTCCACAGGCGACTGGAAGAATCTCAGAGGAGCAGGCCTTGTCAAAAACCTGAAATGATCTATCCTTCAGGAAGGAGCGTAGCCAGATCAGGGCTTTCCCTATGACACTGGTCTTATGGATCCTATCCAGGAGTATAGTATGGTCAACAGTATCAAAGGCCACGCTGAGATGAAGAAGTATAGTAGTAGCCGTACCTCCTTGATCTTGTCTCCTTTTAGCACCATCCACCTCCGAAAGAAGCGTGGTTTCGGTACTTTGGGGCATATTTACGAGGAAGTGGCGGAGCATGGCGTTATCCTCCTTGGCTTAACGCTGCGCTCCACAACTTCTGAAATGTAGGGCTGCCCCAAATTTACAACGATATGGTGCAGCCCTGTGTTTCCCCCTGCGCTGGTGCTAATTTCAGCTACCTAGCACCAATGCAGGCACCCTTGCACCATAGTGCAAAGGTGCCTGCGTTGCAGGGGAAGATTGTTTATGGGCAGGAAGGTGTTCCTTCCTGCACATAAACAATCGTTAAATGGCATTTTGTAACTTTTATGTGTGCTGCTTAATGAAGCACACATAGAAGTTGCAAGACGTCATTTTTTTTAATGACTGTTTATGTGCAGGAAGAGACACCTTGCTACACATGAACAACCAATGGTGATTCGCTGTTTCTATGTGTGCTGCACAACAGCAAAAGCGAGGAGAAATTAAACATGTCTCCTCGTTTCGCAAGGGCAAGACCAGGTTTTCCCTGGTCTTAATTTTGGCGCTGCCCCATATTTACACCACCCTTGTAAATATGGGGCAGCATCAAAATCAATGGGTGTTGCGGTGGAACGCCCACTACAACACCCATTGCTCTCTCCTTTCATGCTAAGCATAGCATGAAAGGGGGCCTTCATTACAAGGCAGCGTTAAGCAACATTAAGTGGCTTAATGCTGCCTTGTAAATAAGGCATAGCCCCTATCGCCACCACAACGCCCAAAAAAGTGACGTTGTGGTGGCGATAGGGGCTTGTAAATATGCCGCTTAGTTTGGGCCAAAAACCGGTTTGGGTGTGGTGAAGGAAGGAGTTGGCCTCAATAATTGAGAGAGCTGTTCATTTACATATTTTTCTGCTACTTTACTTATGTCTGGAAGCAGGAAAATTGGGTGAAAATTCCCCAGGCATGAGGCGTCAAGATTAGGCTTTTAAAGGATGGCTTTAACCATGGCATGTTTCCATGGCTGAGGAACCAATCCAAAGAGAGGTTGACCATCTCGAGCGGGGTGGGGAAAATGATTTTTGCTCCGATGGCAAGAATTCTGGAAGAGGGGGGGGGTCAATATCAAGAGGGGATCCAGATTTTATTTTGCTAAAAATTGCAGTAAAATGTTCCAAGGTAAGGGGGGAAATTCTGAGAGAGTAGATAGGGTAGTCTCCTTAATGTTGCTAAAAGGAGTCTACTTGAGGGTTTCCTCCACCTCTTGAAAGGAGAGGTGGATGTCTGATATTTTGATTTCAAAATAGGTGGGCACGACATTACACCTGTCGTTAGAGGGCTCAGATGGTGGTCCATTGCGATTGGGCTCTAGCAGTGCTTTAGTAATTTTAAACATCTTCCTAGGGGAGTTGGCAGCTTCATTGATTCTTGTCTCATAGTAGGAAGCTTTGGCAAATCTGATTTCTATATGGTAGGCCCTGACTCCTTCCCAGTATTTTATTTTTTCTGTTCCCCATAATCCTTCCTCCATTCTCTTTCGGCGGTCTGATGTTTTAAGAGCTCTAAGATGGAGGAGTACCTGGGGGGGGGGGGGGACTTATTTTTGTTTTTTTGTATAACTGTATTCTTGGGGATAATTTTATCTAGGGAGTGGTTTATCCATTCCGAGATCCTACTAATGGCGCTTGCGGATCAAAGCCCAGAGAGGGTATAGTATTTCTGAGAGTACATATCCAATTTTCTCAGTTTAAGTGAGACCAGCACCAGTCTTCCCAGACCATTGGTCTGGGGGGTGTATTCAGGCTCGGCATTATGAGGACAATTGGAATCAAATAGTGGTCAGTTCATAAGATGGGTAAAGGATCCCGGACCTGTAGCAAGGGATTATTAGTAAAAATGGCATTTAGCAGATGCCCATTAACTTGAGTGGGGCCCTATAATTTTTTAACCAATTGACTGGTGTCAAGGTTTGTCATAAAGCTGGTAGCTAGAGTATCTGTGGGCTCATCAAAGTACTGATTTAAGTCTCCTGGAACCATGAAGTGGGTTTTCTTGATTGCCGATCTGGCAAGAACCTCATGTACTGTCTGGGAGAATTGGCCTTTTGTACCCGGGGGACGGTAAATTAGGACTCCAGAGAACGTATGTGTAGGGCATAGGGAAATGGAAAATGTAAGGCTTTCACAATTAGCGAGTGGGGGGCATGTGTGAGGCAAGTTAGAGTGGACTTTAATATAATTCCAAGCCCACCACCCTTCCTGTCTTCTCTATCTCTGCATACAAAGTAATAGTCTAGGTTACGGCATGGACAATATCTGGCCCTGACTCCTAATGGAGCCAGGTTACCATAAGGAAGACTACATCTGGTTTTATGTCTTCCAAAAAAGAAAAGATATCCAACTTATGGCGTGGGAGCGATCTGCAATTTAGGAGGAACATTTTACAACCAGCCTTATTGGGGGGGAGTTCTAGGAGGCAGGGTCAAGTAGGGGAGTATAGGAGCAACACTTACATTTCAAGTTGCCTTTAGTTACGTTGATAGAGTTGGAGCACTTATCGTTGTAGGCCCCTCTGAGCTCAAGCAGTTGCTGTCTGGAATAAACCCCGGTATGGCGGTGAAGAGGGGAGGGGTTCCTGGCTCCCGGTCCCGTTCAGATGCAGACGGGCACTGACGGCCTTGTTTTTGGTGCACCTTTGGCATAACAGCGGTGCGTCAGCTGTTCGCCCGCTGCCCTGCGGTCATTTTATATTGTGAAACTCCAAACACTAGAGCACCGACCTACTTGACAACTCTATGGTTCTGAACTGTCTGGTAAAGTGCCCCGTGCACTTTACCAGAGAGTTTTCCCCTTAGTCACAATTCCCAATTCAACAATTGTCACAGAAATCCCCCCCAAAAATATTTAAAAAGTATTGTTTTTAAAACAAGATTATTTTAGAGGATTGACAGAATAAAAACAATTAAAACTGCTTTTCCGTCTGCCTCGCGCTGAGATGCAGCTCTTTCTCAGCTGCGCGTACGCTGACCTGCTGTCATTTATATTGTGAGAGTCCTACCACTAAAGCGCAAGCCTACTTGTCAACTCTATGGTTATGAACTCTCTGGTAAAGTGCCCCATGGGTATAAACATTTTCCCCTATAGTCGTGCTGCTCGACTGTGATTTAGCACTGAAAGTGCGTTCTGTGCTGATAAATCAGTGTGAAAGGCACTACACGGTGCACCAGAGTGTGCAGCTACTTGAGTTGATTTTGCTGCCACTCGAGTAGATTTTCTACTCGAGAGTTAGCCTTCTAACTGGGAACGGTTGCGACCGCCCATGTTTGAAACTCCCTCAGATGTTCTCCTATCGACCGAAAATTGCACTAAGGCACGCTAAATCTCACTTTCCAACTTATAGTTTTGGGGCGTGCATGAGAAAAAAGTCTGCCACATGGCGAATGGTTATTCCACCAATTCTGCCAGCAGAACAGAATATTCTGCCCACCCCTATTTACCATAGGCTGTACTTTAAGCTTACATACCTAGTTGCTGCATATACACTCCACACAATCTCTGACAGCCCTCTCCACCTGAGTATCCAACCATGACCACCAAAAATGCAACCTTATCCTCTCCTTCATTTGACATATTCCTATATAACCCAGATGAGATAAATTTATTAACAACTCCCTAACACAAATCAAAGGAATTAGCTTTGTTCCCCTTCACAACAAACTCTGTTGTGATGACAGTTCATTCCTCACCTCCCGAAACTTCAAACATTCAGAACTAACACCTTGTTCAGTTTTCCAACCAGCTTAGCAAGCTCCTTCAAATCCCTGTTATATGACCCTATCAATTTGCGAGTCGCAAATTGCGTAGTTTTGCGGCTCGCAATTTGTGACTCGCAAATAGGAATTTACAACAGTGTCTCAGACACTGTTTGCGATTCCTAATGGGGTCGCAAATTGCCTGCCTCATTAATATTTATGAGGCAGGTGCAATTTGCGACCCCATTAGGAATGGCTAGCACTCCCAGGGATGGTGGCCTGCTGGGGTCAGCAGACCACCATCTCTGTGACTGCTTTTTAAATAAAGCAGTTTTTCTTTTTTTAAATGCAGCATGTTTTCCTTAAAGGAAAACGAGATGCGTTTAAAAAAGAAAAATGAAACGCTCCTGTTTCATTTTTTAAGAGTAGGCTGGGTACCGTGGCACCACTGCCTCCTTTTAAAAAATATTTTCGCACACACTCACAAAGGGGAAGGGGTCCCCTGGGAACCCCTTCCAATTTGCGAGTGGCTTTTCACCTACTTGAAGTACGTGGTAAACTGCAAGTGTTTTGCTGACCGCAATTGCGGTCACAAAACAATCATACATTTAGTGCGAGTCGCTACCGACTCGCAAAATAGGGTTTGTATATGGGGCAGACCAATTTTGCGGTCGCAAACAGACCGAAATACGGTTTGTGACTGCAAAATATGGTTGAACACTTGGCCCTCAGTTCCTCCACTATTCTTCCCTAATCATGACACACATGATCTCACAAGCATTATAATCATTCAACTCCTAAGCTTCATCCATGCAATGCTCTTCCACCTGTGACTTGAAACAGACCAACCTAGACAGATAGTCTGACACACTATTTTATACTCTTGCAACGTAATCCACATGAAAATCTAAATTCTGCAGAGAAATCACTAATTTGCAAATTCTGCTAGAAATCACATCCATTTCTTTCTTACCAAACATGTCTATAAGCGGTTTATGATCTGACTTTATAATAAAACTGGTGCCCCACAAAGATCTATTAAGCTTACTGATGGCCCAGTATATGCAAAGACCTTCCTTTTCTATAACCGAATACCTGAGCTCCGGAACCTTTAAAAAATCTTGATATAAATATTATCGTCTTTTCATCACTGCCTCCAGCCTGTTTTAACGCTGCACCCAATTCTCTAGAACTGGCATCCATAATCAAAATTGACTTTTCTGTTGTTCTAAAACTCTGTAATGAAGGAGCATTAGACAATGAGCTTTTGATGTCCTGAAATTCCAAATCACACTGCGCTGACAGTTTCCTCATATTATATGCTCAACAAGAAAATCGTGGAACAAACTTGTAGTATTCTGCCATACCCAAAAATTTGACTAACTCCTCTTTACTCCCGGGAACCGTCAAATTATTTATCAGACACACCAAATCATCATTGGGTTTTATATCAAGACCAGTTACCCTGTGACCTAAATGCATAATGCCTCTCCTGTTAAGTTTACACTTGAATTGCTTAAGTGTGAGCCCTCTATCCCTAAATATCTCCACCACAAATCTCAACCAATAGTCATGCTCCTCTTGTGTGGACCAAAGTATCAGAACATCATCCTGGTAGATTTTCACAACATTAATTTCGCACAACACATCTTCCATGGCCCTTTGAAACGCTGAAGCCGCCGAGTATAACCCAAAGGGCACTCTAGTAAATCTAAACACACCAAAAGGAGTGACAAATATAGTTAAATCCATGGATTGACTTTCCAATCTTATCTGGTGGTACACAGATCTGATATCTAGGGTAGAAAAGACCACCGCCCCTTTAAGTTGAGACAACATGTCAGCAATTTTGAATAGGGGATACCTAGCCACAACCACTGCTTTATTCAAACCTCTAAGGTCAACACACAACTTCACCTCCACTAAAGCACAGCAGGCTAACACACTGGAGCCACCCTCCCATTAGCCTCAGTCTCGTCAATAATCCCACCCTTTTTTAGCCTGCCTAATTCCTCACACATTGCCTGCTTCATGGTAAAGGGCACACCTCGTACTTTGCAGGTCACAGGGACAGCATTCTCCTTCAACACTATCTTGTGTGAATACTCAGTCAGGTAACCTAACTTGTCACAAAATGCCTTCAAAAATTATTGACACAATAAATTAAAAAACTCATACTGTTCTTTCTCTTGAACTCCTCTAACCATTTCAGATGTCTTATCTTTCAAATAAATAGGAGGGATACTATTTGGATCCAATATCAAGTCCAGATCTCTTTGGTGAAACCAGCTAATAATGATATCCCTTTACATGAGACCTAAATCTGACCGACAGTAATGCGCCCCTCGTATTCTAAATCACTGACAAAATAACCAACAAGTTTAATGGGTAGACGACCATATACTAATGGTCTAAAATCTGATTTAAACAACTTAACTTTATTAATGAGATGTTGCTCATAAAATTCTCTCGGTACCAGAGAAATTTTGGCACCTGAATCAAACGTCTTCACCTTCATCCATTGACATTAACATAGTCAATAGGTCCATGCTTACCTTGCTGTTGCACCTGTAGGACTATTTCCCCACCTCACATGCTAATGCCCTAAAGCACCAACACCCAACTCAAGGCTTCTACATTAGAAACACATAGTGAGGAGCTTCCGAGCGTGAGAAGCCAGTACAGGGGGTGCACAAGCACACAGAACAAATAACGGTGAGTGAGATTATAAATAAGAAGTAGAAACAATCACTAAATGCCACTTACAAAGAGAATGACTCCATCCAAGTAGTGGAGCTCAACACTACAGCCATCTGAGAAAGACAGCGATACCTTGCTTGAAAAGGTTCCTAGTCTATAAAATCCAGAAGCAAGAAATTGAGGAGTTAGACATCCAAGGGTGTTGGACCCAGCTCGTCGCAGTTGTCTGCTGTTAGAAATGGGGGTCTCTAGTTGGCAGAGGTAGGTAGCTTTGTCCAAATAGGGACCCTTGTTTCTAGTCAGGGTAAGGGGGATACACACTCTAGATAACCCCTGCTCACTCCCTTGGTAGCTTGGCATGAGCAGACAGGCTTATCCCAAAGGCAATGTGTAAAGTATTTGTACCAACACTCACAGTAACACAGTGAAGACACCACAAATGGACACCACACCAGTTTAGAATAATAAAATCGCTTTATCTTAACTAAACAAGACCAAAACGACAAAAATCCAACATACACAGTTAAAAATATGAGTTTCAAAAGGTTTCAAGAACTTGTACCATAGAAAACTATTGATGTGTGACTTTTACACAAAGTACCTGAAGACGCGTCAAAATTCACAAGGCCAAACAGCCGCAGAGAAAGGAAGTGTTGGACAACACAGTGATGCGTCAGTTCCTGAGTCCTTGGGGAGGCGAGGCGACAGTTCTGATGTACACAGGAGAAGTGATGCGTCGAATCCGGACTGTAGGGGGAACTGAGGTGTCGAAATCCAAGACGATTTTGGTCTGCGGGTGATGTGTGGAAAACTTGGTGCACAGGTATGATGCGTGACACACCGGAGGTGAGGCGTCGCTCTGCGAGGCTTCGTGCCGTCCGGCGTTGGTGCTGGGGGCTGCGTGGCTGCACATTACTAGGGACCTACTGGTAAAACAAATATGCCAATCAGGGAGAACCAATCACAATAACAATTTACACACAGAGCATATGCACTTTAGCACTGATCAGCAGTGGTAAAGTGCCCAGAGTCCTATAACCAACAAACACAGGTCAGGAAAAAATAGGAGGAAGAAGCAAAAAGTTTGGGGATAACCCTGCAAAAAGGGCCATTTCCAACACAACCCCCTTCCAGCCTAAAGTCAGGGTAGACCAATCAATACCTCGATGGGCTTCCCTGCTTGGGACGATAGAACCTGGAACCTGGTCCGAACAGCAGGGGTCTATTCCCGTTCTACGCCTTCCTGAACCCAGTTGGATCCCTCTATCCATACTCTCAGGACCCACTAAGCTAAACCATGGGGGACCCTTCTCCTCACCTGGGGATACCATCAGTGCAGCACCTAAGCTTACCTTGCTCACAGATGTGTCCGAGCAACCAGACAGCACACACAAGGCCAACACAGTAGTGTGGCCCAGTCCACCCTTGGGGTGTGACTCCTGCCCCCCTCCCAAGGGCAACTCTGTCCACCAGGACAGCCAGCCACAGGGGCCACCGACAGCTGTCTGTGATGAGAGCCAGGTCTCATGCCTTTCAGGCCTCTCTAACCTCTGTGGCATCAGAAAGTGGGGGGCAGTAGCCCCAGGTGCCTGGCACCTTTTCTCCACTCTCCCTCCTGCCAAGTCAGGTATTGCATCCTGACACTGGCCCACCAGCCCAGGGTCTGTACCCTGAGGCTGGACAAGAGACTGGGGTGGGCTCTCCCACACCCTGTCTTTTGCCCTGGGGCTCTGCACCCTCACACCTGAAGCAGTACCCTCTGAAGACAACTTGGTAGGGGCACTGTTAGCAGTCACCCCTTCCTCCAGGTCAGGGGGGACACCCTGTACCTGATCCTCCAATCCAGGGTCTGTACTCTTAGGCTGGACCTGTGCCTGGCAACCCAGGACTTCCGGGGGAGTACACCAACCCCCCCAAGAGAAACACACTCCTCATGAGTTGTACGAGAGTCTGCCTGGAGCAGGTCTCCAGCATCCTGTCCACTTGACAGAGCATGAAGACCCCCTAGACCAGAAGTGGCCTCACCAGGGTCAGTCCTGGGGTGCTCTGACCTCAGAGCTGGCAACCCCTGACCCACTGGTCCTTCCAATGGGGACTGCGTCCCCCCCTCACCCTTTTCTCTGGAGCAGTGCTGCCAGACACCAGAACTGATGGGATGCTTGTTACAGCAGCCCCCCTAGTCCACCTCACACTTTGGGATCCCCCTCAGCAAATGGCCTCCCGGTACAGACTAGGCCCTCCTCCTGATGTTCACTTATGGAACCAACCAGGCCCTGGGCCTGGGTTTCGGGCACCTTGGGACACAGCCCACTCCTTCTCCTCTGAGACAGGACGTGGGACCCTACACCCCTCCCACTACACTGGGACCTATCTGGGCTACCACAGACCTCCCCTACCTCACTTGGTTGGGGAAAACCTGAGCCACCCCCTTCAGGATCACTCCCAAAAGCTTCTTCAGACCCTCTGGAATCCACCAAAAGGTCTGCCTCCAGCGCAAGCTCCCTGGAATCAGAGAACTCACACTCCACCTGGTGTTGGGGTAGCTCTGGAAAACAGGGACTTAAAATATGCTCTCCAACAGTTGAATCACACAGCCCCCACAGTTGTTAACCAAGCTACCCTTTGCCCCACCATCCAGTGCCTCACACAAGTACCCCACACCACACCCCTGAGATTGGCAAGACAGTGTCTAACTGTCTCTGTCACTCAACCCAACTCTTCTGGGCGGTCTCCACACTCACACACCATGGGGGAAGCCCTCTCCCTGCACCTCACATCTAGAGTCAGTAGAGTGTCCCTCCCACCACCAGGAATATGATCCCCTGTGTCAGTTCCCCAATCCACTTCAGGGACACTGCACACCACTGGAGCTACCTCATAAACCTGAACTCCCTGGTGTATGTTAACCCCCTCCCACAAGTCAGGTGCCACATCCCTGGGTGTGTGTACTTCTCCCTCAGCACTATATAACACAATTTTGCTGCTACCATCTGAGCTGGACTCCACCTCCAACCCAGCCAAGCTCACTTCCGGAGCTACACACATCTTTTTTTGCTTGGTTGAGACACTCAGGGCCTCAAGCCTTGCAAACTCCTAATCGAGCTCTCTCTTTCTCAGCTCATATGCCAAGATCAATTTCTTTTCTTTCAAGGCATAAGCTCTCCTGCTCTCCTCTGCCTTGGCCTGGAGCCTCATGACCTCCAGCTCATGCTCTCTGACCGTCTGGTTCTCCTCCCGCTCCTCTGGGGAAAGACTTCCAGCGGAATGTTTGCTGCCAGCCCAAGAGGCTACTCTTGACATAGGCAGATCCTGTGACCTGAAACCATCCCCTTGTGCATCCTCATCCACCTCTGCATCACCTGTCTCCCCAACCTCTTTGGCCTCCCACCAGGCCCTTAAGGCCTTCTGTAGCTCCTCCTTCCTGGAGCTGCTCTTTATGGGACATCCAAAATCTTTGCAAAATTGCTTGAGCTGATCTACTCTGTAGGTATGCAAAACCTCAATATCAAAGTCCAATTCTACCATCTCACTTGCTGGTTTACCCTTCTGAGACATGATGCGTGGATACTTTAAGGGTCACTCAAAAATAGAACCAAAAACAAAACACAGTATGTGGTTGCGTAGTGGTCTGCACTAAACTAGTGATGTACACCAATCACTGTGGGTCAAGTACAAATACAGGTTCAAATCCTCACCGCTGACCACCAATGTTAGAAATGGGGGTCTCTAGTGGGCAGAGGTAGGTACCTTTGTCCAAATAGGGACCCTGGTTTCTATTCAGGGTAAGGGGGATACACACTCTGGATAACCCCTGCTCACCCACTTGGTAGCTTGGCACGAGCAGACAGGCTTATCCCAAAGGCAATGTGTAAAGTATTTGTACCAACACTCACAGTAACCCAGTGAAGACACCACAAATGGACACCACACTAGTTTAGAAAAATAAAATATCTTTATCTAAACTAAACAAGACCAAAACGACAAAAATCCAACATACACAGTTAAAAATATGACTTTCAAAAGGTTTCAAGAACTCGTACCATAGAAAACTATGGATGTGTGACTTTTACACAAAGTACCTGGAGATGCGTCAAAATTCACAAGGCCAAACAGCTGCAGAGAAAGGAAGCGTTGGATAACACAGCGATGCGTCAGTTCCTGAGTTCTTGGGGAGGCGAGGCGACAGTTCTGCTGCACACAGGAGAAGGGATGCGTTGAATCCGGACTGTAGGGGGAAGTGAGGCATCGAAATCCAAGACGATTCTGGTCTGCGGGTGATGCGTGGAAAACATGGTGCACAGGTACGATGCGTGACACACCGGAGGTGATGTGTCGCTCTGCAAGGCTTTGCGCCGTCCGGCGTCGGTGCTGCGCGGTGAGACTTCGCGCCGCCTGGCGAGATTCGGCGAGGCTTCGCGTCATCCAACATCGTTTCCGAGAGACTTTGCACGGCTTTGCGATGCTTCGTGCCGGTTCTTGCAGAGATTAGCTGCAAAACCCACCTCTGAGGCCCTGTAACTGGAAGGAGGCACCTCAGGCAAGGGTAGGACTCACAGATGGCAGAGTCCAGCAGCACCAGCAGATTTGCAGGAAGTCTTTTATGTCCCTGAGACTTTAGAACAGGAGGCCAGCACACTTCAGGCCCTTTGAGATCTCCTTCAAGCAGGGGACACAGCACACAGCAAAGTCCTTCTCCTTTCCTTGGTAGAAACAGCAACTGCAGGCCAACCCCAGACACACAGCAAGGGCAGTACTTCTCCTCAGTCTCTCCAGCTCTTCTCCTTGGCAAAGGTTCCTCTTGAATTCCAGGAATGATCTAAAGTCTGGGGTTTTGGGTCTGATACTTATACCCCAAAATGTCTTTGTTCTCTTTGTGCAAGGGGCTCTGAGCCCAGTTCAAACCAGTTCTGGGGGGCACTCTGCAAGTGCACAACAACATCCATTGTCAGTGTGAGCCTTGGCTCCAGACACACCCCAGGGGGGCGGAGCCAGCATTGTGGAAGGCAGGCACAGCCCTATTCAGCTACAGGTGCTACTCCTCCCACCACTCCAAATGTAGTTCAGGCCTATTCAGCCTAGTGCTGACTCATCCGACTCCTGGAGCCACTACACCTCCCCAGCCCCTGTCACTCCAAAGCCAGACAGTCAATCCACAAACAGGCAGAGGCACACAGGATGGTTAAACAAGAAAATAGCCACTTTCTAAAAGTGGTATTTTCAAACACACAATTTAAAAACCATCTTTACTAAAAGATGTGTTATTAAATCCTGAGTTCATGGATGCCACACTCCATTTTTCCATCTTATCCCTATGGGAAGATATGCTTGCAAAATGTTACAAAGCATTCCCCATTCTGTCCTATGGGGCAAGATAGCTTTTCAATAGTGAAAAACAAAATTGGCAGTATTTCACTATCAGGACATGTTACACACACCAGTACATGTCCTACCTTTCACATACACTGCACCCTGCCCAGGGGGGTACCTTGGGCCTCCCATATGGGTGCCCTATATGTAAGAAAAGGAAAGGTTAGGGCCTGGCAAGTGTGTGCACTTGCCAAGTCGACATGGCAGTTAACAAACTGCGCGCAGGCACTGCGGTGGCAGGCCTGAGACCTCTTTTCAGGGCTACTCGTGTGGGTGGCACAATCAGTGCTGCAAGCCCACTAGTAGCATTTGATTTACCAGCCCTGGCACACTCTACTAGGGACCTACTGGTAAAACAAATATGCCAATCAGGGAGAACCAATCACAATAACAATTTACACAGAGAGCATATGCACTTTAGCACTGATCAGCAGTGGTAAAGTGCCCAGAGTCCTATAGCCAACAAACACAGGTCAGGAAAAAATAGGAGGAAGAAGCAAAAAGATTGGGGATAACCCTGCAAAAAGGGCCATTTCCAACATCTGCTTTAAGCTTCCAAGAGTTTATTCAAGTTGTATCAAAGAGAAACCCCATAGCCACCGACAACTTCACAGACCTCCAACTGTCTCCCCTTTAGGTTTCTCCACCCAATTTTCTTGGAACACAAACTCCCCATTCCAACGACAACAATCCTTGAGCTTCAGCTCATAGTACATGGTGCAAATTAGCTAATAATGTAAGATGACACAAATATTTTCCTTTGACGCCCCATGAAATATGCTATCCATGCAATAGCCATTTATTAGGGGAATATCTAATGGGTAAATCATAAAATATTCTGGGATGGGGGAGTCTCCACTTTCTTCGTATTTATAATTTCAGCATAGCCACTTCTGGCTCCAGATATGCTTCAAGCACTTAGATGGAGTATGAGGTATCAAAAACAAGTTTACTTGTGGCCTGAATGTAAACTCTAGATTTGGAATCACAAAACGTGATTTAAATGTATCAATACATTTATTCACACATAATGTTACAGCACAATGTGTAAAGTTAAATTTGAACACATCTGCCCCAGTGGGCATGCTCTAGCTACTCTAGGGAAAGGATGCCTGTCTAAGGAGGTCAACAACCATAAAACTATGAACTTGTGGGTATTTGCAAATCTTTGGAAGGCACATTTTCATCAGTTGGCGATTTACACATGCAAATCCAAATATTACCATTGCTACTTGTGTTAACTCATGTTTATGTTTTATTCATGTTGCACCTTTCTGTACTAATCACACAAAATCTTCAAAATTCTGTTTCTCTTTTCAAAAGGGCCGCAGCCTCACTGCTCAGCTCAGGGAGGTGCACTCCCTGTAGAAACGTATCCAGGCAGGATCCCATGTTCCGGTGACCCCCTTATAAAGAGAGTCATAATTATTCAGAAATATTTGCCCAATCTTCCCATTGTCTTTTTCTATCTCTCCCATACCGGGATCTTTTATAGCAGTGATTAGATTTCAAATGTTTTTTTCCCTTTGCCATCCAGGCCAGGAAATTACCCATTTTCTCACCCTCTTCATACACCCACCAATTGCTGGCCCAGCTATTCAGAATTTCCTTATGCTGAAAAAGTCTTTCAAAGCTTCTTTCTTTTCCTGCCATAAATACAAAGAGCTAGGAGACTGCTTGATCAAAGCTTTACAATATGCCTCGGAAGCCGCTCTTTGTAAATTATCCTGATTTTCTTTATCCCTTTTCCTTTTCCTTTTCGGTCTAGGTCCACTCTCTCCCCACTGCTCCGCTGTGCCGTCTCTTGCCTCCAGACCCCGACCTCCTCCTTGGGAGGTTCGAGGCTGCTGCCCGCTCCTGCTGCCCGCTCCAGCTGGGACCAGACTGCCTCCAACCACCGTAACCTTTCTCAGACGCTTTTTTTCTTAATTTTTTTCCCTGTTGTGCCACTGTTATTGTGCCCATCTGTGTCTTGCTCTAATTCCACCACTGTTTTTATTTTCTTGTGCCTGCCTGTTCCTTTTGCCTTTCGCCGCTGCTGCCCCTGCGGCCCCTCCCCCCCTGGAATTTCCCCTTTGGAATTTCCCCCCGGAATTCCCCTGCTCCCGCCTCCCAGCCTCTCCTCCCTCCCACCTCCCCTACTTAATGGCGGCCGCTGCGCGGTCGCGCAGCCGGCGCGCCAAAGGCAAGCTTGTCTGCGCCCGTCCGCGACCCAACCGCGGCCAGCACCAGGAACCCTGGCCCTCCCACTACCCATCGCTACGACACCACCACCCTCCTCGCACTCAACCCTGGAAGACTTAGAGGATGCCAACAGGCCTCGCCGAACACGACCCACGGCCAGTTCTCCTGCCTCCACTGCCGCCAGACCCTCACCACCACCCCGGCCTCCAACACCACCGACGCCAGCACCGGCGACACCCTAAAATGCATCCTCCTCAACGTACGCTCCGTACACAAACACGCCATGGAAATCTGGAACCTACTCGACTCTCTTTCGCCCGACATCGCCTTCTTCACAGAGACCTGGACCAACGCATCCTCCACCCCCGACATCAGCACCGCCATCCCAGACGGATACAAGATCCAGAGGAAAGACCGCCCCAACCAACCAGGAGGGGGCCTCGCCATCGCCCACAAGAGCACCCTCCGCCTCACCACCTCCAGCGAAACCTTCCCCTCCGCCGAACACCTGCACTTCAAGATCCAGACCACCCCCAAAGCCACACTCCGAGGAACCCTCATCTACAGACCCCCCGACCCCCGAACACCCTTCGCCGCCACCATCACTGACTTCATCGCACCCCACGCGATCGCCTCAACAAACTACATACTCATTGGAGACCTGAACTTCCACCTCGACACCCCCAGCGACCCCAACTCCACTATCCTTCGTGACAACCTCGCCAGCATCGGACTTAAACAACTCGTCAACACACCGACCCACAGAGCAGGACACACCCTCGACCCCATCTTCGCGGCAGGAAACAGCGTCCATTTCAGCCACACAACGCAGCCGCCATGGACCGACCACCACTGCATACACTTCGCCATCAACAAACCCAAGGCACCCAAACCAGCCCCACGCCCACCACGAAGGAACTGGAGCAAGGTTACAGACGAGCAACTTAACTCCACCCTCACCCGAGACAACCACACCTGGGCACCTGACGCAAACGACGCAGCCAGAGAACTCCACACCTGGATCTCCAACTGCGCAGACGAGCTCGCCCCGCTACGCAACCCCGACAGACAACGCCCAGGAAAGCCGCCTGGTTCACCACTGCTCTCCAAGAAGCCAGACGCACCTGCAGATGCCTGGAGAAGAACTGGAGAAACACCGAGACAACCGAAAACCACACCACCTACAAGGACGCCATGACGGACTACCACAACCAGATCAGAGCCACAAGAGGAACTTCATCCACAACAAAATCCTGGCCAACTCCACCAACTCCAAGGAACTTTTCAGTGTCATTCAAGAATTCACCAACCCATGCAGCGAAGCCACAGACATCACCCCATCCCAAGACCTCTGCGACTAGCTTGGAACCTATTTCCACCTCAAGATCAAAAACCTCTACGACAACTTCATCGACCATCCACCAGGCACCACAGACGGCCCCCCAGAAACACCAGCCAGCCCACCATCTCCAACTGGACACCGATCGCGGCCAAAGACACCACCTCGACCATAAAAAGCATCCACTCGGGGGCCCCCACCGACCCCTGCCCCCCTCACATCTACCACAGAGCCGCGGCCGCCATCGCACCCGAACTACAACGCACCATCAACACCACCTTCAAAACAGGCACCTTCCCAGATGACTGGAAGCACGCAGAAGTCAGACCCCTGCTCAAGAAGCCCACAGCTGACCCCACCAACCTCAAGAACTATCGGCCCATCTCGCTCCTCCCCTTCGCAGCCAAAGTTGCTGAGAAAACAGTCAACAGGAAACTGACACGATTCATTGAAGAAAACGCCGTCCTCGACCCGTCCCAATCCGGATTCCGAAGCAACGACAGCACAGAGACCGCCCTACTCGCCGCCACAGACGACATCCGCACCCTCCTGGACCAAGGCCACTCCGCAGCCTTCATCCTACTCGACCTATCAGCGGCCTTCGACACCGTCTCCCATCGCACACTAGTCGTCAGACTACACGACGCAGGCATACAAGGAACAGCCCTGGTCTGGATCCGATCATTCCTCACCGGAAGAAGCCAAAGAATCAGACTCCCACCCTTCCTCTCCAACCCCACAAAAATCACCTACGGAGTCCCACAGGGTTCATCACTGAGCCCCACCCTCTTCAACATTTACATGGCCCCCCTCGCAGCCATCGTCCGACAACACGGCCTCAACATCGTATCCTACGCCGACGACACCCAGCTCATCCTCTCCCTCACCAAAGACCCCACCACTGCCAAACTCAGCTTCCAGAAAGGAATGCAAGACGTTGCAGTCTGGATGACCAACAGCTGCCTGAAGCTCAACGCCGAGAAGACAGAAGTCCTCATCCTCGGTACCACCCCTTCTGCATGGGACAGCACCTGGTGGCCAACCGCCCTCGGAAGCCCACCTACCCCCTCAGACCACGCCAAGAACCTCAGCATCATACTCGACTCATCACTCTCCATGAACCGACAGGTCAACGCCGTCACCTCCAGCTGCTTCAACACCCTCCACATCCTCCGCAAGACCTTCAAGTGGATCCCCCCTGAGTCAAGGAAGACAGTCACCCACGCACTCATCACCAGCAGACTGGACTATGGAAACGCACTCTACGCCGGCATCAACAAGTCCCTACTCCGCAAACTCCAGACAGTACAGAACACCACCTCCAGACTCGTCCTCGCCATCCCCCAACACGAACACATCAGCCAACACCTACGAAGTCTCCACTGGCTCCCTGTGGAGAAAAGAGTCACTTTCAAAATCCTCACTCACGCCTACAAATGCCTACACAACAACGGACCCAAATACCTCAACGACAGAATCAACTTCCACGTACCCAAAAGAAACCTCTGATCTTCCAACCTCGCACTGGCCGAAACCCCGCGCATCCACAGAGCCAGAGCAGGCGGAAGATCCTTCTCTCACATTGCAGCCAAGACCTGGAACGAGCTACCGGCAGACATCAGACGCGCCCCCTCCCTGAAAACCTTCAGGAAGACCCTCAAGACCTGGCTCTTTGGCTAAACAGATCTGCGGACCCCCCCCTCAGCGCCTTGAGACCCTCACGGGTGAGTAGCGCGCTTACAATTCCCTGATTGATTGATTGATTGATTGGAAGGCCATAATTGGAGATCATAGACCCCCAAATTGTGGCCTTAAATGCCTCCCAAACAATGGCCTTCTCTGCTATATGGGCGTTAATAGAGAAGAAATGTTCCATCTCTCTTGACAAGGACCGGACATGAGATTCCTGGCCCAACAGTGTCTTGTCCAAAACTCATCTCCTGGTTTCTGTCAAGTGAAATGTGTAGAATTTCAAGACAATCACCAAATGGTTTGAGAAGGTCCCAGCATGCTATTGGGAGGAGGTATTTGAGATGGTTAGAGGGGCTAAAAATAAGTCTATCTGTGAGGTAGAAGAATCAGGAGGTCAAAAGGGCCATAAGAGAGCTATCTGAAACGAAGCCCCGGGTGAAGATGGCATGGGGCGGAGTTTTACAAATGTTTTTCACTTTACTAGCAGCCCCTCTCTCCAATTTGTTTAACTCCATCTTGGCTGAAGGTTCTGTCCCACCTTCTTTTAAGAAAGGAGTATTGGTAACTTTTTTAAAGAAAGGGAAAGATGAGTCAGAAACATCTTCATACATGCCTATAACACTCTTAAATACAATTTATATAAGCTTTTCACAAAAAATGTATCTAATTGTATGGTGTTGTGATGGGGTCGCTGTAACTTGAGAGCCAATACATATTATTTGGTCGCGTTTATTGATTTGGTTACTACTGACAATATTCCCATGGCCGTAAACCTGCTGGATGCAGAGAAGACATTCGACCTTGTGAGCTGGGTTTTCTGTAAAAAATCTTGGAGAGATTTCATTTCCCATTCTCAGCTCAATAGGTCGATATTGTATGAAAATATGTTGGCCCATGTTATAACTGGGGGTCTCTAGTTGGCAGAGGTAGGTACCTTTGACCAAATAGGGACCCTTGCTTCTAGTCAGGGTAAGGGGGATACACTCCTAAAATAACCCCTGCTCACCCCCTTGGTAGCTTGGCACGAGCAGGCAGGCTTATCTCAGAGGCAGTGTGTAAAGCATTTGTGAACACATACAGTAATATAGTGACAACACTACAGATGGACACCACACAAGTTGTAGTATAAAAATAAGTATTTTTATATAGACTTAACACAAGACCACAAACGACAAAAATCCACAATACTGTACTTCAAAAATGGTAGAAATAGCTTAGTTCTCTTTAGATGTAAAATGCGACACTTTGAGTTCAATGTACCTTTGGATGCGTACCGCTATACAACGAAAGTGTTGCAGGGAAGGTGATGCGTCGGTTCCTTACATGCAAGAACGGTGATGCGTCGGTTCCCTACTGCTGCGCAGGGGACGGTGATGCGTCGGTTCTTCTCGGCGTGGGGAGGTGATGCGTCGGTTTCTTACTGCGCTTCCGTGGCGATGCGTCCAGCAGCGCCGTGATGCGATGAAGATCCGGTGCAATGAAACAGAAATGGCATCTTCTTCTTGATGCGAAACGATGCGTGCACGCCCGACGGCCGTGCGGCGACTCAACGATTCTTCTGAGCCGTGACAGGCCCTGCGACATGTTTCTCCGGTGATGCGACGGCGTTGATGCGATGGCGACACTCTTCTCCGGTGATGCGAGGCGCTTCGGCGATGCGATGCGACAGCGGCGACACCCTTCTTCAGTGATGCGACGACAGCGGCTGCGGCGGCGACACGCTTCCGATGATGCGACGGCGTCTGATGCGACGGAGACACTTTTCTCCTGCAATGCGAGGCGCTTCTGCGAGGCGAAGCGACAGCGGCAGCTGCGACACCCTTCTTCAGTGATGCGACGACAGCGGCGTCACGCTTCTTCTTCGTGAGTCGCGCTTCCAGCTCCTTGCGACACGCAGTCCCTCAGAAGGCCCAACACAACAGCAGGCACTTTGAAAGAACTCTTGGGGAGCTGGTGGGTGAAGTCTGTTGTCCCTGAGACTTCAGCAGGAGGCAAGCTCTATCTCAAGCCCTTGGAGATCCTTTACAAGTTGAATTGAAAGTAGCACAAAGTCCTTTCTCCTTTCTTTGGCAGTCAGGCAACCACTGCAGGCCAATCCTCCAAACAGCACTCAGCTTAGGGATAGTCTCCTCCTCAGTTTCTCTGGTTCCTCTCCTCAGCAAAGGTTCTTCTTGTTTCCCAAAGTGATCTAAAGTTCTGGGGTTTGGATCCCCTCTTTTATACTCATTTTCCCTTTGTTCTCTGAAGGCAGAGAGGCCTTTGCCTAGTCCAAACCAGTTCTGGTCAGTCCTGGAGCACTTTGTTGACAAGACTCCTTCTTTCCTTTCACAGTGTAGGCCAGGGACATCAGACGCACCACAGGAGGTGGAGCCAGCATGGTGGAGGGAAGGCACAGCCCTATTCAGGTCCCAGGTGCAACTCCTCCCACCACTCTACATGGAGATCTCTCTATTCAGCCCTGTGCTGACTCACCCTGCCTCCTGGAATCCCCCAGCCCCTAACACTCAAACTCCAGACAAGGAATACACAACCTAGCAGAGGCAGGCTTGGATAGTTAGGCAAGAAAATACCTACTTTCTAAAATTGGTATTTTCAAACACAGAATGTTAAAACCAACTTCACTAAAAGATATATTTTATCATTCTGAGTTCAGGCATACTAAATTCGTTTTTCTACCATGTTCCCTGGGTCAGTTTGGATTATAAGATGTTATAATCAAACTGCCCATTCTGGCCTATGGGGAACAGGTAGCCTTGCAATAGTGAAACACGAAAATGGCTGTAATTCACTATTAGGACATGCCACACACACCAGGGCATGTCCTACCTTACACATACAATGCACCCTGCCCTAGGGCCTACCTTAGGGGTGACTAATATGCAGGAAAGGGAAGGTTTGGGGACTGGTAAGTGGGTGCACTTACCAAGTCGACATGGCAGTACCAGACTGCCCACAGGCTCTGCAATGGCAGGCCTGAGACACGCTTTACAAGCTGCTCCTGTGGGTGGCACAACCAGTGCTGCAAGCTCACCAGCAGCATTTGAGTCACAAGCCCTGGGCACAACCAGTGCACTGTACTAGGGTCTGACAGTGAATCAAATAGGCCAAACATGGAGTCACTAATCCATACATCAATTTTACCATAGGGAGCACTTGCACTGTGGCACTGAATAGCAGTGGCACAGTGCCCAAAGCATCTATAACCAGCAAAAACACATGAGGCAACAGCAAAAAATGGAAGGGAGACCCACGCCAACAGTGCCAGGTCTAACACGTGTCCCCTCCAGCTGAAATGTCGGGAGAACTACCCTACCTCCTGGGAGTTCTCTTCACTAAGGCGGAAAAATCTGGACAGACCATCAGCATTGGCGTGCTCTGTACCAGGGCGGTGTTCCGCCGTGAAATCCATCCCCTGTAGGGAAATGGGCCACCTCAACAGCTTTGGATTCTCACCCCTCATCTGCATCAACCATCTGAGGGGCCTGTGGTCTGTCTGAACCCGGAAGTGAGTCCCAAACAGGTATGGTCTCAGCTTCTTCAGTGCCCAGACCACAGCAAATGCCTCACGCTCAATCGCACTCCACCTCTGTTCCCGTGGAAGTAACCTCCTACTGATGAAGGCTACGGGTTGATCTAGGCCCTCCTCATTTATCTGTGACAAAACAGCCCCCACACCATGCTCTGAAGCGTCTGTTTGAACGATAAACTCTTTTGAGAAGTTGGGTACCAGGAGCACGGGCGCCATGCAAATGGCAGTTTTCAGGGTCTCAAAAGCTTTCTGACAGGTGTCAGTCCAAATCACTTTCTTGGGCTGCTTCCTGGAAGTCAGCTCTGTCAAGGGTGCAACGATGCTGCCATACCCCTTGACAAACCTACTGTAATACCCAGTGAGTCCTTAAAAGGCTCTCACCTCTGTCTGGGTCTTGGGGGGTTCCCAAGCCAGGATGGTCTCAATCTTGGGCTGTAGGGGCGCCACCTGGCCGCTCCCAACTTGGTGTCCCAAGTACACCACGGAACCCTGCCCGATCTGGCACTTACTCGCCTTGATCGTGAGGCCTGTCCTCTGCAGCGCCATCAACACTTCCCAGAGGTGGCGCAGATGTTCTTCCTAACTGGCGCTGAACACTGCAATGTCATCCAGGTAGGCGGCACTGAACTCTTCCAGTCCAGGCAACACCTGGTTGACCAACCTCTGAAAGGTGGCAAGGGCATTCTTCATCCCAAAGGGCATAACCCGGAACTGGTAGTGCCCATCTGGTGTGGAGAATGCTGACCTCTCTCTTGCCCCATCAGTCAAGGCGATCTGCCAGTACCCAGACGTTAGATCAAACGTGCTGAGGTACCGGGCAGCCCCTAACCGATCGATGAGCTCATCAGCTCTGGGGATGGGGTGCGCGTCAGTCCTCGTGACTGAATTGAGTCCTCGGTAGTCCACACAGAACCGGAGTTCTGGCGTGGCACCCGGTGCGGCAGCCTTTGGGACCAAGACCACTGGGCTGGCCCAAGGGCTGTTAGAGGACTCAATCACCCCTAATGCAAGCATCTTGGAGACCTCCTCCTTGATGCAAGCTCTCACCCTGTCAGTCACCCTGTAAGTTTTGTGCTTCACAGGAGGACTATCTCCAGTGTCCACATCATGGACGCACCAATCAGTGACACTGGGAATCAGGGAGAACAGATCAGAAAACTGTCCCAGCAACTGGTGGCAGTCATTCTGTTGCTCAGGGGTCAGGGTGGAAGAGAGGTTCACACCATCCACTGACCCATCTTGCTCTGTCGCCGACAGGAGGTCAGGAAGAGGCTCAGTCTCCTCCTCCATTCCAGCATCTGTCGCTAAGATCATGCCCACTTCGGACCTCTCCAAGTGGGGCTTCAGGCGGTTGACATGCAGGACCCGCAAGGGGTTCCTGGGAGACCGCAAGTCCACCAAGTAGGTAACAGGACTTTTGCGCTCCACCACCTCAAATGGTCCGGTCCACTTATCCTGGAGCGCACAAGGCTCCACTGGGGCCATGACCCACACTTTCTGACCAGGCTGAAGCTCTACCAGAGTGGCATTCTGGTCGTACCACCGCTTCATCTCCTCCTGGCTGGCTTCCAGATACGCCTCAGCGAGTTGCCTGAAACGCCTAGTCTGGTTCCTGAAGGCCAGCATGTAGCTATATACATCCTGGGGAGGTTTCCTGGGAGATTGCTCCCAGCCTTCTTTGACCAGACTCAGAGGTCCTCTCACTGGGTGACCATAGGGAAGATCAAAGGGGCTGAACCCTAGAGATTTCTGTGGCACCTTACGGTATGCAAAGAGCAGGCATGGTAAGAGGACGTCCCACTTACGCCTCATAGGTTCCTCAAGACCCATAATCATGCCTTTTAGGGTCCGGTTGAATCTCTCAACCAACCCATTTCCTTGGGGGTGGTAAGGAGTGGTGAACTTATAAGTTACCCAACACTCCTGCCACAGGGACTTCATATACTTGGAAATGAAGTTTGTAACTCGGTCAGACACCACCTCTCTAGGGAACCCCACACAGGAGAAAATTCCCATCAGTGCCCGTCCCACCACGGGGGCCGTCACTGTCCTGAGAGGGATGGCTTCTGGGTACCGGGTGGCATGGTCCACCAAGACCAGGATGAACCTGTTGCCCTTGGCTGTCTTGGGGTCCAGTGGCCCCACAATGTCAATCCCCACCCGTTCAAAGGGGGTGCTGACCACAGGGAATGGCTGGAGAGGAGCGTTTTGCTTCCTCCCACTCTTTCCACTTGCCTGGCAAGTCTGACAGGTCCTGCAATGAGTGTCTGAACTCCTGCGCATTTGGGGCCAATAAAAGTGGGTGACAAGCCTCTCAAAGGTCTTGTCCTGCCCCAAATGTCCTGCTAACGGCACATCATGAGCCAGCCCCAGTAGGAAGGCTCTGAAGCGCTGGGGTACCACCAGCACACGGGTTGACACAGGCTCAGCAACCTTAGGCTCAGTATACAGTAGATCATTCTCCCAGTAGATCCAATGTGATCCAGACTGATCACCTGCTGCCTGGTCTGCAGCCTGCTGCCGCAAACCCACAAGAGAAGGGCACTTCTTCTGCTCCGTGCAGAACTCTTCCCTGGAGGGTCCTCCTTCCTGCTGCCAATGGGTCAGCTCAGGCAGGTCCCCCAGTTCAGCTACCTGTTCCCCTGTAGGCTCCAGGGCATCCCCCTCAGGGTCTACCTCCTCCTGGACCGTGGGAACTTCGGGGCCGGTTTCCCGCGCCCCTGCCTCTTCTCTTTAAGGCAGGCACCTGGGCCCCCTCTCAGGCTCCAGGTCCTCTTGAACACCCTTACTGGCTGCCATGGAGCGTGTGGTCACACATGCCCAGTCAGGCAAACCCAACATCTCCAAATGAGCACTTCGCTCCACCTTAGCCCAAGGTGAGCTCTCCAAATCGTTCCCCAACAAACAGTCAACAGGCATGGCTGGCCTCACAGCTACATGAAGAGTACCAGAGACCCCCCCCCACTCAAAGGGAACCTGAGCCACCTTGCAGTGGCTCTCTGTGTTGTCAGCGGCAACAACAGGGTAAAATGCATTGGGGACAACCTGCTCTTCAGACACCAGGTGACAATTGACAGCTGTCACACTGGCTCCTGTGTCTCGAAGCGCCTCCACTCTATGGCCATTGATGGTCACCCACTGCCTGTACTTTTTAGTGTTATCAGGCAGTTGGGTCCTGGGGACCACCTCACAGTCTCCTAAAGAGACAAGGGACATCTCTGCGGGACCCCACCCACCTTGGGCACCCATCTCCTCCCCCAGGGCTACACTCGCCATCTGCCGGGGTGGAGCACCAGTGGGTGCTGTCATTCCAAACTGTGGGAACCGGGGATCAACAGACTTATGGCCCACTTCACCACACGTGAAGCACCTCAGGGGTCCCCTGTGAACAGGCCTACCTGTCGGGGCCCCGGGCTTCTTCTCAGGGGGAGGCTGGGAACCCTTCCCTTGGTTCCCTTGGGGATTACTTTGGGGCCCTTTCTGGAACTCCCTCTGTTTACCCTTGTCCCCCCCACTCTTCTGCTGGGGACCCTGCCCACTCTTGGCGGAGTCTCCCACGTGACCCTTGTGGACCCGGGTGCTCACCCAGCGGTCCGCCTCCTCAGCAAGCTTCCTAGGGTTAGTCAGCCTGCTATCAATAAGGTGCTGGCGTAGCTCTGGAAAACAATTACTTGACAAGTGCTCCCATGCAATTAAATCAAAGAGCGCCTCAAAATCATTCACTTTGCTACCCTTCACCCAACCATCCAATGCTCTGCAAAAAAAAGTTACATACTCTACCCAGGTGCTTGACTCCAACTTTTTGCAATTTCTAAACCTCTGTCTATACAATTCAGGAGTCAACCCATACCTGGACATCAATGCATCTTTCATGTGGCTATAAGAATTGTGGACTTCAGAGGGTAAGTCTAACAAGGTATCTCGCCCCTCACTAAGGAACCGTCCCCACAACCCCGCTCCCCAATCCTTCTCAGGGACCCGGTGGGAGGACATGGTTACCTCATAGGCCTTGAACCACTGTTCAATGTCATCATTCTTGTAAAACTCTCTAACCACATCCTTAGCGATGTACACCCTTGCTTCAACAGGCATTGACGGTGTGCTGCCACCAGAGGGAGAAATTTCTAAGCTCCTTGCTTTTAACTCCATCTCCCTCAAACTTCTCTCATGATCCAGCTGCATCCTCTTTTCCTCTAGGGCCAATTTCCTAGTTTGCAACTCAAATTCTAACTGCCCACTCAACTTGAGCTTGGTCAGCTCCATCTCATGCATCCTACTCTTCTCTCTGTCCTCCAGGTGCTCTGGGGACAGACCTTTGGCAGAAACACTGCTACCTGCTGGGGAAGTTACTCTCTTCCCCTCTGGACCCAATGGCCCTTCCAGCTGCTCATCTGCATTCTCAGCCCCCTCCTCATTCTCAGGGGTATTCCTTGCTTCGACCCAGGCCCTCAGCGCCCTTTGGAACTCATCCTTCTTGGTGAGACCGGTCATAGCAACTTTAAATTTCCTGCAGAAGTGCTTTAGCTGTCTCACATTGTAGCATTCTAGTTTCTCCTCTTCCCAATCAAAATCAACAGATGCTATGGATGCTGCTTTATCCATTGTGGTTAAACTTGGCAGTTCTTGGCAAAAATGGAAAATCCCAGGGAAACCAAAAGTATGTGGTCGCGTTTGGTCTGCACTCACTAGTAGTGTTCACCAATCACTGTACATGAGTCACAAATGCAAGTCCAGAATCCTCACCGCTGCCCACCAATGTTAGAACTGGGGGTCTCTAGTTGGCAGAGGTAGGTACCTTTGACCAAATAGGGACCCTTGCTTCTAGTCAGGGTAAGGGGGATACACTACTAAAATAACCCCTGCTCACCCCCTTGGTAGCTTGGCACGAGCAGGCAGGCTTATCTCAGAGGCAGTGTGTAAAGCATTTGTGAACACATACAGTAATATAGTGACAACACTACAGATGGACACCACACAAGTTGTAGTATAAAAATAAGTATTTTTATATAGACTTAACACAAGACCACAAACGACAAAAATCCACAATACTGTACTTCAAAAATGGTAGAAATAGCTTAGTTCTCTTTAGATGTAAAATGCGACACTTTGAGTTCAATGTACCTTTGGATGCGTACCGCTATACAACGAACGTGTTGCAGGGAAGTTGATGCGTCGGTTCCTTACACGCAAGAACGGTGATGTGTCGGTTCCCGACTGCTGCGCAGGGGATGGTGATGCGTCGGTTCTTCTCGGCGTGGGGAGATGATGCGTCGGTTTCTTACTGCGCTTCCGTGGCGATGCGACCAGCAGCGCCGTGATGCGATGAAGATCCGGTGCAATGAAACAGAAATGGCGTCTTCTTCTTGATGCGACACGATGCGTGCACGCCCGATGGCCGTGCGGCGACTCAACGATTCTTCTGAGCCGCGACAGGCCCTGCGACACGCTTCTCCGGTGATGCGACGGCGTCTGATGCGACGGCGACACTCTTCTCCGGTGATGCGAGGCGCTTCAGCGATGCGATGCGACAGCGGCTGCTGCGACTCCCTTCTTCAGTGATGCGACGACAGCGGCTGCGGCAGCGACACGCTTCCGATGATGCGAGGCGCTTCTGCGAGGCGAAGCGGCAGCGGCGACACCCTTCTTCAGTGATGCGACGACAGCGGCGGCGTCACGCTTCTTCTTCGTGAGTCGCGCTTCCAGCTCCTTGCAACACGAAGTCCCTCAGAAGGCCCAACACAACAGCAGGCACTTTGAAAGAACTCTTGGGGAGCTGGTGGGTGAAGTCTGTTGTCCCTGAGACTTCAGCAGGAGGCAAGCTCTATCTCAAGCCCTTGGAGATCCTTTACAAGTTGAATTGAAAGTAGCACAAAGTCCTTTCTCCTTTCTTTGGCAGTCAGGCAACCACTGCAGGCCAATCCCCCAAACAGCACTCAGCTTAGGGATAGTCTCCTCCTCAGTTTCTCTGGTTCCTCTCCTCAGCAAATGTTCTTCTTGTTTCCCAAAGTGATCTAAAGTTCTGGGGTTTGGGTCCCCTCTTTTATACTCATTTTCCCTTTGTTCTCTGAAGGCAGAGAGGCCTTTGCCTAGTCCAAACCAGTTCTGGTCAGTCCTGGAGCACTTTGTTGACAAGACTCCTTCTTTCCTTTCACAGTGTAGGCCAGGGACATCAGACGCACCACAGGAGGTGGAGCCAGCATGGTGGAGGGAAGGCACAGTCCTATTCAGGTCCCAGGTGCAACTCCTCCCACCACTCTACATGGAGATCTCTCTATTCAGCCCTGTGCTGACTCACCCTGCCTCCTGGAATCCCCCAGCCCCTAACACTCAAACTCCAGACAAGGAATACACAACCTAGCAGAGGCAGGCTTGGATAGTTAGGCAAGAAAATACCTACTTTCTAAAATTGGTATTTTCAAACACAGAATGTTAAAACCAACTTCACTAAAAGATATATTTTATCATTCTGAGTTCAGGCATACTAAATTCGTTTTTCTACCATGTTCCCTGGGTCAGTTTGGATTATAAGATGTTATAATCAAACTGCCCATTCTGGCCTATGGGGAACAGGTAGCCTTGCAATAGTGAAACACGAAAATGGCTGTAATTCACTATTAGGACATGCCACACACACCAGGGCATGTCCTACCTTACACATACAATGCACCCTGCCCTAGGGCCTACCTTAGGGGTGACTAATATGCAGGAAAGGGAAGGTTTGGGGACTGGTAAGTGGGTGCACTTACCAAGTCGACATGGCAGTACCAGACTGCCCACATGCTCTGCAATGGCAGGCCTGAGACACACTTTACAAGCTGCTCCTGTGGGTGGCACAACCAGTGCTGCAAGCCCACCAGCAGCATTTGAGTCACAAGCCCTGGGCACAACCAGTGCACTGTACTAGGGTCTGACAGTGAATCAAATAGGCCAAACATGGAGTCACTAATCCATACATCAATTTTACCATAGGGAGCACTTGCACTGTGGCACTGAATAGCAGTGGCACAGTGCCCAAAGCATCTATAACCAGCAAAAACACATGAGGCAACAGCAAAAAATGGAAGGGAGACCCACGCCAACAGTGCCAGGTCTAACAGCCCAAATAATAACAAACAATCTAGGGGCTGGGACAGTGTTCCCTAGTAGGGGGACCTGTCATGGCTGTCCCTTATCCCCAACCCTATTTGCCCTGTTTATAGAACCCCTGGCCCAATATATACATTTGCATAATGGCATTCACCCTCCATTTCCGGGTGTGCAAAAATAAAATTATATGCAGATGATGTTGCCCTGTATTTATTCCTGGAAAAGCAGAATATTGAGACTGCTCTGCAAGCGATTCAGAGGTATACAAGATTGGGGGGGATATAAAATTAATGAATCCAAGGCTGAGTCATTGTTGTTCAATAACTCCATTGAGGTCCTACCCTTGGATGTTAGGCGCGATTATAATTCCCCCCCTAGGAGATATTTTATTTGGATTCTGTCCTAGACAGCTATTGCTTAAATTTTGTCCCGTTATTAACCAAAATCCATTCTCTCTTTGGAATTTCCTCCCTATTTCCTTGATCTGGGAGATATCATTAATAAAGATGTCGATCTTACCTCTCATATTATTTCTCTTAATAAGTATCCCATGCAAGTTGAAAGCAGGCTTCTTTCGTAAGCGGTGAGCAGTTTTTCAACATTCTAATGGGGTAATAAATCTCCCAAGGTTAGTTTAAAAATACTCCAACTGCCTAAGACACGATTGCAGCTTGGCACTCCCTGGTCTCAGGACTTTTATTCTGCGTCCATTGCTGTACAGCTATGCCATTTTTCTATGCAGGGGTCTCAGTATGATACTTTTTACATTTCATATATGCTTGCTTGTTTGGTGTAGTATAGCCAGTTTGCCAAGAGCCATTAATGAACCTAAAATACTGAAGAAAGTGAGGTATAAAACCCTGTTGAGCATTATCACTTTGAAGCTACAATTTTTTCGTAAATTTAAAATACCAGTCATTCATGCCGAAGCCCCCTTGGCATGCTATTCCCATCTTTCCCCTGTCTTTCACCATCAGCTATTAAGAAATGGGCAAAGATTCATATTTTTTTAAATAGGAGACTTTTTGGATCAGGACAGAGTAAAGTCAGTGGCACAGATTTGCTCTGGTAATACTATACAGGAAGTTTATTTTAGCTTTTCTTACAGACAGATGGTCTCCGTTCTTAATAGTATTTCTGTATATGAGGTTTACAGGTCAGCTGGTTTGGTTGGAAAACTTTTTAGGCCCAAAAATGTAAATGATTCCATGAGTTTTTGGGATAGGGAACTTCAGCTGGATAGCTCTATATTTACCTCTAATATTCAGACAAAATGGCGGAAACATACAGAGTAAGAGATCAGTGACAAGACTTGGTCAAAGTATTTTGAGTATAGATTAATGTTGCTGATGGGGGCACACTTTCACAGAATGATGTTTTTGATGCTTGGATGCTCTACTACACCTCAGAGAGGCTTGACAAATGTTCTGCACTTCTACCAGAAAATGCCCCAGATGTAGGTGCGTGGGAGATTGGGGACTATGTTTATGACATGCAAGGCCATCTTCAAATATTGGTCACAGATTTTTGACCATACTTCACTTAAGGTTGGATGTGATGTTAAGCCTTTATCCAGTAATATTATTTTTGGCCTCATTACCCCCTCACAGTTTGGGAAACAACTTGCTCAATTTATTTTTATTTTTACTTTGGTGGCTCGTTCTATCATTACGAGTCACTGGAAGTCCCTACTTAAGCTTACATTTGAGGAGTGGTTTTAGAAGATGAGGAAAACTAGAACAAGAGAATACTGGTATTATGCCTGTGTAAATAATATATAATGCTATAATAAGATCTGTGGGACATCCTTTGTGGGAGATGTGGTACAGGAGAATTGATATAGACTTTGCTTAGTACTTTAGTAGTATTTTAATTGTATGTATGGTTCTCACACTGGCACTTTATTCTGTGGCTTACATTTAGCTAGCAAGTAGCCCACTGGATTGTAATAATGCACAGCATTAGCAATGCCACTTTATCGCTCTGATATCTAGTTTGATGAAAAGGGAGATCGCACTTTATCTGTTTTTTTCACTGTCACTTTATATCGTTTTCTATTTGGCGTATGCTAAGCGTTTCCCGCATTGTTGTCTTATTGCTTCTAACGGGCATCTGATCGTTCATTTGTGTACTGTAGTTTGCATTGCCACTTTACTGTGCTGTGTATTCTCCCGATCAGTTTTTGGCCTTCAGCACTTAACCCAGGGGTAATGAGTTCAGTTTTGCACCGCCACTTTATTGATTGCCAGTGTTATCTCAGTGCTGTCCTTGCATCGTCATTTTACTGTTTTGCACACTTTGTAATTTTATCTCCCATTGGGAGAGATTGAGGAAATTCGTCCTGCATTTGCACTGTAATTTTATACGTTTGCCTGCAATTGTTAATATTGGTCCACAACAAGACGTGGTATTAAGGCACAATGAGCGTCATTTACTTTTCGAGGCACTGGGAGTTGTCTGTGCAGGGAAAACTTTTGTACTGCATCCCAAGCAATAAATATAAAAATAAAAAATAAAAACAAATAAAAAATAAAATCTGTTTCTCTTGGTGGGAATATGGCTTTTTCTTTTATAAAACCAGATAAAAGTAATTTCACCAGCTTATTATTAGATGTGTAGATGCTTTAGGAGCTTTGCTTTTCAGTGTAAAATAGTTTCTATCTAACTGTAATTCTCAGACTTTTACAAGTATTGTATGCACACACATGAGCCTGAAGGGTGTTGTGATATGCTAAAAGCTGTTGAATTTTCATAAAGAAGCATGTTATGATTCTGTCAGTTGGATAATCTTGGTTGGGGTCTGTTAGGTCTGTCAGCCTTAGGGTGGTCTTCCCCCAAACATGTTGCCTACTTGCCTCCATTTTTGTGCTGAAATTCATTTTATTGGCTTTAGGACTATGTGCACCTTATCACCACTAAAAAGGGCAAAAGTGCTTGCGCTCACTCCCCTAAACATGGTTTGAGTGGCTTACAGCTGATGGGCATATTTAATTTACTTATATGCCCCTTGTAAAGTGGTATACCATATACCTGGGTCCTGCAAATTAAATGCTGCCAGTGGGCCTACAGCACTTATGTGCCTCCCACTAAAGTATCACCTTAAAACATGTCTCAGGCCTGCCATTGCAGCCTGAATGGAGACTTAAACTGCCAATTCAACTTGTCAAAATAACACCCTTGCAAAGCCTTAAACTCCGCTTTTATTGCATATGTCACCTCTAATGTAGGCCCTAGGTAGTCTTGTACTTAAAAGGTTGGGCATGTATTTTTAAGTTTTGCATGTCCTGGTAGTGAAAATCTCCTCAATTTGTTTTCCACTACTGTGAGGCCTACCACTCCGATAGAATAACAATGGAGATTCATTATTACATTTAATAAACTGTAAATTCCAATTTGGAGTAGGTAGCTATGTCATGTTTGGGGTCTATGAAATTGTAATGATAAATCCTCTTCAAAGGCAAAGCCGGATTTTTCATTACAAATTTGAAAATGCCACTTTTAGAAAGTTGGCCTTTTCCTGCCCTCAGCCCTTTTGTGCATGTTGCCAGTCTTGGGTACATGACTGGGTGTAGCTGACAGACTTTGTGAATTCCTTCCAGACAGTCACACAATAGAGGAATCAAGTGTGCCTGAATGGGCCATCTGCTGACAGGATGGGGGTGGAGCGGAACACAGCCCCACTTGCAACTGAATAGGGTGTGCCCTACCTTCAAAGAAAGGACCTAACACCTCCGCATTTGTCACTGCAACTAGCTTGGAGCTAGGGCACGGGAAGCAGGATATTCCATGCACTTCAAATAACTTTTCTAGAAGCTTCTTCTATCTGCCAGAAGGAGGGCACCAGGGTATAAAATATGACCTTCAGACCCACTCTTCAGTTCACTCGAGAACCTGTGGAAAGACTCTCAGAGGACTGCCTGCTACTGTGACCTGCTGTGTCCTCTGCAAGATTGCTTTGCTGTAAGTGGAGGGACTGCTTTGCTGCCAGGAACCTGAACCCTCAGAGGCCAGCCCTGCTGTTTAACATTTACGTTCAACCTCTAGCAGTGGTGGCCAGGAGCAGAGGGCTGTCTTTGGTGTCTTACGCGGACGATACCCAACTAGTGATTGCCTTCTCTAAGAAGTGCAATCTCAATCTTGTGAAATTTAAGGACGATATGCAGGCAGTTGCTAACTGGATGACAGTCAACCGCCTGCAGCTTAACGCCAGCAAGTCCGAAATCCTTCTGTTGGGTAAAGACAGGGATCTGTGGTCCGAGCAGTGGTGGCCAGAGGAACTCAAACCAGCCCCGATACCAAAGGAGGTGGTCAAGAATTTGGGTTTTTGGTTTGACAGTAGCTTGTCCTTTGATGCACAAGCCAGGTCCGTGGCAGGGACCTGCTTTGGGCTTTTGAGAGGTCTTAAACCCTTGCTGGGTTTCTTCAACCCCTCTGTCCGCCAGACCATCTTGCAGGCCACGATCCTGTCAAGATTGGACTATGGAAATGCCCTGTATTTGGGGGTCAATAAATCTTGTATTCGGCGACTTCAAAGAGTACAAAATGCAGCCGCTCGTACCTTGCTGGCACTTCCGAGATCCTGCTCAGTGTCTAGCTCTCTGTCCAGGCTTCCCTGGCTGCCAGTGGATAGAAGAATCCAGTTTAAGACCTTATGTGTGGCTCATAAAATTCTGAACCATCGAGCCCCGAAGGTCCTTGCGAATCTGCTAGTGCCGTGCATTCCAACTCGATCTCTCCGCTCCACAGATAAAAGGCTAGTTTGTATCCCCCGAGTTTTCAGTGCCAGAGCAGGGGGCCGTTCGTTTAAGGTGTTAGCAGCTAGGCTTTGGAACTCCCTTCCCTTTGGGATCAGAGAACTGCAGAACCATCTAGAGTTCAGGAAAGCCATAAAGACCTGGCTTTTTCCGGGTTAGCTCCTTTGACATCTCCCTCCTGTCCCCTGTCTGTGTTCTTGGGTAGCGCTGGGACGCCCCGTCGCTGGGGCAGCTATGCACTGTACAAAATTAGTAAATAAATAAATAAAATCATCTCCCAAAACCAGGACTACCAGTATAACTCCAAGAGACTAGTTTGCTGGACTCCTGTTCAGACCCACGGGGACACCAGTGGCTCCCACCATCTTGAACCCGCACCTGGACCCAACCTGAGTCCTGAACTGCAAAGAGGTGTCCCCGAGGTGTCCGACCAGTCCTGAACCCTTGATTGTGGTGCTAAAGGTGCCCAGATGGCCAAATCCCAAAACTGAGGACTTAAAAAAGTTGGCCAATAACTGCTCTGAGAAACAGAAGGAGACCGGGACCAACCTGTTCTCCTATCATCTCTAGGTGCATCACTGGTCTGATTGACTTTGCAGCTTCTCCCGCTATGTTCTTCTCCTCAGCAGCAAATCCTTTTCAACGGTTCCTCGCCAAAGGGGTAACTGGCCTCGTGGACTTGTCTTCTGCTATAGCCCTCTGCCTCGTCCTGCTGCAGATTTTCGACTTCCATCTCAGAGTCCAAGTCGAACATAGAAATCTTCACAGCGGCTTCAACCCAAGGCTATCCAATGATAACACTCCCTTCTCAGACACCTCCTAGAGCCTTGCTCAGCTGAACGTTACCATCCCAATCAATCAGGGAATTGTAAGCGCGCTACTCACCTGTGAGGGTCTCAAGGAGCTGAGGGGGAGGGGGGGTGCAGATCTGTTCAGCCAAAGAGCCAGGTCTTGAGGGTCCTCCTGAAGGTGTTCAGGTTGGGGGTGAGTCGGATTTCTGCTGGTAGCTCGTTCCAGGTTCTGGCTGCAATGTGGGAGAAAGATCTTCCGCCTGCTCTGGCTCTGTGGATGCGAGGGATTTCGGCCAGTGAGAGGTTGGCGGACCGGAGGTTTCTTTTGGGTACGTGGAAGTTTATTCTGTCATTGAGGTATTTGGGTCTGTTGTTGTGTAGGCATTTGTAGGCGTGGGTGAGGATCTTGAAGGTGATTCTTTTCTCCACGGGGAGCCAGTGGAGTCTCCGCAGGTGTTGGCTGATGTGTTCGTTGTGGGGGATGTCGAGGACGAGTCTGGCTGTGGTGTTCTATATGGTCTGAAGTTTGCGGAGAAGGGACTTGTTGATGCCAGCGTAGAGTGCATTTTCATAGTCCAGTCTGCTGGTGATGAGTGCGTAGGTGACTGTCTTCCTTGACTCAGGGGGGATCCACTTGAAGGTCTTGCGGAGGATGCAGAGGGTGTCGAAGCAGCTGGAGGTGACGGCGTTGACTTGTCTGTTCATGGTGAGCGATGAGTCGAGTATGATGCCGAGGTTTTTGGCGTGGTCTGAGGGGGTAAGTGGGCTCCCGAGGGCGGTAGGCCACCAGTTGTCTTCCCATGCTGAGGGGGTGGTTCTGAGGACGAGGACTTCTGTCTTATCGGCGTTGAGTTTTAGGCAGCTGTTGGTCATCCAGACTGCGACGTCTTGCATTCCTTTTTGGAAGTTCAGTTTTGCAGTGGTGGGGTCTCTGGTGAGGGAAAGGATGAGCTGGGTGTCGTCGGCGTAGGATACGATGTTAAGGCCGTGTTGTTGGACGATGGCTGCGAGGGGGGCCATGTAGAAGTTGAAGAGGGTCGGGCTCATCAATGACCCCTGGGGGACTCCGCAGATGATCTCCGTGGGGCGGAGAGGAAGGGTGGTAGTCTGATCCTTTGGCTTCTTCCGGTGAGGAATGATCGGATCCAGTCCAGGGCGGTCCCTTGTATGCTGGCTTCATATAGCCTGGCTACTAGAGTGCGGTGAGAGACGGTGTCGAAAGCTGCGGACAGGTCGAGGAGGATGAGGGCTGCTGAGTGGCCTTGGTCCAGGAGGGTGCGGATGTCATCTGTGGCGGCGAGGAGGGCGGTTTCGGTGCTGTGGTTGCTCCGGAATCCGGATTAGGATGGGTCGAGGATGGAGTTTTCTTCGATGAACCATGACAGTTCCCTGTTGACAGCTTTCTCTGCTACTTTGGCTGCGAAGGGGAGGAGCGAGATGGACCGGTAGTTCTTGAGGTCGGTGGGGTCAGCCGTGGGCTTCTTGAGCAGGGGCCTGACTTCTGCGCGTTTCCAGCTGTCTGGGAAGGTGCCTGTTGTGAAGGTGGTGTTGATGATCCGTTGTATTCCAGGCGCAATGGTGTCAGCGGCTCTGTGGCAGATGTGTGGGGGGTCGGTGGGGGCTCCCGAGTGGATGCTTTTCATGGTCGTGGTCTCAGACACGTATTTTCTTCTAAGTTTGAAGGTAAATGCCGACCAGGCCAATCCACTTCTTTGTATTTGAACTGCGCTCCATCAAGGTTGGCTATACTTTTCAACTTTCACCTGGTCTCGCATGACTAGATGTCGGCAGTGGATGCTTTTATCTTTTAGGCGCTAGTTTTCACAAAAAACTTTTACAATTTAAAACTTTGGTTCTACTTATTGGAGTTTTGTCATTTTGGTGTCAAATAATTTATTAAAATTTGCTCTATCTTTCTAAATTGGTATGGATTTTTCTTGCGTTGTGTTTTCACCATATATACTGTTTGTGTGCTGCATAAATTCTTAACACATTGCCTCTAACTTAAGCCTGACTGCTTTTTGTGCCAAGTTAACCAAGGTTAAGCACTGTTTAATTTAGTGGCTTTTTTTGTGGTACACTCGGCAAGGGATTGTGGCTGCTGCTTGACCAGGGCTCACACCCCAGTCAACCAACAACCCAATTTCTCACAGGTTGATTTTGGAATAAGTGAGCGATGGCAAATTCAGTGAATCACAGGATGCAATGGCTTTACATAGTTCTCCGAAGAATTCACTAAATGTTTAGAAAAGAGTGATCAAACTGCTGAATAATAGTTAGGGGTTGCTGTTTTAATTACTGGATACCATTGATTGTAGTGACACATCGTGAATAAAGCACATGCAAAGTTTATTCACAAAAGACAGCAAGCCTCTCTAGATGCACCTCTAATCATTTTCTTTTTTTTTAGTTTTATATAGCACTAGCTAGACCCAAAAGTATTAGAGCACTTTACAGGGTATGTGAATAAGTTCAATCAAACAACATGCGAAGTTTCGTGTGGGTCAAAAAAAGTAAAAAAAAGTGTAGAACAATACAACAATAAGGTAGTGGCGTTAGCAATAGTTTACATGCTGGACGAGTCAGGTGAACACATCAAAGGATTCTGTTGATGGGGTTGGATCTTTGGGAAAAGTGGATCAGCTTGTGAGTGTGTTGAAGAAGTTGTTAAGCAGTTGAGATTTGAGGTCTTGTTTGAAGCTGAAAAAGGAAGGGTTGGAGTGGAGATCCTTAGGGAGTGAGTTTCCTGAGAAAGCGCACGCCTGGGATGTTTTCTTCTTCAGATTTGGAGGTATGAGAAGGAGTGAGTTAGAGCTTTTCAGGGCCTGATCTTGTCCTGCTCTGGATAGTTTGGTTTCTAGGCATTTGGGGTTTTTAGTATGAAGGGCTATATGGGTGAAACAAACTGTCTTGCAGATGCATCTTCCTTATATGGGAAGCCAAATGAGACTCTTGAGTGCCGATGAGATGTGATCAAATCATTTAATTCCTGTGATGAGTCTGGCAGCTGTACTGAGATTTGCTCTGAAGGGCGCAAGGTGACTTTTCAGAGCCCCAGTGATGATAACATTGCCGTAGTCAAGTATTGAGATGAGTAGTGATTGCACTACTTTCTTAATTTCGTCAGAGGGTATAAACAATTTGTTTACTTGAGGTGTTTTAGTTTGTAGAGCGCTACTTTGGCTGAATTTTTGATGTGTTCCTTCATTGACATGTTTTTGTCCAGGGTGATTCCCAGGGACTTTACGGAGTTAGAAAGTGAAAAAGAATAGTTTAGTGCGTCTAAGTTCTCGAGTAAGCCTGGGCGTAGTTTGCGAAGCAGCGCTACGCGAAGCTACGCAAAGTGCAGTTCGCACTACGCGAGCTACGCGTAGCACTACGCGAACTGCGTAGTGCACTGTTCGCAATGATTGCACAGTGCCGGATGCTTGTCCGCACTGTGCAATCATTGAAAACGGCATCTTGCACAGTGCGAGCTGTCTTTTACTGCCGCTCGAGTAGATTTTTACTCGAGCGGCAGCTTTCTCAACGCGGACTGGTAGTTTCTCATCGCGAGCGGTCGCGAGCATACGCGACCACTCGCAATGAGAAACCTGACCTCCCCGCGTTGAGAATCTCGCCGGGAGGTTTATTTTCCATGCTCGCGATCGGCAACTTGATGTTTCTGATCGCGAACGAGGAAAAAGTCTCGCCGGGATGTCATTTTGCTTGCTCGCGGTCGCCAACTTGACGTTGAGGACCGCGAGCAAGCAAAAAATGACCACTGCACTATGCTACGCTACGCGTGTTTGCACTGTGCTACGTGCAATTCGCGTTGTGCGAAGTAGCGCAAACTTCGCAAACTACGCGAGCGTAGCGTAGTGCTTTGCCCAGGGTTATTCTCGAGCCACTCTTCAATTGGTGAAGGTTTGTTTTGGGGGAAAAGAGTATTAGTTCAGTCTTGGTGGGGGGAGTCTTGGTGGGGTTCAGCTTTAGGTGATTGGTGTTTAAGCAGGTTTGTATCTTGTTTAGTGTGGCATTCAGAAGCCAGATTTCTCTGAGTGATGCTATTTTGTAGGAGAGTTGTGTGTTGTTAGCATATAGGTGGTATTTAACACCCTCTTGGCTCAGAATAACTGTGAGAGGTTCCATGAATACATTTAATAGGGCTGGAGAGAGGATTGAGCCTTGTGATACACCTTGTGGAATTGATGGAGGCTGAGAGAGCCAACTGTTGATTTTTATATGTTGACAACGATGATATTCAAGCATGCTGTCTGATCGTATCATCTCATTCATCTAGACTTGTCAGCAGCATTTGACATTCTAAATCATGATTCCCTCCAACAAAATCATGAAAGAATAGATGGGGGTCAATGGAACAGACTTCCAGTGGTTTGAATCCTGTCATGCTAATCGCTCCCAATAGTTAAACTTTCCAACCTTCTCTCTAGCACATCCCTCCTCAAGTAAGGAGAACCTTATTATTCCAGCCTCTTTCAGACTCTCTTTATCCTGTACATATACCCCTCTGCTGCCTTCGAAGACAATCAAACATTTCCCTCCACCTCTAACCAGTCAAAACCTAAATATATATGAGTCTTGTCTTCTGAAGACAAAGCTATTCTGACTAAAACTTTAGATTATTTACTACCATGGAGGTCTCTACACCTTCGAAAGCTCAACACTCGAAACTGAATTTCTCCTACTCTCCCATCCCAACTGTAACTCTCCTGTCCTATCATGGCTCAGTGCCTCTCTGCTGCTTGATTGCAAGACTTCATCTTAGACAAAAACTTGAATCTCCATGTGCACTTATATTCCTTTGCCAAAGCTTCACATTGCAAAATAAAACTTCTCAGAGGAATCCAGTTTCTCTTGCCTATTGATGAATTTAAGATAGTAGTCCAATTTCAAGTCCTCTCAAGGATTGACTACGGCAACCTCAAAATATCCAGTATACTCAAAATACACCAGGATTATCTAATAGCTGCTTTCCATACTGCTGCATGTATTGACTCAGGTTTCAGAAAATCCGATCGCATCTTCCAAGTGTTGGTCTCTCTATTGGCTTCCTTTAGAGGCCAAAAGCATATTTATGACAGTTTGCCTCATCCATAAAACAATGCAGGTGGAAAACTCAACTAGTTATCACATAAACTATCCATATTCGGAGGATCCTGCTGCTTAAGGAGTTTCGACTTGCTCCTACTTGATGCTCCCCCTCAAAAAGTTAAAAATACAAAATCAGTTCTTCTCTGGGAGTGGCACACACATCTGGACCAACCCATTGTTTGACCTAAATAAACAAGAACATATAGTCTTACTTTTTCAATATTTTTTCCATTAGGAACTATTCTCAAGAGATATTGTTTCCTTGAAAAGTCCAAAACGAACTCTTTTAATAATTTTTAATACACCGTCACAGCCTTTGATGCTTGATTGATGTTTTACCCTCTGGTACATTCTACTTTGTGTACTCCATACACGTTTACTTTCTCTTCTGTGTGTAAAGCACTAATTTGCCCTCCGGACTTAGGGAAATATTTCTGAGAGGCTTGCATCTCATATTCACCACGCAACATGGTGCATGCTTGACACAAGCCTCTAAGTCAGATTTATGAAGCTAACCACAGCCATATTGCACGACTTTAAATAGCTTCATAAATCTGGAGTAAGGTAACACAGCGCAAATCACTGCATTGCCTTCCTGCGTGCAAGGAAGCATTCCATGAGCATTGCGTAGGTGTTCCCACACAAATCCTATGGTTTTGACGCATTCCCAGATTTACGAAACATGGTAAACCTGGGAGAGCGCCAAAAAGTTACGCCTCCCCAGGTGGGGCGTAATGAGGAGAAATATCTTTATTTCGCCTTGTTTTTTCCCCTTTCTATGTGTGCTGTATTCTGCAACACACATAGAAAGAGGAAAATGCCTCTAAGGATTGGTTTTGTGCTGGATGGGGCCCCTTCCTGCACAAAAACAATCCTGCCTACAACACAGGCACCCTTGCACCACTCTGCAAGGGTGCCAGTGTTGGCGCTAGACTGCCGAAACGGCACCAGCGCAGGGGGAAAGGACAGGAATGTGCCCTATTGCTGAAATACAGTGCATTCCTGCCCTTTCCCTCTGGCACAGCGTGGCGCAGCAAAGTGACTTGCTGCGTAGCGCTGCATCAGAATCTCGGAAATATGCTCCTTAGTTTGCACTGCAAGGCTTCAAATAAAATAAATCAATAAGTCTGTAAATAAAACAAATAAATTACACAAAGTAATTCATCTGTCTCAGCATGCAGGAAAAAAGATTAAATATACCTTTTTCACACCATCCATGCACCTGCTGCCTGTCAAGCACACCCACATTGGTTAACCTAAGTGCAGCCTTGGGCCATTACATAAAAATATTAGCTCAATTCAGCACTTGTGTCGGAGGAAGCACAAAGGTAAGGTGCAGAATAGTGGTTCAAACTGCTGCTCTGTGTTTCACTGCAGGTGGAGCCAGTTTGGCTTTAAATGGGGTTCTGGGGGCAACAGTGAGGGGCACACTAGCTGTCCTGTACATTTAGTTGTCAAACAGTTAGAGGCTCATTTATGAGCTTGTGATGCAGTGCAGCAGGGCGCAGCAGGTCACCTTGCTGTGTTGCGCTGCGTGACAGGGAAAGGGCAGGAATGGGCCACATTTAAGCCAATATGGCATATTCCTGTCCTTTCCCTTGTGCTGGCACCCTTTTGGCAGCCTAGTGCCATTGCAGGCACACTTGCACCACTGTGCAAGGGTGCCTGTGTTGCATGCAGGATTGCTTTTATGCAGGAAGGGACAACTTCCTTCACAAAAATAATCCTGGAAGGCATATTCCTCTTTCTATGTGTGCTACAGAATGCAGCACACATAGAAAGAGGCAGAAATGAGGAGAAATAGAGATATCTCTCCTCGTTACTCCTCCCTTAGGGGAGGTGTAATATTTGGAGATCCCCAGGTTTGCAAGTTCTTGCAAATCTTGGGATGCATCAAAATCCATGGGAATTGCGTGGTAACACACATGCAATGTCCATCGAATGCCTTGCCAGGGCAGAGTACGCAACACAGCAATCTGCACTGCATTATGTTACTCCACATTTTTTAAGCCACTCAGAACCACGCAAAGTCACGCATGTACCACTTTGCGTGGTGCAAATGTGACACAACCCTCTCATAAATATGCCTCAAGTATGTTCCCCTATGGCCCATTTGTCCTTTTCTCTGCATCTATTTGAAGCAGGTGCATATCCAAAGACACTATCTCATTTGCATAGGCTCATGGAAATTAGGGTACATCCCCTTAAATTTGCGTGGGTGTGATTCTGCTCTTATACACATGTATTGTGGAAGGAGCCATGCTAACATTTCTGGCCAGTTCTGTAATACATTATGTCTATGACCACAACATGTGGGTACAAAGGCCTACGGCACTGTGTGCACACTTAAATAATCCAGCCCATGATGCCAAACATGAGCAGGTTTCCTCATGTGCTGCCCTGATGAATGGGGTTACAGGAACAGTCTCCACTTGCTAGGAGGTCTTGGGGAGATGCACCCAGTGGCAGCAGGCATGACTCGCGGGTGGCGGGGCGGGCGCGGGGGAGGGACGCTTGGATGCACAATGAAAAAAAATAAACAAAAATATATATATACACTTACCTTGCCACCAGGTCCCACCTCTCTGCTCCTTGCTCCTGCTCTCCTGTAGGAATAGAGGAACAGGAAGCCAGAAACAACACCTAGGCTCCCCTGACCAATCACAAAGCTGCAATGCAGCGTTGTGATTGGTTTTGAGCATCCTGGTTCGACGCTCAACCAGGGAATGGGGGCTTTGGCATAATCTCCATGCAGGCTGTTATGCAGCGCGCATGAAGAACGGGGAAAGTGCGCATTACTGGTTTTGGCAGGCAGTGCCGCCACTGGATGCACCAGTGTCCCATGCACACATCACTCACATATATAGCAGCAAAAAACGTGTCTATCTGTGGACAGTGTATGGCCCACAATGCTGGCTCCCGTCTACTGATTTGGTTTACTAAGCTGGCAATGTGACTAGTGTTTAGGATGAAGGACAAGAAAGCCTGGAAACCAAACCGTCAATGTAAATTATATAATGCACTGACTTCTCTTGATGGCTGTTTGTCTACCACTGATTTAAAGTAAAGCAGTCTGGCAATCATAACACAAGTGTTCTTAGTGCAGTAATAATGTTCATATAAAGCCACAACATAATACTCACATTTTCACCTGTCTTCAGGTCTCTCTGCCATTCTTTGCTTTCCAGGGCCATCAGATGAAGTGCTCCAGATATGGTCCTTCCTCAAGTTGGCTATGATACTGAGCTCAAGTACTTGGTCAACATATATTACATTGTCAGTGCCTTAGGCTAGTTTTTTCTTAATGATAGAATAAAATGAATAAAAATTATATTGTTATTATGTAAAATGCCAAATTAACATTCTCTACTGTAAATCCTTGCAAAATGATTTCGGGCCAAAGCAGCATCATCAGCAAGCTACATTGTGACTCAGCATCAGTCTTGAATCATTGCTTTCTCACAGTACTGTACACATACAAAACAGACATGGTAGACATGGCTGCAATGCATGATTTTTGTATTGCAGCCAAAGATAAACAGACATGCACCCACCTGCAACACAGTAGCATCACCAATGCAAAAGTGGCTTGACGTGGAGGGCAGAATGCAGACTGATATGACACAACCTCAGTTTTGTAAAGCGGTATAGTATATGTTTGCAGTCTATTGCTTCAACATTACACTTTTTAAACAACTGTGGCCTACACAGTCAAATAGCAGTTACTGTGCATATGAAAGGCAAGGGCTTCTGCATCCCTGGTGGCCGATTGTTCCAACCACCACATTCAGGAAAATTGCTCCTTCATGATTTGCTGCCCACAGGCTCATCAAGCTACTCTGATTGGCTGCACATAAGTTAATCAAATGTCATGTTTTAGCCAGTTTGATGTGTTTGCCTTCAGTAAATCACAATTGGTGCCTGTATTCAGACCGCTCTGACTGCAGCCAGGACCGTACTGAGAACACAAATCAGCCCTGCCAATTTTATCAGACCGGCCATGGGGGGTAGGGGGGATGTGGAAGGAGAGGGGGGGCAAGGGTGCAAGTGTGAAGCACTGCTGCTTAACTAAACCAGCCCTCAGTACTGCTGCAAAACCGGCCTCCAGTAACAAAACTGGCCCCCACCACTCCAAAACCAGCCCCCACCCTTCCAGCCTCCCGGGGAGATGCCCGATGCCTGCTACGGCCAGTCCGGCCCTGACTGCAGCAAGCAAGGCACTAAGAATAGCAGATAACTTCTTGGCATGACTTTATGATCTAGAGGCTGTATGTTGAAATATTGATTACAGAAACATCAAGCTTCCCATCTGCTCAAAATATCGAGGACCACAATATTGAGAAGATAAGTGCATATAGGGAAGTACAGATTTATTATTCTAAATCAGTGCTTTATTTTTAAAGAAATAAGTGCCAGGGCCCTTGTCGATAGGCCACTGCAGCTTACACAACCTATTGCCCCTGTCAGTGCTGCCAATGACACTACTAATACAACTACTAATCATTTACATTAAAAATGTGACAATTCTGACTGTTCCAGGCCTCCAAAGCTATGAGAATGGCTTTGGCCGCAGGTATTAGTCATTTTAATGTATATTGAATTAAAAGACAACTGTTGTTGTGCTTATCTCTAAATTAGATAAACAGCTCCGCCATGTGGCAGACTGTAGTAAGTGCTGGTGTTGACACATAAGTGCTGGTGCCGAGCACCGGAAACCACCTGTTCAAATTAAGCAATGTACTGAACTCCACATCTGTGTACCTTGAAGATATATATTGTTACGGTATGTGTGAAGTTAATTAATGTTAACCTACACCTATCTCTGTACTTAACTTGTCAATATTTTGGTCCTCAATATTTAATCCATGATATTCTAGTAGCACAATGTTCTGAAGTTGATATTACGGTGGAATAGCAATGTGAGGCGCTGGGCAGAGACTGGTAAGCGAATTCCATGCCTTAGAATTCAAGTGTGGAAAGCAAAAACATTCTATGTCAGCACAAGAATGCTGAATCCACCCATTTTACTCTCAAGTAGTAATCATGTTACATAAAGAGGTTGCCATCCAACTTCCTTGCATGCCAGTTTAGCGATACCAAGGTAGTCAAGGTCCATATTAACATGGTGGCATGTGCAATAAGATTTCATTTTGTCCTCACAGCACAGCACATAGCAGATGTAGCCTTGAAATAGCTCATTTGGATTATTGTGTATAAATGTTAGGAAAATATAAGCGTGAGGAAGGGTATGCAATTGTACTAACATGAAACACCACCACTCCAACGAAGTTCGGACATGATAACATGTGTATGTCAGACTCTTTCATAATGATTGGAAAAGCTGCACACTATCTGGTCTGATTCGGGATCGCTCAAACGTGATCTTTTTTCACTTTTTATTAATAAGAGACCTTGGTATTTTGCTTGCTGTTGTGTTTTTCAAACAAGATGAATCCAACACATTGGGACCTGCTGCCAATGTAAAGAACTAGAGCCACTATATTATGAAACTCTCCCAAAGGACTTAAGACTGACTTTGAACCTCATACCTTACTAATGGGCTCTTTATAGAAGGGATTCATAAATAAATAAATACATTAAAAAATCATTTGAAAAATGACAAAGCAGCAAAACAAAAAATCCCACAACTATATAAAATACAAACATAAGTTATCGGTTGGTTCCCACGAATTAGAAAAAACTGGAAGAAGACGTTATTTCAGCTTTAACAAGGAGAACATACAAAAGTACAGCATACCTTGAAATCACATGACTCACAACACTTCGGGGCAATTTGAAAATGGTTTTATTTGGGAACACTGTTAACAAGTTAATATGCACAATACTTCTGTTATTATTCACCGTAAAATAATAATAATTGTTTTACGATATACACTGCTTGTGTCTTGCATGCTTGTTAGGCTAGCATGCGCGCCAACATCTCTTCAAAATCCCACTATTAGGCGCTGCCTCTCAAATTGTTTGGGATTAGTGAGGTTATCCTGATCTTCGCTCACTGAAAAACATTTATTAGGCTGCAGAACTTGTTGTTGCTTATATTTGCAGCAATTTTTCGATTCACCCTAAAAGCTTCCATTTCGACATGTACTAGAGGAATTTAAAGGGGATCAGCTGGGTGGCTCTAATCTTTACAGTATGTCTTTATATACTTGAGGGGTTTTTACTGCGTCTTCTCTGCGGGGCTTTCAATACATAATCATTTCTTGCTTGAAGAAAGAAGCCATGTGGATCAATTGTCGTCATATATCGCTCTTCTGATAGAAGTCTCGCGGGAGCACGAGGTACCATGGCAGCCATTTTACAACATGCTTGGTTACGTTCTAAAATATCATTTTAAAACAAAGTTAGAAAAACATTCATTTGATAAAATTTACAAGCCATCTGATCACATTTTATTTAAGTTACTTACATTAAATTTAAATGAGGAAAATGAAGTGGAAAGACAGGCTCTCTCTATGGCTTAGACTTGTAGATATTAACGCGACACTAAAAGTCCTCCAGTTCTGCACTGTTGTGTTTTATAAGGCTATTATGTGTTTAAGTTAAAATGGAAAATAATAGCAGATAATCAAACATCCATCCGGGGTGGAAGGTGGGGAGGGCCCTGCAAAAGCCAAAAGCTTGCTTCATATACGGACACGGGATGAAAAGTGGAGAACGTGAAATCTAACTTACACAGAGATTCCACACACTAGGGCGCATATTTACAAGGCCCTGCTCCACCGGAGCGTCACTTTTTTTTACGCTCTGGTAGCGCACAATGCTGATCCATATTTATACGGCCACGCAAAGCCACCCTGTGTGGACTTTTAATCGCCTTGTAAATATGGCCCCATTTCACGCATTACTGTGCGTAAAAGGGGAATTCAATGAGTGTTGCTGTGGGTGTTCCCATGCAACACCCATGGATTTTGACGCATTCCCAGGGTCATATTTACTAGAAAATGATGCAGGGTGGCGCTGCAATCCATCTTGCTGCCCTGATCTGTGTCATTAGGAAAGTGCAGGGATAAGTCGTATTTACAGCAATACGACGCATCCCTGTGCTTTCCTCTGCGCTGCCGTATAATTGGCTGCCTAGTGCCAATGCAGGCACCCTTGCGCCTGCATTGCAGGGATGATTGTTTTTGTGCAGGAAGGGATACCTTCCTGCACAAAAACAATCATTAATGGTGTTTTCCTCCTTCTATGTGTGCTACAGAATACAGCATGCACAGAAAAAGCAAAAACGAGGAGGAATAAAGATATCTCTCCTCGTTGTGCCACTTTAGCGCCTCCCCTGCGGAGGCGTTGGAATCTGACGCATTCCCATGTTTACTAAAGCTTGTAAATCTGGGAATGAGTCAGAATCCATGGGTGTTGCGTGGGAACACCCACAGCAGCACCCACGGAATGCCCCATTCCTGGAGAGTAATGTGTGAAATGGAACCATACTTACAAGGCCATGAAAAGCCATGCAGAGTGGCTTTCCGTGACCTTGTAAATATGGCTCAGCATCGCGCGCCACGGGAGTGTGACACAAAGTGATGCTCCGGTGGCACAGGGGCCTAGTGAATATGCCCCCCAGATTTACAAAGTTTTGTAAACCTGGGAATGCGTCAGAATTTGGACGCCTCCCCAGGAGAGACGTTAAAGTGGTGAAACAAGGAGAAATACCTTTATTTCTCTTCGTTTTTTGCTCCTTCTATATGTGCTGCATTCTGCATCACACACAGAAGGAGGAAAACACCATCAGTGATTGTTTTTGTGCAGGAAGGTGTCCCTTCCTGCACAAAAACAATCATCCCTGCAACGCAGGCACCCATGCACCATGGTGCAAAGGTGCCAGCGTTGGCGCTAGGCAGCCAATTGTGCACCAGCTTAGAGGAAGGCACATGGATGCGTCATATTGTTGTAAATATGACGCATCCCTGCACTTTCCTAATGACGCAGCTTGGCGCAGCAAGATGGCTCGCTGCGCCACGTCATTTTCTAGTAAATATGCCCCTTGGTGCACTGCACGTCATGTACATTTTATTGTGTTGTTTCTTTTGTGGTCTATTGCTTATAAAAGCAGGATCCCTGACTTCGAATCCTGGCTTACTTATTTGACTTACAGGGTGAAGCTGGGCAAATTACTTCATATTTATGTGCCTGCCTCATTTCCTATGTCTGCCAGTTTGGGGAGCTTGGAAACAAAGTTGATGCTGTCTTGAAAGCCTATTTCAATTCTGGAAATTTAGAGATTTTCTGCACATTTAGGATGCGTTGGGAACATTACCAGGGCCCCCTAATATCAACACACATGCAAATATGTAAACGTGGTAAATTATTCTAGAGTACTTTGGGGCTAAACTGATTTGTGAAACCCCGGAAAGGGGCACCGCAGCCGAGTTTCCTGTGCCGTTCACAGGTCAACGAGTCTGTAACCTCCGGATGTGTGTGGGTCTCTTGCCACCTACAGGGCATCCGGACTGCTTGCAGACTCCCGACTCTGGACTCCATCGGTTGTCAGTTCCATTTTCACCAGCATGAACCTCATGGGTGGGAATGGTCGGTGTGATACGATTAACTCCATGTAGAACTCTCAGCGAGCGCCGCCTCGTCAGGACCTCATGGTGAGGCGGTGATTTGCCGGATCAGCTATTCTGGGAGTTGTGGCTTTCTTCCTTCAATTGAACAAAATGCACTGTAACAACTGGATACAATACTTTGTTAGAAGACAGCTCGGGGCACGAATGACATCGTGCTAATAACTTTTAATGGTCTATTTCAGTGGCTGGAAAACATAATGGGATTAGGGAGATAACTCAAAAGCAGATTGTCGCAGTGTCACCGCCGCACGGGACCCTTCGAGAGAACAAGGGGCAGGGTGGGATGAAACTCACCGAATGAGTCCCTTTCTGTCTCCTCAGCCAGAAGAACACCACCAGTCCGGGAACAACTTGCAGTACGGGGACCCGCAGTATATCGAACATGGCCCCTTTAAGTGGAAGCGGGAGCTCAGAGAAGAGAGAGGTCAGGATGACGTCGACAGGAGCTGGCCATTAGAGGGAGACTTGCCTGAGGAAGAGGGGGGAATCCGGAAGCATCGGGGCCTGTTGGAGAGTGGAGGAGCCGAAGGAGCTGAGAAGCACGAGAGGGAGAGACCGGACCTTACCGTACTCATCCACCGCGAAGGTAGTACCAACGAGAGAGCCAGGAGGCCTCCGAGACGGTGCTGCGCCGAGCCACGCTCCAGGAGGAGCGTGGCTTCAACAGGTACGGGAGCGCGTTACAGGGTGGGTGGGGAGGAAGCCTGTCGTTTAATGCTCTTCCCGACATCCTGCATCAACCTCGGACTCCCTGCACTATCACTCGCCTAGTTTTGTGTGCCACTGCACCTCTGATCCCTCACTCCTTTTTCCCTTCACTGATTGTTATTCCCGGAACTTCACGGACGCCAAATTTTTTCTTTCCTTCTCTCTTTTCCCGAAACCCGAGCCCCTCCAAGAGGATCTGACCCGAGGGGGAGAGAGGACGCGCCAGGAGGCAATATCATCGGCATATTAAGAAAAGAGGAAGAAGCATTCTTCCATAGTCCGGCGAGCACAAACCCAGTTCCGAACACGGAGGAGGATAAGAGGCATTATCCCCACCTAAACAGACTGGAATTTTGCACGAAAAAGACATATGGCAAAATAAAACCGGCATTAAAACGTCCTTCTGCCTCCTCCGTTCATAGCCCCTCCTTACACGTGGTGGAGAATACAGACAACCCCTCCATTGAGACGGGCATAATGGAGAATCTAATCCAACATATAATAACAGGACAAGAGAAGTTGGGATGGGCCGTGGAATGGCAGATGAAGTCGGCACAGGCCGACTGGGACGTTTTTAAAGAGAACATGGCTGCACAACTGGAGGAGCTACGGAAGGTAGCAGCTGAGCAAACCTCGCTGAGGACCCAGGAGGGGAGACATCCAACCCCTACCGGTCCATCGGGAGTAGCCCTACAGAAATACATGCCGGGGGAAGACCCGGACACGTTCCTCCTTAATTTTGAAAGGGCAGCCAGGGCCTGTGCATGGCCTGTGGAGAAGTGGCCTTTTTTTTAGCGCCACTAGTGACCGGGGAGGCCCAGGCGCCAACCAAGTCGCCAACAGTGGTGGGAATACGCCCTATGATGAAATCAAGCCTATAATTCTCGACCACCTGGGCCTAGATGCGGAGGCATTCCAGGTTCGCTTCCGGAAGGAGAAGGGCTACACGGGCGAAAACCCAAAGACTCTCTTCTTTAGACTGAAAGCAGCAGCAGACAAATGGCTCAAGCCCCATGAGAGCACTAAAGAGGAAATCACGGACCGCGTTTATTTGGACCAGTTCTTAGAAGCCCTCCCTTACAAATCGCAACGGTGGCTTAGACAACATTCACACCTGACCACCACCCAGGCAGTAGAAATGGCGACCACCTTTTCTCGTGCACAACCCCGTGCACTTCTATGGGAACCTGAAAAGTCTCAACGTCCTTCAGGAGGCAAAACAGAGAGTAACAACTACAAGACTCCAACCGACCCCACAAGATCCCGAGTTCCAAAGCCTGAGGCCCGCCACACAAGGGTCCCCAGTGCTTTGAATGTGGCGAGTGGGGCCATATAGCTAGGGTATGTCCACGGAAAAGATCACAGGAAGAGCCCATGGAGGTCGGATACATACCACGATCGGTCCTCTTTACTGCTGAAATGGGAACAGCCTTCTACGTAAGTGTAGAGATGGAGGGGAAGGTCGTAAAGGCGTTACTAGATTCGGGCTGTAGACAATCCGTTGTCCAGAAAGACCTAATTAACCACGCGCAAGTAAAGGCTGATAACTTAGTATACATACGATGCGTCCACGGGGACGTAAAACCCTACCCTATAGCCATAGTCACCATCACTCCACAAGGGGTACACCACACCAAGTCAGGGTTGGTGTTTTACCAGACCTACCAGAAGAACTTATAATCAGTACTGGCAACCCGGAATTTCTTGGACTGTTTTTATCGATAGTACAACGAGCGAACGACACAAAAGAGATAGGTAGGCACCCATAGGCCCAATCTCCAGCCCTTATAACCTCTGAATCCTGGCTCCTGGACAGGAAGTTGAAATTCACTCAAATGAACGATCCTACACTTCAGCAGGCATGGCAAACCACCCAGAGCACTGACGGAGGGACATCCAGAAACTATCCCCAGTTCCTGGTACTCAACGGTTTACTTTATCGTAAAGCAGAGAAAGAGAAAGAGCCTCAACTTCTAGTCCCCCGTGACTTTAGAGAACAAATCCTATTCTTTTCACACGCACACCTCACTGCAGGACATATAGGGGTGAAAAAAGTGACTCAGAATGTGCTACGGTACTTCTACTGGCCTGGGGTCTACGCAGAAATAAAACGTTATTGTCAAGAGTGTGAAACTTGCCCAAAACGCAACCTCTATCGCCCTCCCCCGGTACCCCTTCAACCCTTACCCATTCTGGGGACCCCATTCGAACGTGTGGGCATGGATCTCATCGGCCCGCTTCCAAAATCCCAAAAAGGCCATCTATACGCACTGGTTATTGTGGATTACACAACAAGATACCCTGAGGCTTTTTCCCTGAGAGCTCCTACCACCACTAATATTGCGGAGAACCTAGTTGAATTTTTCTCCAGAGTCGGGTTCCCGCGCGAGATACTGACGGACCAGGGTACTCCGTTTGTTTCACGCCTCATGAAGGAAGTCTGCAAAACCCTTAATATAAAACATATAAGAACATCAGTGTACCATCCCCAGACCGACGGTCTGGTGGAGCGGTATAATGGGACTCTGAAACAAACACTGAAGAAAATGTTGAGCAGCGAAGGGCCCGAATGGGATCGGTTATTACCATTAGCATTGTATGTGATCCGGGGTCAAGTACAGAGCAGCTTGGGGTGCTCCTCATTTGAAATGCTCTACGAGAGACAATTCTGGTCTCTCCTGGAGATGACAAAGGAGGCGTGGGAGAAGGAGGAAGCAGACGAGGCAAGGGGTTTTCTGGAGTATACCTCCAACCTGAAAACCAGAATAGGGAAACTCAGGGACCTCGCCTATTCCCACCTAGAACAGAAACAACAAAAGCAGAAATACCACTATGACAAAGGCAAGAAATGGAGGCGATTGTCTGAGGGTGACTGGGTCCTGGTACTGTTGCCCTCCAGCTCGAGTAAGTTTAAGGCTGAGTGGATGGGCCCATATAAAGTAGTAGCTACAGTGGGAAAGACTAGCTACAGGGTACAAATACAACTGTCACGGGGGCAGACATATCATATCATCATGCTAAAGAAATGGCTGGACCCTCCCCCCAGATCAGGCAATGTTGTTGTGCCTCTCCCCAACAAAGACACCTCTTGTACCCTAGACCGATTGAACATAAACAGTGACATGAGTCCCGCAGAGAGACCAACGCTAGACGGGTTGTTACGCTCCTTCTCTACCCTCTTTTCAGACAGTCCAGGGCGAACCTCTCTACTAAACCACACCATAACCACACTCCCAGGGCAAAAAGTGAAACAACGGCCCTATCGTATCCCGGCCGCAAGGCAGCAAGCGGTACGGCAAGAGGTCAGGAACATGCTGGAAATGGGTGTCATACGCCCCTCCAAAAGTGAGTGGTCTTCCCCTATCGTGTTAGTTCCTAAACCGGATGGTTCCATCCGCTTTTGCATGGATTTCAGACAGCTCAATGCAATCTCAAAATTCGATTCATACCCTATTCCTAGAATCAATGAACTGGTAGAGAAAATAGGAACCTCACGTTACATCACCACGTTTGACCTAACTAAAGGTTATTGGCAAGTCCCCCTCCAAGAAAGTGACAAAGAGAAGACCGCTTTTGTAACACCGGACGGACTGTATGAATTCAATGTTCTTCCCTTCGGTCTTCATGGGGCACCAGCGACTTTCCAGCGTCTGATGAACGCGGTGCTCCGGGAACACCAGGCTTTTTCATCTGCGTATCTGGATGATATAGTGGTGTTCAGTCCGACATGGGAAGAGCATGTAAGACACCTCAAATTGGTTCTGCAGTCCCTCCGAGACGCCGGACTCCACATCAACTCAAAAAAATCCCAGTTGGGGTATCATTCTGTTAACTACCTTGGGTATGTCCTGGGCGAGGGGGTAATAGCACCACAAAAGGAAAAAGTGAAGGCAATTAAGGACACCCCATTTCCCACTACAAAGAGAGAAGTCAGGGCTTTCTTGGGACTGCTAGGGTATTACCGGCGGCTCATTCCCCAATACTCAGCAATAGCAGCCCCACTCACAGATGTACTCCGAAAAAATGTGAAATCCCAGACCTTAACACAACCCTCTGAAGAAATGATGAAAGCCTTTAACCTGTTAAAAGACGCCATCACCACCAGCCCGGTACTAGCCTCCCCTGATTTTTGTGAACCCTTCCTCTTACATACCGATGCTTCCGGGGCTGGGATAGGTGCCGTTTGTCACAAGTCTCGTCCTCTGGTATAGAACATCCCATACTCTTCATAAGTAGAAGGCTGTTTCCCCGGGAAGAAAAATATCCCACCATAGAAAAAGAGTGTTTGGCAGTAAAATGGGCGATCGATAAACTCAAATATTACCTGGACGGCAGCCCCTTCACATTGTATATGGACCATGCCCCGCTCCAGTGGATGAGCAGAAACAGGGGGCATAACCCCCGCATTCTGCATTGGTTTTTGTCCCTTCAACCATATATGTTTGATGTAAGACATAGACGGGGTTCTGCCAACGGGAATGCGGACTTCTTGTCAAGAGTATTGCCTCTCCCCGAATGGGAGAAGCCTGGGGAGAGGGTGTGTTGGGGTGTCACCGCCGCACGGGACCCTCTGAGAGAACAAGGGGCAGGGTGGGAGGAAACTCACCAAATGAGTCCCTTTCTGTCTCCTCAGCAAGAAGAACACCACCGGTCCGGGAACAACTTGCAGGACGGGGACCCGCAGTATATCGAACATGGCCCCTTTAAGTGGAATCGGGAGCTCAGAGAAGAGAGACGTCAGGATGACGTCGACAGGAGCTGGCCATTAGAGGGAGACTTGCCTGAGAAAGAGGGGGGAATCCGGAAGCATCGGGGCGTGTTGGAGAGTGGAGGAGCCGAAGGAGCCGAGAAGCACGAGAGGGAGAGACCGGACCTTACCGTACTCATCCACCGCGAAGGTAGTACTGACGAGAGAGCCAGGAGGCCTCCGAGACGGTGGTGCGCCGAGCCACGCTCCAGGAGGAGCATGGCTTCAACAGGTACGGGAGCACGTTACTGGGTGGGTGGGGAGGAAGCCTGTCGTTTAATGCTCTTCCCGACATCCCGCATCAACCCCGTACTCCCTGCACTATCACTCGCCTAGTTTTGTGTGCCACTGCACCGGTGATCCCTCACTCCTTTTTCCCTTCACTGATTGTTATTCCCGGAAACTCACGGACATCATATTTTTTCTTTCCTGCTCTCTTTTCCCGAAACCCGAGCCCCTCCAAGAGGACCTGACCCGAGGGGGAGAGAGGACGCGCCAGGAGGCAATATCATCGGCATATTAAGAAAAGAGGAAGAAGCATTCTTCCATAGTCCGGCGAGCACAAACCCGGTTCCGAACATGGAGGAGGATAAGAGGCATTATCCCCACCTAAACAGACTGGACTTTTGCACGAAAAAGACATATGGCAAAATAAAACCGGCATTAAAACGTCCTTCTGTCTCCTCCGTTCATAGCCCCTCCTTACACAGATTTACTAAAATCTCACGCAATGCAGCGCAGCAGTCAAAAAAGCTGTGCTGCATTGCTCAAGAATAGAGCAGGAGAGTGCCATATTTACAGAAATATGGCACTCTCCTCCCCTCTCCCTACTCTGGCGTTAAAATTAGCTGTCGTGCGCCATGCACACACCTTTGCACCATAGTGCAAGGGTGACAGCGTGAGTCTAGCATAGGTTTTGCACTGGAAGTATAGCCTTCCAATACAAAATACTATGCTCAGGCTAACTTTAAACTGTTTCCCACTTTGTATGTGAGCTGTACAGTGCAGCACACATACAAAGTCGGAAAAGGAAGAAGAATGAAAGCATTTCTCCTTCATAGTGCCTCCTTGAAATGGGCGCTCTTTTCTGACGCTAAATCCTGTCTACTTTTTTAAGTAATTAGGGCTTAGTATCAGAAACCTTGGGTGGGTGCATGGGAATACCCATGCACCACCCATGGCACACCCTCTTAGCGGTAAGCAATGCAAAGCAGTTCTATTCACTGCTTCGCATTACTTTCAAGTGATTTTCTAGCGCTAAACAAGTTTGGAGCTGGAAACGAAATAGGTAATAAATATTTTGCGTCGATTTGCATCACTTTTGTAACACAAACACGGCCTAAAAATCTTAGGGGCTTATATATGAGCCCTTACGTCACTTTTGCGCGGCCGGTGCGTCACTTTTTGTGACGCACTAGCGGCGTAAAAAATGCACCATGTTGCGTCATATTTACAAAGTGACGCATCTAGGTAGATGCGTCACTTTGTAAATCCTTGCGCCACATTATACCTGCGCCAGGTATAATGTATGCAGGGTGGGCGTTCCGACTCAAGTAAGCCTTGTAGAAGTTACGCAGTGAAATCTATGAGATTTCACTGCGCCACTTCTAGGACGCAAATGCGTCAATATCTTACGCCTGCCTCACAGCAGGCGTAAGACTGACGCAGTCACATTAGAAATGGGACTTGCCCATGTGAAATGACCCATTGCTGAAGTTGCATCACTTTTGTGACACACTCCAGCAATGCATCATTTTTGCGCCTACAGATACGTCAGAAATACTGACGTATCTGTAACTCCTTGCGACATGATGCGTCATACTGTAAATATGACGCATCCAGCATGTCGCAAAGAGAGCGCAATGAAAAGTGACGCATCGCTGTTTTCACGCAGCAATGCGTCACTTTTCATAAATGAGGCCCTTAGTGAATAGACCCCTCTGGCCCAAAGTTTTGCACTGGAAAGTAAATTAGGAAAAAGAATGTGTGCTTGTTAGTGTCACTTTTGTGACGCTAACCCAACACAAAATGTTTATAAATCTACCCCTCGGGCCCAGATTCTGAAACTGTCATGCAACACAGCCGTTGCCTGAAAGGGAGCGAGCAGAAGAGTGCCATATTCACAGAGAAATGGCACTCTCTCTCCTCTGCCTAGCACCATCAATACTTTTAGCAGCTGTGCGCCAGGCACATACCATGGCACCATAGCGCTAGGGTGCGTGCCTTAATCTAGCATAGGTTTCGTACAGGGAAAGGTAACTTTCTTGTACAAAATCCTATGCCTAGACATGTTTAAAAGCTTTTCCTACTTTGTATGGATGCTGCACAGTGTAGCACGCATGCAAAGTCGGAAAGCACAGAGAAATGAAAACTATTCTCTGTTTAAAGCCTGCTTTTCAGCGACGTTAACTTTTGGCGGTAAACCCTTTCTACTTATGTTATTTAATAGGGTTTAGCATCAAAAAGCATGGATGGTTGCATGGGTACGCCCATGTACCACCCATGTAACCCCCCTTGACGCAAAGTAATGCAAAGCAGCATTTCGCACTGCTTTGCATTACTTTTACATACAAACCAAGGCAAATACTAATTTGCATTGGTTTTCAAATCCCAAAACAGGTTTAGCGTCGGGTTTGCACTGAAAAAGTAACGGTAACCTGACACTAAACCTTTGCGAATCTGGGCCTTAGGCAAAGATTCTGAACAGTGCCAGGCAACACAGCACAGCCTCCGAAGAGGCTGTGCTGCATTGCGTGGCAGGGAGAGAGCAGGAGAGCGCCATATTCACGGAGAAATGGCACTCTCCTCTCCTCTCCTTAGCTCCGGTGCTGATTCCAGCTGTCGGTCGCCAAGCAAAAACCTTAGTGCCAAGGTGCTAGGGTGCGTGCCTGAATCTAGCATAGGTTTTGTACAGGGAGGGTGCCCTTCCTGTACAAAATACTATGCCTAGACATGTCCAAAAGCATTTCCTACTTTATATGTGTCTTGCACAGTGCAGCACGTCTGAAAAGTTGGAAAGGCACAGAGAAATGTAAACATTTCTCCATTTAATGCCTGCTTTTCAGTGGTGCTAAACCCTTTCCACTAATGTTAGTCAGTCGGGTTTAGCGTCAAAAAGCATGGGCGGTTGCATGGGAACTCCCATGTACCACCCATGTAACACCCCTTTAACGCAAAGTAATGCAAAGCAGCGTTTCGCGCCCAGCGCTGATTTGTGAATCCCAAAACGGATTTAGCGTCCAGTTAGCATTAAAAAAGTAACGCTAACCTGACGCTAAACCTCTCAGAATCTGGGATTAGTGTGTTAGGGTATCTACCGCACAACCTTTGTAATGCGCAATGTCGGCACTTCATATCACGGCTGACTTAGGTTCATATACTTTGGAGTGCATGCGCTTAATCAATAATAGTAAACTTGTGAATACAGCGCTGGCACAAAAATGTAGAAAACATTTTTTGATTTTAATTATGGCCACCACAGATGCAAATATTACTGGCACTACAGCTACCGGTATTAATGTTTTGCCGGATTTCCCTAAGCTTCTCAAAACACATTTTTTGTTCTCTGTTGGGTTTTGATTGCAACTTTTTTACCATGCCTGATAAACATTAGCAGAAGGTTTAATAAGCGCACAGTTGAAACCCACTTAAAACCGTTCTACTTTCAAGTGTTAAACAATATCTCACTCATTGACTCTGTTTTTCGAAGTATGCTCTAAACATGGCCTAATACTGCTGTGTGTTGTACAGCCAGCCTGAGCTAGCATTCACGCCTTTATTGGTAACATACCGTCCCCGTGTTTAGAGTCTGAGCCAGACTGTGCCCTTGAACTTGACCCCTCCGAAGCCGCCCTCTGCTCGCTCACCCTGGTCACGTCTGCAATCAGCACATCTGAGACAGGGGCTGGCTGGTAGCCGAGCAGTAGCAGGGCAATTAACACCGGGTTAACGTGTCACTCATTCATGGTTCTGAGAGCGGCAGTCCGCAGATGACAGACCTCGGCTCTGAAGCTGCGACATCCAGGCCAGACTGACACAAAGGAAGGAACTGCAATGTCTGGCCCCTTCCTTTCAGAAGAACGCTTTGTTCTGGCCTCAAAGGACTCAGCTGCCTTCGCAGTTCATTACTGCTGCAGATAAACATATATGCACATATACGTAAATAACGCACAGATATTTTACTTGCATTGCTGCGTTTAGCATGATATGTGACTCAAACTACGAAACTTAGAAAATACGTGCACTCATAAAGAAAGTTACTAAATGACTGTGCAGACTTTATGCAGAGTCTCTGCTGACTTTAAACAGACAACACAATCTGGATATAAATTGAATCCAGCCTTTTACTATTTACTATTCGTCGGCAGTAAATCAGTATCACAAGAACAGACACTTTTTCAATTGATTTAGATTATAGCACACATTTAAATATCACATAAACAATTCATCCTGCCTTCAGTATTTCCACAGTTTTATTAAGTTTATTGCTGTCCACTTTATGAAAGACCTATAAACTCAATGAGTATTGATCGGTGTCAACAAATAAAAAGACCAGGTGAAACAATGATGTAAAATCTGCCTATTTGCACATAAATGCAGATAGACACGCACCTATGCACAAACACTCAATTAAACATAAATATAAATACACAAGACCACACAGTAAAGAAATAAACAAACTCAAATAGATAAAGGACCAGCTATTGAATTCTATGAAAGGTTTATGTACGTTTCAAACCCCATGTCCACGTGGATACTACTGTATTTAGTTCAGAGGGCAACATTTAATTATTATCTATTAAAACATTTAAATCAAGGATCTTGAATCCAAAGGACGAGTCATGAGATTGGGCAACTAGACAATGCGTGATGGATTAGATAAGACTATTGTAAGGAGTGGGTTCAAACTCATTTAACCAGCTGGATTAAACACTATTGCTACTTTTAGAGTTCTGCTGTGAGTGATTCTTACTACCTGAGTCTCATTCACTGTAAGCTCTGTTACAATGGATTGGGTGTTGTAATCGCCAGTGTCTGCCTTTTAAGATAAGGTCAGTTGCTGCTCACCTAGGGTAAGAGGCTTTGGCCTGGTTGTATGTGAACATGAGCACGCTCATGTAAGGGATGCAAGTGTGAGACTACCATCTAAATCAGACCAGTATCAGCGCAAATGAAGCCTGTTACGGAGGGGACCCTTCATAGATTTGTGCTGAACTGGGCAGACCTTAAAATGCAAGTAGGCATTTATAGTGTGAATATGTGCATCTGTGACACTTCACTGAAATATGTAGAGTGCAATACTGTATTATACATTGTGAGCAAAATCTGCACCAAAGTACAGTTTCACCATAGTTAAGCATAGAGACTAGGGTGACCCACTGACCTTATGGTAGATCAGGATCCAAATGCAGATCTGGCATTCATTTCCACATATTTACACTCATTCTGGCATATCAAGATTTATCATTTCTTTGAATCACCTGCTGTGCCAAGTTAATAACTCTGCTGGCCAGCTGGAGGTTCAAAGGTCAACCCACATAATTGGCTATTTGATACCAGTTAGGCTGGCTCCTGGGAGAGGCGAGTGTGAGGACAGAATCTTTCTGTGCTAATTACTTTTTACATTGCATCTAACCTGCAAAGGCTCAACCTCAAACAACCAAATGAAGGTAATGAGACCTCTGGAGCCAGACACAGGAGAGGCTGCCTTTCAAAGGGAGCAGGCAGCTGTAGCAGTAAGGGACAGGGCTTAGGGTTGCAGAGAATGTCTTTCAACAGCCCACTTGAAGGCACCATCTTGGAAGTTCTAGAAATGTTGTGCAGGAGGTTTATGGCAGGGGTGGAATGATGTGTCACCCTAGGAGTGGGCAGAGGTGCCTATATTCAGGAACATTCCACCCCTCACTTACAAATGCCCACACAAAGGAGAGGCTTTTCAGAACAGTCAGGCCCTCGAGGAAGAGATGCCGATAGAAAGCCCAGCTGAAAGAGAGAAGAAACTTGACCCCTACTGCAAAGATGGACTCAAGGAGTTTTGATTTTATTAGGGGAGCATAAACAAATAAAGTTGGCCTTCTAGCACCTCCTTTACCTATTCATATGAGACATACTTTTCGTCTTAGTATGTCAATTTGCTAAGAAGTATCCTGGTCAATGCAATATTTTACTAATGGCATGTCAAATGACGTTTGCTTTGTTCCAAACTGTCAATAAAAAAGACTTTAAGAAAAAAAAAGCAGGGGGACTAACCAAGTAAGGTAGTATGAAACTGACATCATGGTGTGTGACATTCCTGCATGTCTCATTGCGTAAGGTATCACAAGAAGTGACATCAATGGAAATGGCATCATGACCCATGACCTCACAGGAAGGGACTTCACAGGAAGTGGCATCACAAGAAGTGACAGCCAATTTTAAGACCTCACACATATGTTTAGCATGTCTATCATGAGTACATTTGAGAGCATTTCGAGATTTAACAAATGAAAGCTGATCAGTGCTTAAGCCTGTACCTTAAGTTTCCAGTCTGAAGGAATTAACAGCCCAAATGTGGATGGAGTTTGGCGTCTGACTAACTACAGTAGACAAGCCACTGAGTTCTAAAAGCTAGGCATAATAAACTTGGCACCAAGAACAAAAGTTCATGCATTGCATTAAAGATGCCAGAAACTACAATTGTAAATATCAAAACTGTATAATTTATTAACTTGCCAAACATATACCACCATTATATGCGCTGACAATTTGGGCACACTGTGCCCATTATCAAAAGCAGAATGCAAGTTGCACACCACATTTGGTATTCTGAGCATGGCAAGCGATATTCCCTATGAAAGACACAGTTATAACTGGATATTCCAAACATATATCAAATCAGACATTATGGACCATGTTGTATTGCCGCAGGATGGTCGACCATAAGAAATTAGAAATTGGTGAGACTTTTTACATCATTGAATCCCAAACATGTAGGTAACAAAACCACTTTAAAAAATCCAACATGTCTGGTATCCTTTGTTGTGATGGGCAGCAGGATCTACCTGCCTAGACTGAGTATCATCTGCATGGCAATGATCAGTCAGTCACCTGTTAACATATGGCAATGGATTTGAAAGCGGCATAGGAGGTCTATCAGATCTATGAACATTAGTGAAGAAAGATGTGTGTTACCAATATAGTTTCGTATGGGTGACATTATCAAGTTCATGGTGCTGAAATCCCTTTTGCAGTCATTTGAAGTCACTGATAATGTATTTATTGCTCTCAAAACAGGTTGCAGTTTTTTCTGTAATATCATTACCACCATTCTCAATATATGCTCTGAAACCTTCTGATGTGAGTTTATTATTGTTAGAAATGTAGTGTCTAGTTGGCAGTGGTTTACCCCTGTCCAAGTAGAGACCCTCACTCTAGTCAGGGTAAGGGAGTCACACAGCTAAGATAACCCCTGCTCACCCCCTTGGTAGCTTGGCACAGAGCATTCAGGCTTATCCCAGAGGCAATGTGTAAAGTATTTTTACACACACACACAGTAACACAGTGAAAACACCACAAAAGGAGTCCAAGCCAGTTTAGAAAAATAGCCAATATTTATCTGAATAAAACAAGACCAAAACAACAAAAATCCAACATACAGAAGTCAAAATATCACTTTTAAAAGGCTAAGCAAGTTTAGTCCTTAGAAATCAATGGATGCACTTGTTTAACACAAAATACCTTAGATGCGTTAAAAATCAAAGATGATGTGAGGCACAGGGGAGGTGAAGCGTCGAAAAAATAGTTGATGCGTCGATTCTGTACTGCTACAGTGGAGGTGGAACGTCCGTTCCTTACTGCTGGGCAGGGGTTTGATGCATTGGTTTCTTACTGTTGCAGGGGAGGTGACGTCATTTGCGGAAACAATGCGTTGGTTCCTTACTGTTGTGTGGCGTCAATGAAGAAATCGGCAACCAGGGACAATGCTTCGAGAGTCAAGTCACGTTGTGTCGATTCCACAGTGATGAAGCAGGCGCTGCCCCAGAGTCAGACCGGTTTGTCACAGACTTCAGTGATGCGTTGCTCAAAACTCACACAGCGGCGGTTCTTCTAACGCACTGTAACAGAAAGCTGTGTCCTGCATTGTAAACCGCGGTCATTGAGTGAAGTGGGGACCACGCTCCGGTGCTGGCAGCCACAATGCATCGAGTTTTGCAGAGATACGTCGGTTCGGAATGACGCTGGAAGTCGATGCATGGATTTTTTCCTTGAAATTACCAGGATTCATTTCCAAAAGCCCAAGAACTGGATTTGGCACCACTTGGCAAGTCAGGACTCTCAGCAGAAGAGCCCAGGTACTGGTGCAGGTGAAGTCTTTGATGGCCCTGAGACTTCTTAACAGGAGGCAAGCTCAACTTAAGCCCTTGGACACCTTTGGAAGCTGCATACACAAACCAAAGTCCAGTCCTTTTACTCCCAGGATAGAAGCAGCAAGCCGACACAGCAAAGCAAACAGCAATGGCAGTGCCCCCCGACAGCTTATCCAGCTCTTTTCCTGGCAGAATGTCCTCAGTCCTGAAGTGTTCTAAAGATATGGGGATCACAGGTCCAGTATTTATACCCATTTTAGTCTTTGAAGTAGGCAAACTACAAAGGACAGTCTTTGTAGTGCACAAGACCCTGCCTTTCCCTGTCATGGCTCCAGAAACACTACAGGGGGTAGAGACAGCTTTGTGTGTGGACAGGCACAGCCCTATTCAAATGTCAGTGTCAACTCCTCCCATCACTGTAACTCAGGAAGACCCATCAGCCTGGTGATGGGACATCAGGATATGCAGGACACACCTCAGCTCTCTTTGTGTGACTGTATAGAGTGAATGCACAAACAACCCAATTGTCATCCTAACTCAGACATATATTCAGCAGACAGGCAGAGGCACAGAATGGTTAAAGAAATAAAATGCTAACTTTCTAAAAATGATGGATTTAGGCCCAGATCTCTGTACTGGGGTGAATGTTTGACATTGTGCAGCATTCTGTCCATCAATTGTTCTTTTTGCATTTGTCACCCCGAGTGGTACGGGTATGCCCAGACGTGGGTCCTGTGCTCTCCCTGCCACTGGAGTCAAGTTAGCCTAGCTGATGATGGGTGATGCCCCGAAACCGGTCCCAGGGTGCTTGTTTCCAGTCCAGGGAGGACCTGGCCTGGCAGATCGGGCTGGACTGTTCCCATGGGAAACAGGGTCAAGACTAATTTGCATATGGCTGGGTCTGAACTGGAAAGGCATGGGGAGCAAAAAAACAATGGATTTAGGCCCAGATCTCTGTACTGAGGTGAATGTTTGACATTGTGCAGCATTCTGTCCATCAATTGTTCTTTTTGCAACTTTCTAAAAGTGGCATTTTCAGACCTGCAATTTAGAAACCAACTTTACTAAATATGTATTTTTAAATTGTGAGTCCCGAGACCGCAAACTCCAATTTTCTTTCAGCTCCCAATTCGAAGATACACTTGTAAGATGGTACAAGGCAGCTCCAATGCTAACCAATAGGAGAGATAGGCTTTTGCTGTAGTGAAAAACGAAATTAACAGTATTTCATACCAGGACATTGTAAAACAAAGCAGTACATGTCCTACCTTTTTAATACACTGCACCCTGCCCATGGGGCTACCTTGGGCCTACCTTAGGGGTGCCTTACATGTACCTAAAGCGAAGGTTTGCGCCTGGCAAGTGCGTGCACTAGCCAGGTCGAAATGGGAATTTAAAACTGCGCACACAGACATTGCAGTGGTAGGCCTGAGATATGTTTGAAATGCTACTTTTGTGGGAGGCACAATCAGTGCTGCAGGCCTTCAAGAAGCATTTCATTGGCAGGCTTTGGGCAACCACAGTGCATTGTACTAGGGACTTACTAGTAAATCAAATATGCCAATCATGGAGAAAACAATTATCCTTAGATTTTACACAGGGAGGACTTGCACTTTAGCACTGGTCAGCAGTGGCAAAGTTCCAAGAGTCCTTAAACAGGCAAAAATGAAATGCAGCACACAGTTAAAAACCGGAGGTCAGAAGCAAAAAGACATCAGAAATCACGCCAAAAGATGCCATGTCTAATAATAATTTTGAGAGGATTTCCTGCGCAAGACTATACACTAACACAAACTACTGCCACTGAAAATAACTCTCTTGTGTATTTTTTGAGGGGCCTCATAGGAGGGTGTTTCTGAACCATTAGTGTCACCAGGGCCCTTAAGTACAAGGACAACCAGCACTTTAGAGCATACATGCGTTGCCTGTGCGTGCTCTGTGGGAACAACTACTTCTGCTTTAAATCCACTGTTGGACTTGGCTCTTTCTGCTGGGTCATCCCGAGAATTTGTGGCTTCACCCTCCTTTTCTGAACCCAGTTTTGCTGGCTTTTAGGACTCTGCACACTACCACTGCTAGCCAGTGCTAAAGTGCTTGTGATCTCTCCTTAAAACATGGTTGAATTTGCTTACGCCCAATTGGCCTAAATAATTTACTTGTACATCCCTAGTAAAGTGGTACTACATGTGCCCAGGGCCTGTAAATTAAAGGCTACTAGTGGGTCTGCAGCATTGATTGTGCTACAGAGTTGAATTAGGAACATCTAAAGTTCTGAGGTAGGTACATTTACTGGATTGAGACCTTAATAACTGCATAAAACAGTGCTGACATTTGTCAGACAGATCAGTGGCCAAGGCATAGGGCACAAAGTGAGTACCATCCTTGTCATGTTTGATAACCATCCAACATGCTTGTAGAGATTGTGAAGTGGATTGCGAAGCCAAGTAACAAGAGGTATAAATGCCAATGCTCCTGCATTAGCAGAAGATGACTCTTACTATCAAGGCTGGAGGAATGGGCCCAAGAACACAACATTCTGATGCAGGCACAATACGGCTTCCAGAGGGGGAAGGGGACAGTAGATCAATGCCTTAATCTCTCACTTTGTATAGACAAATACACGAAAGCAAAAGGCGGGAAGATCTATATGTCCTTTATGGACCTGTCAGCGGCCTTCGACTGTGTGTCCCATCAGAAGTTGTGGCCCATGATGGAGGGAATGGGGATCGACCCCCGATAATTTGCTTCATTCGTCAGTTATATGCCAATGCCACTGCCTGTGTCCAGTATGGCATAAATGGCGAATGTACATGTTCATTTAGGATCGAGAGTGGAGTCAGGCAGGGATGCGTCCTTGCCCCGTTTCTTTTTTCCATCTACACAAACGGGGTGGAGGTGACCTTGACTGGCTCACCTCTGGACGTGGCCATATTTGAAAACACCCCCCTTCCAATTTTGGCGTATGCTGATGCTGTGGCAAGGGGCTTACAACGATCACTATAACAATCTACCTACTCCTCCAAACCCTCATCTATAGCTTACTGGGCATTTTGCTTTCAAAATACTAAGATGTAGAGATGTGGCAGCAAGTATTGAAGTTTGAGTTCTGTTGTTTCTGGCCTATCATGGGAGCTTGTTGGCCTTCTTAGGGATGATTAATATTGACCCAAGAAAATCTCTGCACAAGCGATCAAAATGCTGATGGCACGCAAAACACATGAATGGAAGAGGACTATGGGTTGAGTTGTCTAATTGGTAAGAAACTGTGCCTGCTGTAGATTTAGAGAAATTCTGCAATTGCCAGCCAGTGAGATAGGGTGGTACTCCACCTAATACTATACAGTTCCAAAAGTTCCTGCTGTACTCACTGGAATTCTGTATGACACACAGACCTACTCATTCTCATTACAATTTTTATCTTGTGAGAATAAGTCAATTTTTGAAGACAGACATATCTGCTGCCTATAACCTATTTTAGTTGAAATCTTCCTCTTTAAGAGAAAATGATGTATAGTGTAAATTCATCTCCCAGAATTCCTGGTATCCATCAAAGCCCTACCTGGGTCAAAGTTTTTTTTTTTTTTGTAATTTTTTTTATTGATATATGCTTACAACATTGCTGATAACATACTACATTTGTAAATCTCCTGGTATACATTGTACAAGGTAGCTCATCGGATGAAACAGGGTACAGGTGCGCTTCGCCCTCCAACGTCCCAGACACATGCTTCTTAATTGCTGATCCTAGGCTGTTCATATGGCTCTGTGACAGTTCATGTGAGTTAGTCACTTAGATCTGGGTCGGATTCCTCAGGTGGGGGGGCACATATATTTCCTCGGAATGAGTTCCATTTACCCCACACCCGCACCCACTTTCGGGGACAACCTCTGTGGATGAATACTGCTTTTTCTGCCACCATTGCCCTGTCTAAGTCACGACACCAGTGCTGATGTAGGGGGGCGGTCGGTGCTCCCCAATGCTGTGTGATATTTCATTTAGCCAGTGCGATCCCCAGGGTTGCCCAGGCCTGTGCTGCATGGTTGAGGTCGGTTGGCTCCCAATTGTTGAGAAGGCACCTCCGTGGTTCTGGAGGGACCTCGAAGCCGCAGACCCGGGTGATCGTGGCCATGATTGCCTCCCAGTATTGTGCTATGTTGGGACAGACCCACAACGTGTGGTAAAAAGTGCCTGCCAGCCCACACCCCCGTAAACATAAAGGTGTTTCAGTCCGTCCGATCTTGTGAAGTGTCGTCCTAGTGTAGTATGTTCTGTGCAGTATTTTCAATTGCACTAATTGTAGTCGGGATGGAATTGCCACCTCCCGGGGGGACGCCAATGCCTCCTGCCAGTCCTGGTCGTCCATGTCTCCAAGCTCTGCCTGCCATTTCTCTCTCAGGGTGCGTGTGGGATCTTTCTGATTATGTATCAGTTTGCGGTATGTAAGAGAGATTGCTTTTTTTGTGAGGTAGTCCGTCAGGAGACGGTCTTCGAGTGGTGATGACTCGGGGAGGTCGGTACCCCGGAGTATGACTTTGGTAAGTGCATGTTTGATTTGCAAGTATCGGATTTGCTCCGAGTCAGCCATCTGGTATGTTGCTCGTAACTGGGCAAATGTCACTATCTCCCCCTTCTTCCACAGGTCCCCAACCCTAGAGATGCCAATAAGATCCCATTCAGTGAAACCTTTACTGTTGCGAAGTATACCCAATCTTGGGGTGTCCCAAAGCGGTGTATGTTGGGTGAGTACTCCCTCCCAGCCGAGCGCTCGCTGCGCCGTGAACCAAGTGTGTACTGTATGTGCAGTGGGGCCGATCAGCGTGCGTTTTCGGGCCTTGTTGTATAGTGAGCCCAGGAGTCCGTCTGTACCAAGGGTGTGCCTATCGAGCCGCAGGTCCGGTTCCCCCTGTGGGGCGTGGAGCCATTGGTTAACCACTATAAGTTGAGAGGCCCAATAGTATAGTTGCACATGGGGGGCGTGGCTTGCCTGGGACCGATGGCGGACGCGTGAGCGAGGAGCTCCGCACCAGCCGCACAAAAATCCTGGCATAACTGCTGATCGAGGCTGCGGTGCTGCACCCGATCACCCGCTAACTCTAGACAGTGGTCATCGGCAGTGCTCTGGCGATTTTCGCTGTGGACGCTGCGGTGTGAGCGAGCCGGCGGCTGTCCCTGGTTTCTCGGGAGCAGGGAGCTCCAGCTGCGGCCTACTGTGGTGCGCGCGGACGGCTGCGCGACTACGCGACTCCCCGCTCGTGGGCTGACTGGTGGGCCCGCAGTGCTACTGACGAGCCGCTGTGGCGGCGTGAGCAGCAGAAAGGCGGCGGATCTTAGCCCACGACGACTGTGGGTCACTGAGGGGCACTACCAATTGGCCAGTGAGAGTGGGCGAACAATAGCGGAGTGCTGGGAATATCGGCCCGAGCGGTCCTTGACGAAGGGGCGGCGGGACGCACTTGATGACCCAGATGGCCTGTATTGCGGGCTTGCTGCTCCCTCGTTGGCTGGAGTCTAGTTGGGGTCCCGGCGGTGAGTGCTAGCCGGTCCTGTCGAGGTTTGGCTGGAGACTGGGGGCAGTGTATGCTGGAGCCCACGTGGGTCTAACGCCATTTTGGATCTTGCTGAGCTCTGGATGGTTGCAGCTGGTGCCCGGATTTGGCTGTGAAACCTTCGCAGGGTGGTGTGCGTTTCTCCCCGGCCGCTGCTCCTGGAGGTCTGAGGGTGCTGGAGCCGGGGTCGCCCTTGCTGTATGATTCCTGGGCTGGAGTACTCGTCTAGGACAGGGTGCGGAGCGGAGTCCTGGGTGGCCTGGATGGTGGACTGCGGACCGTGCGTACCTGCCTCCCCCGAGACCAGAGGTTCAGGTATACTAATTGCAGCGGACTGGGAGTACCTGTGGGCCCTGTTCCTGGAGCCTCCTTGCTGGCGGTGAGTGGCAAAGGCGCGGGGTGCAGTGGGACCCTTCCAATCCCAGACCTCTCGGCTTGACGACCGGGGACACCTCTGGTTGGGGACTGGGTAGCCGCTATGGGTAAGCCCAATGCCAAGGCCGCTGGAGCGGGGCAGGACCCTGAGGATGGAGCGCCTGACCTGTCGCAGACGACCCCTGGGGACCCTATCCACCAACAGCTAAAAGAAATTCTAGCAGCTATCACTGACACTAAAGCTACCCTCCACCAGGACATTAGTACGGTGGCGGTCAGCCTAGGGCTCCTGTGAGACGAACACAAGAAGCTGGCAGGGAGGGTCAAAGACACTGAAACTAGCATAGCGGAATTGCTCCCAGCCCATAAGGACACAGCCCAACAGCTGCATGCTCTTACAGATAGAGTGAGCTTCCTGGAACGCAGAGCTGAGGATGCAGAGGGCAGAAACCGGAGGAACAATGTTCGTGTGGTTGGGCTGCCGGAAGGAGTGGAGGGGACCGACATGGTGACATACTTGGAGACCTGGCTTAAGACGGTGGTGGCCCCGGAGGGCCTGTCTGCCTTTTACACCTTGGAGCGAGCTCATAGAGTCCCGGCTAAGCCATTCGGGCCGGGCAGACCACCGAGGTCAGTGGTGGCTCGCCTGCTGCATTACCGTGACCGGGACCTACTACTTCAAAGGGCGAGAACAGCGGGGCCCTTCACAGTGGATAATAGCAGAGTCACACTGTTCCCGGATTACACCCTGGAGGTCCAGAGAAAGCGAGCCTCTTACCTGGAGGTCAAAAAAGCGCTGAGGGAGAAGGGCTTGCAGTACTCCCTGTTGTTTCCGGCACGGCTGCGAATTGTTGTTGACAAGACCTCCCACTTTTTCGACTCCTTGGCGGAGGCCTGGGACTGGTTGGAGGAGTATAAAGGTGGACTGACAGCCACTGCCAGGCATGGGAGATCTGAGCCCCGAAGTGGATTGCCTGGAGTGCGTGGGTCTCGGAGGCTGCGGCGGAGGGTCCGGATGAAACCCTCCACGACGCAAGCTGAATTGGAGTGGGCCACCGCTCTACGGGCGGTGAAATCAGTGTCGGGTTCCATCGGTCTGCCCCCACCGGAAGATGAGGCAGGCTCTACCAGGGACTCTGCAGACAATGACTCGGACACCTCCACTACTAGTAGTGCAAAGCTCCCAGTGGTAACACCCCAGAGTGTGGATGATATAATATGACTCTAATGTGGGGTGGGTGGGAAATTCCTGTAATTCTTTGAGAGGAATTGATTGTGCGCTAGGTGCGTAGTCCTTGAGAAGGTTTTATGCTTTTATTGCGGCTGGTGCCTTCTGTTTGTTTGCAGAGCTCGTCCTGGGGCAGCTGCGTCCACTCTTGCCTCTGAAGTAGTCAGGGGACTTTGCTTAGTTGCTACTTTTTACTGTTTGGATGGGAACTAGTTTTAAGGTAACTGTCCTTGGGAGGGGGGTTTGGGAGTTTGGGAATGTTCATCAGGGGCTCCGGCATGATGCTTGTATTTTATTTGTGGGGCACTGGACACACCATATACCATGGGGTCACTGAATGATTTAAAGTGCCTATCGTGGAACGTTAGGGGCTTACACACCATGAGCCGTCGACATAAGATCCATACATATCTGGTGCGGAGGGGGGTTCAAGTAGCTTTCCTCCAGGAAACACATATCACAGGCTCAGAGGGTCTTGCACTGCAGCGCCGATGGAGAGGCCAGGTTTTTCACACTTCGTATTCTGCCTTTGCAAGGGGAGCCTTGGTGTGGGTCAGGGCTGGGGTCCCCTTTCATCCCGTGCAGCACATTGTAGATCCGGAAGGGCGTTATGTACTGGTACAGGGCAGACTCAACGGGAGGGACATCACACTGGGCAGTATATATGCTCCTAATGCTGAACAACAGGGCTTTTTTACTTTATTGTCGGGGAAGCTGGCGTCCTATTTGTCTGGTACGGTGATGTTGGGAGGGGACTTTAATTCCATTACTGATGTCACCCTTGACAGATCTCACCCTCCTCCTCCTGCAGCATCAATTAATAAGATCGCTAGGGCTTGAAGTGCATGGCAGTCGAATTGGGGATTGTTGGATACATGGAGGGAGCACCACCCACATGAGCGAGACTACTCCTTCTTCTCAGCGCTCCACGAGTTGCATGTTAGGCTGGATGCGATACTTTGTTCCCCTGACCTACACACGGTGGTCCAGCACAGTGAATACTTGACCAGAACACTCTCGGACCATAATCCCCTGTTGCTGAGGCTTCGTTGGGCCCCACCGCGCCCAGCGATCCCGACATGGCGGTTAAATCCGGAGCTACTGGAGGACCCGGTCTTCCAGGATGCGGTAGGAACTGGGGTGACCCAGTATTTCCAGGAGAATGCAGGTACAGCGTCATCAATGGCAGTGGAGTGGGACGCTTTTAAAGTGGTGGTGAGGGGGCTCTGTATTGCTAATATGCTTGGGGTACGAAAGGTTCTCCTCCAGGAGGTGGACTACGCAGACCAGCGCTTGCGAGACTTGGAGCGTGATCGTCCGGAGCATCCAGATAGGCAGGAGGAGCTCTTAGCGGCGTGGGAGGCAGTGGCAGTGGGGGTTGAGAAGCTGCGATGTTATGATTATAAGAAATACATGGTACGCGCCCACGCAGAGCGCGACAAATCTGGTGCGTTGCTGGCGTTGCTGGCGAACCCCGCGAGGCAGGCGGTTCCTATTTTGGCCCTATGTGATCCAGCAGGGAATGTTTGCTATACTCAGCAGGGCATTAATCGCCTTTTCTCTGACTATTATGAGGGGCTTTATCGCAGTAAGGTCTCCTTGGACGAGGGTCGTCTATAGGGGTTTTTAGCAGCGGCGGATTTACCGGAACTTGCCAGAGTGGAAGCCGATTTGTTGGGTCAAGACATCACATTGGGGGAGGTAAGAGGTGCGATCAAACATATGGCACAGAAGAAGACTCCAGGGGTGGATGGTTTGCCAATCGAATTTTATGCATCTTATATTGACCTGTTGGCCCCTAGGTTAGTGGCCCTCTATAATGAATCACGGAGGGTGGGCCGGCTTCCTGCCATGACGCGTGAGGCGCTTATAATACCCCTGTTGAAACCTGGGAGGCCCCCCTTGGACAGGACCGCCTATCGTCCACTCTCTATGCTTACCACCGACTATAAGATCTTAAGTCGGCTACTGGCCACTCGCCTCCTGCCGTATATGACCCGCCTAGTGCATATGGATCAGGCAGGGTTTATACCTAAACGGAATACGGCGGGCAACATTCGTCGCCTGCTCCGTATTCTAGAGGCCGATACGTATTCGTCACGTGCAGCTGCCGTATTCTCGGTCGATATCGAAAAGGCCTTTGATAGCCTGGAGTGGCCCTATTTATTCCAGGTAATGCATGCCTTTGGACTGGGGGAGAGGTTTGTGGTCTGGACGGCTTTTCTATATAGGGACTCCACGGCTAGGACTAAGTCTGGCGGACTGATATCGGCTCCCTGTGCGGTGAGTAGAGGGACTCGTCAGGGGTGTCCTCTATGCCTGCTATTATTTGCACTGGCCATAGAGCCACTGGCGGCCCAAGCCTGAACAGGGAAGTGGTTCAGGGGGCTACAGGTATATGACGACACCCACTATATTGCGCTTTACGCGGATGACCTCCTTCTGTTCCTAGCCGACACCCAGGAGGCTTTGCTGCGAGCGAAGCGTTTGCTTCAACATATTGAAGAAATGGCAGGTCTGGGAGTGAACTGGACAAAATCGTGCCTGTTCCCCACCTCCAAGACAGTAGGGGGTCCTTTATCCACGGAGGCTGTAAACTGGGAGTATACCTGTATAACGTATCTGGGGACGCGTATCTACCATGAGCAGAAAGACCTGGTGGAGGGTAATATTGGAAGGGCTACACGGGGACTCCAAGGCAGTATGGACTTTTGGAAGACGTTACCGTTGTCCCTGATAGGGCAGGTAGCGCTCCTCAAGATGGTGGCACTCCCCAGGCTACTATATTTTTTTAGGACGCTTCCTGTTTGGCTCCCTGCGTCGATTTTTAAGAGGCTTCAACAGATGGTAACAGGGTTTCTCTGGCTTTCTGGCAGGCGCCGTGTAGCTTTACACACTCTGCTACATCCATGGGGGGAGGAAGGTCTAGCAGTTCCGGACTTCGAGTCTTATTACTTGGCGGCCCAGCTGCAATGGCTTACTCAAGCGGTGGCTCGGGAGTTCCGAGATGTGGGAGATGCTGCTGGGGGGCGGATTCCTGCCTACCTGTTATCCAGAATTATATTACAGCAGCCGCTCCGCCTTAAGGAGCTCCCTGGGAACGTGCAGACTTTTCGGTTGTGTTGGAATAGGAGCCAACAAAGAGCGCGGATTGCCTGCCCGTATGCTCCAGAGCTCCCGTTGCTGATGTGCCAGCAATTGCCTCATGGGGGCAACTGGTCGGCGCTAGCGGGGTGGTGTGATTTGGGATTGACAGCGGTGGGAGATTTGTATGAAGATCATGTTCTGATGCCTTTTGAGGCCCTTCGGGGGCGCTTTGATCTCCCACGTGGAGACTATCTGCTGCATACGGCCTTGGTATCTGCCATTCAGCGGCGATGGAAAGGGGGGCTGTCTGAACCGAAGACATCAATGGCTTGCCAGTACGTGGTGCTGGCGGCTGGTACCATTAAAGCTGTTACTTGTTTATATCGCCGGATGATCTATGAAAAGTTGCCCCCCCTTCTGGGGTTGAAGCAAAAATGGGAGGAGGACATTGAAGGGGAAATTCCTGACAAAGTGTGGGCTGAATTGCTTGAGCGCCCATGGAAATGTTCCAGGAACGCCCGATTTCAGCAGATCCAATTTTTTATTTTACACAGAGCTTATCTCACCCCAGTTAAAATGAAACAATATTTTAAAACGCTCGCAGCACCCTGCCCGCGCTGCAATAGAGAGGGAGCGGATTTCCGCCATATGGTGTGGGATTGCCCCCGGATCGTGCTTTACTGGCGGGAGGTGTTGACGCTACTTTGTGATGTTACGGGGAGGGATATTGAATTTGGTATAGGTCCATGTTTATTACATTGGTTTCCCCATACTTCTAAGACAAAAATAACTAGTAAATTTTTAGACCTGGGGCTTGTCCTGGCCAAAAGGGAAATTATTGCACAATGGAAGTCTCAGCGGGGGCCGAGTTTGCAAAGGTGGAGGGCTTAATTTCTCCGGTGGGCAGAGTGCAAGCCGGTTCTCCGACTGCAAGCGGCTAATCAAGTTCATAACGACAAAGCAATGGATTCTGCCCGTGCCTGGGGAGCCTTAACGGAACTGCTAAATCCCACAGACTCCGATACTGATGTGGACTCCTTGCTCAGTGACTCGCACGACCTGCCCTCATCATTAACTGTTTAGAACGGTTTTGGGGAATGGGTGATGCCTCTATTAGCCTACTAACGGTACTATCTGTGAATGTTTGCTGTGTACCTCCAGTTACATGAATATTGTGTTGTGGACACTGATCTGAATGCCCTGATATGTCTCAAGCTATCAAGTCATGCCGGTGGGGTTGTGGGAGGGGTTGGTGGGAGGGAGGATGGGTTGTTGTTTGTTGCAGGGTTTATGATTTTGTGCTCTTTTTCTTTTCTATACTCCAGAGCTTCCGAACTCCGTCTCTTGTTATTGGCCTTTATCACGATGTGCCTTGCTATAGATTTGCGAATGTGGGCCTTGTTGGTGGAACAATGATCTGTTCGCCGGTTTGTTGCTGGGCACTCCCAATTGTATCTGTGGACTAACGGAGAGCCCTGTATAGGGAGACATGTGCATTGGGGACGTTATATGCGAGCGGAAGCTCATGTTTGAACTGTTTTTGATTGATATATGATGGAAATCAATAAACATATTTTACAAAAAAAATAGTATAGTTGCACATTGGGCAGGGCAATTCCGCCATCGTACCAGCTCCTTGTGAGTTTGGACATTGCTATGCGGGGGGGCTTTCCGTCCCAGAGGAGGAGGCCCACCTCTGCCTCGATGGATTTGAAATAGGAGTTGGGGACTGGGGTTGGCGTGTTTTGCAGAGCGTATAGAAACCTGGGAAGAGCCATCATTTTGAATAGGGCCGCTCGGCCCAAAAGTGTCAGGGGCAGCGAGTGCCAATGTTTCACATCGCTTTTGAGTCTCCGGAGAGGGGGCATAAGGTTACGCTCGTAGAATTGAGTACAATCTGATGTGATGTGAATGCCCAGGTATTTGAACCCATCTTTCCCGAGTTGTATCGTTACACCCCTGGGCAAGCAAGGGGGGGGGACCATGAAGAACGAATAAGACCGACTTCGCCCAGTTAATCGTGTACCCAGAAAACCTGCCGTAGGACGCACAGATGTCTAATAAGCGATTGATTGATCGTCTAGGGGAAGTCATGTATAACAAGATGTCATCAGCATAGAGGGAAATGCGGTCCTCCCACCCCTCCGTCCATCGCAGTCCCCGTATCACTGGGTCCCCTCTTATCCATGCCGCGAGCGGCTCAAGTACCAGAGCAAACAAGAGTGGGGACAGGGGACAGCCCTGTCTGGTCCCGCGCCCCAGGGGGAAGTCATCGGACACACGCCCATTAACCACTACGTGTGCCATGGGTTGTGTATATAGGAGCTGAACCCAGGCACGAAATTTGGGGCCAAAACCAAAATGTTGTAGCACTGCAAATAAAAAGGGCCATTCCACCCGATCAAAGGCCATACTGGCGTCCAATGATAGAATGACCGCCTCTTCTTGGATAGTCGACATGCGGGCCATTACGCCGTGAAGCCGTCTCAGGTTCATCGCCGTGTTTCGGCCTGGCATGAAACCGGATTGGTCGGGGTGTATAAGGGACGTGAGATGTGGTTGGAGCCTGGTCGCCAGTGCTTTCGCTAATATTTTCGCTTCTAAATTGAGGAGCGAAATTGGACGGTAGGAGGTGCATTCCTGTGGGGGTTTAAACGGTTTTGGGATTGTCACAAGAGTCGCTATCCTCTGGTCTCTAGGGAGTATTCCCTTTTCTAGGCTGGCCTTGTACATCTTCAACAAATATGGCACCAGCGTATCTGCTTCCTTTATGTAGAGCTCCACGGGAATACCATTTGGACCCAATGCTTTGCCCGGTTGGAGCCCTCTAATCGCAGCCGTAATTTCATCAGCTGTGAGAGGTGCATCCAATGTTTGCACCTCTTGGGTTGCTAGCGTGGATAGACATATGTCTTTAAGAAAGGCCAGATTCTCTTCTACGGTTGCTTGTGTGGTGGGTGTGTAAATTGTCTCGTAGTATTGTGCAAAGGCTGCGACTATGTCCTGCGTCTGTTATGTCCTCCCCAGTAGCCAAATGTAATCGTGCCACCCAGCGACTGGCACGCTCTTTTTTATCTAACCAGGCAAGGAGCTTGCCGGCTTTGTCTCCCACTTCATAGATAGTGTGTTGCGTTTTCGTAGCTCTGGCCATAGCGTCTTCCCACGTGTGATCCCTGTAGGCTTGTTTAGCGAGGGCTAGTTTGTGAGTCGTTTAGTCGGTTGGGTCCCCTGAGTGTTTGTCTTCTGCCAGGCTCACCGCCCTTTCGAGCTCCCGTACCTGATGGTCCTTGTCCCGTTTGTGGGAGGTGATTAATGAAATGGCCTGTCCGCGCAGGACTGCCTTATACGCCTCCCATAGAGTAACAGGAGAGGTTACGGAGTGTGTGTTTTCTTGAAAGTAGTGCCTCGAGGTTTTGTGTAGGCCTTTCTCTATGGTTGGGACCTTCAGGTATCCTGGGTATATAGGGTATGTGCGCCTCCTCCCAGTGTGGTGTGATGTGTATGTTGCTGATATAGGGGAATGATCGGATATTCCTCTGGGGAGGTGTGTGATCTCCAGGACTTTCTCTAGGCTCGTTGGGGAGGTGAAGATGTAGTCAATCCTGGACATGCTGTTGTGGGCTCCTGAGTGTTATGTGTACTGTCGCATCGCGGGGTGGCATGTGCGCCAAACGTCCACCAGCCCCAGCGTGTCCGTGAATTCTCGTAGGTGTGTGGAAGAAGTCCCTTGGTCTCTCGGTGGAAGTCTATCCCAGGCAGCGTCTAGTGCGGCGTTAAAGTCGCCCCCCATGATCAGTTCCCGTTGGGGGAGTGAAAGCAGGAATTTGCCAAGGGCTGGGAAGGCTAGATTGTGAAGTGCAGGGGGAATATAGACTGAGACTAGGTTATAAGCTCGCCCTTCCCACTGACAGGAAAGTGCTGCAAAGAGTCCTTGATCATCTGTCTGAGTTCCCTGTACTACCAGCGGGCAACTCTTTCGAACCAGTATTCCCACCCCTCTGGATCCCGATGTGAATTCGGAGTGTGCCATCATCTTGAAACCCCATCTATCCAGAACTTTGGTGGCCGTCCCCACCAGATGTGTTTCCTGTAAGAAGACCACTGAGGGAGCATGCCTCTTGAGATGTTGCAATATCAGCCCTCTCTTTATCTTGTCACGTAAGCCATTTACTTTCCAGGATATAAAAGTAAGAGGGGGGCTCGGCTCGTGTGTGCACTCTGGCCGCGAGTGCGCAGGGTCAGGAACTACGTCCCCTGGGACATTGGAGTGATTGTTGGGCATTGGAGCTGTGTGTGTGAGTTATTGGGATCCTTGGGTGCTAACCTTGAAATGTATTGCATCAGCATTTGACGGTTAAACATAAATGAAATAAAAATTGCAAACTTGAACATTAACAAAAACAAACCCCCCCCTCCACCCCCCTCCCTGCCTCCCTGCTAGACGGATTTCCAACTACCCGCCACCCCAACTGTGCAGAGTGCTTTAGTCCCATAAAGAGTACTTGCGTGTGAGGGGGAGAAGACATCCGGAGCACTTTGAACATCCCCTTGCTCAAAGACTTTGGAAAGTTCAGTACGTTACAGTAAATATGGCATCGGGAAGCAAGTGTATAGTTCATTAGTCGTGACCCAGGTGGGCCAGCGCCGTCCGGTCAAGCCATTTGGGGCGATCCTTGCTTTAGTTCTGCGTCTCAGTGGTAGGCTTTTTGGGCGTTCTCCATGTCGTTTTTGCGAAGTAGGTGCCTGTCAACCTCAGCTTTCATTTCTCTGTGGCTCTCTGTGGTTGGTCTTCATCACCACCTACTTGTCTCTGGCCGTGCGATGTTTCATCGGGCGGGCGACGCTGTTGTTGTCTACCGTCTCTCCTCGACCCATTTACCTGGCGCCAGCCTTCCAGCCAGTCGTGGGCGTCTTCGGGCGCGTCGAAAAACCAGGTCTTCCCATCCGCCACTACTCGGAGCCTCGCTGGAAACAGCATTGAGTAGGTGAGTTCCCTGCGTCTAAGTTCCTTTTTGACCTCGAGGAAGCTTCTTCTCTGTTTGGTGACCGCCGCCGTGTAATCCGGGAAGAATGAGATCACTGAGTTTTCTATGCGTAATGGCGGAGACACTCTTGCTGTTTGGAGGATGGCGTCGCGATCCCTGAAGTTAAAGATCCGAGCCAGGATTGGTCTGGGGGGGGGCTCCAGGTTTAGGTTTACCGCCAGGCACTCTGTGGGCCCTTTCCACCGAGAAAAAACTGGAAATCTGAAGCTGGGTCTTGATGAGCTCCTCTATGTATAGGTCCATAGCTGGCACTCCTTTGGATTCCGGAACTCCTGTAATACGCACATTGTTGCATCTAGACCTGCCTTCTTGGTCATCCAGCTTGGATTCCATTAGCCGGTTTTGAGCTTCTAATTGTTGGACCTTCCGTTGTAGGGTGGCGGTGTCTTTCGTGAGGGACGCCGTTGTATTTTCGACGTCGGTTACTCTGGAAGCCATTTTTTGAAAGTCTGCGCGGTGGAACGACACGTCCGCAGAGATCGATCCCACTGTTGTTTGGACGTTTGTTAGGGCAGACATTATGTCGTGTAGTGTGACTTCATGTTGGCCCTCGGGCGTTGAGTTGGATTCTGTGGGGGCCTGATGGGCGGCTGTGTCCGAGGTGTCTTTGGAGTACGCGTATTTGTCCAACTTGACTTGTTGGGTCGTGCGTTGGCCCCGGCCCCCCATTGGGTCCGTTCTCCGGGATGGCCCCATCAATTGGTCAGGTGCTGGGCAGTACTCGCCGCCGCCTGCCTTGTGGCTAAATGCCACTTGCGGCCTGTCGGGTTTCTGCCTCGCAGTGAGGGAGGTTGTGGCGGCCACTAGTCCCGGATCCGGCACGACGTTGTCGAGGTGGCCTTCGGCCGTTGGTTGGGGCCAAAGCTAGTCCGCCCGGGACCCCGAGCGGGCACCGCAGGATATGCTTGGCTGCAGAGCGTCTCTAGTGTCGCACACTATCGTTGAAGTCAGTGGTGGGCCCGTGAGTATGCGGAACTTGGAGTGTCTGGGCCGCGCAGCGCCTACGTGCGCGTCAGGCCCTCTCGCTCGGGCCTTGGCTTACTGGAGCTGTATGTTGGGTGGAAGTCTGGGCTCTTTGGGCAGGGATAATGCCTCCCCCTATGCGTCTTTAATGCCTCTTGCAGAGTGTTGTGTCTGCTCACGTGTTGATGATGCTGGAGTGTTGAGCGGCCGCGCTCTCTTGTTGGCAGCCTCGGGTCTTCTTGGGGGCGCCACACGGTCCCTTCAGTGCCCTGGAGGGCAGGCAGGGCTGAGGTGCTAGGCTGCGTCCCCGCAGGCTGTAGGGTGCAGTTCGCCCCGTTCCGTCGCGCGCGGTCCCTCATGCTCGGGCGCTATTTTTCTGAGGTGGTGTCTCATGTGAGGCCCCTGCTGTGTTTGCTGCTGCAGGCCGCTACACATTCGTGGCGCCTGGAGGCTTCAGGGGCCAGATCGCGGGCCTCGGGCGGAGCGTGGGGTGATGCTAGCACTCACCCCCAGGTGCTACCAGTGCCTTCCATCGGGGGTTGTTGGGGTCTGTAGGTCGATGACCCTTGGGCGCAGAGAGGCCTCTCCGCCCTGTCGGGAGCCTCTATACTTCATTCAGGTCCTGTGTGGTCATCCCTGTTGCCAAGCGGGCGTGTGTGGCGAGGGCGCTGGGGTATATTCACGGAGGTTCGTCCAGCGCTGCCTACCTCCCGCCGCCACCCAAGGGCCTCGCCGAGTCAGGCGCGGTCGCGGGCCTCTGGCGCACGCGAGGCCCCTGCTTCAATCGCGGCTGCAGGCCGCTCCGCGTCGCCTCCTCGCAGTATGCTGAAACGTTGCTGCGCCGGCTCCAACCGCGGTCGGAGGGAGCCCCGGGTGCTCCAATGCTTGAATGGCGTCTTTGGGGTTTAATTTCATCCGGATTTGTGAACGGATTTCATGGGGATTTCTCTGTGCTTCCCGGAGCTCTGCTAGGTTGCGGCTATCACGCTTGGCTGCAAGCCCCGCCCCCCTGGGTCAAAGTTTGATCGTCCCACTAAGTTAGATGGGGGACTGATCTTTCTTTACCGATTCTGTGGCACTGTGGCTGAGCACAGTCTGGAATCTTAGTAATGTTATAATGAGAGAACATTGATTGAATGACATACACCAATACCACGAATAAACCCGTATTGCAGCTTTCCATACTTCAGTGAGTGAATTTAGATAGCTCTACTGTTCTTGATTGCCCATTGTATGGCGGGTCTCCTTCAGTGGCGTAACACAGGCCCCCGCATCCCCCACAGTGCGGGGGGCCCCCAAGCTCCAGGGGGCCCCCTCAGCAAAGAACTCTAGCCGGAGAGCTCCTGATTTAGTTCGGAGGGGGCCCCTCCATGTACCTTGCAGGGGGGCCCCCTCGAGTTTCGTTACGCCAGTGGTCTCCTTTTGGTTATGGTGAGCCCGCTGGTTCACCTTATACTTATCAGCAGTTGCTACTGTTACTCTCCTTGTTTTATCTTGCAACTGTTTTCTAAGAGGGATTGGAAAAGGATTCTATTTTGTTGTGCTCTTTTTTCATGCGTTTTCAAAGTGTTTCTTTTGAAATTGTTGCTTTTCTAAAAAATAATTAAGCTCTGTGTTTCTGTCAAATGTATAGTTATTTTTATCTGTGCTCGTGAGAGGTTTTGTGATTGGGCAACTAGCCCTTAGCTCAGTGGAGTCATCATTTGTCTTCTCTGGAAACCGTCCATCTGTTCATGCCATTTTGCTTGGCACATTAGTGTTTGCTCATCTGCTTCCAACATTTAGGTTAGTGCACTAGCATTGCAGCTGTCATGTGTTAGCTCTGTGGCAAGTACTTAAACCAGCTCACAGCATATCTGTGCAGCAGGTACATGCAGCAGCACACTAGTGCTAGCAGAGTGCCAAAGGCATGCCCGTCTGTGCCCATGTATGCCCTGTCTTCATCTTGTCCACACCCAGCAGTCAGTTCTGTTGCTGGAATGCTGATGAATCTAGTGGTAAGAAGACATCCCTAAGCTATAATTGTGAATTTGTGGTAAGCCTTTTCTCTCCAGACTATGCTCTGCACCCTTGGTTGGTGTACCTCTTGAAATAATGGGACCTTTTCTCTACACAGTCCCCTTCTCTTCTCAAGAGATTGCCTTTAGGCCAGTGATGAATCCCACTTACTTATTGTTTTTGAGGGGTTTCAACTAATGTGTATTCTGCATTTAAGAATTGTTTTGCCATGAAAGATTTGATATCAGAATGCAATGTGGATTTTGTCTGCTCTACCGAAACATGTCTTAAAGACGACAGTGGTGCCATTGCGAATGATCTTGGTTCTACTGACTACACGCTGTTCTCCACCGATCATTCTCACTAACACGGAGGGGGACTTGCCATTCAAGAGCGTCTTGAAAAATGTTTTAAACTGGACTCCAGTTCTTTTCCTGGTGTTGAAACTTTTCTGAGAAGTTTATAGACCCTCTTAGAACCTACTGGAAGTTAATGTCAGCCTACCAACCCCCGCAAGAACAGAGGAGGAGGCTTATGGTCTGTTAGCTCCAGTCAAGTTCCTCTTGTAGCACATTCTTTGGTTCTCTGTGATTTTAACCTTTATATTGACAAACTTTGTGTAGCACTTCCCGATCAATTTAAGTAGTTGTTCTCCTTTTCAAATTTTACAATGTGCACCATGCTTCCTACTCACTCGAAGGGCCACAATAAAGAAGTTGTATGTCTTACTACCCCTTTTGTCAGACCTCTCACCCTTATGTTTTTCCTTGGTCTGACAACTACTATCTATCTAATGGAATGGGGTCTCAGTAGAATTGTTAACTCCTTTAGTATCATTAGGAAAATTCTCCTTCAAGCTCAATCTCCAGTCTCTTCTGGACAGTTTTAATACCTAGTTTATGGCTGCTCTTTATCAGATTGATCCTTCAAAGAAGAAATCCCTTAAACACCCTAGACCATCATATGAATGGTTCGCTGTGGATAGTTCATGGCACCATGACTATGCTCTAATTTTAATTGCAAATGCTTTTACATACTTGTGAATATACCACGAAAGAGCCAAAGCTGCTTCCTTCTCTCATAAAATATTTAATGCCCGAATATAGCTGCTACCATTTATCCACTGTAGGGAATTCTGTGACACCCCTTAAAACTGCTGACCTGTCCCTTTCAGCTACCAAATGTGACCAAACTGCAATTTTTTTGAAGATAAGATTTCGATGACCCATGCCGCTTTGCCTTTACTTAGTGGTACACAATAGCTGACCCACTAGATCTTCAGTTTATATTCTTTCAGCTAAGTTACATCAAAGTCTCCTGCTGATTTAGCAGGCCCGGGTCAGATTGATTAATACCTCATTCTCATTGAGATGAGTTCCAAGTGATTTAAAGCTTCATAAAAGCCTTGCTGGATCATGAAAATCTTGGTAATTACCAGTCTATCTCTGAACTGCCCTGCTTGGCTAAGAAAGAACAGTTTTCATATAGCTAGCAGAATGTGTAGAGCACATTAATCTTTTTCCCCATATGGAAGCAGACTTTCGCCATAGGTGCAGTATGCAGATGGTCATGGTGGCCGTGTTAGATGACCTGCATCACTGTGCTGATATTACAGCTGCCTTATCTTTACTTAATCTGTCTACAGCTTTTGATGTCCAGGCTAGCTGACCTTAGTGTTAAAGAACTGGTTCTTAAATGGATTGAAGATTTTCTAACCAACAGATCTCAACAGATTGCTCTTTTGTCATTTACCCTCTTCTATTAGATCCCTTAATTGTGGTATCCCTCAGGACTCCATCTTAGTCCTCCTAATCATTATATGAACCCTCTGACCTGCCTCACTTAATCTTTAGACTTTGTTCTATTTATGTATGCAGATGATATGCAAATTATTGTAAACATCATGGTCAATTTTAAGAGCTGTACTTTTAATCTTCTTGTTTTGACTAAGTCAAAACATGGGTGAGTTTTAACCAGTTAGACTTGAATAGTAGCACCACAATAATTCTGCAAGCCGCTTTCTGACCTTCTTCTACTGGCCAAAAACCTGCGCCTTTTTCCAGCATGAAAAATCTTGGAGTCAAACTAGGCTCTGCTCTCACTGTGTAAAGTGAAATAAGTGCTGTAGTCAGCTATTAAGTTTTTCAACTTTCCTCTCTAAAATTATTCTCCTTTGTACAATTTCTCTTTTAGTACAAAACTTAAATGCTTTCGTATTGGCACACTTGGACTTTTATCATGATTTCTATTTGAATCTATCTCAGTGTGCTATACAACAGTTTCAAAACTATGCTGCCAGATTAGTACTGGGACTAAGAAGGGACAATGTTTCCCTTGTTATGTTCTCTTTTCATTGCCTTCTTGTAAAGGATCTAATTGTGTTCAAATCTCTCCGTTGGGTGCATAAAGGTTTTACTTGACGGAATACAATGTCCCCTTCTCCACTGTTTAAAGTGGTGTAATCCCAATTGCAACCTAAGATCCAAAGGGTTATAACTTCTCAAGGTACCCAAACGTAAGCAGCAATTTTTGGATGGAAGCAATTTTTGGGTGGAAGGGCTTTATTTGTGACTACATCTCTAACATGGAACTCTGTACTGTTAGCCTTATAATGAGAGTTAAACTGGTTTCAGTTTAGGAAGGCCCTGAAAACCCTGTTTCATCCACATTCTACCCAAGAAAAACTTTTCTACCTTGAATTCTTGGGGCCTTCTTTCTTTGAACTTTGGTTTCTGTCTTTCCTTTTACTGTTGAGATACCCTCTGTGTGAATGTAACACTTCACTAAAAAATGTTACCTATTTGTTGGTAATAGATTATGGCTTTTTTATCATTATCCTTTTGTTTCATGATTTTAGGTATCCCCTTCTCCATTTCACCATCTGTTATGATTGTTACCTATCAGATACCACACATGGGTTAAGGAGATATCTCTCCACAAATAATGGTTTAACTATATTTATAATGCCATGTCCGGGGCATTAGCTCAATATCTATGCCCTTGTAACACATTGTGGGCCCTGCTCACAAAAGTAAATATACATTTATAAATTTACTACAAGTAAATTTACTTTAAGCAACTCTACTACTTTTAGCTACTCACCATTTAAGTTTAAAGTAAAAAGTTAATCAAAGGTGAAGACTAACATGCCTCCACTCCCTGAAATAGGGGGTGGAGTCAGTAAAAACATCAACTACGACTGTAAAGTTACAACTTGTAGTGACTGTATGACTGTATTTGATGTTATGCAAAAAGAACAATTGATGGACAGAATGCTGCACAATATCAAACACCCTAGTACAGAGATCTGGGCTTAAATACATTGTTTTGTTGCTCCCCATGCCATTCCAGTTCAGTCCCAGCCATATGCAAATCTGTTGGACTTGGCCCTTTTTGCAGGGTTATCCCCAAACGTTTTGCTTCTTCCTCCTATTTTTTCCTGACCTGTGTTTGTTGGTTTTAGGACTCTGGGCACTTTACCACTGCTGATCAGTGCTAAAGTGCAGATGCTCTCTGTGTAAATTGTTATTATGATTGGTTCTCCCTGATTGGCATATTTTGATTTACTGGTCAGTCCCTAGTAAAGTGCACTAAGTTTGTTGGGGCTGGTAAATCATATACTACTACTGGGCCTGCAGCACTGATTGTGCCACCCACATGAGTAGCCCTGAAAAGTTGTCTCAGGCCTGCCACTGCAGTGCCTGTGCGCAGTTTGCTAACTGCCATGTCGACTTGGCAAGTGCACCCACTTGCCAGGACCTAACCTTCCCTTTTCTTACATATAGGACACCCCTATGGTAGACCCGAGGTACCCCCCTGGGCAGGGTGCAGTGTATGTGAAAGGTAGGACATGTACTGATGTGTGTAACATGTCCTGATAGTGAAATACTGCCAATTTGGTTTTTCACTATTGAAAGGCTATCTTGCCCCATAGGACAGAATGGGGAATGCTTTGTAACATTTTACAAGCATATCTTCCCATAGGGATAAGATGGAAAAATAAAGTTTCAGCTCTCTGAACTCAGAATTTAATATCACATCTTTTACTAAAGATGGTTTTTAAATTGTGTGTTTGAAAATGCCACTTTTAGAAAGTAGGCATTTTCTTGTTTAACCATTCTGTGTGCCTCTGCCTGTTTGTGTATTGACTGTCTGGTTTTGGAGTGACAGGGGCTGGGGAGGTGCATTCTCTCAGACAGCCACCGGGGGGATGGAGTTGATGTGTGTCCTGCCATTCCTGAATGAGTCAGGGCTGGGCTGAATAGACCTGGGCTGCATTCAGAGTAGGGGGAGGAGTTCTCACTAACACCTGAATAGGCCCGGTCTGCATTTAGAGTGGTGGGAGGAGATTTCCCTTGCACCTGAATAGGGCCTGTCTGTCTTACACAATGCTGTCTCCACCTCCTGCCAGGCAGCTGCACAAGAGAGGACAAAACTGGTTTGGACTGGGCTCAGAGACCCTTGCACAAAGAGAACAAAGACATTTTGGGGTATAAGTATTAGACCGAAAACCCCCGAACTTTAGACTACTTCTGGAATCAAGAGGAACCTTTGCCAAGGAGAAGAGCTGGAGAAACTGAGGAGAAGTACTGCCCTTGCTGTGTGTCTGGGGTTGGCCTGCAGTTGCTGTTTTCTGCCACGGAAAGGAGAAGGACTTTGCTGTGTGCTGTGTCCCCTGCTTGAGGAAAGTCTCCAAGGCCTTGAGTAGAGCTTGCCTCCTGTTTTGAAGTGTCAGGAACACAAAGACTTCACCCCCAGCTCCCCTAAACTTCATTGCAAGGAGTTCTGACCTGCCAAGAGGTGCCTGTGACCGTTTTGGCCTCTGGAGGTTGTTTCTGCTGTTGGGAGCTGGAAAAGCAACTCAACAACAAGGATATTGACGCATCGCTCTTCTTGCAACAGTTTTTCCAATGCAACGGCGTGGTGCGAGAAGAATCTCCCCGCATCGCCTCGCTGCTGCCGAAACCAACGCAGCGATTGTCGCTGCGGCAAGAATCGGCCCATAGAGGGATCGCGGCTGAAAATGTCGGCGCAGCGCCGCTCGCCGCCGCCACATCGTTCGCCGACACATCCCGGATTTCCACGCATCGTCACTTTGGGGCAAGTTTTCCCCGGCGCATCACCTGCGGATTAGAGTCATCTCAGAATCGAAGCATCGCTTCCCCCTACAGACCGGACCTGACGCATCGCTCCCCTGTGGACAGCGGAACTGTCTCATCGCATCCACGAAGGTCTCAGGAACGACGCATCTCTTTGTTTTTGGACGCTTCTCATCACTGCAGCTGTTTGGCTTGGTGAATTTTGTCGCAACAACAGGTACTTTACAAGAAATCACGCATCCATAGTTTTCTATGGACTCAGTTGCTAAAACTTTTGAAAGTCATTTTTCTTAATACTTGTATGTTGGATTTTTGTCGTTTTGGTCTTGTTATGTTTAGATAAAGATACTTTATTTTTTCTAAACCCATTTGGTGTCTATTTGTGGTGTTATCACTGTGTTACTGTGAGTGTTGGTACAAATACTTTACCCATTGCCTTTGGGATAAGCCTGTCTGCTCGTGCCAAGTATGGATATACTTATGCTCGGTGTGGCGTTCGTTCATAGGTTCGTCCAACCTGTAGGGACACAGAACACAACACAAAGATATTGTGTATTGACCACAACCTGAGAGAGTCAGTGTGCCAAGCGCTGTGTACACATCCTCTTATCTAGATATATAAGGGGACAGCGCATCCCGATTTTTATGTTAATTGAGATCAACGGGAAGGACCGAAATTTAACCCGATCTTGTGAGATACACATTATATCATACACAACCCAACATGCAGGTTGGACGAACCTATGAACGAACGCCACACCGAGGATAAGTATATCCATACGGCGTTTTTTCATAAAACAGTTTTCAATTTTACTACTGTGTTGATATTTCCAGGAAGGGATTTATCGCTGTGGTTTGCCCTGAAGAAAGCTGTGGACCCATAGGGCCGTTCACTGGCTGAAACATGTTGGCAGTGGAAATAGGGTCATAGGACCATTGTATCCTGGAAACACCCTACTACTTGTTTTTAATATCTGCCATTTCTCTATATTAAAGGGATACCTGGAGTTTTTGGTGGATTTTTAATCTTTAACCCCCCTGGCCTTTTCTCAAAAGCGCTCCCTGAAATACGGTAGAGCCCACCCTGGCCTTTAGGAGCCAGGGTGAACCCGATGATGAAGCATGACACTATTAGTGTGTGTGAGGGTTACTATACAAAGAGGTATTGCTCCCAGTTGTGGTAGTAGCATATGATTAGATCCCTTCAATAGAGAATTGTGCCTATATCTAACATACCAGTTTCCATTGGGCGGGATACTTTTTGTTATTGAGTATTATTTGGGAGGACGTATCCCTTCCCCTGTTCTGCTTCCCTTGTGTGGAAGTACCTCTCCACCCTTCAGGCCTTTTGGCTGGTGTTGTGTACGGGAGAGGGGTTCCCCCATGGTAGAAGTCCGGGTGTGTGAGTGTGGAGACCGCCCAGAAAGGTGTGGGTTGAGTAACACAGATAGTCAGACACTGTCTTGCCAGTCTCAGGAGGGTGATGTGAGGTACTTGTGTGAGGCACTGGATGGTGAGGCAAAGAGTAGTTTGGTCAACGTTTGTGTGTGGCTGTGTGATTCAATTGTTGGAGAGCATATTGTAAGTCCCTGTTTTCCAGAGCTATGCCAACACCTGGTGGAGTGTGAGTTCTCTGACCCCAGGGAGCTCGCACTGGAGGCAGAACCTTTGGTGGATTCCAGTGGGTCTGAAGAAGCACCCCACCAGTTCTGGTGTCTGGCAGCACCTCTCCATTTGGGAGGGTGCATGAGTCCAGAGAAAAGGGTGAGGGGGTGATAGAAATTGGATTTCTGCTTGGCTAGGGCATGCGCCTAAGCCAGGCAGAAAACACCACTCTAGTCAGAGCAAGGGAGTTACACGCTGAAGATAACCCCTGCTCACCCCCTTGGTAGCTTGGCAGAGCAGTCAGGCTTATCCCAGAGGCAATGTGTAAAGCGTTTGCGCAACACACACACACACAGCAGCGACACACTAGGCACACCACAAAAGGAACTCCACACAAGGTTATATCAAAAATAGCCTTTGTATTACTCATAAAACACATTAGAAGAACGCAATCACATATATACACTGTGCCACCAGGCACTAGGTATTACTTTATAGGGATTATATACACTTACAGGGCCAATCGGGCCAGTGTCATAACCATTAGAACTCACAATGTACAGTTAGAGAAACTAACCAGTAACTACTGGTAAAGGTGCTCTTAGCACTACACATTAGGCATAAACATATTAGGCATACATCTTAAATTAGCACCAGTGCACCACAGTAACACCTGCCATGGTGCACATCTCATTAGCCCCTCTTGGGCATAAATATAATTGCCCATGGGCAACAATATGCCACCATGTCCCCGAGAGCCCACTGGCCCCCAAATGGCAGTACCAGCGCTTCTGCGCTCTCTACCTGGACTGCGTGTTAGTTCTGTGGAGACTCCTTGCTCCACCCAGGCTCGAGGGCCTCCGTTGAGGTTCCACCCCACTCAATGAGCCTAATCAATGCCCCTCTTCAGCGACCCTTCCCAATCCGGGGCCCGTACTGGGCTTGCCCGGGAATGCCGAGAAAGGAAGAATGCCCCCCAAAAGTAGGGCTGTGGGGCCAAGGGTCACTCCGGCAGCTGCCCACTACCATCCGGGGCAGCTGCTACCCTGGCCACATGCGGTGACGCCGACTCGGCTCTGCACCTTGCTTTTTCTCTCTCTTATGGGTGAGGGGGAGCGCTGCTTCCCCCCGTGTGGAGCAACCAAAAAGCTCCTGCCCCCAACATTGCGGCGCGTCCTGGATCCTTTGGGTTCTCCCAGACCACCGTTTCCAGACTCCCGCAGGAAAGACACAGGTGCCTCTTGAGCCGCGTGGACTGCGCGCTGAACGCCTCTCCCACAGCCAGGCAACGCCTGACTTCTGGTGACGGCCACGTCCTGCCCTCAGCATCTGCTCTCGCTGCATGGGCCCCTCCCACAGTCAGGCAGAGTCTCCGTCTGACATCCGGCTCGCAGCTAATTACGGAGCGAGGTTTCCGTCGATTCTGGAGAACCGACGCAACTCCTCAATCTGCGCCTGTCGGGCAATCATGCCCCACGAGCCCCCTTCTCAGGCTGAAGCAATAATATTCAAAAGCACCCACCACATGCTCCTGGAGCGCGGGCACAGCGCTGAGGGGCACAGTAAGGGCAACATGGCCCTCGCGCTCCAGGGTGGTGCACCAAGCACAGCACTCACCATGCGCTGCTGCGGGTGGAGCCCATGCCAAGCGCTCAACATCCAGGACTCCTGCAGCACCCCAAAGTCCCAAAACAACACAGGGCAGAGCTGGGCCCAGGAAGGTCAGCTCACACGGCCCTCCAGCAGAGGAGGAGTCCTTTGTGGCAGTTCCTCCTGGTGCCCAGCAGTCCTTCAGCTCCAAGAAGGTACAGCTCAACACATGGGGTCATAGCCCCAATACTTATACTACTTTCACTCTTTGTTCTTCCTCCTGGCACAGGCCTAAGCCCAGTCCAAACCAGTTCTGGGAGGCACTTAACAAGTGCACAACAGTCCCCATTGTTAGTGTAGGCTCTGGCCCCAGACACACCACAGGGGGTGGAGCCAGCATTGTGTACGGCAGGCACAGTCCTAGTCAGGTCCAGGTGCTACTCCTCCCACTACTCTAAATGCAGATCGGCCTATTCAGCCTAGCGCTGACTCACCCAGCCCCTCTAAAGCCACTGCACCTCCCCAGCCCCTGTCATCCAGAGACATGCAATACACAACAGGCAGGCACAAAGACACATAGCACACAGAAATGCCCACTTCTAAAAGTGGCATTTCTAAAGTGGTGATAATAAATCTGCAAACACCATTACGCAGCATATATTACCACTATTCCAAACATACCAAACTTGATCACACTACTCTTCTCATGCCAGGAATTACCACTGAAACACATATCAGGGAATCCCCAATGCATTCCTATGAGAGGGCAGCCTCACAGTAGTGAGAAACCAAATAGGCTGTTTGTCTCTACCAGGACATGCCACACAGTTAAGGTACATGTCCTACCTTTTACCTACAGCGCACCCTGCCCATAGGGCTAGCTAGGGCCTACCTTAGGGGTGACTGATATGTAGTAAAAGGGGAGTCACAGACGTGGCAACCACTTTATGTGCCACATCACAGCGGCAGTAACCTGCGCACGCAGGCCCTGCAATGGCAGAGGCCTGAGACAGGTTTGAAAGGCTACTTTGGTGGGTGGCGCAAGCAGCGCTGCAAGCCCACCAGTAGCATTTAATTTACTGGCCCTGGGTAAATGAGATACCACTTTACAAGGGACTGATAGGTAAATTAAATACGCCAAACAGGTGTAGACCAATCTTACCAAGTTTACCATAGAGAGCACATGCACTTTAACACTGGACAGCAGTGATAAAGAGCCCAGAGTCCTAAAACCACAAACACCAAGTCATAAAATATACCAGGAGGAAGGCAAAATGTTCTGGGATGACCCTGCAAAAAGGGCCAAGTCTAACAGGGGGGGATGCAGTCCCCAGTGGACAGACCAGTGGGTCAGGGGTTGCCAGCTCTGAGGTCAGAGCCCCACAGGGCTGACCCTGGTGAGGCCACTTCTGGCCTGGGGGGTCTTCATGCTCTGTAAGGTAGACAGGAGGCGGGAGACCTGCGCCAGGCAGACTCTTACACAACTCCAGGGGAGTGTATTTCCCTTTGGGGGAGTTGGTGTACTCCCCTGGAAGTTCTGGGTTGCCAGGCACAGGTCCAGCCTAAGGGTACAGACCCCAGGTTGGAGGACCAGGTTCAGGGTGTCCCCCTGACCTGGAGGAAGGGGCGACGGCTAACAGTGCTCCTACCAGTTGTCGTCTGGGGGTACCGCTCCAGGTGGGAGGGTGCAGAGCCCCAGGGAGGAGGACCGGGTGTGGGAGAGCCCACCCCAGTCCTGTGACCAGCCTCAGGGTACAGACCCTGGGCTGGTGTACCAGTTGCAGGATAGCACCCCTGAACTGGTGGGCAAATTGTGCAGGACACCTGCCTCAGGTGCCCTGACAATTCTGGAAGGGGGTACCGCTCCATGTAGGAGGGTGCAGAACCCCAGGGAGGAGGACCTGGTGTGGGAGAGCCCCCCCAGTCCCATGTCCAGCCTCAGGGTAAAGACCCTGGGCTAATGGGTCAGTGTCAGGATGTCATCCCTGACCTGACAGGAGGGAGAGTGGACAAAGGGTGCCCGGCATCTGGGGCTACTGCCCCCTACTCTCTGATACCACAGAGGTTGGAGAACCATGAAAGGCCTGGGGCCTGGATCTCATCACTGACAGCTGTCAGTGGCCACTGTGGCTTGTTGTCCTGGTGGACAGAGTTGCCCTTGGGAGGGGGACAGGAGTCACCCCCCAGGGGTGGACTGAGGCCACACCACTGTGTTGCTTATGTGGGTTCTGTCAGCCTGTTGGGACACATCTGTGAGCAAAGTAAGTTTAGGCGCTGCACAGAAGTCCACAGGTGAAGAGGAGGGTTCCCCATGGGTCAGCTTAGTGGGCCCTGAGAGTACGGATAGAGGGATCCAACTAGGTTCAGGAAGGCGTAGAACGGGAATAGACCCCTGCTTTTTCGGGCCAGGCTCCATGTTCTATCGCCCCAAGCAGGGAAGCCCATTGAGTTATGGATTGGTCTACCCTGGCTTTAGACTGGAAGGGGGTTGTGTTGGACTTGGCCCTTTTTGCAGGGTTATCCCCAAACCTTTTGCTTCTTCCTCCTATTTTTTCCTGGCCTGTGTTTGTAAGGTTTTAGGACTCTGGGCACTTTACCACTGCTGATCAGTGCTAAGGTGCATATGCTCTCTGTGTAAATTGTTATTATGATTGGTTCTCCCTGATTGGCATATTTTGATTTACTGGTCAGTCCCTAGTAAAGTGCACTGGGTGTGCCGGGGCAGGTAAATCAAATACTATTAGTGGGCCTGCAGCACTGATTGTGCCACCCACATGAGTAGCCCTGAAAAGATGTCTCAGGCCTGCCACTGCAGTGCCTGTGTGCAGTTTGCTAACTTCCATGTCGACTTGGCAAGTTCACCCACTTGCCAGGCCCTAACCTTCCCTTTTCTTACATATAGGACACCCCTATGGTAGACCCAAGATACCCCCCTGGGCAGGGTGCAGTGTATGTGAAAGGGAGGACATGTACTGATGTGTGTAACATGTCCTGATAGTGAAATACTGCCAATTTAGTTTTTCACTATTGAAAGGCTATCTTGCCCCATAGGACAGAATGGGGAATGCTTTGTAACATTTTACAAGCATATCTTCCCATAAGGATAAGATAGAAAAATAAAGTTTAGGCTCTCTGAACTCAGAATTTAATAACACATCTTTTACTAAAGATGGTTTTTAAATTGTGTGTTTGAAAATGCCACTTTTAGAAAGTATTCAAAAACAGAGCTCTACATTTGCGCTCCTTTACTGTCGCACTGCTGAAAGCGGGAACAACTCCCTCAATTGTATATAAAGTTCATCCAGGTATTCCACTGTAATCTTAGTAATCAATATGATTTGTAAAGTCCTTATTTCTGTCTTTTTTCATCGTATTCTTCACCACAACGGAGACAGCCGAATCCAATTTGCAATCTTTATTAGACATTTCTTAATACAAGCTGTATGCCAATCTAGGCTTCGTACAACCGTATGTGCAGATTGAACTCCATATGAAATGAGCACTACGTGTCCCAATGCATTTCGAGCCCCGAGGGCTCTTCATCAGGGGATCTAGAACATATAAAATGAACAGTATAACTCATCTGATCCAATGTGGCGCATATAAATGTCAGCAAGCGCTTTTCAAACAAACGCTTTTCAAAAAAACCCCAGTCTCTTAAAACATCCTCCCTACATCCACATCAGTGAAAATCGTGATTCTAAATACTTCACCCTACTCTACGCCACTCATAAGCAAACATCCTCTTCCCCTATAAACGACGCAAACATACCGCTAGAACATACACACCCCTAACTACAACAACTCAGCTCTCTTTTCTCGAATACCACCCCTCCCCTCTCTATCTAACTACCCTCTCCTCCTTTAACTTGCTCCTTCCTTCAGACTCACCCACACTTTCATCTCATCTCTCAATATTAATCCACACGCTTGCACTCACTAGTTACCATCTATCATCTAATCAATCCAAAACCCCTAATCCCTGTGACTCCATGCGTCCTCCACCCCATTCCTACTCTCCTTCATTATTGTCACTCACCCTCCTACATCTTGTCCCTCGCTATTAAACAGCACACTAACATTCCCTCATCACAAGCAAACACATAAACGCTCCAAATCCACTACCTTCCCATCGTTATCACTCTGCTTCCTGCATACCAACCCCAAGCTTTCCCCTTCAAACCACAAACATGCGAAGCCTAGATTGGCATACAGCTTGTATTAAGAAATGTCTAATAAAGATTGCAAATTGGATTCGGCTGTCTCCGTTGTGGTGAAGAATACGATGAAAAAAGACAGAAATAAGGACTTTACAAATCATATTGATTACTAAGATTACAGTGGAATACCTGGATGAACTTTATATACAATTGAGGGAGTTGTTCCCGCTTTCAGCAGTGCGACAGTAAAGGAGCGCAAATGTAGAGCTCTGTTTTTTGAATACTTAGCAGTATCTGCGGTTAGGGGCGATCCGCAATTACTGTCTGCACGCACTTTCCAATTAAGTCTGCAAGTTTGGTTTCGCATTAAGGGAAGGAGTGCATGCTCTTTACGTCCTTACTTTTAGAAAGTAGGCATTTTCTTGTTTAACCATTCTGTGTGCCTCTGCCTGTTTGTGTATTGACTGTCTGGTTTTGGAGTGACAGGGGCTGGGGATGTGCATTCTGTCAGACAGCCACCGGGGGGGGGGGGGTGATGTGTGTCCTGCCTTTCCCGAATGAGTCAGGCCTGGGCTGAATAGACCTGGGCTGCATTCAGAGTAGGGGGAGGAGTTCTCACTAGCACCTGAATAGGCCTGGTCTGCATTTAGCGGCGGGAGGAGATTTCCCTTGCACCTGAATAGGGCATGTCTGTCTTACACAATGCTGTCTCCACCTCCTGCCGGGCAGCTGCACAAGAGAGGACAGAACTGGTTTGGACTGGGCTCAGAGACCCTTGCACAAAGAGAACAAAGACATTTTGGGGTATGAGTATTAGAACTAAAACCCCTGAACTTTGGACTACTTCTGGAATCAAAAGGAACCTTTGCCAAGGAGAAGAGCTGGAGAAACTGAGGAGAAGCACTGCCCTTGCTGTGTGTCTGGGGTTGGCCTGAAGATGCTGTTTTCTGCCACGGAAAGGAGAAGGACTTTGCTGTGTGCTGTGTCCCCTGCTTGAGGATAGTCTCCAAGGGCTTGAGTAGAGCTTGCCTCCTGTTTTGAAGTCTCAGGAACACAAAGACTTCACCCCCAGCTCCCCTGAACTTCATTGCTGGGAGTTCTGACCTGCCAAGAGGTGCCTGTGACTGTCTTTGACCTCTGGAGGTTGTTTCTGGTGTTGGGAGCTGGAAAAGCATTGCAACGACAAGGAAATCGACGCATCGCTCTTCTTGCGACAGTTTTTCCAACGCAACACCGTGGTGCGAGAAAAATCTCCCTGCATCGCCGTGCCGCTGCTGAAACCAATGCAGCGCTTGTCGCTGCAGCAAGAATCAACGCATCAAGGGATCACGGCTGAAAAGGTCAACGCAGCGCCGCTCGCCGCCACCGCATCGTTCGCCAACGCATCCCGGATTTCCACACATCGTCCCTGTGCGGCTAGTGTTCCCTGACGCATCACCCACGGATCGGAGTCATCTCAGAATAGACGCATCGCTTCCTCCTACAGACCGGACCCGACGCATCGCTCCCCTGTGTACAGCGGAACTGTTGAATCGCATCCACAGAGGTCTCAGGAATGACGCATCTCTTTGTTTTTTTACGCTTCTCATCGCTGCAGCTGTGTGGCTTGGTGAATTTTGTTGCAACAACAGGTACTTTACAAGAAATCACACACCCATTGTTTTCTATGGACTCAGTTGCTAAAACCTTTTGAAAGTCATTTTTCTTAATACTTGTATGTTGGAGTTTTGTCGTTTTGGTCTTGTTAAGTTTAGATAAAGATACTTTATTTTTCTAAACCAGTGTGGTGTCCATTTCTGGTGTTATCACGGTGTTACTGTGAGTGTTGGTACAAATACTTTACACATTGCCTTTGGGATAAGCCTGTCTGCTTGTGCCAAGCTACCAAGGGGGTGAGCAGGGGTTATCTAGAGTGTGTATCCTCCTTACCCTGATTAGAAGCAAGGGTCCCTGTTTGGACAAAGGTACCTACCTCTGCCAACTAGAGACCCCCATTTCTAACAAAATCAGTCTTGACCCTGTTCCCCATGGCAACAGTCCAGCCCAAACTGCCAGGCCAGGTTCTCCCTGGACTGGAAACAAGCATCCTGGGACCAGTTTCGGGGCATTACCCCTCATCAGCCAGGCTAGCTTGACTTTGTTATGTTATGCACACTTGGCGTAGACCTCCACAGTCAGGGCAGAGGTCTTTCCATGGTAAAGGACAGGGAGAATTTTCAAAGTTTATTAGGCTTTAAAAAAAATGAGAACAAATATTTTTATGTTAAATGTTATTGTTAATTAATTTTGTATGTTTATTTTAAATGTGGAACTATATAGAAATGTTACAACATTAATAATTAAATTTTAAATTAAAATGTAATTAATTTGTATATTGTCAATTAAATTAAAATGATATTTCTGAAGTATAAATTAAAAGCAAATCCCACCTAATGTAAAAATGTACTTTTTTATTTTGCGTTACACGATAAAAAGTTACTTATAGAATTAATGAAAAGTAATTCATTTGTTTTATTCAATATTAATGTCACATTATTGATTACATTTAAAAAGGGTGATACCATATTTTAACATCAATTACTAATTATGTTTTAAAATAGAGATGTTTTAATATTAAATAACATATATTTATATTCTTAAATAGTTTTAATAATTTAATTTATTTTAGCATTAGGTCGTATGGGGTTTTATTTTAAGTTCATATCTCCAATATTTTCTAAGGGAGGGTGTTGCAGTACTAATGGAGGGCCATGTGTGGTGTTGGATTTGCTTCTGCTCTGAACAGTTGAACATTTAGGTCTGTTTTGGGCCTTTTGGCAGCAGTAACTATAGCAGTGCAGTTTGTGAATGAATAGCAATGGGGTTCTGTGGGTGTACACATGGTCATCCCTAAACACCTCCTTAACCTTCCCCTTAACGCCTCCCTACTCCCCTATAGTTATGAGGACTCTTTGTTTTCCAGCTACTCCCCTTAATCCTCCTCACATTTTCTAATAAAACGTATACTTAGGTGTGCAGAGATCTCTGAATTCAGGACAGAGAACTCTGCACATAAAAAAAAAGTCAAGGCGAAGGCATAGACCTATGCAAATTGGTTAGTGAATGGCATTTCATACTACATTAGTAGCACTATTGTAATATGACTAAATGTTCAACCAAATGCAGTTTATTTATAGTCACCAAAGATATTCCCTATGTGAAACTCCATCATTTAGTAAAGAATAGTGAATATGTATATACCCTTAAAGGTGTCTTTTTCTAATGATTCTTGATTTATCTTTGCTGGTATTCCCACACCAGTGAAACAAGTCAGCTTCTGATAATTAAACATGCGATTTTACATTTTACTTAGTCCTTCTTTCTTTAAATCACAGACTCGCCACAGGAAACCATTCCCTTGATAGGGTTAGTTTTAACGTGGCACACCACTTCTCTATCTTAGCATATAGGGAGAGGTGTCTCCATCCTTCTTCACTCATTTGTGTGTTTTTGCTGGTCTCTTTTTTTCATGAAGTTGTTCTTATGGTTAGGACACCCTACAAAGGGCTCGATTACGATGCCGTAGGAAACGGCTCCTACCCTCGGTCGGAGCCGTTCCTACGGCATTGTAATTGGCTGTTTGAATTCCTTTCCGACCGACCCATTTTGATGGGGTCAGTCGGGAAGGAATCTAAACCGGATTTCCGAAAGGCCTCCGACTGGCTTGGGCCTCCGACGGGCTTGGAGAGCCCGTCTGCCATTTGCTCTTTCCGCCCAAGGGATTATAATGGCAGATTCCCACAGCCTTTCTGTGCCGGCCTTTCCAACACAGAAAGACGGCGGGAATCCTACTTTGGGGGCCCCCAGCAGGGCCCCCCTGGGTGCAAGGCCGCTGGATAGTGGCCTAGTGGGCACCTATGGTGCCCCCCTGTTGATCCCTGCACCCGGTGGTGGAATGCCTGCCATGGGATGCAGGGATGAACGGCACCTCAGCTCTTTACAATGAGAGCATGCATTCCGGTCGGAATTCATGCTCCCATTGTAAAGAATAGGAATGCGACCGAACAGTGTTCAGTCGCATCCTAATTGCTGGGTTGGGACCGACGACAGGAGGTCATTCGGTCCCAGTTCCCAAAAGATGTCAGACGGACTCAGATCCGTCGGACATCGTAATCGGGGCCTAAGTGTTAAAATTTAAAAAAAATATTGCTTTCATAATCCCTACTTCCCTAAAAGTTGTAGGATATTAAAACTGTAATTAATTCATGATTAGTGTCTTCACAGGTTCTATTTTTTCCAGTTGTTTTTGTATTGGTTTGAGGGTGTTTCTAGGAATTTTCCACTTTATTTGATACTGAGGTCCGGGACATGAAAGAGTTAGACTCAATGTTGTGAAGGTTACTAGTAGGCAAAATGTTGTTATCAATTTATCTAGATATGTGGGGATACACCAGGCAATGCTTGATCAGACTTTACCAGAAGAAATACAAAACGTAGGCTACTGGAGCACAAACTGGCTTAGTAACAACATCACATCACATCACATCACATTTTTCACATTTCAACGGAAAAGAGCATAATATTTCTCAAAACCAGTGGATGATATCTCAATCACCTGGAGTCTCGAAATTCGGAGGGTCAAAGTGGAAGGGACCCTTGTTTCCACTCAGCAGAACTTTGACAGGGCATAGATATTGCACATTTTCCACTTTGATAATGAAGTTAGTTGCCAGTCAGTTTACCATTGCCCTTTCCCTTGGAGGGACAGCCAAGCAATATCAAAGGTGAAGTTATTGGTGCTCTCTACTAACCAGGATACTGGGGACTTGTTCTTTAATGGAAAGGTTGCCTCCTAAGATACATTGATTCTCTGAGTATATGAGATCAAGAAGCCAAGACGTAGCTGAAAAGAATGATGTTAGTTTGAGTCAGGTTTCAGTGGAAGACTGTAGTTGTATTTACAATAAGTATCTTTTGTCCGGAGTAGTGTGTTTTAGTCAAGAAACACAACTTTAAAAATTACTCAAAATATAATTATTATATTTGCAGCAATCAAAAGTTAACACAGTAAAAAAATAACACGTATCGAATATACAATAAAATAGTAATGCAGTAGTAATACCATAATAAGCCAGTGCCCGTCACTGTGCCTTTACGATACAGTTCACAATCACTAGAAAATTGGGAACACTTTGAATACTCCTTAAAAAGAAACACAAATGCAACGCAACCCACCCATGGTCAATACAGGGAAATGATTCACACAGTGCTTGCAAATGTGTATGGTTCAAGGTCATGACCTAATCATGAACCTCATATTGGAAAATTAAGAATTGCTAAACCGTCTGTCAAAACATTGCTACTTTTGTAATAAGTTTGCAAATGTTTAAAATTTCTGATCCTAGTGATTTTAAACATGGAAACTATCAAAATAAATGTCAAGCAATGATTCAGCAATAAAGTCGCTCTGCAAATTGAACACACAGGGGCATATTCACAAGAAAATGCCAGAGCACGGAGCAGCGTCAAATTTGGCAGCGTCGCGCTCCGAGATTTTCAAAACACAGGGATGTGCCATATTCACAAGAAAACAGCATACCCCTGTGTTTCCCCTAGCGCAAAAAAAGATGCCTAGTGATTTTAACCTTCTAAATGTGCTTCAAAATGCAGAACAGATGGAAAGAGCAAAAAACGAGGAGAAATTAGTAATTTCTCCTTGTTGCGCCATTCTAATGCCTGGTATTCCATGGTATTAGTTTTTGGCGATGCCTCAGCCTTGTAAATCTAGGACAGCGTCAAAACGCAATGGGTGTTGCGGTGGAATGTCCACAACAACACCGAATGCACGCCACTTTGGTGCAGAGGACTGCAGCAGAAAGAGGCATATTTGCAAGGTGGCGTTAAGCCACACAAAGTGGCTTAGCGCCACCTTGTACATATGGAAAATGGTGCTGCGCCACCGAAGCATCAAAAAAAGTGACGCTTCTGTGGCGATAAGGGCTTTGTAAATATGCCCCAGAGTGTCTCAGAGTTTGGGAAGAGAAATTGGGTGAACCAAAAGATATGCTTATCTTCTGGTTTAGGGTAAGTATTGGCTGGTGCTTAATTATCATAATATCTCAAACCTGACATCCTACAGATTCAGAATCAATGGTTTCACATTCCTGAAGACCAGTCATGTTAATGAATGCGGCAGACCATTACATGACACATGGGGACAAACTGTGTGTGAGCACACATGAGAAATGCATCCACAAGTATCACTCAAGACTTTCTAGAGCTGACCAGCATGCAGATCAGCTGGGTGCCTAGCTGTCACATGCAAAGGTTAGGAAACCAATGAAAGATATTGCAGGGAGTGAATGTGCTCACCAGACAGAACCACCACTTAGATCACCATCTCTTGTGAGTTCTTGTGAACTCTTGAGTTCTTGTGAGCAACTTGTGGTTCTTCTGTCAGCTACTATCTGGCCTCTAGTAAGGGCTGGAGACGGTTCTGCCTCTTGAGTCCTTGGGCTGGCCGGGGGGCTGTACAAAGACATGTTGACAGTAATGAGCTGTTCTAATGCTCCCCTGAATAATTCCTACTTTTGGCACTATTTATGGTCCTGGTGGACATGTTGCTCCTCACAGACAACCATGGTGTTTCCTGAGAATGGAACGATCAACCATTGGACTTCACTAATTTGTTCTCATGGAAATATCCTCCCATGATCCCATTTGTCCTGGCCTGGATGATGGCAGTATTAGAGTGATTTGGGGGTGCAGTAGCTGGTCACAGGACCGATGTCTAATTGGGAACCCATGTATTTATTTTTATATTTTTAAAATGTTTAAATTGTATAAACCTTTTTCCTGCACTAGTGATCATATATGTTAGAACATGGCACACAAAAGATATTTGATAGCCATTTTTTGTGCAACTAATATTAGGATTACCCTTAACTAACTGTGAGTGTTGGTTTCATGAAATAATGAGTGCAGGATGGTGGTGGCTGCTGCCCACAAAGAAATAGCTTGAACAGCGGAGTCCCATGGATACCTTTTCTTCTAGCTATTTTGTCTCCAGCACATGGCTGAGGAAAACCAAATACTGGAACGGACCTCTTGCATTTAATCATGGCCAATTGTACAAAGGCATCAGCCATTACTATGCCATGCAGATAGAGAGCGAGGGGCGCCCTTTCCTTATCCCTCTCTGAGGAGAAAGCTTTGCCTCAACCTGGTTGTGTGGATTTCAGAACTGTAGAAATGCATCAGCTCTTTATGGCAGTGGGTTATTATCCAGCTGCCAAGAATTGGGCATGGATGAAGGAGCACTGCTTTGAGTGGAGAAAGATCTCACCAAAATTGATACAAATCTGTGGGAACCCTACGGTGGTGCTTTCAGAATGTGGAGCTGAGTGTTGCCCATTCTCTTTTGGCTGAAAGCCCTGTTGAAGCTCTGCTAGCCTGCACTGCTGCTGAATTTCCAGAAGAAAATCCTCAAACCAGTCTAAGGAGTTAGGAGACATGGCGACTAGAATCCATTTCCTCACCAGAAGCAAAAGAAGGTTACCACAAGAATTCTACAACATGAACATTTTTGTATCCTTGCCCCTGTTTTATGAAGTGAAGTCCAGCACCAGGTAGGCTTCCATGCCAGTTCAACTGAGAATGTTTTGAGCTGCCGCAGTGTGTGCCCTTTGTCTTTTTTGGGCTTAGATGTCGTCCTTATTGGTCAGATTGCAATGTGTACCTCTTCATCACTGAAATCAGGTTCCCCTGAGAGTGGATCCACTAAAATTAAGCATCTAAGATTCCCAGGTCATGAGGTATTGACCACTACCCCTAACTATATACCAACAAATAGATTATTGCACCTTTAAAAAAATATTCCTCACATCCCTAGCTAGACATTTACATATTTGTTGCAAATGTGTTGCACTGTACCCTACGTCAATTATGCAGCACCTTTATTAAGCTAAGCCTTGGCAGCTCACACATGCCTAGCTGGATAATTAAAGGGGCTTGGAAGGCCAACAGTCCACAGTGAACTAAGAGCCCCGTGTCCTGAATTGTGAGTACACCAGCACTTTCATATTTGATAGTGCTTGAATGTCGCTGTGATCAGGAATAACCTGATATTACTTTAAAGTGCACATGATGATCCAAAAAAACACAACACTAATAATTATTATGTCACAGTGAGACTTCCAGAAAACACTACTTATGACTCCGGAGCTGCATACTCATCCAAGCAACACGATATATGGGCATTCAAGAATATCCATATTCACATCCAGCCTAAATGGAAGTACAACAAACAGCAATCTATAAAGGATAAAGCACACTATGTAGTAATTGACATGTACACATATGGCATAGATCCACAGTTGCAACTGATAACCTAAGGGGAATACAATGTCATTAATCGTTCAGACAAAGATCACTGTATCTGTTGAGCCGAGTTAATCAACAGCTACACAAAGAACCACCTGAAACAGTCTACTGCAGGTCAACTGCAATGCTCTCCATAATGGAGAGTGGGAAAGCAGAACAAGATGGTACTGTAGATGTAAGAGCAGACAAAAGTAGTTAAAAAACTCATAATAAATTCATAAATCTGGACTTTGAGGCTGACCAGAGCAACGGACATCCACTACAGTCATTCTAGGTTCTACTCCTCTAACTCTCCTACCAGTGCTGGAGATGGAATAAGTGATAGATGCCTTAGATGCCAGAGAGAGCACTACCAATGACACCGGCTCTACAAACAAAAATCAACAGGTGGCAATTCCCACAAAGACTATGAGAATCAGATAGGTGGCAGCTGCAGTGGTTCTCATTCTCCAAGAATAAAGGCTTATGTTTTCAAAGTGAATATGGCTCAATATTCTATCATTCAAGCTATAAGCATGGTAAGGTTCCTGGTGGTCATTTGTAAGTCATTCTGGACCAAAAACGATTATAGACACTTGGTGGCAGAGCTGAAGATCAAATGCCTCCAAATGAGATTTCTTATTGAGAAGCATTAATTATGGATCTAATTAATGCTTAGAACACCACTTCAGATGTCAAATGAAACAACAGTTTAAGAATACATGATGGCTTTTAAACCCATGAGGGAAACATTAAAGGATGTGTTATGGCCGACATAGATCAACAAAGTAAGCATATATTCTTGTTTGACACGTTTTGTGATCCAGGCTTGGGCTGGTAAAAGAGAAGTCAAAGGTGCAGAGGATGAGAGTGTCATTTCCAGTGCACACATGGATCAGGTGTCTCCATTGCTTCTATCAGAACAGCTCACAAATGAAGAATCACTGTGCAACGGAGAACAAGATCACTCACCAAAGCATCATACACAGCAGTAGTGCTACAAATGTGAGATAGGTCTTTCCACATGACGACTTTGACAGGGAGTATTACAAGGTACTAGGGGGGTCATTAGGATAGCGGGTGGATCGCCACCGCCCGTATGGTGGTGGCAATCCGCCCGCTATTTTCCACCGCCCGCTGCACATTTCCCCACCGCCATATTACGATGTCGGTGGGGACCCAGGCGGACGGTAAGACCGTCCGCCGGTTTTCCGCCGGTAGGCAATCGGCCCGATTGCCTACCAGGCGGAAAAGGCCTGCAATATGGTGGCGGTGCCTTGCAGGCACCGCCATCCATATTACGATGGTCGGCGGTGCAGGGCTTTCCATGGCGGTGACTCCGCCATGGAAAGCCAGGCGGATTCCGCTTTCGGGGGCCCGTTGGTTGAACTGTGCGGGAGGAACATGGCGGCAGGCTGAAGCCGGTCGCGGGAGCTCCCGGTGCAGCGAGGCAGAAATCAATATCGGCATGATATAGCCCACAGTGACGCTCATTGAAGAGAATGTGAGGTATATATGACGCTGTAAGCATTCCTGTAAATCATTTCTCGATTTTAAATACCTTTGTTTTCCGCTTGCTTTTTTTCCACGCCTGCCGCTGTGTACGCCCTTCGCATTGTCACGTCACCGCATGGGGCAGGAGGCAGCTGACTACACTGGATTCGGGGGGCGCCGGACTGAGTTGTGGAGGAGGATACGGGCTGCTGTAACCTTGATCGGCTTCCGGGTCGGGGGGGGAGAGACAGAACAGTACGCTGGCGAGCTGTAAAGCCCAGAGAAAACTCCACAACACAAGACTCTTTTTCCGGCCCCTCGGTGAATAGGGTAAGACAAGCTTTTAGCAGGAGAGAGGTTTGGCAGATGGAAAAAGAGTTGCCTCCTTCTTGTCCTGGGTTGCCTCATTGTTTCCCTGAGTCAGTCTCAGAAAATAAGGGAAAGAAACAGGAGGGGGATAGTGAGTCTGCGTTGGTAGAGGAGCAGCTGAGATCGGAGGTCCCGGCTGAGCTGCATAAAGCCATTAGTATTGTACCTGCTAAAGGAGTGTCGGCCCCCCTCCCAAGAAATAGGTATCAGCTGTGCTCTCAGTTTAAGGCAAAAAATTGGGGGAAATCAGTTGTGGAGGGGAGAATAGTTGGAGAAGTACTCCCAGTTACCCCTAAGAAAAAGGCGATAAAATCTGGGGGGAGTAAAAAGCGAAGGGAAGCAAAAGCAGCGCGCTTACCAGTTAAGACAACCCCTTCATTAAAATCTTACTTCAAAATAATGGAGCAGGTGGCGACCTCCAAAGGGGGCCAGCAAGGACCACAGCAGCCCCCTCCCCCGCTTCAGTTGGAAAATCGGTATACACCACTAATTGTGGACGATGGTGGAGAGAAAGAGGCATATCGGGTCGGGGCAGAAGAGACACTTAATGAAGGAAGCCCCCCTCCCATTATAGGGTCAATCCCCTATACTGAATCAACACTAACGCAAGGTAGTGGCAGAGCCTTGGACGGTGGAAATACTGATACTTCTTTAGGGGCAGAAGGCGGCAGGACCCATTTGGAGTCAATGTTATTAAGTCTAAGAGGAGATTTATTTTCAAAATTTGAGATTTCTGAGGCTAATCAGAGAGGGATACAGGATAAATGTGAGGTCTTAGAAGGAAAACTGGATGATATAGCCTTGCGAACTGGTGTTCTGGAATCTCAAGTCAAGGTCCTCTCGGAAGCGGTATCAGGGAACAGCAAAGATCTTGAGAAATTAAAAATCCAGAATAAAACCTTACAAGAAGACCTAGAGAGATTGGAGATGCAGGCAAGGCGTAATAACCTAAGAGTTCTCAAAATTCCGGAAGGTGCGGAAGGAGGAGATATAAAGGCATTTATTTGTAAAATCCTCAGGGAGGGAATTCTGAAGGACAGGCCGGACATAGATTTGGACAAAGAGATTCAGAGAGTTCATAGAGACCTTTTCAAATTACATCCGGCCAGAAAAGCTCCAAGGAAAATTTTGATCAATTTCCTTACCTATGCAGTTAAAGAATTGGTGTGGGGAGAGCTTTAAAAGAAACTGCATTACAACTTGACTCAGTTAACTATCAAATTAGGTCGGATCTTGGAAAGAGAACGGCGCAAAGGCAGTGGGACCTTGGAACTAGAATGCCTGAGTTGAGAAGTCGGGGGGCGCAGGTCCAAATGAAATTTCCGGCCATGTTAAAAATAATGTGGCTAAACAAGATGTATAACTTTAGCTCTCCTGAGGAAGTAGATATTTTCTTAGCCCAAATGAAGAAGTAGATCAGACTTAGACCAGTTTTGACTCAGGAATGTATAATTAGATAGATAACACTGATTAGAATAAACTAGGGGGCAGTTAGGGGTTAGGAGGCGGCAGGGATGTGGTGTAGATAATAGTGGGAAAAAAGAAGGGAAAAAAAACATAAAAATATATATAAAAGTAGATAAACAATAAAAAGTTTAGTGGAACTTAATATAGTTTAATATGTATTTGTGGGTTTATTTATAGGAGTAGATGCTTCGAGCTGCAAAGGGAGGGTCCCGAAAGGCGGTTCTAATCGCCGAAGGAATAGTAGGAGGGTTCCTTATGGGAGGGTGGGATGGGGGAGCACAGGGTGTTGGGAGCAAGGGGGAAAAATAAAAATGTAGTCCTCATACAAATCCTAAAGTTTCAGAGTTGCGAGAGAAGAGCCTAGGGGGTTGTAAGGATGAATAGGCTAAATAAAGTTAAATTAATAGCATTGAATGTGAATGGATTGAGGAGTAGGAGAAAGATGTCCCGGGTCACAGAATTTTTGAAAAACAGTGAGGCACATATCTGCCTCTTAGAAGAAACCCATCTAGAGGCCCATGAGTGTAAACAAGGGTTTAGCAAGGTAAGATGGATTCAGGAGGTGCTTTGTTCAGACCAAAGAGGAAGTACTAGAGGAGTAGCACTGATCATAAGAAGCAATGCAGGTATAAATGTGGTAAAGCAAGATACGGATCAGTCAGGGAGATGGTTGGTGGCTACTTTGACAGTTTGGGGTGCACCTCTAGTTTGCGTAGTGTATTATGGGCCAAATGAAGATAATCCAGGGGCACTTTTAAAACTTGAGGTTAGTCTGTTGGACACTACTGCACTGATTATAATTGGGGGGGACTTCAATTTGGTTTTAAACAAAGAGATAGACCGTACTTCGAAAGCAAAATACAATAGTCCTCCAAAAATGTTTGCTGCGTTAAAAAACATAATTAAAGACTTTAACTTGCTAGATATTTGGAGAAGTAAGAATGGGGAAACTAGAGATTTTACGTTCTACAGTAAAAAGTATAAGCATCACTCGAGAATTGATTATTTTCTTATAGATCAGGTGCTGTTTTCAGATATCGAGGTAATAAACCACATTCCTGCAATATTATCAGACCATTCAGCAGTAGCTATGACCCTGGGGCTTAAGCAAAGAGAGATACAAAAAAGGTGGACTCTAGATAGGACCATGTTACTGGATGAAGAAGTGATTACGGAGATAGGAGATAAAACGGATGAGTACTTCAATCTTAATAACGGCACAGCCAAAGATCAGATAGTGTGGGAGGCTTTTAAAGCCTATATAAGGGGGATACTTAGTTCCATAATGATAGGAAGAAGGAAAGCTCTGAAAAATGAAGAAGCGGATAGGATAAGCAAGATTAAGGAAAAAGAAATAGAACTACAGAAAGCATCAATGGAGACCTTGAGTACAGTACCATGTTTGGAGAAAGAGTTGGAGATTCTACGGGCTGAATTTCAAGCTGACTTAGATAAGAAGCTTTTGGTTAGGTGGAAAGCTAGTAAGCTTCAGCACTTTGCATACGGAGAGAAATGTGGTTCTCTATTAGCGTGGAAGGCGAAAACGGACAGGGCAAGGAACCTGATAAAGATTTTAATCAAAAGAGGGTCAGGAGGAATAATATATGAGGATGATAAAATTCGTGAGGAGGCTAGAAGTTTTATGAGTGACCTATATAAGGAGGATATCGGACCAGGACAAAAGGTAGTTCAGGAGTATCTAAAGTTAACAACGCTCCCTCAGTTGACAGAAGAATATAAGGTATTGTTGCAAGCAAGTATTACTGAAGAAGAAGTTAGAGCACAATGCAACAAAATGGTCAGGGGAAAAGCCGCAGGCCCAGATGGGCTCCCAATTGAGTTATATGTAGGAATTTTAGATAAGGTAGTGCCAATTTTAAAGAATCTGTTTAATAAAATCTATATTGGGGGTGAAAACATACCAGGTTCATGGGCAGAAGCTACGGTGACCCTGATATTAAAACCTAATAAAGACCCACAGAAGATAGAGTCTTATAGACCAATATCCTTATTAAATTCAGATTATAAGCTCTTTACAGGTATACTGGCAGCAAGGGTGGCAAAGGTTATAAAGGCAGTAGTTCACTCAGATCAGAGAGGTTTTATACCAGGGAGGCAGTTGAATGAGCTTACTTTTCAGGTAATGGGGGCCATAGATATGGCCGAGGTAAAGAAGGCTCCTCTGACGATAGTAGCAATAGATGCTGCAAAAGCCTTCGACCAGGTTAACTGGGCATATCTGTGGGAGACACTAAAAAGTTTTGGTTTCCCTAACAATTTTGTTCAGGCGATGAAGAGTTTATATTTTAGCCCTAAAGCGAAGGTGTTGGTAAATGGGGCCCTGACAGACTGGTTTAATATTACACGAGGCACTAGACAGGGGTGCCCTCTGTCACCGCTTTTATTCAATCTGTATATTGAGCCATTTGTCAGCTGGCTCAGGGTAGATCCTATTATTCACCCCTTTATAATGGGAAAGTTAGAACTTAAACTTGCTCTCTATGCAGATGATTTGCTTTTATACACAACAAATCCTGCAGAGGCAATCCCCAGACTTATTGAGAAGGCAGAGAGGTTCGGTGAAGTCTCGGGGTATAAAATTAATAAAGACAAAACGGAAATAATGGAATGGAATCAAGTAAGGGGAAGTCAGGGGGTAAAGAGTCAAATGAGGTATTTAGGGGTTCAGTTAGTGCAGAAACTAGAGGATATTCCCAAAGTTAATTGGAAGAGGGTTTCTAAAGAGGTTGCTAGTTTACTTACACGATGGGCAAACCTCCCTTTGAACATCTATGGGAGGGTTAACCTTGTAAAAATGATAATCCTACCCAAAATCACCTTTCTATATAATTCAGTCCCACTCTTATTTAGGATAGAAGATATAGCGAAGCTACAAGGCAAAATAGGTACCTTTATTTGGGCTACGAAAGGCCCTAGAATAGCCTGGAAAAAGTTAAGAAGAGGTCTTACAGCAGGTGGGTTAGCACTACCAGACCTACTCACATATTGTTATGCTTTTCATTTTAAAAATTTCAGGATGTTGGCTAATAAAACGGATTCCTCATCATTAGGTCTACTGTTTGAGGCTATGTTAAAAGATGTGGAGCAAGGGCAGGAATATTTCATATACAAGTATGGAGATCCGATGTTCTATAAAAAAGTCAGGCTAAAGATTCTGGGAGCTGCTTTAAAGATTTGGATGTATGTAAGAAGAAGAATGAAAATTCCATATTATGCAGCACAGGCCCCAGTTTGGGATTCCCCGGCACCCTGGAATGCCTACAAGATCAACTTAGTCAGCCTCTAAAAATGGGAGGTATAAGGTGCTGGGGTGACCTGCAAGAGGATTCTAAGCTTATAAGTTGGGAGGCACTTAGCAGGTTAACCGGAGGAACATTGACGAGGTTTAAGTTTTATCAGATATCCTCATGGTGGGCGACGCAGAATTGGCATAAGGAGGAGGTAAATTTGAAAGCGGATTTAGTTACTAGGACGGGCACATGGAAAAGGGAAGTTTCGTTCTGGTATTGGGCTCTATTGGATGCTGAGGATGATGGGGAGTCTGAAGTTATAAGATTGTGGGGCGATGAATATGGAGAAAGTGAAACTGATGTTTATAAAATATGGTCTGACTCTTTTTCTATGTTGCAGGCTATAGTAAAACCAGCCGCACCTAGGAGGAATCATTTGTATACTGCTTACAGAGTTTATTGGTCTCCAAAAAAGTTATCTAAGGTGACAGGGAATGTATATAGTTGCCCCAGGTGCAACTATCCAGCAGCAGATGATATTCATATGTTTATGGAATGTCCAAGAATTAAATCTTACTGGATGGAGGTATGTGGATTTCTGGAAGTTGTGCTGGAGAGACCGACGGATGTAAGTACCAGTTTAATTTTCTTCGGTCTATCGAATGACTATCATGTGAATGCACCTGCATCCAACTTTATATTTTATGTGGTAATCCTGGCAAGGAGAGAAATTTGTAGGGGGTGGAAATCAGAAACTCCCCGACTTTTGCTGAATGTTTGAAGAGCATTATCTACACTAGTGAATCAGATATGGCTTGTGACCAAAGAAGCAAAGTTAAGATCTGGGCTGCTTTGTTAAACTGGAGAAAGAAGGAAAGTGGGTCCAATGATTAAGCCAATGTACCGTCGGTCCTGGCCTCCTAAGTAACATCCCGGGGCCCCTAGAAATGTGAACAGGAGTGGGAGAAGGTAACGGTATCATCTTGGAGGGAAAGTTTCCTTTCTCTCTCTTTGCCTCTCCCAAGGGCTAGTAAAGGTTGGCATGGAGTGATTGGAGGAATCCCATTAAGAGATTTGGTAGTATGAGGACAAAAAAAAAGAACAGCTCACAAATGAAGAATCACTGTGCAACGGAGAACAAGATCACTGACCAAAGCATCATACACAGCAGTAGTGCTACAAATGTGAGATAGGTCTTTGCACATGATGACTGTGACAGGGAGTATTACAAGGTACTAGGGGGGTCATTAGGATAGCGGGCAGATCGCCACCGCCCGTATGGCGGTGGCGATCCGCCCGCTATTTTCCACCGCCCGCTGCACATTTCCCCATTGCCATATTACGATGTCGGTGGGGACCCAGGCGGACGGAAAGACCGTCCGCCGGTTTTCCGCCGGTAGGCAATCGGCCCGAATACCTACCAGGCGGAAAAGGCCTGCAATATCGTGGCGGTGCCTTGCAGGCACCGCCATCCATATTACGATGGTCGGCGGTGCAGGGCTTTCCATGGCGGTGACTCCGCCATGGAAAGCCAGGCGGATTCCGCTTTCGGGGGCCCGTTGCGGGCCCCCAAGATGTTGGGGGGGTGAGGGGTGCACATGGGGGGTACCTATGGTACCCCCCTGCATTGTCATGGACATGGTGGCAGGCACCTCGCGGTGCCTGTCACCTTCTGCATGACGATGCACACAGTGCATTACCAGCATTGTGGCGGGCGGAGCTTTGCGCACCGCCCGCCACAATGCTGGGAATGGAGGATGCCACCGCCATGGTGGCAGTGGCATCCTAATCGCCTGTGCGGGACCGCCGCACCACTGGCGGGCGGACGAAAGTCCGCCCGTCATCCTAATAGGCCCCTAGGTTTCACTGAACTGGAGATGTTCAATCAGTGGGAGAAGTCACTGACATATTAGCTGGGCCTTCTGTGGCTACTTCCGGTATGTATCACAACATAGAGAAATGCAGATTGGCAGACTTTGTGAGTGGTGGATGCGCTGATGCTCTTGGCAGTGACATTCATGGTCGTCTCTCCACTGGTAAGCATGTTTCTGTGGCTAATACTTTCCTCAAGACCATGCTTTTCTTCATTCTTTTTCTTTATTGATTTACTTCACCTGGTCTATTAGCTAAATAGAAATGTTGATTGGCAGAGGTTGAGTCAAAATTACATACTCAATCTTAAAATCTATGTCTAGCATGATAAATACTAAGGGACATATTTATGGCCAAGTCTCGCAATGCAGCGCAGCAAGTGACCTTACTGAGCCGCACTGCGTGACAGGGAAAGGGCAGGAATGCACCATATTTTTACAGTATGGTGCATTCTTGCCTTTTCCCCTGCGCTGGTGCCATTTTGGCTGCCTAGCGCCAACGCAGGCAACCTTGCACTCTGGTGCAAGGGTGACTGCATTGTAAGGAGGATTGCTTTTGTGCAGGAAGGAGCACCTTCCTGCAGAAAAACAATTCCCTTGAGGCTTTTTCCTCTTTCTGCAGCACACGTGGAAAGAAGAAAACGCGAGGAGAAATAAACATATTTCTCCTCATTACGCCTCACCTGGAGAAGCGTATGTTTTTGGCACATTCCCAGGCCTACCACTTCTGGTAAATCTGAGAATGCATCAAAATCCATTGATGTTGTGTAGGAACACCCACGCAAAGCCCATAGACACACCTCCGTGGAGCAGAGTAATTCAACACTGTGATTTGTGCTGCATTGCATTACTCGAGATTTATGAAGCCATTCAGGGCCATGCAAGGTGGCCTTGCGTGGCTTCATAAATCTAATTTTGAAGTTGCGTCCCTCTTGCACCATATTGTGTGGTGCAAGAGGGATGCGAAGGGACTTGTAAATATGTCCCTAAGTATTTTTAGGGAAAGACAGCAGTTTTTCTGTTATCCTCAATCCATCAGTAGGAAATAGGTAGGATGTGCTTGCAGGGCTTGCGACCGTCTGTACCTGGATGAGAGACAACAGCCTCAAACTCAACTCAGACAAGACCGAAGTCCCCATCTTGGGACCCACCCCCTCAGCCTAGGACGACTCCTGGTGGCCCGCTGCGTAGGGAACACCCCCCACACCCACAGACCACACACAAAACCTCAGCATCATACTGGACTCCTTGCTCATTATGAACCGCCAGATCAACGCCGTTTCCTCATCATGCTTCCACACGCTTCACCTGCTCCAAAAGACCTTCAGATGGATCCCCACAGAATCCAGAAAGACAGTCACCCACACACTCATCAGCAGCAGACTCGACTACGGCAACACACTCTATGCCAGCATCTCCCAAAAGCTCCTCAGGACATTCAAAACGCCACAGCCAGACTGGTCCTCAACATTCCCTGCCACAGCCACAAACACCTATGAGAACTCCACTGGCTTCCAGTCAACAAAAGAATCACTTTCATGCTCCGCACACATGACTACGAAGACCTCCACGACGCAGGTCCAGCATATCTGAACCACAGCCTCTCATTCCATGTAACCACCAGACACCTCTGCTCCGCCCAACTGTCCATGGCCACTGTACCACGGATCCACAAGACCAGGACTGGAGGAAGATCCTTCTCCTATCTTGCCACAAAAATCTGGAACACCCTGCCTCTCCACCTCAAGCAATCCCCATCGCTGACCCAATACAGGAAGGATCTCAAGACCTGGCTCTTCGACTTAAACCCTGCGCCCAGACGGAACAGAAGCTCCCCCAGCGCCTTGAGACCCTCATGGGTGAATAGTAGCGCTATACAAACCATGAATGATTAATTGATTGAGGGCTGCATTTGCGTGGGCTCAAAAAGCCAGACATTAACTTTCCTCAGCCTTCCTTGAGACCTGACGGACCCAATGCAGTTCCATCCATTTGGAAAAATATTTCTTCAGAGTATTGATTCCCAGAGGGACACATTTGTATTTTTTCACCTATGTGTAGAATACTTTGGGCCTTACTCACAAAGAGAGGAGTAAATCTGTACATGTGAGTTTACGACCTGGCAAGGGTGCAGATTTATGACTTTCAGAAATTCACAACACTTTCCCGAAGGTATCTGGCAAGGGTGATAGTCACTTACCTCGAGACCAACCTTTGGAAAATCTTTGTGAACTCTTGTTAGCGACAATGTGGAATCATTTCCACTAGCACAATTATACATGTTGTACAATAATGCATGGTGAAATACCATTGCCTTTGAGCAAGGTCACAATTTAAAAATATTTTCCGTCCAAATAAATCCCTTTCCATTCACTGACACACATGTTACAGGTGTTTGCTTCCTGGAAAAAGATTTACTCCTTGCATACTGGAGTACGTCCCTGTCCATTTTCTCGGTCACAATAGGTCAGATTATCTGCAACTCTGAACTTTGTGTCTATTCTCAAACTTTTCCAGGGAAATCCAGCCCCATGACACCCATTTCCCATTTACTGCGATTTACTCTTGCACATTATTATTCGTTCATAGCGGCAAATTCTGTATGAGAAAAATATTTGCAGCTGGAAGATCACCTCCTGAGAATACCTTGGACTGGTCAACTCCACTGAGCCATTGTCTTTTGTACTTCAGTATTACACGTGCCAATGGCTCTGTGAATTTGGCCCTTCGTGCCTGTGTTAATGTGGTTACACAGCAAATACGTGCTTTAGATTTTGCTTTGAAGCATTCTAGGCAAAGAGTAAACAGAGATACAAATAGAGTGAGGGTGAGAGGCATTTTGGGCTGCATGCTGTGTTGCCTTGTAATCTATTGGTGGTTGCAAAGCAGAACACTAGAGGTCTCGAATCTTCTACAGACTCATTTTTACAAAGGGCGCATCCCTTTCTTTCCCAGAGCAAGTCAATTATATATTTTGTTCAAGGCACATGAGTAATTTTCCTCTGTGTTCCTGGATGTCTCAATTGCTTGAGGGCAAATGCCATTTTCAATTCAGTGTATTTCTTACTTTCTTTATGTCTGGCAAACTCCTGGGGAACCATTAGACATGATTAACTTCTTCTGTTTCAGTAATATTGCACATGAGTTGATTGTTAAGATTTCTGCCCAGAGTGCCCAAGGATCCAATCTGCCCTCATAGAATGTGCAATGTATTTTAATTTACTGTCACAGATTATTTATGAGATGACTGACAATGTAAAATGTCGTTTCAGGCTCTGCCGTACGTGCAGCTCATACTTCGCATAGAAGCTTCATGTCTTTCACTCCACCTGCACACCAGAAGTGTGGCAAGCTAACATAAACTAATTAACCTCTATAAACACAGGCACTGGCAAAACCGATAGGCCGGGCTTTAATATGCTAACCCATCAAGCATAGCCATTCACAAATCTGTTTACATGCGCTGCGTGCACAAATGATGGGTGGCACTTTAAAGCCAACCTTTGCAGTGCCAGTGATGGGGAAAAAGTAAAGTAGTCAAAAGCAGTTTGCTTTTTGTATGGAATGCATAGAAGAGGCAAAGAACTGACTTGACAAAGAGGCTTCAGTCTCGGAGAGCTGTAGTTAAGTATTGACTGTGAGGTTTATCACCATGAGGTTCATTAGGGATTATGACCCTATTCTGGGAAGAATGGACCAACCAAGTGCTATCTACAAACAACCATGAACTGTGGCTGTCTTGTAGGATTTCACATCCCAGGAACCACCAGCCGATGGAGGAGAGCCGAGCAATCCACTCGCACCTTCCCTGACTTGGTGCTATAAAGCGCATGCAGTGATCGTGCTGCACTGGGGAAACCAGCGGCTGTCTTGTGGGACTCCCTGTCCCAGGAACCACCAGGCGAAGGAGGAGGGCTGAGCAATCTGCTCACACCTGCCCTGACTTGGCGCTATAAAGCATGTGCAGTGATCCTGCTGTGTGGCGGAACCCAGCAGCTGTCTTGTGGGATTCTCTGTCCCAGGAACCACCAGGCAAAGGAGGAGGGCCAAGCAATCCACTAACACCTGCCCTGATTTGGCACTATAAAGCGCGTGCAGTGATCCCTCTGCGTGGGTGGATCCAGTGGCTGTCTTGTGGGACTTCATGTCCCAGTAACCACCAGGTGAAGGAGGAGGGCTGAGCAATCCGCTCACACCTGCCCTGATGGCGCTATAAAGGCTGTGCAGTAATCCCGCTGTGGGGGGATGCACTTGGGACATGCGCAGGACGCGCCAGGGAAAAGTCTGGGCCGAGGGTGGGCTCGTCCTGCATCCGTCAGCGCAAGAAAGAGGCAGGGCAGGGCCACCCCCCTTTGCCCCTTGCTTTTAAGACTGAGGTTGCAATGAGTCAAGACTGAGGTTGCATTGAGTCTCGAGGATTCACGGTACTGTGGACTTTGACATATATACCCTCCCACCTGTCTCCACCTTCTTTCTTCTTTTTTGCTATATTCATTATTGGAAAATGAAAAACAGGCTCCACTGTGCCACAGGCCCAAGGGCACACAAGAATTGACAGATTTTTGGCCAGGGCTGTGGTGCTTATCTCCAAGGAGATTGAACTGGCAGAGTGGTGGCTTTCCCTCTATGCCGACGAAATAGACTCATCACAACCCCCTGCCTCAGCCTCTTGTCTCCAGGTTGTCACTGAAAATAGAGACCATGTTTTGCCTGAGGAGACCCCCCAGCACAGTGGACGCTTACACTGAGGAAGTGGGAGAGAAGGAGCTTAATCCTTCGGAGTTAATCCCAAGATCTAAATGGGGTGGTCCTATGCCTAAATGGAGAAAGAACACCCAAAAGCCCAGAAAAGGGGTTCCAAATAGTGCTGTGACTACCAATCAGTTTACTCTAACTACCACGCCATGGCATCCCCCTCCATGATGCTCCTTGATAGAGCTCTTTGGGACACTTTAGGGGAGAAGCTTTCTAATCTTCTTGATGCTAAGTTGCAACCAATTCATGACAGTCTTGCAACAATAAAAGAATCTCTGCGGGTTAGAACTAAAGAGCACATTGAAGGCCCTTCAAGGTAGTTACCCTATACAGACACAACCCTAGCCAAACCTATTTCCCAGCCTAATCTCCAACCTACTTCCCAGCTATCCAACAGGGTGTCATATATAAATGGACTGAGTCATGGCCTGAGTCATGGCCATCTGAGCCTCATTCAAGTACAGACAGACAGGAGGGTTCTTGTAATGTGGCTACCAACCATGAAAGTAGTGCCCAGGCACAGGCCTATACCAACTCCCTCCCGGTGATTCATCTCCCTCCAGAATCTTGCCCGTAAGTGGTTGTGTTGTCAAATGTCCCTGGATTGTCCCCCAGAGCTACAGAGTCTATGTCTGAATTGAAAAACAAGGTGACATATTGGATCCATTCAAATGTTAAGTGTGGCACTAATTTGTTTAAGGATATTCTTCTTGATAGGAGGGTTGGAGGAGTAGGCCTTCTGCCTGCCAAGTACCCCAGGGACTGTACAATTGTAAACTTTCGTCACCCGAAAGTTGATGGAGAAATCTTGGCTCAAGCAGGAGAAGGTAACATTCAGGCCGGGGCAATTAGGATACTGCCTCTGGATTTATTCTATAAATATTAGGACCCGGTAAATTCAAGTCTTGGGAACAGAAAACACTCTTTCCAGCCTTGTACCACGCAGATCAATTCCTGTCTATGAATAGATTCTTGGCCTTATCTGGTTTCAAGGGCAATGATTGACGAAAGGTTGCAGGGCAGCATGTTACCTTTGGCCCTGGGCCTTCTGACTCTGCTTCCTTTGAGACTTCTAGTTTGTGTCCTAAAAATGTATTACCCCAACAATCTAGTCCTCCCAACTGGGCAGTGCTGCATAGACCGACAACTTGACCTCCCCATTGTCTTCCCACGCCCAATAGGTGGGCAGGTACCTCATGGGGGACTAACAAGCTCTGTTGAGGTAACATGTAAAGTGGACCACGGTGCTAAGCCATCTACTCAACCTCTGGGGACTCTGAAACTGTTATGTTGGAATGCTGCTGACTTGGCCTCTAAGCTGTTAATTGAAGATTAGTGTAAGTTTGTTAATAACTATGATGTCATACTCTTGCAAGAGACTTGGACACTGGTGATGTACCTTGTGGTGGGTATATATGTCATAACCTCCATGCCTGTCAATCGCCCTCTGGCCAGGTCAAGGGTAGGGTTGGCTACTTAGTTTAAGGTCAGCATTGGTTGTAATATTGTGCAGGTGTCTCGGGGGGGGCGCGAATATGCAGGCTTTTGATCGTAAGTGGGGCCCCAACTAAGATTTGCTGATACTAAATTTTTATAACAATGACTTATCAGCTAAAAATATTACGATCCATTTCCAGCTTTTAAATTTTGTGGGTACAGTGGCTAATAGGAATTCATTTTCGGGTTTCCCGCTCAATTTCATTATGGCTGGGGACTTCAATGCAAAGTTGGGGGTCGCCCCAAATTTGTATGTATTAAATTATTCACCTTACTCACCCGACGACACCCCGGAGGTGAATTCAGATTCTAAGGGGGACATTTCTTGGCGTTGGTGCAGCGCAAAGTAGCTCACTCTTTACACATTACGAAATATGACATAAAATGCTAACAGATTTTTGCCATGAATGTGCACATAGCACATATTTCTTACTTGATTCATTGAGTAAGGAAAATTTCTAACTCAACATTATTATTAAAGAGTGCAGTTATTGTAGAAATAGGGAACCTACTCACAAATGTGTTTAATGATGCTAATTAAGGTGATTTAATGAAGTTTGATTTGTATAAAACCATCCCCCTTTAATAAATAATGTACTTACTCTGAAGAAGAGACCCGACTTTCCTAAACGTGTGCTATAACGTATGATTAGCACATAATGACTTGAAACTGTGAGTAAAACTATCTTCAGATATGTAGCATGAGATCTTAATTGAAACGATAAGGTTTATGTAAGGTGTGCGCTGATGTGACATGTATATGCATGTAGTTCTGAGTCATACTTACACTTGATTTATTTTAAGATTACCTGTATGTTACACATAGTATGAATTCATTAACATGTATTAGAAACCTATATTCATTTGTGTTTAAATGTGGACACACATATTAAATGTGCACTATTGAATTTATGTTTAACTTGTCCTAACAGTGTAGACCTAAATTTCACCATGTTGCGTTTCATAAAATACTGTTTTCCATTTTCTGCTAACACAACATTTTTTACAGGTATTCACATGCATTGTTAGTTTAGAACAGATAAATTGCTGTACTAGATATAGGGGAAAGAGTCAGAGAAGAAGACCTTGACATAGGTACATAGATAAACAGAGCGTCAACTGAAAGGCCCCTTGAGTAATTGTTACAATCCATGTGTGTATGAGAAAGAGATGTCGTTCTCATGTCTAGTGTGGGATAATCTGTCAATGTAACAGTCAACAACTTGGGAACTTGACAAGGATAATGGACCACTGAAGGTGTGATCAAGGGGTTGTCACCTATGGATTTGGACATTATTATATAGTGTTTGCCCTGGATTTCTTCAGATTCCTTCCTGATTTCTTGCCGGATTGCCTTTCTGAACCTTTTCTGCAGACTTTATGCAGGCCTCTCTGGTTGATTCCCTGCAGACACCTTCCCTTATGCCCTACTACCTGAATGGACTTTTAGAGGTTTTATACTTCAATGCTTCCCCTTTGATTCTTGCTTAAGTGTGGCCTAAGCTAACACTTATCCCATACCCATAGAAGACTATTGACCGAGCTTCTGAGATGCTAACACTTCTTTGCTTGATTTCTTTTTGTCCTGTCCTGGCTTCCTTCATGGAAATTCACTGATTTGTGAATTCTTTGGGCCTCACCATCTTTTGTACTTTGAAATCCTAGATTACTGGTATATAGACAAGTGAATCCTAGGCTATTTTCTGAACATCAGATATTAATGTTACTTTTCTGCTTTGCATTCACAGAACTGCTTGTCTGTTTAGTTTAATACTAGTCCGCCTCAATTTCTTCAGGTGACTGTGAATTCCAGTTGTTATTCTCTATCTTTATGGCATGGTTTTGAGCAAAACCAAAGGGGATGACGGACGGAGTGTTGAACATTGCAAGCACTCACACCCAGTCAACTGATCTGGGTTTAATCCATCATCATTCTTTAGCTCACTCCGCCACCCCAGTTCAGACATGGCCATATGCAAATCAGTCTGACCCTGTGCCTCTTGGGAACAGTCCAGCCCGAACTGCCAAGCCATGTCTTTCCTGGACCGGAAACAAGCATCCTGGGACCGGTTTCTGGCTTACAGCCGTCATCAGCCAGGCTATCTTGAATCTAGTGGCAAAGTGAGCAAGGGACCCACGTCTGGGCATACCCTGCCAACTTAGGGCGAACATAGCAAAACCAAAGGGGAAGACGGACGGAGTGTTGAACATTGCAAGCACTCACCCCCAGTCAACTGATCTAGGTTTAATCCATCATCATTCTTTAGCTCACTCCGCCACCCCAGTTCAGACATGGCCATATGCAAATCAGTCTTACCCTGTGCCTCATGGGAACAGTCCAGCCCGAACTGCCAAGCCATGTCTTCCCTGGACCGGAAACAAGCATCCTGGGACCGGTTTCTGGCTTACAGCCGTCATCAGCCAGGCTATCTTGAATCCAGTGGCAAAGTGAGCAAGGGACCCACGTCTGGGCATACCCTGCCAACTTAGGGCGAACATAGCAAAACCAAAGTGGATGACGGACGGAGTGTTGAACATTGCAAGCACTCACCCCCAGTCAACTGATCTGGGTTTAATCCATCATCATTCTTTAGCTCACTCCGCCACCCCAGTTCAGACATGGCCATATGCAAATCAGTCTGACCCTGTGACGGACGGAGTGTTGAACACTGTATTTGAATTGATTATCAATTTGTATTGAATACTTGGTTGAACTTGCCTACCGATTCCTGGACCTCATTGTGGACCTCATTGTGTAGTCAGATGGGTTGCACTGTTAAAGGAATTTTGATTGAATGTGAATGCTAACTCCCATCACCTCTCAGTCGGGTTAAATAGGTCCATTGAAGTACCAATGGTAAGCAAGTGGGCCCAGAAAACGTGTGAATGCTAACTCCCATCACCTCTCGGTTGGGTTAAAATGGTCCATCGGAGTACCAATAGTAAGCAAGAGAGCCCAGAAAGCGCTGAATCAGCGTCACATGACTTGGAGAGCGTGCTTACAAATTCCTTGGCAGGCCAAGTCCCGACATACACTGGCAGGGTGCCGGGTGTCACAATTTATTACATTTGTGTCTCCAGAAATGTACAACCATTGGTCAATGCAGGGGAGGTCATGCCTTTTATATACAGTGACCATAATCCATATTGCTTACATTGAATATCCCTGGGATAGAGACGAAGGGGAACACTGGACGGAGGGAGCCCATTTTTACAAAACATGCCGGGCATTGATTGGTCTGGGCGTCTGCTAACATAGAGAGGATCATGAGCAAAACTCTAGAGGGCTGTAGGGGGCCGATTAATACCTGCTTGGATGAAGATATAGGCCCCAATATTAGGCTAGCTAACTTTTTCAGATTTAAACTCATATATCATGAAGCTATTAGGGAAGCCTGCTGGAAATAATGTGAAGGGCAGGAATTCCTGGGGCCATATTACAATAAGTGTCCGGGGGCGCAACAGGCGTTTGCACCCGCTTTGCACGCCCCCAGGGCACTTTGGTATTATATAAGGGGACGCAGACGCTTGAGCGTCCGCTTCAATAATACCGATAGCGCTGGCACACTTAAAGCTCCAGCGCTACCTTCAGAGGGTGTTCCCTCATTTGCATACTGGCATGCCCTATGCAAATGAGGGAATTCCTTGGACTCTGCGCCCGTATCATATTTCAGACGTGGGCAAAGAAGCCCCCAGGAGGCCAACTAAAAGGTGGCGCACTGTCAGTGCACCCCCTGATGGCAGCCCTCTGGCGGGGGGAAAGGGGCCCCATGAACCCCCCCAGACATCCCCTTGCAGACGGGTGCAGTCACTGACTGCACCAGCCTGCAAGGGGATCTCTATTTCCCTGTAAAAGTGCAGGCGGGTGCCGCCTGCACTGTGAAAACATAGAACAGCTGCTCTGTGTTTTCACATAAATGTGCTGCCCTGGGGGCAGCGCGAGTTCGCCGCTGCCCTGGGGGCAGCGCATACATCCTAAAAGGGCGCATCGTCATTGTATGCGCCCGGCGCACCTTTTAAAAGGTGTGCCGGGCGCAAATGACACTGCATAATGCGGCCCTTGGTTTGATAAGGCATGTAGTGAAGACAATAATAGGCTGAGAAGGGAATTGAAATGCTTCCATAGGGATCCGGGAAACAAAAAAGAGCTTGTAGAAAGGCCTATACCCTGGCACTCAGGAAGTGAAAAGCTGACAAGAAAGAAAAGAAATGTGAAGCCCTGGTGCACTCTTGCCAAGTAAAAGACCCGCAGGGTTTTTGGAAGGCGTATGTGACGGCATTTCCCTAGGTTCAGCTTCCAAAAAAGTCACCATTCACATAGGCCCGGCGGAATGGGTATGTCACTTTAGAAAGGTTAATCACTCCAATGACTTTACCCAAGAAAGTAGCCCTGTTGATTGTACACTGTTCTTGATGATTCGGTTCTCCCACGAGGAGGTATTTGTTGCCATAAACAATAGTCCATCTAAAATGGCCCTGACGGAATACCTATGGACATATATAAGGTAAACCCGGAGTTGTGGGCCCCTTACAAACGTTATTAATTCTGCATGTAAGGCAGGGTTTCCATCCACCCGGCACTCCTCTATCATTGTGCCAGCCTTCTCGTTATTGGATTCTACTGTGAAAATCATTTGGTAGAGTAGTATTAGACAGGCTGCTTCTTTGGTCCATGGAAAAGAATATCCTCTCTCAGGTACAATATGGTTTCAAAAAAGGTCTGGGAACCAGAGAACAAGGGTTAAATCTACATCTCCTAGTTTCCAAGTATAGGTTTGCTAAATCCAGTCCCATTTATTTTGCATTCATGGATCTTTCATGCGCATTCAGTTGCATCAATAGATCCAAGTTGTGTGTTATTTTAAGCACTCTGGGCCTGGAGGAGGCTTTGTTAACTTTGTTGTGATGCCTACATATGGACCTGACTGCTTCTGTGAGGTACGTGGATGGATGGGAGTGTTCTGACCCTTTCCAGTTCAAACACGGGGTACGGCGGGGAAGCAGGATGGCTCCCATTTGTTCTTACTTCATATAAATGGTGTGGAAGCAGCTATGACTAAGTCAGGGGCAGATGTCCCGATGGTTAGAAAAAAACTTTGTTTAGTGCTTTTATATGCAGATGATGCCGTGCTGTTCACTAGGACCGCTAACAGTTTAAAGATTTGTGCTTTTCATTAAGGACTTGGAGGTGGAAACTAATTTAACCAAAACCTTTACCATGGTTTGTGGCCCAAAAAATGCTAAAACCTACCACATCAGCATTGGGGGTAGGGTTATTAAGAGAGTGACCCAGTTTCCACATCTCAGTATAATGTAGGATAATGCTTGTACTTGGACTCCGTATGTCAATGACATAAAGAATCGCTTTCTGCATGCGACTGGCACAATTCTTTCCCTTGCCTCATCAATCGGCAACAAGTCTATTCTCCCCTTGCTTGAAATATACAGGAGGAAATGTCTGCCCATACTTACTTATGATGCAGGGACTGTGGGATATCGAGACATTAGTAATGCCCAATCGGTAGCAAATAGAGTGTGTCGCCGCTTCCTGGGAGTCCCAATATCCACTTTTCACTTTACCACTCATCAGGAACTGGGTCTGGATACATCAAGGGCCATATAAATGTTGCACCCCTGCTTCTGTGGTGTTCTACATGGTATAAGGAGGAAGCTAAACCTGAATAGGGAAATTGTTTTGGACTGTTTATCATGTGACCATGGGAACAGGGTACCCTGGCTTAAATATATTCAGGAGACAAAATTGACCTTGGGGTGCCCGTCCCTCTGTGAGAAACCCTCTGAACTTTGTAAAAAGGATAGAGGTTGGATCAAGGAGTGTTTTTACTCCACTAAAAAGGCTCTGAGAGAGGGCAGAGAACTATCGGAGCTCTCATTTAGTGATTATTCCCTTATTCAAAATACCTTTTATTTATTTATTTAATGCGATTTTATATAGCGCGAACATTACCCGAAAGTGTCAGAGCGCTTTACAAAAGAACCAGTTGCGTTACATAAGGACTTTGGATTACATGAGTTGCAGGAGAGATACAAACAGAAAAAAATTGCATATGTACAAGGTGTAAAGTCACTCAAGGAAGAGATAAAAACAGGAAAAAATTGCACATGTACAAGTTGTAAAGTCACTCAAGGAAGAGATACAAACAGTAAAACTCTAAAATCACATAGGAATGGTAGTAAGTACAAAGGTCTACTACATATACTAGTGGTTAGAGTTCTATATATACAAATAGTAAATTCACACAGGATTACATTTTAACAGCAATTAGGCTTGGACAATTATATAATACATATTTACATATATATATATATATATTTAAGGCAGTCCAGCAAAAAGAGAAAAAATCGATCAAGGGTGTGGCACCCTACTTGAGTCTGGTGTCAACGACTTGGGAACGTGAATTGTTGTCCCGGTTTAGGCTTGGCTCAATTATTTTGCTTCCCACAAGGCCATATCGCTGTTTCTGATATTTGCACTTGCCCATGTGATGTGATGTGACCACAGACTCTGCTACACTTTGTCTATTTTTGTAGACTTTATCTTCCTTTGACTAAATGTTATCTGTTACCTGTTTTAAGGAAGTATAATTTTAATAAGTGTAGAGTGGCATTGCTATATTTGATGCAACTAGGCTCTCTTGATGTCTGCATAGCAGTAGGCTCCTTTTTGAAACATCAAGGGCCAGATGTACGACCATTGAATTTTGCGACTCGTAAATTGCAACAAATTGGGAGTTGCAATTTGCGAGTCGCAAAATTCAATGTACAACAGTGTCTCAGTTGCTGTTTGCGATTCCCAATGGGGTCACAGATTGCATGCCTCATGAATATTAATGTGGCTGTCGCAATTTGCGACCCCTTTAGGAATGGCTCACACCCACGGGGATGGTGGCCTGCTGGGGTCAGCAGACCACCATGTCTGGGACTGCTTTGTCAATAAAGCAGTTCTTTTTTTTAAATGCAGCCCGTTTTCCTTAAAGGAAAACGGGATGCATTTAAAAAAGAAAAATGAAACTTTTCAGTTTAATTTTTCAAGGGCAGGCAGTGGTCCCTGGGACCACTACCTGCTCTTGAAAAATATCTGCGCACCCATTCACAAAGGGGAAGGGGTCTTCTGGGGACTCCTTCCCGTGTGCGAATGGTTTACCACCTACTTGAAGTAGGTGGTCTACTGCGAGTTTTTTGTGACCGCAAATGTGGTCGCAAAACACTCATACATGGCATTTGCACTCGCTATTAGGAAGGGACGCCCTTGGCACGCCCCTTCCTAATAGCGAGTCGCTAACCCTATTTTGCAAGTCGCTAATAGATTAGCGACTCACAAAATAGAGTTAGTACATTGTGCATCCATTTTCTGTGGTCGCAAACGAGCCCAATGCCCCTTTACACCCGCAAAAAATGGTCGTACATCTGGCCCCAAGTGATTTACAAAAAGAGACTGAGGCAAGACTATACCACATAAAGTGGGTTATGGTTATAATAAGGATTCAATGGTGCACGAGTCTGGAAGACCAGTCCTCTTAATCTTCCTCACAAGAGAAACTCCATGGCTATTACTAAACACAGGGGACTCAGTACTCAATACAAGGGATGATTTCTGATAATATGCAGAAGAGTTAGGCAAAGTTAAAGAGTAAATGCAAGCAAGTCACATAATGCACAGTCTCAATTATGATTTTTCTTTAAAAGATTTCTTTAATCATGATCTTCTCTTTGTTTTAAAAGCGTCTTCTTTTATTTATCATAGCCAACGTGTTTAGTCCCATTCGGGACTTCTTCAAGGCTACAAATACACACATAATATATCCAAACTTTAAAATCAGTATGCACATCATTTCAAGACATTAAAAACGCCACAAATAGCATTCAAAAATTCATCTAATCAGATTCCCTATATACACTGGCAAATATTTAATTTCTAGCAAGGTTCCAAAGCCCTTGCAATCAAGTAACATACACTGTGCATTAACAAGTCATGCATGAGCTATCAGCCTTTTTAATTTATACGCATTGAGATAACCATGAGGCTGTTTTTATGACATCATTCAAAGGTCTAAATGCATTCATGTGGGGAGACAGTTGGAGCGCCTCCTATGTGCTTGTAAATGATCCTCTATACCCATGCATGAGGGGCATGAGTGCTGGTTTGGAAAAAAGGGGACCCCTACAGGAAGCGGTAGAACTTGCTAGCAGTAGGGAAATTACATAAGGGGTAAAATAGAAGCTAGAAGCAAGTTAAACAATTATTTTAGGTGATGTGGTACAGACTATACATGCAACAACATAAATCTCTATGAAAGTGCACAACCAAGATTATATATACAAACAATCCAAAAAAGTCCTGTCTCTCTTTTATAGATTTTTTATTATGTATTTTTATTTAGATTGATATTTTTTTGTATCTCAAATGTAATTTTTTTTCCGATAACTGAGTTTAAATGGAAAAAAGTTTTTTTATACAAAATATATATTCAAGTGATTCATTTATACAATGTATTAAGGCACAATCATAAAACATACATAAATAAACATACAAAGTGAATACAAACAATTACATAAAAATGTCTAAAAGTGCATTATTCAAAGTCAAATAACAACAATAGAGATGGAGATGGTAAATTGTCAAAGAGATTTCCAAGGCAGGCGGTAAAATAAAAACACTACGTGCATTTCGGCAGTATTGCCTTCATCAGGGAAAACCGTCTCAACTTTCTCTATGGACAAAAACATACAATTAACATAATATACCCACATAAATGTATTCTTGTATATAGCCTGTAACTTACACTCTAATTTATAGTGAGCAAATGATGCTTCACCAGTGGATGATATGCTCTAAAATGCGGTCCTTAGTGGGATGGATGGTTCTTCCTATAAATTTTAACCCACAAGGGCACAATAAACAGTAAACCGAGTTGGCGATGCAGCGAGCGCAAGGTAAATAGTTTTATTTATTTCATTACTTACCTTACTCCTGTCCGTCGCATGTCTGTGTCCACTACCCCCCACCCTGCCCCTTCACCGCCCCGCAGCACTCCCTCGGCGAGCCGCCACTGCTCTTTACATTGCATTCAGTTGTTTCCCTGGAGCGTAATAAATCACAATGAAATCCTGAACAGTCTGACATGCACTTGAATAGTTCATTTTCGTAGACTTTTTTGCGTGTTATTGAAGCACATTGGAAGTTCGTCACACCATGCTGCTTTAACAATTCATCAACCAAAGTGGCTTAAAATATAAGTTGCAGTACAATATTCGGTGCTTCCAAAGTTTAAAGTCTTTCAGTCCGCATAGTGCTGCCACTGTTAGATATGGTATCCATACGCTAATAACCAGACAAAGTCAGGATGAGGTGTCACCTCTCCCATGTCCCATATGTATATATGTATATATATATATCCAACACAACCCCTACTCCACATGGAAGAGAGCACGCACACGAGGGCTGCTGGATTAAGGCTTTTTATTTCATAGGGCCTTCTCCGACCCAGCAAACAGGAGAGACGCGTTTCGGCTGACACAGCAGCCTTTCTCAATATGGTGAGCGCCTTTTTTTCTTTAACATATATACCATGTCCCAATCATAAACATAGAAGAAATCTTTGTCACATGTTATAAAACATCAAATTGCACAAAAATACATTAATGTGCCATATATTTAATATACACATAGTGGAAATTGCTGTAACTAAAAATTGATATTAGAACGCATAGTGCATCAAAATGAGCCCATTACAGTCCACTAAAAAATATATACAATATGTAAAATTTACTTTAGCACAAGAAATGTATCACCATCTCTTTCATTGTGTTGGAACACATACTATTATTGTGCCATAACTTAAAAAAATAGCGCAGACCCCTACAGGTAGCACTTTCAAAATAAAACATACTGCGTAAATACATGACAAATGGGAGACTTAATTAGACTCATCTGTTCCCTTAATTACATGAAAACGCCTCAGGACAATAAATATGAAGCCTCAGTTGAAGTTTCTGTGTGAAGATATAATGCTCGATACCGAACTGAGCTCAAACACACAAACAAACGCAACTTACGTTTTTGATTTTTGAACTTATAAACTAGCAGTGCATGTGTAGGACTGAATACAACTAATGTGTATTTTGAACTATTAGCCAACCTGAAAACTGTATATTCAAACAAGCGGGGACTACTAGTCCCATAATGCCCCATCAGAATAACATGCAAATTGCTGGAAGGCACCGATAGTTCATATGGCATGCAAACTGCCACTAATGGCGTTGCTTGATAAATTGTAGAGACGCTCGGAGGAGTCCGATATCGTGTGGGATAATATCGCTTTAAAAATGCACAACTTCACCACTTGACTCCAAACACAGTTTGTGAGCTAATCTCACAAACTAGAGGCAAAACATTATAGGCGTTCATGTCAGGAAGTCTCCACTGCTGAAGCAGCACAAAATAAACAAATAAACAGGGTCGGGGGAGATCCTTGCACAAAAATTGGTAAGCCAAACAGTCCTTACCGCTACAGCCATAGCTTGCAAGGTGCCCAGTCACCAGAAGTCCGTTGGCCTGCTGAGTGAGGCATGTCAAGACATGGAGAAACACGGACCGTGTGCTGAAAGTCGGCAGACTTCCTCGCATCAAGATCACTGCCTCCCACACTGCCTGCGTCCTCTAATCCTCTTCCCGACAGATTCTCTGGGGGCTTGTCAGTATAGCACTTGCCTTTCTGCTCCATCCAAATTGCGGTTGAATCTGACAGCCCAAAATGACTGGTGGTGCATGAACAGCATCAACCGCCGACACTGAATAGTATCCAACACAACCCCTACTCCACATGGAAGAGAGCACGCACACAAGGGCTGCTGGATTAAGGCTTTTTTATTTCATAGGGTCACCTCCGACCGCTATTTTTTAAGTTATGGCACAATAATAGTACGTGTTCCAACACAATGAAAGAGATGGTGATACATTTCTTGTGCTAAAGTAAATTTTACATATTGTATGTATTTTTTAGTGGACTGTTTATGCATTATGCACTCAATGGGCTCATTTTGATGTACAATGCATTCTAATAGCAATTTTTAGTTACAGCAATTTCCACTATGTGTATATTAAATGTATGGCACATTAATGTATTTTTATGCAATTTGATGTTTTATAACATGTGTCAAAGATTTCTTCTATGTTTATGATTGGGACAGGGTATATATGTTAAAGAAAAAATGGCGCTCACCAGATTCAGAAAGGCTGCTGTGTCAGCCAAAACACGTCTCTCCTGTTTGCTGGGTCGGAGGAGGCCCTATGAAATAAAAAAGCCTTAATCCAGCAGCCCTCGTGTGCGTGCTATCTTCCATGTGGAGTAGGGGTTGTGTTGGATACTATTCAGTGTTGGCTGTTGACGCTGTTCACGCACCACCAGTCGTTTTGGGCTGTCAGATTCAACCGCAATTTGGATGTATATATATATATGTGTATGTATATATATATATATATGTACATATACAAAAAGAGTTGCCTCTAGGTGGGATGCACTCCCAGGTGGAAATTAAGCCAAAGCAAGGGCACACGCCATGAACAAAGTCATTTTTTGGTTTCCTGCCAGACGCGTTTCGGGCCAATGCCCTCTTCAGTGGCAGACCATGTGACGTGACGGCGTGCGGCAACCACCAGTAAATCCCCATAATAATTGTGCTCAGGTGGACCACCTGAAGCAATGCTTCCTGGGACTGGTGGTTCAGTAAAACCCAAGTGGGTCGCCGACGGCACTCACATTCAAAAAATGTCTTTAAAAGGATTGCCAATGTTCGCGCCGGCACCCCTGCATATAACAGGCACCTCCTGTTCCACAGTTAGCTGCACGAATAAAGCAGTCGCGGACCCGCAAGTGTTTCGCGGTGGTGCAATCCCGCAACCAGGCAGACGCTATACAAAATACAAAAAGAGTTGCCTCTAGGTGGGATGCACTCCCAGGTGGAAATTAAGCCAAAGCAAGGGCACACGCCATGAACAAAGTCTTTTTTGGTTTCCTGTCAGATGCGTTTTGGGCCAACGCCCTCTTCAGTGGCAGACCATGTGACGTGACGGTGTGCGGCAACCACCAGTAAATCCCCATAATAATTGTGCTCAGGTGGACCACCTGAAGCAATGCTTCCTGGGACTGATGGTTCAGTAAAACCCAAGTGGGTCGCCGCCGGCACTCACATTCAAAAAATGTCTTTAAAAGGATTGCCGATGTTAGCGCCGGCACCCCTGCATATAACAGGCACCTCCTGTTCCACAGTTAGCTGCCCCAATAAAGCAGCCGCGGACCCGCAAGTGTTTCGCCGTGGTGCAATCCCGCGACCAGGCAGGCCACTATACAAAATACAAAGAGAGTTGCCTCTAGGTGGGATGCACTTCCAGGTGGAAATTAAGCCAGCAAGGGCACACGCCATGAACAAAGTCATTTTGATTTCCTGCCAGATGCGTTTCGGGCCAACGCCCTCTTCAGTGGCAGACCATGTGGCAGACCATGTGACGTGACGGTGTGTCGCCGTCACGTCACATGGTCTGCCACTGAAGAGGGCGTTGGCCCGAAACGCGTCTGGCAGGAAACCAGAAAAGGACTTTGTTCATGGCGTGTGCCCTTGCTTTGGCGTAATTTCCACCTGGAAGTGCATCCCACCTAGAGGCAACTCTTTTTGCATATATGTACATATATATATATTTATATATTATATTAGGTATATATCACCGACTGGCGGTCGCTAGTAAGAAGTTGTCTTTAGGACCTAGTTTCCATAGGAAAAGCATTTTTGACTTGTCTATCGGACACTCACACACCCACTCACACACCCACTCACACACCCATTCACAGACTAACACACCCAATCACACAGCCACTCAGAGACTCACGCACCCACTCACAAACTCACTCAGAGACTCTCGCATCTACTCACATAGCCACTCAGATACTCATGTACCCACTCACAGACCCAAATAGACACTGACACACCCACTCAGACACTCATGCACCTACTCAGAGGCCCATTCAGAAACTCACATACCCATTCATACAGCCATTCACACACTGACACATCCTGTCAGATATATACTGTCAGTCACACAACTGGGAATCTTTTATGCATTTCTGTGCATAGAATGTGTACATTTGCTTTGTGAATTCACGACAGATTCACAAATTCAAAACAAACATTTTAAAAAAGGGGTTTAAAAAGAACCTGCACCGGTGTTTGAGAAATGGGTGGCTCTTAGAAGAACCTTCATGTTTATTGTGTGTAGATGATAACTACACATAATACAGGATGCAAACCTTCAAGTTGTTGAGGAAAACCCTGTTGCCTTTCTCTGTGAAGTGAACGCCATCATTACTATATATACCCTCCATGTCAAAATGTAAATTCAATGTTATAGATGGAGAGGAACACAGAAACAGTTTTATTGACATGTTTCCTGTCTTTGTCTATCTGGGAACAGAATTAATTTGACCACTTCCATTTCTGCCTTAGGCAATGTTAGAGAACACCAAGGCAGTGTGAGGGAAAAGTGCCATTAATTGAGCAAAGGTATCCTTCATTAGGATTTCCAGTCCAACCCCAGTCAATGTGCCTAGGTCATTGCCACCACAGTGCACAATCATAAGGTCTGGATGTTGGCAATCGTTAATGCTTTCAACCGAAGGCAGCAATTCATGCTATTTTAACCCTCTCTGGCCCACCCAAGTAATGTCCACATTAGCTAAACCCAAGTTCCTGTCAATGCCACTCTTTTCTAGCACACTTTCTAGCCCACAATACAAAGCTATGACCCACAATCTACACTCTAGCCATTTTGAAGGCAAGGAGGAGTAGCACACAGGAGAAGACTGGTGCTGAATGAGACAGTTTTCAAAATGAAGGGTAGTTAAAATGGAGCACAGGACCTAATTTAAAAAAAAGAAATTCGATTGAATGGTGTAAACATGCAGGTAGCTGAAATTAGGTGATTTTGAAAAAAGGTAACTAGATCTGTGATTGGCTCTGGAAAAATTAAAAAATGTTCTGCTATTTGGGATATGCTTATATTTGGAAACAGTCAACCCCTGGTACAAAATAGTGTTCCAAAGGTGGTTTCTATGGAAACTAAGCTAAAGTAGTGTCGGGGGAAGGGTTCTAAAGAGACTGTACATTGAACCGTAAAGGTAGAGTGGTCTAGACACATTCCTTATTACGGAGGAGTTATTTTGTAAATCAGTACTATCTTATAAAGTGAAATGTAGGTGCAAACCTACAGTAGTATAATGTTGAATGGTTTAATGGACTCCCGCGCTGATTCGTAAATCCTCCGCAAATGTACATAGGGAAAATCGCAAATCTGCTCAAAACCTCTACCAAATTGGGCTTTCTTTAGGGGAGTGTTAGAAATGATTAACTATGCTGACCATTCAGAATGGCATAAGTTAAATATAAAAGGGTTGTTGTGATTTGCTTTCTGACTGAGTAACCTTGAAAGCATAAGTTGAAAAGGTTGCAATTAATGGTTCCTTTATATGAGAGTGGTGTACCATTCTTGTGCTTGGTTTTTACACATTTTCAGTGAGGGGAGATTCTAACTGAAACTGAGAAACAAAAAAAGAGACCAACAAACAGATTTAACAAGTATGTGAATAAAGGTGCAGTTTTAAAAAAAAGTTAGAAAAAGCACACCTGTATATAAGGTGGATGAAAATTAGTAGCATATTTGCATAAAGTAAAAGAAATGATAAATTGAGAGCTTGTGATCAAAGTAAGGAAAAGTACATTAATCACCCAATGAGGATTAACATTTCTAAAGTGTAACAACACCCAGGCGTGCACCAATTGAGTCACTGACACAACCACCCATACACTAATGCATCCAATAATACACCCAGGCATTGCATCATGTATACACTAACACACTCAAGGTATACATGATGCATACACTGAGACACCCAGGCACACACTGATGCTTACACTGACACACCCAGGCACACATTGATGCATACACTAGCACACATAGACACGTACCTATGCGTCCACTAACAGATCCATGCACACTTACTCATACACTAACACTTGGCCTGGGCAGGGTTCACGGAGTTCCACTATGCGGAACTCTGCGAAGTGACAAAAAATCTCAGCCAAGCTAAGCGGAGTTCCGCGAGCAGCGAAGTGCGTTGCCTCGTGCAATTCACGCTGATTTTCAGTGCCGGGTGTTTGTCCCACACTGAAAAATCAGTGCGAACTGCATCATGCGCAGTGCAAGAGGGTGCTGCTTCTTTCTGCTGCCTGAGTAGAAGTTCTACTCGAGCTGCAGCTTCCTCAACACAAGTGGTAGGTTTCTCAATGCGAGCAGTAGCGATCATCTGTGACTGCCCACATTGAGAAATCTCGCTGAGAAGCAGTCTAGCATTGGATTTTACTCGCTTGCGCTCACCAACTTACTACACTGATACAGGTACTGACACACCCACCAAACATTAATAGAGGTAGCGAGACACCAATGCAGACACTAATCCAGGCACATTTACAAACTCATACATTCACTAAAACAGCTAGTAAGACAACCATACTGAGAGTGGTACTTATCATTTTTCATTTTGTGTCTGTAGTTTACACTTCTTTGTTGAATTGGCATTTATAACGCCTTGCCAAGTCTTAAGCTTTCCTTCCATAACATATAAATCACCCCTAAGGTAAACTGTATGTAGCCAATAGGGCAGTTTAAAAGACAAAACGTGTAGATCGAAGTTTCAGTTACTTAGAAACACACTTACACACCAATATACCCAGTTGCAGATCAACTCATGTATCTATACACTCACTGAGATACCTATTTAGAAAACCATACTGCCACTCACACACCAAGTCACACAGCGACAGAGGCACCTACTTATTCAGCACTAACAGAGCCAGTTGTACACACAGTTGCATACCCCAACACTCACTAACAGAGACAGTAAGCAATCCATAGAGGCACTTACATGCACAGTTACAGAACCACAGAGTTACCAAGAGAGTCAGTCATATAGAGACATAGCTGCTTGCACATTCGGTGATACAATCATACAGGGACTGATACACCCACTCACATATGTACTCAAGTACTGAAGCAACCAAGTCCCCCATTCAGACAAGCAGCCCTTTAAACATTTCTCAGGCCTACTACTGCAGAGCCTGCATGTCCAGTTTTTCTGCCAGTCTGACTTGCCATTTAAACCCCCTTGCCAAGCCTTAAACTCACATTCCACTCCATAGAAGTCACCCCTAAGGTAGGCCATAGGTAGGCCATAGGTAGGGCAGAGTGCTATGTGCTTAGAAGGTAAGACATGTAGGGGCATATTTACAAGGAAACTGTTGGAGCCCGGTGCTAAGCCAAAATTGCTAGCGCCGTGCTCTGACAGTTTCAAAATGTAGGAATGCTCTTATTTACAAGAACGCAGCACACCCCTGCGTTTCCCCTAGCACTGGCACTAAATTTAGCTGCCTAGCGACAATGCAGGCACCCTTGCACCTTAGTGCAAGGGTGCCTGCGTTGCAGGGAATGATTGTTCATATGCAGGAAGGTGTCCCTTCCTGCACATATGCAATCAATAATGGTGATCTGTAACTACTATGTGTGCTGCAGAATGCAGAACATATAGAAGTTGCAAAATGTCATTTTTCAATGATTTTTTATGTGCAGGAAGGGACTCCTATCAAATTAATCAAGTTGTATTCTAACTTTTCATCTGTTCCATGAACTTTGCCAACAAATTTATTTGCAGAGAGATTTTGAAGATTAACTCCTGTCTTTAGTATGTGGTTTATAGCATATGAAAGTCAAGACAAGTCACTCTCAAACAGAAGATGGAAAATGTATGGAATGAGCTGACGAAATCTTAGATCCTCTGAATATAATTTGGTTGACCAGTATTCAGCTGCTGGCATCTGTAGGGGATGGTCATCATAGCGGTCAACTGCCCCAGTGGGAAACAGTTGTGGAAAACAGCAAGCCTCTAAACATTTTTCCCCGCACACTCATGCAAGCTCCTTCTGCTTGTTTCATTTGAAAAAGATAAATAGCATCACCGGTTATTTCTTTAGAATGCAGGGGATGTTTGTTGTAGTGTTATTAAATTTCTTCTAATCTGGATCAATCCACTTTTTTAATCTGCCGCTTGATGTTAATGTTTCATCCTCTTTATATGTTATATCTTGAACAACATTAACATTTATATTATATATATTATATTATTATGTTATATTATAATATTTTGTATCAGGTATGATGTTGCTTTCTTACATTGTTAACACCCACCAACTCTTGCCAGATTTTCTTGTTCTTGACAGAGACTCCATTAACAAGAATAGTAAGTGGTTCATGAACATCTCTGTGTACATCAACAGTTTCAATATTCTGCTTAAAATCTAAAGGTAAGTAGGCAACTCTTCCTTTAAGGCCTTTCAAAAGCTCAGTTTGTGGCAGCTTTCCTGTCTTTGGCTCCATAGGAACGATAGCATGAAATGGGTGTATATATTGCATGAGAATTGATTCATGAACTTTTAATTCTCTAAGTTCTTCTGGAATTGTTACTAATTCTAACTTGTTATGTACAGCTCTGGTTGGCATTTTGTTATTGGCTAACTTATCATAGCAGTACTTACGTATAATCTGCCATGTGGACAACTCAAAGCGTTGCTCTACAAATATGTAAATAGCAAATTCTTGCCACTTATCTCTGTTCTCCTATTCAGTTTTTGTAGTGAGTGTGTCTACAACCAATACAAACACAGTTTGGTTTTTCTGAAGAAACTGTGTTAAACTTTGCAATCTCTTGTGTAAAGTTATCAGTACTAATTCCTGTGTTCGGTTCCTCTACACCTCCAATAACCAAGTCTTCATTTTCCATAGGCTCATGTTCAGGACCAAAGAAACAAAACTGAACATCTTCACCAACATTTTCTACCTCTGCTACTGTACCATGCAATAGAGCTCTATTAATTTCTCCTAAACATAAGGCATATAGTAAAGCACCCTAACAAAAGTTTGCATTTTAGAATGAGGAACAGCTAACATTCTGAAGTTTTCTGTTTCAAACTTTTGCATGTAAAGTTATGTAGGAAACTTCAAAATATATCAATGATTACTGATAAACAGTGCAAATACTGCTACAGTACACAGGGGTCTGTCTACGTCTTCCTTGTACCTCTCCAGCTATCACTTTCTCTACATTTCTAAGAACCATCTTCTCTTTTACAATAGGAGTACCATCTTTCACTTCATAACATCGACCAGTTGTTTCAATTGCATGCACTAATGTGTTCTCTTGCAAGTAACTTTCTTCATTAAAAGTTACAAAAATTTGTTCTATTGACAAGTCTTTTTTTACTTCTTTTCTTCATAGACAGCACTGTTTTATACAGTGTTTTCCTCCTGTTCAGAATCAAAATAAATAGCTTCTTCAGGGCAAATGCCTCACCATGTTGTTTTTATTTGACTGCTTCTCTTCTCCTTTTAAACTGCCTCATAGTTTGTGCCAAATTCTGAATTACCCTACTACGTAACATTCTGACTCTTATTTCTTTAAATTGCTGCGGTCTTCTTGTTAAACCTTTCTTATAAGATTCATTACTCTTAATGTCACTTAGTTTTTCTACTTTCTTAGCTGATTTGTAACTTTGCTTTTTATTTGCATGGTTTTGCTCACTTTGCATTTTTCCACATACTATTTTAATAAACGTTTTAGTTTTGTTACCAGCACCTCTTTTCTCTTTAACCACATTCTCTGCATTATGTCCCCTTTCTCTCTTTGTTGTAAGGAGATAGTATCCTTTCCTCTGTTCCCTTCTTTTGACCAGTGGCGTGGGATTGCCAAAAACCAGCCCGCCAGACAGGAGGAAACTCCTAATCTGGCGGGTGTTCTGACCACGGCTTTGGAGGTGCGGCGGCGGGCGGATCCGGCGCCGCACCTCCAAAGTCGTAATCAGGCCCTCACTATATGGATCTGTGTGTAACTACAAGTGTTACTATGTGCATCAGTGTGGCCCTGGGTGTGTTATTGTATGCATAAGTGTGTATCTGGATATGATAGTGTATTAATGAGTGTGTATGGATCAGTGTGTGCCTGGGTGTGTCAGTGCATGCATACATGTGTATCTGGGTGTGTCAGTGTATGCATTGGTCTGTGTCTGGATGTTTCATGCATCAGTGTATGCCTGGGTATCTTCCTGTATGCATGATTCTGTGCCTGGGTGTGTTAGTGTATGCATCAGTGTATGGCTACCTGCAGCCTACACTATTAGTGACTTATATGTAGAAAAAATAAAGTTTAAGACTTGGCAAGGGATTTTAAATGGCTACTCTTCCTGCCACTAAAACTGTACACACAGCCTGTGCAGTAGTAGCCCCAAAACAAGTTTAAATGGCAGATGGTTTGGATAGGTGACTTAGAGTGACAGTACTTGAGTAGATACCTAAATAACTATATCAAACCCTCTCTGGTTGTGCCACTGGATATGTAAGTAACTAAGGGGCATATTATCAGGAACGGCGTTAAAATTATCGCCGGTTTAGCGGCAGAAAACTGCTGCTAAAGCGGCGATAATGGGCTTGATAATATGCCCTGGAGAATTCCAATAGAAGCCCATGTTCACACCAGAACATGGACTTCTATTGGAATTCTCAAGGGCATATTATCAAGCCCATTATCACGCTTTAGCGGCAGTTTTCTGCCGCTAACCCGGCGATAATGTTTAACGCCGATCTTGATAATATGCCCCTATGTCACTATATGACTGGCTGTCTTAGTATATGTATAGGTCTCTACATGTTTATGTAAGTGGCTCTATGGATTGCTTACTGGCTGTATTAGTGACTCTAGCGGTATGCAACTGTGTATGCAACTGGTTCTGATACTGCTGGAAACATAGATGATGTGTGGGTGTGTGTCTGAATGTGTTAATACATCTGTCGTTGTCTGACTAAGTGTGTGAGTGGCTCTATGCTTTTGCAAATAGGTATGTGACTTGCTGTATGAGTGGAAGACTTGATACATAATGGGACACATGGGTTTGTAAGTTTACATGTAACTCACTGAAACTTCAAAGTACATGTCTTACTTTTTAAGTACATAGCATCCTGCCCTATGGCCTACCTGCAGCCTACATTAGAAGTGAATCATTGTACTAGAAGAAGTTTAAGGTTTGGCAAATGGCTTTTAAATACCAAGCCAACCTAGCAGTAAAACTGTGCACACTGGCTCTGCAGAAGCAGGCCATAGACATGTTCAAAGGCCAATTTGTCTGGATGGCTCCCTTGGTTGTTTCGCTACTTATACACATACATATTGGAGTGAGTGTACCATTTCCTCTGTGTGTGTATCAATGGATGTGTAAGTAACTGTATCACTATATGACTTGCTAGTTTAGAAACTATCTGCATCTCTAAAATGTGTATATCATTAGCTGTAGGAAATTGGTTATTGGCTCTGTTAGTGACTCTTGAAGTGTGTAACTGTATGTGCAAGTGGCTCTATTACCACTAAGGAAAGAGAATTCTGTCCAAGGCCCTCTGCCTTGTCCATAAGGTTCTTCACAACACGGGCCCCGAAGGCATCAAACGGCTCTTCCTACGGTGTGTCCCTACCAAACAACTGTGGTCTGCCAACAAAAACTTGCTGGTAGTTCCCAGGTTCAGGAGAGCCAGGTGGAGGGGAAGAGCCTATTCTGTTGCTGCCTCGAAGCTCTGGAATTCTCTCCCCCTATCGATCTCTGGGCAAAACTCTCACCTTTTGTTCCGAAAGGCATTAAAAACATGGCTCTTCACTCTTAATTGCTAGGCCCTCTCTGTGCTTCCTCCAACCTCCCGCTCTATTCATAGCGCCTTGACGCCCTTGGGCACAGTTCGTGCTCTACAAGACTTATATTCATTCATTTATTCATAGCGTGCCAACGTGGCACCAACAAGTATTGGGATCATCGTAATGAAAAACTCAAGTGTATGTTGAGACACCTAGGTGCACCTACTTCGTTTCTGACACTCAGTTGTGCTGAATATGAGTGGGATGACCTGCATGAATTTTTGAGAGGTGAACTTAAACATTAAGGACATCAATGTGAAGACAGCAGGAGAACATTGCTCGTTGGATCCTGCTAATGTTTGTAGATATTTTAACCACAGGTTCCAAGACATGCTGTGTTTCATCTGCAACAAAATAAGTCCTCCTCTTTATGAAGTAACTGATTTCTTTTGGTCTTTTGGCGTAAAGAGTACCAAGCAAGAAGTGGTCCCCTTATTCATTTGCTGTTATGGATAAAAGATGCACCGAAATTTGAAACAGAAAATTATGAATGTACTGTCATTCATAAAACAGTATGTGACATGCGCCATCCGAAAGACAGTAGTGAAAAAGGCCCGAGACAACAAGTTCTGCTCTTTCAAACACATAGATGTGGGAAGTACTGCTGTCGAAAATTCAGATGCAAAGGAAATTTTACACAAGATGTCGATTTGGATTCCCACGACCTGTCACTTCCCAAGGTTGAGTGAACAGCTTTTTGTCTGCAGTCAGACATACATTGACACAGAAATGACTGAAAAGCACATTGAAACTGAGAAGAACAGAGGCCTCCAAGTATATTAATGACTATAACCCTGTGATTCTCAAAATGTGGAATGAAAATATGGATATACAATCTGTCGCAGACAACTCCATGCTGTTGCTCAGTACGTCACCATATATATCACAAAATCAGAGAAAACAGAGATGAAGGAGATGTTGGAGGAGATTTCTGAAGAGAAGACTCTAACCCAAAAAATGTACAGCTTCAGCTTGAAAATACTTTCCATAGACAGATGGGGTTCTATAAGTGCTGTGACCGGTTGAGCTCAGCCAATTTGTTCTCGAAGTCAAGGGGAATTGTTTGGGTAAGTCTAGGCCTAGTAAGTGAGTGAAATAGAGTGCTAAAGTCTTTCCCAAAAATTCAGTACTTAGCAGAGTTCGACCGAAAAAGTACAAATATTGTGAAATCAAATATGTTGGATACGTACCATCGATGTCCACATCTAGAAAACATGTGCCTTTATGAAGTACTTTAACATTAAAGATACAGAAACAATGTAACTGAAAACATAGAAGAAGGGAAATATGCAGTAGTTGGATGTGACAGTTGTTTAGTCAAACACTCAAAAGAAAATCTAAATAACCACGGAAAACGTAGGGGCCGATTACGAGTCTGGTGGTCCACGGATTATGATTAGGGCGGTCAGACCGTCATTGCCTCACCACAACTGCCATGGAAGGCCCATTCCCTGGTGGTGTTGCGGCAGTCAGGAAGCCGCAATATGCTTGGTGGGATCGCTGCGGTCCCGCCAAGCATCTTACGAGTTTCCTCTCTGTCTGCGGTGTCATGGAGGTTCCTACTCCATGAACACTGTGGCGAAGAGGAAACAAAGGGGGCCTGCAGGGCCTCCTATGCCTCCTCTGCATGGGTATACGTGCAGGAGGTTGCAACATGTGCCACCCAGTGTGCATGCACCCTAGTTCCTACATGGCATGGGCTTTTCACTCCATGCCATGCAGGAACTGTTTTTGGCGTTCCCATTGTGGTGCCCATTTTCTGAGGCACCGATGTGGGAACACCAAAAACCAAAAACTAACACAAGAAAGGGGTGAGAGGAGAATAAACCCTCTTCGACATCCCGCTTAATACTGTAATATCACATATAGAAGAGAGAAAAAAATATAATAATAGTAATAACAGCACGTGCGAGTGGGTGAGTGTAGGGGAAATGCACCAAATTGATAAAACTGCCCTCACACACAGCAAGCTGTGTCATGCTTCATCATAGGGCTGCTAACACACCTCCGCGCCAGCCCAACGCTTGAGGTGGAGCAATAGGGGAGGGGAAGACAATACAACATACAGTGTCCAATCACAGGTGAGAAGAAAGTGCAGATATAAGTGGTATAAAACTGGTATCCAGGGATCCTAGTAGTAAGATTAATAATAGGTCCCCTGTCCAGAGTTAAAACAAGAAAGTGGATGTTAGGTTGGGGAGCTTATAATGAGACGCCAACCCCTCCACACTGCTATAATGTCGACATGTTTCAGCCGGCACAAATAATACCCCAGCTTTCCTCAGGACTCTCAAAACTGTGATCCCTATGTATTCACCCTCATTCCTATCAATACAGAAATAAAGGGTATATCACCTACACGAGTCAATGCTCGGTCGCCAAAAGTTGTGGAACCCTCGTGTTCGAAGAGGAACCTGCAAAGGATTATTAAATAAAAAAATAATTTGAAGTGCAATGTGCTGTGACCTATGTACAATAATAGTAAAGATAAGAAAACCAACTCTTAATAAGGTACAAAACCCATACATCCTCAGGCCACCCAACTGAGATGCTGAATCACACTCAAACGTATTTAAAATGAAAGCCAAGTTTTCACAATATCTGGCAAAGCAAACTATATATCGAGATCACTTTGCAGTGTATCAAAAGATACAACATAGACATCAAAGGCTCAATGATATCAGCAACAATAGTATGTTATGCTTACCGAGTTTATTGAATTTCAAAACTCGAAGTGGCAGGGGAGTGAGAACAGCTGCCAACACGCACTCTCTGTGGAGACATAAAACGAGTCAAGAGACCAAGACCGATGTGGTCAAAAACATAGGTACCCCCACTCTATCCTTTGGAGAAACCCACAAGCCAGGGAAGAAACTATCAAAACAATAGGTGTCTCCCTGGAAATCAAGAAACCGCTCCGTACGGCATAATGAGAGGCCAGTCAGTTAATCAAGTGCTATTGTACCAAAAAAAAACCCCACCAAAAACCAGCCTGCCAGACAGGAGGAAACTCCTAATCTGGCAGGCAGTATGACCAGGGCTTTAGCAGTGCAGCGCTGGTGGACCCCGCGCTGCACCGCCAAAGTCGTAATCAGGCCCTTAGTTGCAAACTCCAACTCCAGATAGAAGAGAATTTTTCTATTTGCCACTTCTACTACTCTTCAAGCCTTGGCGTGCTGAAACAGAATTACTTGGAGAGTATGACTACTGTGAAGATTCTTTCAATGCTGTGAAAGACACCATTCATTGCTCAGCCTTCCCAAACTACTTGCAAATATTAAATGACGAGACTAAACACGAGGAAACGTTTGCTGCTGAGATAGCTAAGGAGAGCTCACAAAGCAGCCAAAGTTGTGGAACACTGAGTCAAGATCCTCATGGACAACCCCTTGTTGAAAACAAAGCCCCAATAGCCATGAATGAGGTAGAAACTGCAATGGAACAAGCGAGACAGGAAACTGTTGATTTTGAACAGTTAATTGGACAACTGAATGACGAACAAAAAGAAATTTACATGAAAGTAAAAGAGAAAATAGAGCATGGATTCCTCCATGAGAAGAAAGAATGTAAATGCCCATCATTTAAGCATATACTGTTATAGATCAGTGGTCAATCTGGCACAGGGAAAAGCTTTTTAATGAAAGTTCTCACTGCTTACCTACAGTGGTCTACAGAATCAAAATAATCATGTGCAGTAAGAGCACCAACTGGATTAGCTGCACACAACATTAAAGAAATTACTTTATATTGACTTCTGGTGCTACCTGTTGAACATGACAATAAACTGGAATATCAGAAGGTATTTGTTGAAGATTGTCATAAAGTCTCAAGAGTACTGAAGAAACTGAAGATTTAATCATCAATGAGGTGAGCATAATCTCAAACTTAATGTGTGCCTTCATACACTTGAGATTGCAACAGATTTTAAAAACAGAGTACGACATGCTGTTTGGAGGAAAGCATTTAATTGTCTTCGGTGACGCACTGCAACTTACCTCGTCAAAGGACAGCCTGTTTTCAAGACGCTTCTCCATGATGAAGCTCAGAATCCTTTGGGAAGCATTGGCAATGTACATTTGGCTAAACTTCCAATACAAGGAACTACTGAGGAATGTGCATCATGCATCTGATGTGTGTGGAATATGAGAATATTCTGTAGAACATTAGAGTAGGAGTTCTGTCAAAGGAGGGGAAACGTATCTTGGAAAGTCAACTTATCACAAAACTATTTTCCTCTGACAACAAAGCAGCACAGCTACTCAATTTTATTGAAGAAGGGAAATCCATAGTTTGTTTTAATGCCTACACTTCAGGAGTGCTCCAATTTTAACGAGGAATTACCAAAGCTGGAGAAAGAACACATTTTGGAAATTAAAGTGATCACCAGGGGGTCACAGTACTGCTAAGTGCAAAACTGCAAGCAAAATTGGATTCAATAGAGAAATTTGTTTCCAGGACTGTTGGATTTGAAAAGTGTTTACGAGTTTGCAAAAACTGTAGAGTAATTTTGCGGCATAATTTAAATGTTGCAGAAGAATTAGTAAATGACGCCATGGGTAATTTAATTGATTTCATTAACTTTCCAAATAGGGATCAGGTTGAATACTTAGCCATACAATTTGATAAGATTGATAGTGTGTAGCAGATAGGCTGATGTGGTGTAAATGTTTTCCTTGTAAAGGACTAATATGTTCTGCGACAGCAGTTCTCACTCTCTCTAGCGTATGCTGCAACTGTCCATAAATCTCAAGGTTTAAGTGTAGACGCAGCTTTTATTAATATTGGTAGTACTGTGTTCAAATAACGTATGGCATATGTTGCCTTGTCTCGAGTAAGAACATTGTTTGGTTTGTTTTTGTTTGATTTTAATGACAGAAATATTAGTGCCATTGCAAGTTGTGTCAGAGAGTACAATCCATTAAGAAGCGTATACGCTCCTCATTTAGGACAGTATCCCATTTATGAAAAACGCATAATATGTTCAAAGCGGAAGCTCACAAAATAATTTATGGATGTTTCTGAAAAGAAGGAAACAAGGGGAACAAGGAAGGTGATAAAAAGAAAAAACTGGACAATGAGGGAGATATTGTAGGTTACCAGTTGTCAAACTCTTCTGGTGTCAACTGCTATGCAAATGTTGTTCTTAATGTACTGTTTTATTTACCACATCTTAAAAATGCAATTGAACAGAAACCACATAAGAGATTATGTTCTGTAATGTGTTGTAAATCCAACATCTACATAGTGCTAGAACTGTAATACATTATGCTTCAGGCATTCAAGATCTAGTAGATATATGTAGTGGATCAGTACTATTTACTCTTAATGCTCATCCTTGTACTATTAGAAGAAGAAGAAATCAGTATTGATGAGTTATTTGGACTCAGTCACACATGAAACCATGAGTGTAAAGATTGCTCTTTTACATATACAACTCAAATGAATTCCGAGCGATTTCTCTGCTTCACACTACCAGATTCCAAAATTATGTCTTTTGAGAGATTGATCAAAATAGTTAACCAAAATATGATTTGCCCAAATTGTAGATCAGATGTTATGTCTACATTGCATATACGAAGAAGTGGAAAATACCTTATATTATTAATGCTACAACAATGCCGAGCAGATGGATCTAAATTGGAAACCGAAATTACAAACTTCGAGCAGGGCAAATATCAATTTCTGGAAGTACTTATACTACTATGGCTCTCGTTTTTCACTAAGGAGTTAATTTATCATCGGGTCACAATACTGTCTATTTACAGAGTGAAACTGGAAGGACAGAATGTAATGGCAGCAACCTTGAATTCAAACAAAAACTGCCTTTCAAACTTGCAAATTATTGCCTTCTGTTTCTTCAAGCAAAGTTCTAAGGAGGATTTATAATTTAAGACATGGTGTATCGTATTTCTTCTATGTGAATCGTCAGTGTTTAAGACATCATTCGGCCTACCAGGGGTGATGTTTTCAAAAGGATGTCCAAAATTAAAGTATGCTTTATATCTATTAGTAATAATGTACCAATTGTAATAATAAAAAAGTTATTTTTAACATATGTTTGTTTAGATTAGTTCAGTAACTAATGGTAAAACAATTTATTAAATAATTGTATTGAGTGCAATGCATAGTGACACTTATTTGTAGTGATATAATGTGCTGTTTTTTCCTTGTAAAATCTATGGATTGTTTTTTCCTCACTGTTCAAGGATGAATCTTTATACAGTAGATCATTTATGGTGTACAAGTATAAAAGCTGAGAACAGGAAAAAGGGAAAATAAAATGTTTAAATTAAATGTGTAAGTCCTTTACAGCGTTACAGCTGTCTAATGCTTTATTAACAACATAATCATTTAAATTGCAGAAACTTCAACTTTACTGTGCAAGTTTATAACATGTAACAATAACTTTTATCTTTGTTTTCTCTCTTTATACAGAGATCACTGGAACCATTTGTTGTACTTATGTACGTGACTAAATACTTCTTTAAGATTCATAAGACATCCATTAACACATTGGCAGAAATTGCTGGATACATTGCAAAATGCAAGTACACACTCATACAGATACTAACATGCCCAGGCACAATTTGATGCATACACTGACACAACCAGACACACAGTCATTCATACAGTGAGACTCCCAGGGACACACTAATACATACACTGACACACCCAAGCACACTCTGATACATACACTGAGACACCCACGGACACAGTAATAAATACATTGTCATATGCAAGCACAAATTCATCCATACACTGAGACACCCAGGAACACATTCATACATATACGGACACACCCACACACATACATATTCATACAGTTAGTTACCCAGGACACACTCATACACACACTAACATACCCAGGCACAAACTGATCCATACTCAGACACACTCAGGCACACACTTATTCATACACTCAGATACCCGAAGACACATTCATACATACACTGACACACCCAAGCATACTCTGATACATACACTGAGACACCCACGGACACAGTGATACTGATACTGACACACCCTGGCACACAGTTATATATACATTGACATATCAAGGCACACACTCATCCATACACTGAGACACCCAGGAATACACTTATGCACACACTGACACACTCACACACACACACAAACTTATTCATACAGTTTGTCACCCAGGACACCCTCACGCGTGCACTGACACACCTAGGCATACACTGATTCAAACACTGGCACACCTACACACACACTTATACACTACATATACAATAAAGGAAAAAAAGAACAAACACAGCTCTTTTTTCATTAGTTGGTGTGGTTCTAAAGAGAACCTTTTTTCTAACAGTTTTTTTTCCTTATTTTGTTTTTTAAGTGAATGTACCTAAAAAAGACAGGCACACAACTGTTATAAAACAACCAAAATAAAAAACCAACATGTTTTCTAACTGAGAAATAGAGTCAACAAATTTGCAAGCTATAACCCCAAAAAATTAGCAGGGATTAGTGTTCACTGCATCCAAATATTCTGCTGCAAATGTAGTATTTAAGCCAACTGGCATGTTGCACCGTAAACAGTGGATAGTTAAGTGCTCCAAATTAGGAGGACACATATCTTACACTGTTATTGTATCTGAGGTGGAAGGTGCTGGCAGATTTACTCCTGATACAGAAGTACGAGCACTGGTTTCTCTCTCACGGACCAAACTTTGATATGATTTTTCATGTATACTATTCAGATGTTTCCACATCAAAGACGTCCCATGGTTGTATTTCTTGTTTGTTCCTCAAGACAGTTCCTTCCCACAGATGGTGCACTTGACTATCCTGGTTGTCAACTTCTTTTCACCAGAAGGAATGAAGAAGAACTTTCATACCACATTTTCTTTCTTGGGTGGTGGTTCATCCTGTTCTTCCGCCTCTTCCACAACAACATGATCTTTTTGCTGATAGATGGTGTTGCTGCAGCCATTTGGATAAACCAGCACTTCACAGCAGGTGGAAAGTTCAAAAACACCAACTACCAATAACTAAGTGCTGCTCTCTCACTGTCCAACAAGAAATAGCAGGTGTTGGGTGGGGTATCATTAAAAAAAGATGTGGTCTGTATGCGGCCAATGAAATGAGCAGGTTTCGTTGTGTCATTGTGCGAATCCCCAGTGCCCTTCTGCAGATTCGAGAGGCCATAATAAAATGTAAACTGTGTGAATAATTGTATACAAAAATATATACTCCAAATTTGCTGGCCTCAAATATCCATACACTAATTTTAAACACCAAAATAGTGCTAATATATAATATATAGAGTTCTTTCAATTCAGTCTAGGTTTTGGTACTACTGAGGTACTGTGGACCTAAAACATTGTGGGAATTAATGTAATAAAAACAATATTTAAAAAATGACTACATATTTCTCACAAAACATTTAGAAATGTTCTTTTCTTTAAACAATGTTCTATAAAATATTTTTTAATAAAAAAACTGTACAAAAATAGAAAAAATACAAAGTATAAATGAAAAGAAATTATATATAAATAACCCCAAAAGTTTTTTAAAAAATACAAGAAATATGTAAACTACATAAACATCGTATAATATGTACATACTGTCATGGATAATATCTTGAAATAAACTGTAACATTTAAAACAAACAAATATTACAAATGCAAGGTATGAGCTTAAAAACCTTAGAAATTTTTTGAACAATAGAAAGGTTACATGGTTCTTATTAAGAAAATACAATTTGAAAAACCTTAGAAATTCACAGAAAAAAACAAAGGTTACAGGGATGTTATAGTTAAAGTCAAATTATACATGCACACATCCATAGAAATTCAGCAGTTATACTTACCTGAGCTAACTATAACTTACACCCCCGCAATGCACTGCTTATGGCCTCACATACTACATCACTCATGACATGGTCAGGGACATCACTCATGAAATCTCAAATTACATTAGTGATGACATCATCCAGAGAAAACTCACACACCCACTCACACTCATATACAGCCTCTCATACACCCACTCACACACCCATACAACCACTCGCATACCCATTCACAGACCCATACAACTACTCAGAAAACCAATCACTCATCCATAGAGCCACTCACACACCTGCTCATTCACCTATACAGCCACTTATATTGCCACACACTCACCACAGCTACTCACTCACCCACCTATTCACCTATAATGCCACTCACACACCCACACACTCACCCATACAGCTACTCACTCACCCACTTATTCACCTATACAGCCACTCACACACCCACTCACTCACCCATACAGCCTCTTAGCACAGCCACTCACTTGCCCATACAACCACTCACACACTCACTCACACCCACACAACCACTTACATCCCCATTCACAACATCCATACAAGCACTCTCATATCTACTCACTCACCCATACAGTCATATACACAGACACTCACTCTCCAATACAGGCACTCACGTACCAACTCACTTAAACACACACCCACTCAAACAGCCACACACTCACCCATACAGCCACTTACTCACCAAGTGACTTGCTCATACAGCCATTCAGACACCCACTCACTCACCCATAGTCACTCACACACCCACTCACCCACCAATAGAGCCACTCACACAGCCACCCATTCACTAATACAGCCGTTGACACACCCAGTCACTCACCAACACAGCTACTCACACAGCTATTCACTCACCCATATAGCTGCTCACACACCCACTTACACACCCATACAACCACTCACACACCCATACAGCTACTCACACACAGATACATACATCAATTCACATAACATATGTTAGAAGTAGTATCACCCATTAGAAGTACACCTAATATACTAATTTAACTTTTTGCAGTTGTTTAGTGTATCTGTTTAACACTCATAAACTCTTAGAAAAACACTTACACTCACTGGATGATGCCATTAGTGATGTCATCAGTGATGTCATTTGAGATGTCTTCAGTGATGTCACTGACCACCTCATGAGTGATGTAATATGTGAGGTCTTGAGCAGTGCATTGCGTGGCATAAGGTAGAGTTAGCTCAAGTAATTATAACTGTTGCATTTATATGGTTTTGTGCTTGTATAATTTGACCCTAACTATAAAGCCCCTGTAACCTTTGCTTTTTTCAGTGAATAAATGTTATTTTTTATACATTATATCCTTTGGAGTTTTAATTTATGTCCCTATCCCCCAAACAGTTTTATGGGAGAGTGTGGCAGTACCAGTACTTGTCAATGTGTGGTGCTGGACTTACTAGACCTCTGAGCTGGAGTACATTTACAACTGTTTGTGGTCCTGTTTAGGCTGTACTAACTATAAAGGTTCAGTTTGTGAATAGACCTTTTGTGGGTGGGTCCTTCTCCCTCCCTAAACCCTTCCTAGCCCTCCCTTATCACCTCCTCCTGCTCCCTAAACCCTAGCCATTTATTTGTAAAACATCTCCTTTTCCAATCACTCTTCAATCTAGCCCACATTTACTGTTAAACCATACACCTATGTATGCGGAGATCAACACAGTTGGTGTGGAGATCTCCACACATAATAGATATGAGAGACGGAAGCCTAGACCTTCGCAAGTAGCTTTGTGAATAGCATTTTGTAGCATGTTTAGAGTGGTATTTTAGTACTATAAACATACTAGAAAATACAGTTTGTGAATGAATTGCTTAGGGCCCGATTATGAGTTTTGCAGTCTTACGATCATACCGCCATGGCGACAGTCCCAAGAAGACCGTGGAGTTGGTGGTCTCTCGCCCAATGTATTATGATGACACCGCTGGCTCAGCAGCGGTGTTTCTGACGGCATGGAATATACTTTTCTTATGTGCCGATGCAGCTGTATACATCTTGACAAAACAAGTGTAAAATGTACACATATTCATGACACATGTGAAAAATACTTTATGCAAGTACTTTCCCATTGCTAGAGTCAAAGCCATATGTGCCCAGTCCGGTCAATGGGAGAAAAGTGCAAAATGGACTTACTGGATTTCAGCACTGAAAGGGTCATTTTCTTTGGGGTCAAGTTGCTGGTATGAAGCAGGGACCTGAATGAAGGGATCCACGTCGAATACTAAACAGAAAAGAAGGAAATGGGTGACTTTGCACGCATTTCCTTCAATTCCACTGACTCGAAGCTGGCGGTCTTCCCGCCATGGTTGGATCAGCAGAAAGGCACTTTGTAATCCTTGTCTGTAACGCCCCTGACAGCTGCGCTTCCCCCTGCCACCATCGAGGCAGTCTGCAAATAGCTGGCGATGTCAGCGGGACATCAGTGGTATTTCCTTCATCAAACTGCCAACATTATAATACAGTGGGTGGACCGCCAACTAGTGGTGGGGAATCTGAACGCTTACCGCCAAACTTGTAATCAGGCCGTAATTTAATATAGGGTATACTAGAAAAGATTTGTGACAATACAAACTTTCTGGTGTTATCTCTTTTCCATGCTAACTGAAGCCCTGTTTATCTTTTACTAGTCCTGGACTTTGTGACTTGGTTTTACTCTTGCTGTATTTGACATTTTGAACTTGGTGAAATAGCCATGCATGTAGCCTCTGATAATGTTGATAAAGAGACCTTATATGGCTCTCATTCTGTCTGGTCAACCGAGAACAGCATTTAGAGATTGTACCCCTCATGCAAGATTTAACTCAAGGCTTTAGCCTTGTCACTGTTATATTCAGTGTATATTGTGAACCTCATGGAAATCTGGTATGTGAATAGGGCATTTCAAACCACCTACATGCTAAGAATTATCAGCTGTAACTAAACATTTCCTCAGAAGATGATCACACACATCTCACTCAGTCCATGGGAAAAAGGACCCCTGGATGATACAATGACACAACATACTCTCAAACAAAACCCAAAGAAAACTAAACTGAGTTTGAGCACAACTCCCAGCTCCCTTATTTAATCCCCCAGATCTGATCTTGGCTATATTGCCTCACCACTCTTGAATAAAAAATCTTCATTATAGAGTGCTGCAAATCCCTTGGAATCCTTTTAAATAAGAGGCTTAGGATCAGGTGTACAAAGCTTTTTTTGGGGGTCGCAAATAGTCCGATACGCAGAATCAGGCTGCTTGGGATCCGCAATTTTTTTTTTACAATGTACAAAAGGCAAATTCCAATTCAGTAACTTGTTACCAAATTGCAATTTGTGTTTGCTACCAAATTGGTATTTGAAAGAGGCTTCCCTTCCTAATACAGAATCAGAATGGTATGTATTAATGTTTTGCGACCATATTCCGGTTGCAAAACATTAATACGTTTACACTAGTTTAAAACTGGTGGTAACCCATTCGCAAAGGCGAAGGGGTCCAAACTTGGGTGGTGTGGTGAGCAAAAAAAACGATGGATTAAACCCAGATTTTTGTGATTGTGGGTGAATGTTTGCATTTGTCAGCATTCCTTTCGTCCATCATTTGTTCTTTTTAACTTTCTAAAAGTTGCATTTTCAAAATAGTAATGTAAATCCAACCTAACCATTAGATTGGATTTTAAATTGCTGTTAATTTGAGTCCTTGAATCATGGTTCTAGTTATTCCCGGACTGACGTTATGCTGTATAGGGTGTTATAATGTAACCCAGAGCTTTTCTATGGAAGAGCTAGCCTTGCCACAGTGAAAAGCGATTTTGGAGATTTTTCACTGCCAGGACGTGTAAAACTTAAGTACACATGTGCTACCTTTTAAATACCCTACTCTCTGCCCTATGGGCATTTAGGTCCTACCTTAGGGCAGACAAATAGGTACTAACAAAGGAAGGTTTATGCCTGGCAAAGGTGTTACTTTGCCAGATAGAATTTGTGGTTTTAAAACTGCACAATCAGACTGCAGGCGTAGGCCTGCAGCCATGATTTGCACTGTTGCATTAGTGGTGGTGCAGTAGGTGCTGCAGTCTGCTGGTTATATTTAACTTACAGGCGCTGGGTACCCAGAGTACCATATAGTAGGGACTTATAGGTAGGTAAAACATGCCAACCAGGGATTAGCTTATTCTACATGTTTTTAGGGCTCAGACCACCTACAGTGGGCACTGGACAGGAGCGGCCTAGTGTTCAGAGTCCATACATCAGCAATAAAACACAAATTAAATTGGAAGCAGAGTGACAATGCAAAAAGGGTATTTCCTTACAGCCACATTTGTGTTTTGTATGTGTGCCGCAGATTTAAGTTTTGTTGTTACTGGAATGCTTCCAAACATTTTTTTCCTGCATTTTTGTGCCGCTGTGCTTCCACTGAAGACTTTAATTATTTATGCTCAAGACCATTTTTTAAAAACTTCGAATGGTTTATCCATGATCACATCTGCACTCGTGTTTTAATAGCACTCACAGTTGCTTTTAATGGCTTTAACAGATAATAATTCTCATTATTTGGGCATTAACCCCACATTAAGCATATTAATCAGAGACGTACTGTGTCTGATTACAGATATTTTCCAATAAAATATTGCTGCATATTAGCAGTGATGTCCTCTCCAAATTTTTAAAATCATGTCCCTCAGAAAGCAACAAGACAGAGGCTATTCTTTCAAAAAAGGTTGGGTCAGATTCATGCCAGTTTATAGATAGTATACTGATAATGAAAGTATATTCTTTGCCAAAGAATATGTGGCAGACATCCACTCTTTGAATATCAGTAGGTCCATCCTTAAGCGGCTGATGTTCTATTATAGATGCACACAAGTTGTGTGATAATCTCTCCATAGTAAAGTTAGGAGAGGTGGAGACATACACTTGTAGGTTTGTGATTTGCATTTTATAGTAAGCAAGTGAAACTACTGTAGTACTGTTTTCAATACTACAAATTGCCTTTTGTCTTTGAGTGTGCTAGAGCCCTCGCTTTGCTCATCTTTCAATCCTTAGCGCTCCATGCAGGGAGGTAGTGCTGTCTTAATATCAGGAACTAACATCTGGAACAATCTACAAACTAGATTAAAAAAAAATATCCAATCTTCGTTCGTTTAGGAAAGGACTTCAAAGGATGTTGCGGATGGTGATCCGAAGGCACCATATTCTATGCCAGGTTGAACCGCTCTGATACGCTTGTCCATGTGTGTTTCCACAAAAGAATTACAATTGTTAATGTAGTCCATTTTTAAGTGTAAGTAAATTCTTAATTCATACATGTGCTTGCAAACCTAGGGCCATGCATAGATTGATTTGCATAGCTTTTACATACGGGTTGACAATATTCAGTATGCAACTTTGACTACCTACTTACACACCAGCATCTAGTTTTATGCATAAACGCAACAAAAAAACCTCATCTGGATGCAGCAAGAGTGCATTGATTATGAGAAGATCCTTCAGTGATGTCATTCAGCAATCATCTTTCAAAAACACCCCCTTCAATCCCTTGATGATCAGCGTTGGGTCCATCATTATCCTCATCAGTATTGCTGCTGTCAAGTTGCTCAACGTCACATTCATTGTCATTATAATCTGAAACATATTGTGGATTGGATGCAACGTATTCTGAATGTGTAGTGTCCCAGTATGCTCCTTTGAATAAAGATATTGTGTTCAAATGTCTTTTAAACGAAAGCATATAGAACTCCATCCAGTGAAGCATTTTACATTTTAGTCGGCAATATATGTGGGACATCAAAACTTTCTGCCACAACAGATATTCCTGAGAATAAAGGCAGATATATACAATGAAATGGTAAACCAAACTATAGGGAGCTAGCCAAAATAGAAATAATGAGTACGGGAAGTCTCACTACAGACGTACTCTTTTATATACACTTACATGCCTTTGTGAATGGGCCGAAACATCGAAATTCATATTAGTAAAAGTGCAGATCGGGTATTGTCCTTTCTTTTGGTAGTAATTGTATATGAATATTCTGGATATGTCATTTTACTACGATTTTAAATGTCTGTGCCCAATTCACACAGGCATTTAGATTTATGTGAAAGAGTACCACAGGAGTACTACTTTACGTAATCCAAAATGTTTTGTGAATCGACCTCTTTATGTGTACCCCATTTAGTAACAATATAGATATCTAATCTGTGTTGTCATGCTCCCCATGCAATGTAATATGAGGAATGAAAAAATCCAAGCTTGCTCCATTACATCAAATCTGATTACATACACGATCTAAACCAGGTGAAGTCACCATTTTGGGTTATTCAAGATCACAACAATGGGATCTGAAACCAGCCTGTAAGAATACTGGTTGTTTGTGTCTTGCACTTTACACAAGGCCTGCTTCTTTTATGATCACCTGCCCCAACTGTAACTCTACCTTACCCAGACTTGTTTATCAGACTGTTAAGTCCACCAACTACGAAACTTTTAAGAGTGGGGAGCCCAACACAATAGTGATAAAATGTATATTGCTCAATGCCAGATCTTTGGTGAAGCACAGTATAGAGTGTGCTACACTTATAGAGGGGGGGGGATATTAAAATAGCTTTTATTACAGAAGCATGGACAGACGATAGCTCAGGTCCAGATATTGTTAAAGCTACCCCACCGGGGTTTCTCTGTCAAGCTTTAAACAGGCCAATTAGGAGGGGGGGGGGCGGTTTAGCAATAATTTATCACAATTCACTTAAGGCTGACTTTCATACAGCCTCCAATCCAGCCTGCGAGGCCCTCTCCTTTAGTTTTAGTCTATCACCCCACCACATGTTTAAGGGCATCCTACTATACAGACACCCGGGACCTAGGAAGACCTTTGTAAAATCTGTTGGTAATCTGCTGGAAGAGGGGCTCTGTACAGATTCCTTTACTATCATGGGAGATTTTAATTACTATCTGGAAACCTTGTTGGAACCAGATACAGTGGCCCTTATTGACATGATGAAGAGTGCTGATCTAAGTCAATAGGTGACAGGCCCTACCCACGTGGCAGGGCACACGTTGGATGGAATTTTTTCTAACCACCCACAACTCTGTTACACGGGTTTGTTGCCTCTCACTTGGACAGACCACGCAGCTGTACAATTTGAGGTAACCCTTCCCGCTCATCGCACTATGGGGAGGGGTACTAAGATTCAGACTGACAGCAGAGCCTGGAACAAAATTGAGGACGCAGAATTACAAGATGTGCTTATGGCATCTGCCGGTCAGATACCCTTAGGAGTAGAGGAGGCCTCCACCTATTACACTAAATGGGTGGATCACATTCTGTAACAAACTGGCCCCAGTAAAAGTTTGATTTCCTAAAAGATCTCAACCAACAGCCCCCAGTTATTTGGAGGAATTGAGGAAACAAAAACTCTCTTGCAAGTTTCTTGAACGGAACTGGAGGAAAGAATATAAGGAAGGAGAGAAAAAGAGCTATAAACAAAGTCTCGCTATCTATAAGCAACTCGTATTTGAAGCTAAGAAAAGGTTCTTTACAAATCGAATTACTCTAGCAAAAAGTTCTGCGAAAGAACTTTTTAAAACTGTATCGAATCTGGCCTCCCCCAGTCCTACGAAGATTCAGACGAGTCAGGAACTATGCGAGGATATCGCTAGGTTCTTTCTGAATAAAGTGGAGGTCAATGTTCTCGGCTTTTAGTCACCAAAGCCCAGTAGGGACTGCAGCTCTGATGGAGAGAAGGAGGCTAGCTGTGAACCCCCCCCCTGTCTTCGACAAATTTGCGTGACTGTCCACAACTGACATTGAGAAGCTTCTCCTGACAGCAAGATCAGGCTCCCCCTACGATCCCTGTCCAGTTTCAGTGATCAAACGTGCCTCGGTACCTGTGGCCCTGTTACTTACTTCCCTGTTCAATGCAATGTTTGAAGCAGGGCACTTCCCTAAACTTTGGAAGGTTGCTTCAATATTACCTCTGTTAAAGAAGTCCAGTTTAGATCCAAAGGATCCCAATAATTTTTGGCCGATCTCACGCCTCCCACTACCCGCAAAATTGATTGAGAAAACAATGAACTTGCAACTCAGTGCCTTTCTACGTGAAACCCAAGTCTTAGACCCTACTCAATATGGGTTCAGAGAAGGGCACAGTACAGAGTCCGCCCTTATAAAATCTACAGAAGAGATAAGGGAGGCTCTGGATAGGGGAGGTAAGGCTGCCCTAATTATGTTGGACTTGTCTGCATGCTTTGATACGGTCCATCATGATTTATTGATGGACCGTTTGCTGGCATGTGGGGTACAAGGTAAAGCATGGAAGTTACTGAAATCCTTTCTGACGGACAGATCTCAAATTGTGGCGCTGGGTGAATTTCACTCTAAACCGCTTTCTCTGCCTTGTGGAGTGCCACAGGGGTCGTCGCTTAGCCCCACTCTATTTAATGTATATGTATCATCCCTAGCCTCTTTAATTGGCTCCTTTGGCTTTAGCCTTACCTCCTATGCAGACGACACACAAATTGTTGTGACTCTGCGGCTGGGACAGGCAGTAGGAATTGAAAATCGGTTCCATGACTGTATGGAAGCAGTCGGGGGGTGGATGTCACAAAACTGCCTAAAACTGAATTCAGGAAAGACGGAGGTCATCTTATTTGGAAATGATGCCAACTTCTGGACCCCGAATTGGTGGCCAGAAGCTATGGGGACTCTTCCTATACCTACCAGGAAAGTGAAAAACTTAGGTGTTATAGTTGATGATAAACTCAACTTTGGTGACCAGATCAATGCAGTGGCATCAACCACCTCCTATGCAATAAGAATGATTAAGAAAATACTCCCCTTCTTGCCGGCTGATTGTCAGCAGACAGTAGTTACAGCACTTATCCTGTTGAGGCTTGATTACTGCAATAGCCTTTATTTAAATATACAGGAATGTTTTCTGAATAAACTTCAGCAGTTGCAAAATGCGGCAGCAAGGTTGCTTACTGGTACACCCAAATTTGCCCCCATTACTAAGGAAATCAAGAAACTTCACTGGATGCCTGTTAGGAAACGGGTGCGTTTCAAAGCGTTATGCACCGTTTTCAAGCCACTCCAAGGCACAGGCCCAGATTACCTGAAACAGCAAATGCAGTGGTACCTGCCCAAAAGAACCCTTCACTCCCTTGGAGCCAAGTTGGTGATAGTACCACCCATTAAAAAAGCTTCATGGGGTGGAAGAAGCTTTGTTGTTTGCACAGCAAAGGCATGGAATGACCTTCCCTTCCATCTGAGAAATGCCACCGACCTCCTTACATTTAGGAAGGGATTAAAAACCTGGCTCTTTAACCTGTAATGTTGTATACCATTTCAATGCTCAGAGGATAGTAGCTAGCGCCAGGACACCCTTGGGTAATCGCCGCGCTTTAGAAATACCTATAACATAACATAACATAACTCCAGGAACTATGGTTGAGTAAACTTTAAGGGCCTCAATTATGAAAAGTGTTGCATCGCTGTGGTAAAACAGCGATGCAACACTTTTCACTGTGCCCTCCTTTGCACACCATGGATGCGCCGTACAGTACTGTACGGTGCACCATGTCACAAGGATTGACATATGCGTCAGGAATCCTGACGTATCTGTCGGCGCAAAACTCATGCATTGCTGGAGTTGTGTCATAAGCATGACACAACTCCAGCAATGCATGGGGAGGCCTATACCTATTGCACTGCATCACCCTTACGGCTGCTATTAGCCAGGCATAAGGTTTTGATGCAGTGGCGTCCAAGAAATGGCGCAGTGAAATCTGATAGATTTCTCTGCGCCACTTCTACGAGGCTTTCTTGCGGGTGAACGCCCACCCTGCATACATTATACCTGATGCAGGTATAATGTGGCGCAGAAGTTTACAAAATACCGCATCTGCCTAGATGCATCACTTTGTAAATATTGCGCAACGTGGCAAATTTTTATGCTGCCGCTGCATCACAAAAAGTGACACAAGGGGCTCATAAATAAACCCCTAAGTTTTAATGTGGCTGACAAAAAGTATTTTCATTTAAACCAAATGAGACATGAGAAGAATGGGAAGATATGCACAAGGTAACCTAGCCTAGGGATGGTAAGGGTTAAATAAATGTGTTGCCATTGGGAACACATAATACAGCTTCAATATCTACTCATGTTGGCACCAATAACTGTTCACACTGGAAAAATAATGCAACAAGGACAGTAATGCCAGCAATTAGCATTTAGACAATTGAATGAAACCCTATTGTGTCTGGCCAAAATATTCGGTTCATTTGTCCACTTTATCAATAGCTAAGAATAAGGTGTCTCAAGCCTATGCTGAAATATATAACAGTTTAGAACTAATGGTTCTTATGTCATTATATTCCTCCACAGACATGTTTCTGTGACGGATCGTGGCTCAGTAGTTATTGATAATGTGGGTAATCTAAAGCAAAGTGTTGATGATATTTTTAGGACTGCACTTTCCTGCATGATAGCTTTACTTTTTGTGTATTTTCATTTATTTTATTGACAATTCGATACTTGTGAAGCACATTATAGACCTATATAGAGCTTATATTTTCTTCTCAGTTTGCCATCCTTTTGTTTTCCTAACTATGGCGTAAAGTGTGCTATGTTTTTGTGTGCTTGTTACAAAATCTATTTTTCTGAGCAGCAGCAAATAATACAATTGACTGCAAAGAAAGTGATGGTTAGGCGCCTTCACGGATTCGTGAAGACCTCGAAATTATATAAAAGAAATATACCAATAAGGTCCACTACTTAGGGTCCGAATCCGATTCGGAAAAAATACCGACCGACTCGGTACGGGATAATAGTCCGACCGACACGTACCGGCGTTGCCCGACCTGGGAAGTACGATGAAATGCATGTGAATCACGACCGACTCGTACGGAACTCAAGGCGAACGACCGACCCAGACGGAAACAAGCTATCCGGCCGGAAAACCACACGATTCGAACCGACCGACACGCACCAGGAAGAAACCCGAACGAAACGTACCCGCGAACTCCGACCCGCGCAGTACGATGCAATGGGTGCAAAAGCAGACCGATTCGCACGGAGCCCAAGCCGTACGACCGACACGCATACAAAACACAGCCAAACAAACACAATACTCCGCGACCGACGCGTACTCCGCATATGAAACCGAGCTGAAACACAGCGGGAACGACTCGGAGAGGCATGCACGAGATAACTGCAACGTCCTACTCGGTCAGAAGAACGACTCCAACATGCACAATAATCACAAATGAAAAAATACAAAAAAGAGGGCCAAACAAGCAATGACAAAGCCAATAAATACAGGGGGTGAAAAAATGGAACAAGGACACACCCCCAACTCCACCTACATAAAGGCCACAAATCCCTACCAAGATCCTTTGCAAATTCCACTGACCTGCCAGCAGAGAACACCATCACACAGCAAACACAGACACACACACAGCTCATCCAACACAAAAGCCACACACCATTAGCACCTCAACAAATAGCACCCTCACACACACACACAGCAAAACCTACACTCACACACCCTCACTTGCACACACACACACATCAATCACCACCACCACCCATCACCATGCCCCTAAAGAAGAATCCAAAGTTCCTAGATAGTGAATTGGAAGTCATGGTAGACGAGATCCTGAGGGTAGAGCCACAGTTGTTTGGCACATTGGTCCAACAGACCCCCATGTCGCAGAAAACCAAGATGTGGACGAGGATCGTCGACAGGGTAATTGCACAATCACCATGTTTGCGCACAAAGGAAGACATCCAGAACAGGTGGTATGATGTGCGCAGGAGGGTCAGGGACCTACTGAAGAAGGATTACCTCCTGAGCCAACACACCGGCAGTGGCCCTCCTGCCAAACCAGTATACCTCAGGCCCTGGGAGGAGAAGGTGCGGGCCATCCTACCACCAGTGAGCGTATATGGACTAACAAACATCCCAGAGCCTGGTGAGTACACAACTAATATACACAATATTGTGTGCCAATACACACACATCACTGTCAAGGGGACAGTCAAACCATGCACCCCTAGCAAATCAACAGCAAACAAAAGATAATCATCCCAAAAAGTGTATGTCAGTCAGATAAACACAATACATGCCATCTCATAGTGATATGTAACTGTGTCATGACATGTACAAATCCAATACCAAATTGAGCTAGGCAGTGGCACAAATCTAACCAACAAACACTGTCAGATATTTAGCCACCACTAGAACACCACCTCACAGGGAAGCTCACAGAAAGGAAGGAATCCTGTGTATGCTGGTGAAGTCAGTGTAGCCAAGAGCATGATGGGACTCGTAGTAACAGATAATGGGCAGCCTCACATTTGGACCATCAACACCACTCAGAACCATGCTCACAACACAGGGAGTGGATAAGGACTGACAAGATGGCTGACACTGGGTACTGCTGTGGGGAGCACAAGGCCCTGCTGGGAACTGTGCACCAACAAACAGTACAACACCACTGCCTGACATCCTGAAAGCCAACTTGCACTCCCTGCAATGCAAGCACGTTGCATGGTGGGATATCTGGCTGGGTGGGAAGGAGGACTCACAGCACTGACCATAGTTACAAGTAAGCCTGGACAAAGCACTACGCTACGCTCGCGTAGTTTGCAAAGTTTGCGCTACTTCGCACTACGCGAATTGCACGTAGCACAGTGCAAACACGCGTAGCGTAGCGGTCATTTTTTGCTTGCTCGCGGTCCTCAATGTCACGTTGGCGACCGCGAGCAAGCAAAATGACATCCCGGCGAGACTTTTTCCTCGTTCGCAATGAGCAACATCAAGTTGCCGATCGCGAGCGTGGAAAATAAACTTCCCGGCGAGATTCTCAACGCGGGGAGGTCAGGTTTCTCATTGCGAGTGGTTGCGCATGCTCGCGACCGCTCGCGATCAGAAACTACCAGTCCGCGTTGAAAGCTGCCGCTCGAGTAAAAATCTACTCGAGCGGCAGTAAAGACAGCTCGCACTGTGCAAGATGCCGCTTTCAATGATTGCACAGTGCGGACAAGCATCCGGCACTGTGCAATCAGTGCGAACAGCATTTTGCACAGTGCACTACGCAGTTCGCGTAGCTACGCGTAGCTCGCGTAGTGCGAGGTGCACTTCACGTAGCTTCGCGTAGCGCTACTTCGCGAACTACGCCCAGGGTTAGTTACAAGCAGCTCACCTCACACACCCCCTCAACACAAACTCCACATAACCCACCTGGGAGAATGCAATGCCTCACATACCAAATGAAGATCCCACAAAGAACCACCACCCTGGGTAATGCCGTGTGAAGCACAGGGACATTCTTGGGACTTGTAGCCAAACAAACGCAAGGACAACACTGTCAGCCTTCCTGTCAGCACAGGCACACTACCCCACAGGGAAGCAGAGTCCAAAGGAAGGAAGTACGGGCATGCTGGGAAGGGGGTGTAGGCAATAGCATGATGGGAGTTGTAGTCACAGATACTGCTCACCCTCACAATTGGCCCATCAACACCACTCTGAACCATGCTCACATCACAGGGAGTGGATAAGGACTGACAAGATGGCTGACACTGGGTACTGCTGTGGGGTGCACAAGGCCCTGCTGGGAACTGTGCAACAACCAACAGCAAGACACCACTGAATGACATCCTGAGAGTCAACCTGAACCCACTGCAAGGGTGGCATGCTTCATGGTGGGATAACTGTGCTAGGTGGAGAAGGATGGCCGGATGTCCACCAAATACAACAAATGCTGGCCATGCACACACCTCAACATTCACATTGAAATGCCCCAGGTATGCATGACAATGTGCTACACCAATATCAACCTCTTACTGTGACAACTTAGGACAATGCAATGTACATGCCCGCATCCAGAGGTACAGTCACAACTGTCAGGTGTGTGAACCATTGATGCCTGTAGAAACATAACATACAATTTGTGTCTCTTCCAAATACAGGTGATGATGATGGGGACACAGCAGCAGGCGAGGAGGAGTCCCTGTCCCAGGCTCCGGGGGACACAGAGCTCACAGGTGTGGAACAGCCTCTGCCCTCCTCGGATGGCGAAGACCTACCTGGCACCTCCGGTGTGAGTCATCATGCAGCACCAGCTGGACCAACACCTGCACCCCCTGCACCCACCCCTCCAACAACTGCCAACACACAGACCACCCCCGCCGACACGGACAGACCAAGGACCACCGATGGCAACAGCACAGGGCCCCAGGCCCAGCGTGGAGCAATGGACAACAACACCACTAACAACCCCCAAGGGGTCTTGGGTCACCTGTGCGTGCCACCGCAGGTCCTGCATGTGTCGCCAGGGGTGGTGGGAGGGGTGGTAGACATAGGTCGCTGCTTGCAGAGGGGTCTGGACTGCATGATGACCCACAACTGGCACGCATCGCTGATGCGTACCAGGATAGCACCGGAGACGTCAGACAGGTCGTGGGGATCCTCAAGGACATACAACAGCAGCAGGCTGCCCATCATGCCCGCTTGGACTCCCACATGTCCCGTATGGAGACATACATGTCTCGCATGGAGTCCAAGTGGGACACATTGCAAGAACTCACAGCGGTGCATAGGGACATATTGACATGCCTCCGCCAGATTAGCACCAACATGGCCACACCTCCCTGTGTGCCCACAACATCTGGTGCTGCAACAACTGACACCGCCACAGGGAGGGAGGAGGACTCTGGCGGAGACTCCCTGCACCGCCGCAGCCTGCACGTGAGGGTCCCCCAAAGAAGAGGGGTCGTCCGAGGAAGGAAAACTGAGAGGTTGATGGCCACGTACATCCCCCAGGAAGCCAACACCTGTTCCGGAAATTCTCCTTTGTGTGCAAACGTTTCACCCTGTCGAATGCAACACTACTCTCCCACATGACATGGGGAGTTCAAGTTGGACTAATGTATCATATGACTGTGGACTTCACTCAGGACATTTCTGCTACCAAGACTTCCAACTCATCTGGGAACTTTGGATCACAATCCCAATGTACAGCACCCACCATCCTGTGCACTATACACACACACATTTCTGTAAATAAAATCACTAGTACACCATACTTGCCTCTGTTGTTATTCAAATGTGGATACTGTTATGGTGATGATGATCTGCTAAATTACACTGTGTATGCTAACTGCTACAGCAAGTACAACACCGTCCTGTGAGTCATGGTGACGTGACACATATGAGGGAGACACACCACTAGGGCTACACAACACAGAGACACCAGGGCCATCGGACTCATCGCCCACAGTGATGTTGCCAGGAAATACAGTGGAATGCACAGACACCACACCTATTCAGAGTCTGTGTCAACTAGCCCACAGGTGCAGTAAGAAATGTCAGTCAGATGTGTGACCACAGACAACGCACATCCCAAAGTGAAGCACAGGTCCATTACACATTTGCAACATGTTGTTTCCACTACAAATGCAAGGTTTACCCACGTGGCAGTGGCCACACAGTCAACAAGTGCAGAAGATATGAATTCCAGGGGTGTGTGGCACATCACTTGTAGGCAAACTACTGCTGCCACCCTGAAAGCTGAATCATGGTGTCGGGGGATCCAAGTTGACCAAAGTACTCAGTAAGCACCCTGTGAAGGACAGACATGACACACAGTTAAAACCACTGAAGAACAGGACAGAACTGCAATACTCATGGCCAATACATGTCACAAGACAACTACACAAAACCAAGTTAGCATGTCAAAACTGTTGGGGAGTACAGACTACCTGTAAGGACACATTGCTGCACGCATCCAGTCAAGTAGCACATGGCCACACTCAAACAGCACCAGAGCACCACCCACACATATCATGCAAACTCACATCATTCACATTACATCTCCCTGGATACTCACATTCAGCTGAAGAAGTTGGTGATGAGCTGTGAGCGGACATCACCATCATCATCATCATCATCACTGGCATCGTGGTCCAGGCCAAGATCCTCCACAGGTGGCGGACGTTGGTCATCGTCATCCAGGATGAGAGGCAACTCCTTCCGCACTGCCAGGTTGTGTAGCATGCAGCAGACGATGACAATCTTGCACACCTTTGCTGGGGCATATGGGAGGGCCCCTCCTGTCTTGTCCAGGCAGCGGCTCTTCAGGAGACCAAATGTCCGCTCAATCACTCTCCTGGTCCGACTATGTGCCTCATTGTAGCGCATCTGGGCTGGTGTCACAGGGTTCCTGAGGGGTGTCAGCAACCATGGCATGTTGGGGTATCCGGAGTCACCTACGGACAGACAAGTGCACATTAGCTGAGTTGGAAAAGTGGGTGGAATACTACAGATCAGAACACACACAATGGTACAAAGTCAGTACACACCGACAAGCCAGGCACGCTGGTTCTGCATCTGTGCCATCATCCTCGGGATGCGACTACTCCTCATCACGTAGGCATCGTGTGCTGAACCAGGGAAACGGGCACACACATGTGTGATGCTCATATGTGCAAGACATGCCACCAGAGCATTGATCGAATGGTAATGTTTACGGTTCCGGTATGCCTGCTCATGTGCCTGTGGTGGTATCAAAGCCACATGTGTCCCATCAATGGAGCCAATGACATGTGGCATCCTCCCCAGGGCATAGAAGTCACTCTTGACGTCAGTGAGTTGTTGACATGTAGGGCAATAGATGTACTGGTTCAGGCATCTCAACATTGCCTCCAAAACATCGCGTAGCACACGGCTGAACGTAGTCTGTGACATCCCACCGGCAGTCGCCACAGTGTGTTGAAAGGTACCGCTGGCATAAAGTGTAGGGCTGCCATTACCTTCACCTTGGGTGTCAGCGCCATAGGGTACGTCCGGCCAGGTTGCAAATGTGGTGCCAAGCGCACTGCCAAATCATCAATCAGCTGCCTGGTGAAGCGGTACCGTCGGATGCTGTCACGTTCCACCATCGTTGCCAGGTCAGGGAATGGTCTATGGACAGCTGGAGCCCTGCAGTGCATAGGTTGAAGAAAGAAAGATTGTCAGTCACCCCACATATGTGCCATTCACCATACTCAATTTCACATGATACATCGTTACGAGACACAAGTACTTGATGTGTGTGCCATTCTGTTCGGACATAACTCACACCTACATGCCCATCATCTAACTTCTCAGTACAACATGTGTGCACAACAGGTACCAGATTGTGCTATGGGAAACCATTAGGCTGTGTCACAGTACCCATTTCCTGCTGTCACGTTCCACACACACACCACAGTGACATGTCTGGACAGATGCGCCACAGGCATCACAGCTCATTGACAGGTAGATTCCCAGTGACCCTGTCTTGCCACATGGACACTGGCATGACATGGCGTATCATGTACACGTCAGAATAACAAACAAACCTCCCACAGGTAGTGGCCCCTGTCGCCTCCGCAGGACAGACATGGACGCCAGTGACGCACAACATCAAAGTCCATGCACAAACAACGTTGATGTGGAGACTGTCTCCCATCGTGCACATGGAATCAGAGACATCGGAAACACAACATGCACACAGACTGTGGAGGGACATCACTATTGTGGCAATGGGTCATCCTGTGACGTACATGCCCTCTCCCATGGGACCCTGGGGGTATGTGACATGTCACACACATACACAACCTGGAAATGTGACCATGCCACATGCTCCGAAATGAACTGTTGCACATCACAGTGGTCATGTGCACAACACACAAAGGACCCTGTCCCTATTAACACATGCACAGCCTGGGTGTGGCTGCCCACAAGTGCCACCACAGAAACCACATGTTAACCCCCATACACAGAAAAGGTAATGCAGCCTTACATGCCTTAGGAAACAGTGTGGACTGGGTGTGGTGTTGTAGGTGTGCCCCTGTGTCTCTGGCAGGTATATGTGTCTGGCATACGTTCACCAGTGACAAGCATGGTGACATATGCGACTGACCTGTACAGGTACGCGTTGTAAAGCAATGGACCGATCGGTGTGCCCGGCCGGCCCATTGCATCTGTTGTATCCCGAAATACGCGTTGTACAGCAATGGAACGATCGGTGTGCCCGGCCGGGCCATTGCATTTGTTGTGAGCGGGTACGCGTTGTACAGCAATGGACCGATCGGTGTGCCCGGCCGGCCCATTGCATCTGTTGTGAGCGGGTACGCGTTGTATCCCGAAATACGCGTTGTACAGCAATGGACAGATCGGTGCGCACGCATTGGCTGGGGCCTGGCATGGCAACGGACGCGTTTTCGAAGCTCCAACGAGTCTGATGCAGTGAATTCAGTTGGCCAGCCACAACAATGTTGCAAAATCATGGGTGTCATGAAGTTGAAGATTTGAAGGATGCTGTGGGCGTGTATTAGTGCTGCTATTCCATGGATTGGTCAGATTCAGAAGATGCAAACGACTTGGACCTATCACTTTGGACACATGGGACAGTATCTGCCTCTGCAGCACACATATAATGCTGGCTGTTCCCCTGAGAGCTCACTTGCCTGCACTACATGCTCCAGGACGACATCTGCCACCAACACTGCTGCTGTCTCTGCATCCTCTGGCTACTGCAATGGCACGTACTGTGGAGAGAGCCCCAGCCTTCAGCCTTGAGGAGAACCAGGCCCTGCTGGACAGCCTCCTTCCACAGTATAGCAAGCTGTATGGGACACCAGGGGAGCAGGTGAGTGTGCTGTCCACTGCCTTTCTAATTTTGCATGTTGTCTGACTAGCAGGACTTACAGTGTGCACACCACTGGCTAGCATGCTCACAGAGTAGTTCTGAGCCCCCAAAGTGTGTAGTTACATGCACTGAACAGGTACAGTGCAGTAACAGTGCATTCCAACAAGGTTTACTTTCCATGCAATGATACCATGTAGTAACTGCTGGCAAACTGTTCATAGCCATCGTTGCACTGCCTGTGTACATCATGTGCCCCAGTGATTGAGACATGTATATCCAACTGTGTGATGCACGGATATGTTGCATGTGTAGTAATGGCATTTTCACTTTGTCATCCTCACAGGTTGATGCCCACCAGAAGCAGAAAATCTGGCTGACCATCGCCCGGGCAGTAAGATCCGTGGGGACTACAAGCGCCGGATCCGCAACTGCCAGAAGAGGTGGCAGGACCTTCGAGGCTGGACCCGGAGGATCGCAAGGGTCCAGCTGAAGCTGTCGCCTCCTCGCAGGAGGGGCGGACACTGGACCCTGACCCCCACATGCTCAGGATCCTGGCGGTGGTCTTCCCTGACCTGGATGGGCAGCTGAAGGCCAGACAGCAGCAAGGAGGGGTGAGTCCATGACAGCACTGTGCACTTTGTCTGACATGCTATGTGCCCTCCTCTGGCCTGGTTAAACTTCCACAGTACATCAGTCTTGTGGTCCAGGACCCATGTCCCTCTATTGTGACATGCCCACTCCTCATCTGATACGCATATGTGTGGCCCTTACAGTCAGGAAATTGTGTCACTTGGGGACTGTGTCATTGCATTTTGCTTTGCTCAAGGTGGGGGACAGCATTTGTTCCGGTGACTATGTTGTGGGATTCATGGGTGGGTCAATTGCTCACACAATGCCCAAGTCCTGACATGTAATCTGGGTGTAACTTTGATATGTGGTCCACTTGCTGATCTGATTCACCACATGTCCCTGGGGTATTTGGCACACCCCATGCTGTGGGTGGGAACAATGTTTGGGCCTCAGGAGTATGTATATCAAGTGTGTCACACATGCTTAGACACCTGCCTACTGTCCAGGACTCATCCCTCTTACAGGTGGAGCTGGACAGTCATGCCTACTCCAGGGCATACAATACACTCTGTACTCCCACTCCCGTGGATCATCTGACATGTTGTGATCAGTGACATGTTCCCTCAGGTGTCTGCCTCTGTGTCATTGTGCTGTGGCTTCGTTGTCAGGACAACTGGTATGTTTGTCGGTTAGGGCTCAGCATGCCATCTGAGATGTGACCATGAGAGACGATACTTCTGTGACTTATAGGTGTCTGATCACTTGACTGTGCACACAGGTGTATGCGACTGTGACTTTCAGGCAGCTGTTTTTCATTCACAGCACACTGTGAGGTGCTCATGTTCAGAGAGTTGTGTTTTGTGTCCCCCATATGTCCAATTGGTATGACGTGGACAAATAGTAGTTCAGATGATGTTGTTTTTGGGGGATGGACATGTGCACTTGTCAGTTACATAACTTGCATTCCCCATGTCCTAGGATTGTGACACAGTGCAGACTGTTGTTGGCTGGCTGCCATGGCCATGTGACTGGAGACAGTGATGTATGACTTTGCACGCATGCCTGTGTCATGGCATTAAACTTCCTAAGACTGATCCTGCAGGGGAGTGACATGTGCAACATGCACCCCATTGTGGCATTGACTATCCGGACATGGGTGGATCATGGTGTCTGGTGCTGGTATGCATCACATGCATTTCTATTTAGACTCTGGCCATCCCTTTCTCTGGACACCTGCACTGACTCAGTGGCAAGAGATGTGATGTGTGCATGTTCACATACTTCACTGTGTTCCCTGCAATGTCCAACAACTGTGTAGGTGGTGCATGTGTCCACACTGGGGTCTTACCATCAGACAGGCACCAGACAGATGGGTGCATGGGCAGGAGGGGTGTGAGTCCCATGGTTGACCATCAGACTGACAATTGGCTTCCCCGAATCTGTGTGAGGACTTTAGGCAATGTTCGACTAAGGATGCCAGGGCTTGCTCTGTGATGTGCTGTACTTACTGTGGTGTGTGCGGTCAGTGCAGGTGACTGATGTTTGTCTGTTTCCCTAATTGTTTGCAGATACATCCACGGCCACAGGAGGGGACAGCTCCACGGACCAGGAGGAGCAGCGGAGCCAGACTGGGTCAGCACCCGACGAGTGGTCAGAGGGACCCAGTGGCACAGAGGGCGAGGGGAGCCACACCAAGGAGTCCTCAGCACCATCCACCTCAGCTGAGGACCACAGCAGCTCAGAGGATGACTCCCTTGTGGAGGCGGGTCTCAGCAGCCACCAGAGGCCAGCTAGTCTGTCTGGCCCGCCACCACCACCACCACCACAGCCCTCCCATTGGCTCCCATTCCTGAGGTCCGTGGAGGCTCCCGTGCTCGGGAGCGTGTCTCCTTTGTGCCAGGCACCGCACCCCCTGCCCCTGTGTCCCCTGCTGCCCTGAGTGAGGAGTCTGTGTACCTCCTTCGCCAGCTCCATGTAAGGCAGACAGCAATGCTGAGTGTCCTCCATGCACACACCACTCTGTTGACACAGCTGGTGTCGTTCATGGAGGGCATCTCGACGGGTATGTCTGCCCTACAGAGGAGCAATAAGTCCATGGACTCCTCCCTGACGGCAGTCGTGTCCCTCCTCCGACAGTCCCTCACCCCTCCCACCTCTGGCCCATCCACACTTCCTGACACCCTACCTGTCCAAAGCACATGCACACCTGCACAATCACCCAAGCACACAGACACGAGCAGCACAGACACACCCAAGAGAAAGGCAAGACGTGCACACAAGCATCCTCAGGGGACTGATACCACACACACAGGGGATGGGGAACAGACACACACACAGGCATCCACAGTCACTCCACAGTCCTCCAAATCCTCTCCCTCCAAGACCCCTTCCCTTGCCTCACCTGCTACCCCGCCTACCCAGCAGATCTTCCTGTGTGACCTCCGCCTCTTCCCCTCCGATCCTGCTGATCCAGCATACCGGGGGAAGAGGAAGTCCACCCACACAGAGAGGAGTGCCCCTCGCCCCCGGACACCCTCCCCCAGGTGCAGGCAGACACAGGACCCCATTCGGAAGTCCCCCGGACCAGGAAGAGCAAGACCCCACCACCACCACCACGCAGCTCCACCACCCAGTCTCTCTCCTCCATCCCCCAGGCCACCACTCCACAGGTTCCCCCGCCACACCCTGCCCCAAGTTCCCCCACACACCGATACCGCATCCCCAGACTGCTTAGGCCCCCCCTGCCACTTGCTCTTCCACCCCCAACCCAGACGCTCTGCCTGTTAGTGCCACTGGTGTGGAGACCGGGTCCCCCCTCTGTCCTGCCCACCTCATCTGCCCATCCTTCCACTCCCTTGGAGTCATGCACTGCAGTGGAGTCCACAACCACCCCGTCTGACTCGGGCACTGCAGTGGGGACCCAGTCCACTACATCAGACCAGCCCACTGCAGTGGTTGCAGCACCCACACCAACTGACTTGTGTACCAGAGTGGTGCCGGCCCCCTGAGTCAGACACCTCCACTGCAGTTGCTGGTGACACTCCTGCACCCACCACCCCTTCACTGCCTCACTCTGCCATCCCCTGATCCTGTCCATGCGGTGCCTGGCCTGCCCCTTGTATGCCCCTCCAAGGGGATGTCCCCTGTCCGTACCAGTGCAGGCAAGCAATGGGTGACCAGTTGTCACTTATCACCCTGTTGGGACTGTGATTTTGGACTGGCCGTTGGCCTTAGTTTCCTTTGGACTTCAGAGTTTTCCTTGACATTTGCTGAATAAAGCCTCTTTTTGTTTAATTGTGGGTTTTCTTTTGATGTACATGATGTGGATGAGTAGCATCCTGCATTTGCAGTTGTAATATTGTTCATATCAGGAAAATGAAGTGTTGCTGTGATGGACTCCATGTGGTCCATGGGATATGTGTCCTGTTGTAGTCTGGATCTATGGCATCCTTTGCTGCAGTCTGAGGGTGTAATGTTCAGCATTTGACACAGGGATGTACGTTTAGCATTTGTAAATGAACATCTTTGTCTTACACTGATGCACATCTGGTGGGCTTACCACTGTTCAATGTTCCGATTTCCCTGACTGTGTGCCCAGCTCCACTGGACATGCAGTTTTGCACATCAATGTCGAAGGACTCATCTGTGTATACAGTGCAACTTGCTTGACACGTGTTTTGGGTGTATGCAGATGACTGACGTGACACTCCCGTACCCAGGCTGATGTGAGCAGAGCCTTCTGTGTGTTGTAGTTGTTGACTCACTGACAGGAGTGTTCTGCTGACATGTTTGGGTCGTGCACAGACAAGGTGTGGCACAGTGGACCTTCCACAGGAGTGGAGTGCCCTCATGGCAGTGTGGAATCCGGTGACATTGCGTGGGCCTGTGTTGTGTGTTGTGTAAGCATGTCTGTGCGTGTTCCCTTCCCTTTTCCTACACAGGCTGTGTCCCTAGGGATGTTCCTGTTTGTGATGCTTGCTGAGTTGTTCTGTGTTCATCCAGCATCTTGGACCTGGTTTCTCCGTGATGTGGGTGCAAGGCAAACTAATGTTCATGAGGTTGTCATCCCAGGTTGTCTTTGTTGTCAGGGCTGGGGATGTGGTCAAACGCAGATGGGACACATTCAGGATTCCCCTTGGCACTTGTTGTTTACACAAGTCATGTGATTTACAGTTTGTGGTAGCTTTCAGTGATTGTGACACGTTGTGTGTGTGACTGCTGCCACTCCTCAGGGTCAGAGCTGCAATGTTGGAAGTTGTGTACGTGTGTTCTTAGTGTGTCACCTTGGCTTCTTCGTTGCTGTGTGACTATGGCCAGGATCCCATTGATTGGGGTGGATTTCACATCATGCCCATGTACAGCGTACTGTGCTGTGTGTCAGACATTGACGAGTCTTGTTGACTGGCCATGTGTGATGGCTTTCTGCACCTTAGTTCCCACCACCACCCCTGGTATTGTAATGGGTGCATGTGCAATGTCACCAGTCCATGTGAGCTTCACTGCTGCACATTGGTGGAGATCAGGGTGTGTGGTGTTGAGTGTGTGCAAATGTGAGTTGTTGCACGGCTAGACCCCTACCTCCATATTGGCCTTGGCTGGCAGGCCGTGCTGATTGATTAGAGCTTGTGTAGGTGTGATGGTAGTTTGTTGCTCAGGACACATGGCTGTGGTTCACAGTGTGAACGACATCTACCTTTGTCATCACAGTGGGTATATCATGCAGGCTAGTGTCAGCACAATGTGGGGTCCCTGGGGGTAGTGCTGTGGTGGGTCTGTCTCTTGCTGTGTTAGTTGCTGTTCCTACAAGCTTGTGTGACATGTGTAATTTGGGCTCCCTCTCATCTAACAATGCCTGATTGCCCACATAGGGGTATCCGATCCATGAGTAACTTTTGTATGGCACTGTATACACATCTGTGTGGTTGGAATTCAGGCCTCCTATTGTGTTGTGTGGTTGCGTGGGGACACTGGCACACCTCCCCATCACCCGTTGTGTTTGATATGCAGTGTGAGTCTGCCTGTTTGTGTTTGTGCCTTAGCACCACTGCATTGGCATATCTTGAGTGTGCCATTGGCTGTATGTTGTTTGGTGGCTTTCCCCTGCTGTGCCTGGGACTCCTAGGTCATCAGTCAGCACAATAATCATGGTTTGTATGTCCCATTGCTGCCATGGTATGGTATTTGTTCACCTCACATCTACAGTCTCCACAGGATATCTACATTTGTGTGTCCATTGGTGCAGATATGTGGGTCAGCATTATGATGGTCACTTCTGTCATTGTGTTATTTGTGAATGTTGACAATGTGGGACCCCATGGGTGATGTTTGTATGCACATGGCCAAAACGATGTTTCAGTGACACTGCACTGTTTGCCTCGACCAATCTATGTTGCCATGGGACACAAGCACTACTATGCCACTGATGTGTTTGTTGTTGTGTGACCAGGATTCATCCATGCAGTTTGGCTTTGGCAGCTTTTACCATGACTACACTTACCTTATGATCACTGTGGTGATGGTGCTTTCGGCCCCATTGCCACACTGTTCAAAAATGTGCATCAGCTATGGACACCACACTTCCCTTTTGGTCACTGTGGTGATGGGGCTTTAGGCCCCATTGCCACACTGTTCAAAAAGTGCATCGGCTATGGACACCACACTTCCCTTTTGGTCACTGTGGTGATGGGGCTTTAGGCCCCATTGCCACACTGTTCAAAAAGAGCATCAGCTATGGACACCACACTTCCCTTTTGGTCACTGTGGTGATGGGGCTTTAGGTCCCATTGCCACACTGTTCAAAAAGTGCATCAGCTATGGACACCACACTTCCCTTTTGGTCACTGTGGTGATGGGGCTTTAGGCCCCATTGCCACACTGTTCAAAAAGTGCATCAACTATGGACACCACACTGTGCATCAGCTATGGACCCCGCACTTACCTTTTGGTCACTGTGGTGATGGGGTGTTCGAGCCCATTGCCACAGTGGCCATGGTCGGCTTGCATTGTGGAGGCACACACATTTATGTGTGACACATGTGATAGGGGGTCACATTGTATGTTCAATGTCATGTTCAGTCTTGTAGGCATTTGACACAGACTACACACGCTTGTCAGGGTGTTAGGGGGATGTAATTTTCTGTCATTCCTTATGTGGGAGTATGCTGGTTGTGTCATGCATTACCCGTCCTATGAGTAGGGGTGGTGTTAGTGGTAGGCATCCATCCCCCATGAGTGGGGATGGTAGTAGTGACAGGCATCCAGCCCCCTGAGTAGGGGTGGTGGTGGTGGCAGGCATCCAGGCCCCCTGAGTAGGGGTGGTAGTAGTGGCAGGCATCCAGCCCCCTAAGGGTGGGTATGGTAGTAGTGACAGGCATCCAGGCACCCATGATTAGGGGTGGTGGTAGTGGTAGGCATCCATCCCCCATGAGTGGGGATGATAGTAGTGACAGGCATCCAGCCCCCCATGAGTGGGGATGGTAGTAGTGACAGGCATCCAGCCCCCCTAGATAGGGGTGGTGGTAGTGGCAGGCATCCAGCCCCCTAAGGGTGGGTATGGTAGTAGTGACAGGCATCCAGCCCCCCCTGGATAGGGGTGGTGGTAGTGGCAGGCATCCATCCCCCTAAGGGTGGGGATGGTAGTAGTGACAGGCATCCGGCACCCATGATTAGGGGTGGTGGTAGTGACAGGCATCCAGGCCCCCCTGAGTAGGGGTAGTAGTAGTGGCAGGCATCCAGCCCCCTAAGGGTGGGTATGGTAGTAGTGACAGGCATCCAGGCCCCCCTGGATAGTGGTGGTGGTAGTGGCAGGCATCCATCCCCCTAAGGGTGGGGATGGTAGTAGTGACAGGCATCCAGGCACCCATGATTAGGGGTGGTGGTAGTGGCAGGCATCCAGTCCCCCCTGAGTAGGGGTGGTAGTAGTGGCAGGCATCCAGCCCCCTAAGGATGGGGATGGTAGTAGTGACAGGCATCCAGCCCCCCCTGAGTAGGGGTGGTGGTGGTGGCAGGCATCCAGGCCCCCCTGAGTAGGGGTGGTGGTAATGGCAGGCATCCATCCCCCTAAGGGTGGGGATGGTAGTAGTGACAGGCATCCAGCCCCCCCTGGAAAGGGGTGGTGGTAGTGGCAGGCATCCATCCCCTAAGGGTGGGGATGGTAGTAGTGACAGGCATCCATGCCCCCTGAGTAGGGGTGGTGGTAGTGGTAGGCATCCAGCCCCTAAGGGTGGGTATGGTAGTAGTGACACGCATCCATGCCCCCTGAGTAGGGGTGGTGGTAGTGGTAGGCATCCAGCCCCCTGAGTAGGGGTGGTGGTGGTGGCAGGCATCTAGCCACCCATGAGTAGGGGTGGTGGTAGGGTGGTGTTGGTGGTAGGCATCCATCCCCTATGGGTGTGTATGGCATTGGTGTTGGCCATCCCACCCCTATGGTTCTGCTGTTGCTTGTGTACGTCATTTGTGCATCCCTATGTGTGTGTGACATATTTCGGATACGTGTAGTTTGTTTGTATTGTTGGTGTTTGACTTACCGTCTGCGCCGTCCGCGTCCGTGCCGGTCCCGGTAATAGATGTAGAGTATAGTAGGACCTGCGCAATGGGATTCATGCTTGGATCGTCTCGTTCGGGTTTCTCGTATCTTCGACTCGTACTCGTCGCTGTCTTGTTCGTCTCGTAGCCGTGGATCGTCTTGTGGCGCACAACGGAGCTTATGTACGGCTCGCCCGGATGCTCAAACGTGCCAGACGTAGCGACGGGTTTGGCGCGTACGGAATGCGCATCGTACTAGTCCGGCCGGAAGGTGCTGTGTATTTGCTTCCGTGCGGCTCGAATCGGCGTTTACGGATCCGGCTTGGGCGGGAAACAGGAGCTGGATTGGGTGAGTACGGTTCGTTCAGAAACTGGGTTGTTATACGCATCGTACTTGTTCTTCCGGACGAGTGTATGATTCGGTCGGGAAACACGCATTCGGCTTGTATTTTTTCCGGACGAATACTGTTAGGTGTGCTTCCGGCCGGGATTGGAATCGACCCCTATATGTGTAATAGGAATATTTGAAGACCTCATTTACGTGAATGTAATCTTTGTTGCGCCAAGCCTTCGTTTCCCCATCACAGCACTTCCCTATCGAAGTGCACCCACAAAACAAGTGGAGTGAAACGATTGGCACATGTGAGGATAGAAACAAAGCAGCGTTCATTCTATTGGAGATAGTTCCCCTTCTTCTGGACCCTACAAAGGGAACTATCTCAAAAAACAATTCTCACAATAGAAAGTATTCACTAAGGGGCAAAGCCATGCAAAAGGAAGGGGCTTGAGAAAGATAATATAGTGATGTAATGCAGATGACCAGTAATGAATCAAGGCATTATCTTCTCACCCATCACGCTGTCCCTATTCTTAAGAACAAGCCATTGGGCTTCACAGTCACCAGACAGAAGAACCTCACATCACCGAGACACACTTTAATCAAGAGCCAGGAATAGTAAATTTGGAAAAGAAATCTAAATCCCCACCTCAAAACATTCCAACATGCAATCTGTGATGAGTGACATGAGTGGGACCTTAAGCTTAGGTGATCTTTTGGTACATGTCTAAGAGGGAGACATGCTGAAGCAGCTCCTAGAAGATGAAAATTCTTCTGGTTGACTTCACCGGGATAATACCTGGTAGAAACTGAACTTACTAAACCTTAGCTTTTGTAAGCTATAAAATATCAGCCATCTCCCTTGTGCTGTGAAAGAGTATTTCAGCAGATATGAGAAAAAGTTTGTCATATTTATTGAAATAACTTTTTTGTATAGCATCTTTTCCACCTTAATTATCCAGGACAATACTCTTTATATAGACTACAGGGTCTGGCTCTAATGAGGGGTTACTACGATGATACATATTGATTCTAATAATTTATTGAAACGCCTCGATATCCTCATGGGTGATTAGTGCGCTATACAAATCATCATAACACAACATAGCTAACAACCACTATAATGACCAGAGTTGGGATGAAATCCAATTCACAAAGGGAAAGCGGTCCCTGCGGGACTGCTTCCTTTTTGGGAATCATTTTGGGAAGCCTAGGAGGAGTACACAGTGGTAGGGAGGACACTTGAATGCTTCCAAACAGGAAAAAGTTTGAAATATCACCTGTAGCTCTAATTAATACAGACTGCTTAGAAAACAAAAATATTTGTCACAGCAAAATGCATAGATGCAATATATGATATGCATTTTGCACACAGGAAAGTCCTTTCTGGCTGAAAAATGCAGTTTGCAATTCATTCCAAGTCGTAATTAGGAGGGGTTGTGTAATGTGTAATATGTGACACCTCCTAATTGTGATTCGTAATGACATGTATCAAAGGTTTGTGATCACAATTGTGTTAACAAAGCATAATTCAGATATCGACAACTGAGCTGGGTTGATCTCTGATTCACAAAGGAGAAGCTGCCACCAAGTGAGAGCTTCCTCTTTGGGAATTCTGTCAGGGGGTCTCCCACTGCCTGCTTCCCCTGATGTCTTCCCAAATGGAAATTACTTTTTTAAATCTGTACCAGGCCCTTTCATAGTCACTGTTTAGCAATGCAAAAGCAAGGACTAGGTTTTGCTGTGCCTTGCAGGCCACCATGCCTGCATTCATAGCCAATCACAGGGGGTCGCAAATAGCAAACTGCTTAAATATTATTCATTAGCCACTTCATTTTGTCACCCTCTGCGAATGGATAATGTGGGATTTCACCTAATCATGTCTAGGTCACATCATAAATTGCATCCCTGTTTCCAAACCAGTCATTCTGCAATTAACACATTTTGGCCTGTGAACAGGGGTTAGTACATCAGAGCTCTAATTCTGAACGAGATAAATTCAGTGGGTAAAAATTACTATTATAACTCCATGCAAATGAACAATAGGGAAAGTGCATAAATAAAGAGGGTGAAAATCAATATTCTAACTCGAGTCTTGCAAAGAAGGGGTAAAGTTCATGAATAAAGGAGGCTTGATTTGCTATTCTAATTCCATGCCAACAAACATTGGCGAAAATGCATAAATAAAGGGGTGAGATTCAGTATTCTAGCTCAAGGCCCAAACATTGGGGAAATTGTATAACTAAAGGAAAAGAGATTTAGGGGCATATTCACAAACTGTGCTTTGTAGTATGTTTTGTAGTTCTACAATGATACTGCAAAAAACTACAAAATACTATTCACAAACCTACATGCAGAGTTTATGCCTCCACCTCTCATATTTATGTACAAAGATATTTGTATAGTCATGATATTCTGACTATGATATTACTGTCATTCCCTACTTAAACTCAATATGCAAGTACTATCCCAATTGCAGAGCTCCCTGAGGAAAGATTTATGATTTTCATTCACTGAGATCAATTGGTAAGAGAGTAGACAAGTGGGGAACTAATTCAGGACATGGCTACTTGCAGTGTTCCATGACTGAGATTAGCTTCTTGTGGCCAACACTGTAAAAGGCGAGAGTCTCCACCATTCAACATGTGTTAAACATCATCTAAAATGATTAGACTGAATGTCTCAGTGCTAGTGATGTCTTGAACATCAGTTTGGTGGTCCAAAATAGAGCTGCTCTTACTTAAGATAGGCAATGATTTGTTATGGCATGCTTCTCTTGATTGCTTTCCTAAGCTGGGAGATGTTAGACATGTGTTTATAGTTGGCAAGGAGGTTGTGAGTGAGCTAGGGATACTTTAGGGTGTGGGTGATTTGGCCAGATTTCAACAGTTCAAGAAAAATTGCCTGACTCAAAGACGCTTTATTCAGCATGAACTATAACTGCGGAAACCGAATGGAGTTGGATTTACTTTTGGTTGCTAGAAGCAGGTCCAGAAAATGATTGGTAGTTTGAGATATTCATAGATAAGGTGAGGTCCTCTTTGTTGACAGGGCCAAACAGGTTTATTGGTTTTGGTAGGTAGTGTTCAGAATGAGGACAAGGTAGAGGAGAATTTGTCTTTGATAGTAGCGATTATGTCTGTGAAGAAGGATTGAAACTCATCACATCTGTTGTACCATGATATCGATTTTTAAATGTCATGCTATAATAATATTTTAGCAAAAATATTAACAACCTGAATACTGATAAGTTAAGCATATATACAGAAGTATAGATTTATGCAATATTTGCCATTAAATAAGATGCAATTTACCTAATATGTTTGTCGGGATAGCATAGATACATTTATGCTTTTATTTGTTATTCTCCCTTTCTCCTTTCCTGTCCCCCCTGCACCTCTACATTTCTTTCTTCCCCTCCCCCTCCTCGTTAATGGTACTGTTTCAGAATGTTGAAGAGACGAGGTTCGTTTGTTGACTGTTAATTTATGTGTGGCAATGTCGATCTTGATGTGTGGAATATAGATTGTGCTCTCTTTAACCTGAGTGAAAATTGCGTAATTTACAACATAATGTGGTGACGATTGATGGGACTCACCATTGTCACCAATGCCTTTGAATATCTGGAGGTGACAACGTCCCTTTTCTAGAAGATTGTGTGGCCCTTCTTTTGGAATTCTCCAGGGCCAGTCTGCATCCTGTCAACTTCGTGGAGTGTGCTGCTTCTGTGCGCATTGCCGACAGCCAGAGACGAGCCTTCCCACTCTCTGCCTCCGTCCTGTCTAGCAACATCCTGTTGTACCATCCATCTTCACCTTCATGTGATCCTGTCTAACCCACCGCCTGGCTAGTCTTCTGGATCCACTTCAGAGGTACGTGGCCAACTTTTCCTTTGGCCCTCCTACTGCTAGACTCTGCCCATTGCCATGTGTGCTTTGCCAGCCCCTCTGCGTCTTGTGCATTGGGACAGTAGTTCAATCCCTGGTGTTGAAGAGCAGTTTATTTGCCATACAATTTCTAGCATGAATCTTCCTGTCATTAATTTAGAACATATATTGCATCTTATTGAATGTATTCCTCAGAGCAGTGGAAGTTCTAAACATGAAGATTTCCTTTTTTCTTACATTTTCTACATGAAATAATGTTATTTCTGTGGCTCTGCCCATACTTCTCCAGTTGAAAGAAGCTTCCTGCTCTTTTTCTGGACTTTAGAAATATATTTTGAATATGTATCATCACTTACCATGTAATTTGATCCTCCAGATAAGTTCCTGCAAAATAAAGCCCCCCCCCCCTTAAAAAGGAAAGGGGAATTTCTCACATATTTAATAGCAATAGATGCACAGATGATGCCAGTGGAAAGGAAGAAGTGTATATTATTACATCTGCTGGGGTCTGAAGGTCAAGAAATAGTCAGAACTCTACCTAAAATAGAAACACCCCATGACCAAGATGAACCAGACGAATTTGAGGAAGCAGTAGAAAGGCTTGAAGCTTGCTTTAAGCCCACAATAAACAAGACTTTGGAAAGATTTTATTTTCATACCAGCATCATAGGGAGAAATAATGTTTGATGAGTTCCGCACAGCTCTGAGATGTCTGTCATGTTAATGATCAGAGACCAACTTGTGGTCAGTACTAATTGTGGAGATACCACCTTGGAAGAAGTTATAAAAACAGCCAAGGCTATGGAACAGTCTACGTCATGGGTCAAAGAGGTAAATAAACACAAACAAAACAAGAAATATGACAAAGTTTGCTTTACTAGTGGAAGGCCTTACCTAGGAAAAATGAATAATACAAGGAAAAATTAAGCTAAATTCAGGTGTGGAAGCGGGTCACATGTAGCAAACTTTCGAGGATGTCCTGTCATGAAGAAGGAATGTTGTATTTGTAAACAATAAGGACATTTTGCAAGGATGTGTAAGGGCAAAATAAAAATGGGAAGTTACAAGTGGCACAAGTTGCTCAGGAAGATGACATTTTTTCCCCAATTGCAGAGGTTGATGAACAGGAAGATAAAATTATGGTATTGGCAGTACAAGAGAAAGATAACCATACCCATTCAATATTGTCCAAGCCACCAATGTGCTATTTGACAGTTCAAGGATTAGACCTGGATTTCTTGGTGGATTCAGGGTTTCCTTTCCCCATTTCTCTAAAGACTTTTTTTGAAAATTCTTTGCACAAAAAAAACCCCCTGAAGTGAGGGCAGTAACATATGATGGCAATGTAATACACCTTGACAGATTTTTTTTCATCTACAGTAAGGTTCAAAACTAGATCAGCATGAATCAAAATCATTGTTGCCAAGAAAGGAGTATGCATACTATGGTGAAGTGATCAGAGATTACTCAAAATTAAAATGGATCCGTGCGCCATTGACCCTGTTCTAGTTGTTGCAGAAGCCAGTCTGTGTGATCAAGTTAAAACCAAGTTTCCAGAATCTCAACAAGAAAATGGGAAAACGGAAGGACTTTCCCATTGCATAAAGCTAAAAAAGGATGTAATATCTGTTAAACAGAAATTAAGAAATGTACCTTTTCGCGTACAAAAAGAATTACAGTTGTGATTGGAGAATCTTCATAAAGATGGGTTTATTAAAGAAATGGAGGGTGCAGAGACAAAATATCGAGTAAAAAATATCGAATTGCACAAATATCGTGTCAAAAATATTGTGGGTCAGGAATATCGACAGACAAATTCTCGTGGTTAAGAATGTCGAGTTTAGGTAAGTAATATCGATTTAAAAAATATCGAAGTGTTTAATATAATTTGCAAAAATATAGGGGGTCATTACGATGGCGGGCGGATTGCCCCAGCCGGGCCGGCGGTAGTCACCGCCAGCCCGGTGGGGGCGATCCGCCCGCCATCTGTAAAGCAAAGACCCCCCCGCCATATTATGATGGCTGGGGGGTCCGCGGCGGACGGAAAGACCGTCCGCCGCTTTTCCGCTGGTCGAGTCGTCGACCGGCGGAAAACAGGGATAATATGGTGGCGGTGTCTCCAAGACACCGCCATCCATATTATGATGCCAGCGGAGATCAGCCTTTCCATGGTGGCGTTGCCGCCATGGAAAGGCATACGGTCTTTGCATTTGGGGGCCCATTGCGGGCCCCCAGGATGTTGGGGGGGTGGGGGTGCACATGGGGGGAACCTGTGGTACCCCACTGCATTTGTATGCACAAGGTGGCAGGCACCGCGTGGTGCTTGTCACGACGTACATTCACAGCATTGTGGCGGGTGGTGCGGTGAGCACCGCCCGCCACAATGATGTGAATAGGGCTTGCCACCGCCACGGTGGCATCGTAATATCGGGTGCGGGACCGCCGCACCCCTTGCGGACGGTCACGCATTCCGCTGCGGTGGCGGGCGGACTTTCTCCGCCCGCCATCGTAATGACCTCCATAGTTGTTAAAAATAACGATTTTGTATTAATGTTATGTATTTTAGTATATATTTTATATGTGTGTGATGTATGTTTTTTTGTAAAAGAATTGTTTGTATGTTTATTATATGTGTTAAAATTTTAGTAGTTATTATTTGTTTTTTATTTGAATTTTGCGTTTTTAGTTCTGTAGCGGGTTGTGGGTTTATACGGGAATAGGGTGGGAAGTAATTTAATTATATTATATTTATTGAATAATTTTTATTTATTAATATTTGTTTAATTGAGATGCTATAGTGTTAAATGTGTAAATTAATGTATTATTAATTATTTAATAATTAATTGTTTATCAATTTTAATTAATTAATTGGCAATTAATTATGGTAAGTGTGTAATTAATTTTAGGTGTGTGTTGTGGTGTTTATAGGTGTAAATGATGGGAAGGGTGGGAAGTAATTTATTTTTTATTGATGAATTATTAATTAGTTGTTAATTAATTTAAAATTATTAATTAGTAATTAATTATGGTAATTGTGTAATTAATTTTAGGTGTGTGTTGTGGATATTATAGTGTTAAAGAATGTGTACTCAATGAATGTTTATTATTTTTTTAATTAATAATATTTTTAAATTCATTATTAATTATGTTAATTAAGGAAATACATTTCAATAAAAATGTTGAAGTCTTTTTTTATTGGGGTGGTGTTATAGGGTATGAAATAAAATAGATACATTTATGTTTTAAATAATTTGTTTGTTTGTTAATATTTGCTCCTTTTAAATGAATATTGTTTATAAATGTATTTCTTAATTTATTTTATATAATATTTGTACCTTTTTGTTATATGTAATTAATATTGTAATATGTGTTCTTTTTATATGTTTGCAAAAAGAACAGATGATGGACAGAATGCAGAACAATGTCATACATTCACCCCAGTACAGAGATCTGGGCCTAAATCCATCGTTTTTTTGCTCACCATGCCATTCCAGTTTGGACCCAGCCATATGCAAATCAGTCTTGACCCTGTGCCCCATGGGAACAGTCCAGCCCGAACTGCCAGGCCAGGTCCTCCCTGGACTGGAAACAAGCATCCTAGGACCGGTTTCGGGCTTTCAGCCCTCATCAGCCAGGATAGCTTGACTCCAGCGGCATGGAGAGCACGGGACCCACGTCTGGGCATACCCGTCCCACTCGGGGTGACAAATGCAAAAAGAACAGATGATGGACATCACCTTGTGTGTTTTGCATTTCGCCCTAAGTGGGAAGGGTATGCCCAGACGTGGGTCCCGTGCTCACTACGCCACTGGAGTCAAGCTATCCTGGCTGATGAAGGCTGATAGCCTGAAACCGGTCCTAGGATGCTTGATTCCGGTCCAGGGAAGACATGGCTTGGCAGTTCGGTCTGGACTGTTCCCATGAGGCACAGGGTCAAGACTGATTTGCATATGGCTATGTCTGAACTGGGGTGGCGTGGTGAAGCAAAATAACGATGGATTAAACCCAGATCTGTGACTGGGGGTGAATGTTTGCCAATGTGCAGCATTCCGTCCATCATCTTGTGTGTTTTGCTTTTTATATGTTTAACATATTTAATCGTATATATTTAAAATATTGTTTATTTATTTTTAAGATTATTTAATTTTTTTCAATTGTTTAAATGTTATTAGTAATTTTTGTTTCTTTGCTATCCAACACTTTCCCTACTGTTGCATTCACTGGAGTGGGAATAGTAATTTTCACCCATCCGCTATCCAGCACTTTCCCTACTGTTGCATTTACTGGAGTGGGAATAGTAATTTTTAACCCTCTGCTATCCAATACTTTCCCCACTGTTGCACTCACTGAACTGGAAATAGTAATTTTTACCCCTCCGCTATCCAAAACTTTCTCTACAGTTGCACTCACTGGAGTGGGAATAGTAATTTTTAACCCCCCACTATCCAGCACTTTCCCTTACAGTTGAACTCACTGGAGTGGGAATAGTAATTTTTGCCCCTCCGCTATCCAGCACTTTCCCTACTGTTGCACTCACTGGAGTGGTAATAATAATTTTTACCCCTCCGCTATCCAATACTTTCCCTACTGTTGCATTTACTGGAGTGGGAATAGTAATTTTTAACCCTCTGCTATCCAATACTTTCCCCACTGTTGCACTCACTGAACTGGAAATAGTAATTTTTACCCCTCCGCTATCCAAAACTTTCTCTACAGTTGCACTCACTGGAGTGGGAATAGTAATTTTTAACCCCCCACTATCCAGCACTTTCCCTACAGTTGAACTCACTGGAGTGGGAATAGTAATTTTTGCCCCTCCGCTATCCAGCACTTTCCCTACTGTTGCACTCACTGGAGTGGTAATAATAATTTTTACCCCTCCGCTATCCAATACTTTCCCTACTGTTGCACTCACTGGAGTGGGAATAGTAATTTTTACCCCTCCGCTATCCAATACTTTCCCTACTGTTGCACTCACTGGAGTGGGAATAGTAATTTTTACCCCTTCGCTATCCAGCACTTTCCCTACTGATGCAATCACTGGAGTGGGACTAGTAATTTTTACCCATCCGCTATCCAACACTTTCCTTACTGTTGCACACTTTGGAGTGGGAATAATAATTTTTACCCCTCCGCTATCCAGCACTTTCCCTTCTGTTGCACTCACTGGAGTGGAAATAGTAATTTTTACTCCTTCGCTATCCACCACTTTCCCTACTGTTGCAATCACTGGAGTGAGAATAGTAATTTTTGCCCCTCTGCTATCCAACACTTTTCCTACTGTTGCACTCTTTGGAGTGGTAATAGTAATTTTTGCCCCTCCGCTATCCAACACTTTCCATACTGTTGCACTCACTGGAGTAGGAATAGTAATTTTTACCCCTCCGCTATCCAACTTTTTCCCCACTGTTGCACTCACTGGAGTTGGAATAGTAAATTTAATTCTTCCGCTATCCAACATTTACCCTACTTTTGTACTCACTGGAGTGGGAATAGTAAATTTTACCCTCCGCTATCCAACACTTTCCCTACTGTTGCACTCTTCGGAGTGGGAATAGTAAACTTAATTATTCCGCTATCCAACATTTTCCCTACTGTATTTATTGTATTGCGAAATGTATGTTTTAATTTTTTTTAATAGTTTAATGTTTTAATTAATTATAGAATGTTTTTTTACATTTTAAATTATTGATATATGTATATATTTTATTTTTATATAATTTCAAAGTTTAAAAATTAAATAAAGATAAAGTTAATAAATTATTTTAAATTAAATATATGTATAAATTATTATGTTTGTGTGTTTATATTTTTTTAAATTAAGTTTATTTTTTATATTTAGTTACAATGTATATTAAATTTAATTTATTTTGTTAAAGATAATATTAATATTTAATATATTTAATATATATTATTTTATTTTATTTATATTTTTAAATCGATATTTTTTACATCTATATTTTTAATTTCGATATTTTTGATTTGATATTTTTGTACTTACCTGTTTAAGGGGCTCATTACGATGACGGACGGAAGCCAATCCACACTGGTGGCGGTAGGGAGGAAGAGGTTCATTTCCCCACTCCGGATGGGGTCATTGCGACCACCGAATTACAATGGTTCAACAGAGGCCGTATTCCGTCCGCCGCGGTCTGTCAGGCTCCGCACGTTTCTTGCGTACGCAAGGGTGGTGGATGGAGCCAATAGAGCAAGACCGGCGTGCAGAAACACATGGTGTCCGCCAACCAGATTACAATGTGGCAAACAGCCCTTCCCACCGCCCCGTAAAAACCACCACGTTGCGGATGGCGGAAACACAACAACGGAGAGGAAGAGCAGCTACAGAACCCATCCAAACCACCGGAGCCGCCATGGATCCTGCGCTACAGGCCTCCCCGCTGCTCTACCTGCTGCACCTCCGGCAGACCAGACGCCGCTGCGCTCAACAGCAGAGGTACGTACCAAACATCTCCACGCATGCAACCCCATTACAACTACAACTCCCAGCAAGCGTGGTGGCACCACGATGAATGTGGCAACCTGCCAAATGCAAAGTGCGAGGCCCCCCCACTCCCCATGAGTGACCCTCAGTGCCCCTGAAGGTAATTGGGGCCAATGACGAGCCCCGCAGTTGCAGAGCGCACACACCGCAATGTCAAGAAATGTATGCCAAAGGCCACCATGGCTGATGGCTCATTCGCATAGTGGTAGCCACACCGCGGCGGCCTGGAAGCTGCGACCGCAACCCTGCATCACCCAATTGGGGCCAATGCGTGTCATCGCTGCAGATGCCAGCTACCGCGCATGCGAACACATTCTGCATTTGCATTGGCGCCATGCGAATTACATCAAACATTACAACCCATGTGCCTAAAGTGAGTGGTGCACCCCATGTGTAATGTCATGGGGCATGAGGCCCCCATGCATAGAAAGTAACCACACAGACAACGTACATGTATAGGAGAATTGGCCCAGGGCACGTGCGTCCGGCCCGGTTTGTTGGCAGGGTCACATGTCCAGTGATGCCTGTGCTGGGTGGCTGTGGGGTGGGGGGTATGCCAGCTCTCTGGGAGTGGCTGGTGCATCAGAACAACTTGAACAGTGACCAGCTGGTCACTACACTGTGAAGGTATAAGAGAGTGTGACCTTTGAGTCAAGTCCTCGCACACATGGTATGTCCAAGAAAAGGAGAGTGAAATTACAGACATTGTCAGGCCTCGGGGCCAGCATGGACTGAAATGAGGGAAGGAGTCAAAAACGACAAAGGTCCCTCGCACTGTACCAATGTTGTGTAATGAAACATACAACCTGTGAACATCGCTTTAACATCCCTTGACATCTGACTGGCATCTCTTTGCCAGGGGTCAATTTGTGAAGGGCCAGTGATGTAGGCAGACAATCAGAGGTGTCCATTGTCTGCAAATCAGACAGGCTTTAATCCCTAGCACCCCCAACACACGTACTGGGGTGGCGTGCAGTGTGCCTAGCTGCCATTGCCTGCAAATGTTCTCACACACATCATAGGAGTGCACACGTGGAACAAACAAGCATAGCCCTGCCCGACATCATTGGTCATTGTCAGCCATCTTTCCACTTTCTGAAAAGACTTATCTGGTTTCACCATGGATTGAACTCTGGATTATTTCTGGAATATTTGTTTTCCTGCTTTGGCTAGCCTTGGTTATGACTATGAGCGTGCTTATAAATGGCAGATACATCCATGTGAACACTGACAGAAAAGATGTGAACTTACTTTTGAATCCTCATAAATCTTCCCATCGTGAAGCAAGAGACTTGTCAACAGTGAACATCACAGCCGTTCCTATACAGGATGGTATAGTGTGGGACAAAGCTGATTTCGATATTATTGGCCCAATGGAACAATTGAACATTCCACATTTGTTTAAATTTTCACTAAGTGATCTAATTTCGTCCAGTACCTATTCTGATGATTGGGACTTTGAGACTGTTAACGACATAATGTTTGACCTAGATAAATCTGCTACATTTTCTAAAAATGAATATTTAGAGGGTTCATCAGACTATGAAGAGCTGTATTGCTATAACCACTATGGTCATCATTTTTCACATAAATCTGCAAACCCTAGAAATGTGTTTATGTTTAACCAATGGGAGCATTGTCCTACACCACCAAAAGGCAGTTCAAAAACATTTGCTAAAAAGTTTCCATATTTTTCAGGATACAATACAACTGATCCAGAAACGTTTTACTATAAAAATGTAAACAAACCAGGGTTGAAAATTATGTTAACCAATACAAAACAGATTTACTCTGCTGCATTTAGTGCCCAATTGTCTAGACAGGGATACAACCTTTGGAGAGACACAATAGACACAAAAACTATCTGGGGCACTAGAGATTGGCAAGTGCAGGGGATAGAAGCTTTATTTAGAGCCTTTATCATCCCTCAGCAAATAATGTTTTTGAATGATACTGTCCAACAAACGTCTTGTCTTGGACTAGCCAAGATCAAAGAGATGAAAACACCTTCTGTACCAACACCTGCAAGTGATAACAATACACAGGCAGTGGTTACAGTTGACACAATATACTACAACTCAACAGAACTAATCCTGATTGGAAAAAATGGTTGATCTGGCCCACAGACACAGACAACTGTCAGGAAAGATTCCTGAATAAAACTCAGGGCTTTACTATTCACAGGCCAGACCCAAGATACGTCCAAAGACAGCATCCGGGGGTAGTAACAACATACAGTGTAGGAAAATTATGCCTCGATTGGCTGCAGAAATCTATACTACAGGATGTGAAACAACACTTATCCTTACTTAAAGAAGACGCAGACCTTAGGGAATTCTTGCTTGGACCAAGAAAACAGCGTCAAAAACGTTTCATATATGCTGGCATCTATGCTGCTTATAATGAAGCATGGAAGGTGTCACAGATAGAGGCCGCAGAACGAATACGTGAACTTGATCGTATTCATTTAGAGAAAACACTCAATGTGGTCGACAATGGGTTAACAACTTTGTCCTCCAGAATATATTCATTGGACAACATTGTATCCTCTGCTATCGACATACTAGAACAGGATTTAGCCATGTTACAGCAAGGCCAATCTCAATTACGTTTTATTGTGTCATTAAGCTGGACGCTGCAATCTTTGCACGCGGGCTATGTGCCTTGGCGTTTTATCAACACGTCGGCTCTGTTTGCAGAATACAATCTAACTGATAAACAGATCGAACTGGCACAAAGGGGAGCAAAGTATACAGTGCTGAGCATTGAAAAACTGTAAAAGTTACCATTCACAGTGGCAAAAAAGCCATCTACAACATGGCTTATTCATGGCAAAATCACACTACCTGTGACTACTTTTCAGTTTCAGTATTGCCTTAAACAGATGCAAGCAGGCAAATATGAAAGGTTGGATAAGGAATACATTAAGACATCTTGGAATTTACCGTACACATATAGATGTTGGAGTGGGGATCGGGAAGTGTTTCTGAGCGGTACACACTGTAAAAGTGCACTAAGCGGTTCACTAATGTCAGGACATTTCTTTACACGGGGCTTGTAATGGTTCTGTGGCAAATTTGTCTTGCCATCAGCAGGGTACACCAGCTGCTGTGATTAATCCAACGTTTGGACAACTTTCTAATGGGAGTTACCTCATGTTGAATAATCAGAGTTGCTGCGGCATGTTGCCAGGCATCCCATATCTAGTAACGGTCAACTCCAGGGTCACTTGCTGTATGCAAGTATTGTTTGCCCCAATAGACACAGTCAGGGAGTCGCCTTTGTGGCCTTCGCTGAACGTCTCTTTTATAAGATTTGATACTTTAAGCAGAATGAAAGCCATGCTTTTGCAACAAACAGTGCCTTTGACCTCGGCCAAAGAAACCTATGATCTCCAAATAGCAAGGACTTTGGCTGAGATACAGACTTTAATACATACAAACTGCCCTATACATTTTGTAGAAATGATAGGACGTATCTTCAACATGTCTGATACAAGCGGAATTGTACATGTATTTAAGACCATCTGTTCCGGTCTATTAGCACCTTTCCAGGCAATCCTCGGAATAATCCCGAATTTTGCACATTCGGTGTTTGGTGGTATACCATTAATTCTAGCACTTGTTGCCGGAATTCTATTTCTCTTCCTGCTATTACGCTATGGCCCGCCTATTCGCAGACATCACTCCGAGCGAAGTGGAGAAAGCTCTCCTTGAACGAAAGTGCCGTGAGCGAATAGTACAGCTTTTGGGCATGACTCGTCTACGGGAACTTAATACCACGTGGTTCCTGTCATTCAGACCAATCTGGCAAGATTGCATCTTACCTGTTCTACGAGGCCTGCTATGCGGTGAAGAATGCGTGTTAGACACCTGTCTAACATTTCCATCAGCCACGCCAACGGATATCGATACTCTGCTGGACCCGATAACGGCCCATGCTATGTGTTGTCCCCAGAGGCTACCAATCCTGATGACGGCATTCAGTGAGATCTCACAGACGCTTCCGGCTGCTGCTGAGGTACGAGATGTATCTACAGGCACACAGGTAACAACGGACGCGAACATTGCTGCGGCATCCTATGCTGAAGGCGATGCTTCACATCTCTGTGCAATTAATCTACTACACGAGGTGTTCCAAATGTCACAAACTCCAGTGGATGATATTTTGTCTACGGAAATAGATGATATCATGTTTACACCAGACCCGTACACTGACTCTGATTCAGCCCACAGTGTACCAGAGGCACAGTAAAAATTTGGCCTTCATGTTTCAAAAATCGGAACTCTTCCCAAATTGAACTTTTTACCGTTTATTCAGATTAAGTGGAAATTCAATCTGCTTGAAGTAGAACTATTCTTATAGTACGGACTTCGCAGTACTTCCTCAGACACTTTGTCATCTTATTTGTCTAAAAATTTCATTCATTTCCATGACATGAAATGACTTTGATTTTGAACAACTTATCGATCATTTTTTTGTCACATGTAATTATTACTGCTTATTTTATTCAAATAGCATTTCATTTTCAAATATATGCCTGAAATGATAAGCAATGCTTAAAATGTACAGTACTTCCTGCATTCTAATAGGTTTTTAAATGCTTTTTAATGCTTTTAAGAAATATTTTTAGCAATATGCGGTATTCCATTTTATGTTTAGCATTTTAAATGTTTAGCATTTTATTATTATCGTACACACGAAAGTGGAGTGGGTGTTGTATTCCTCTTTGGGTGTCCGTATATAGGTTTTCCTGAATCATGTCCTTATATAGGCACAATTCGCCCTGCCCTTATATAGGCATAGAATCCCAGTCCTTATTTAGTCATTAAACCGTGCACTCCAAATACAGGCATGGTCTCCGACATCCGTCCACCCTAACGTCACAACGAGTTCTCGAAGAACAGACCCTTAGGCTTCGGGAGTTTGCCTAGCACAGGACTATTGATTTCTTCAAGGACTCATCTATTATGTATGAACCGTTATACCTTGAGGGTTCATTCATGACGTCTTCCGCTGTCCGATTTCACGTCAATGCTAACATTCTGAGGCACCTCTCAGGTATAAGTATACCTTCCCTCGCCCTTGTAAATCAGAGGAAACCTCGACTTCAGAGGAGCCCGTTTCCCAGCCTGACGCACTGAGAAGACGCTGTCATCCCTGCATGCAGAGAGTCCAGCTTCCAGTGATCTGACTTCCCTTGCGGGGTGTTGGAGTTCGAGTCTGGCAAGAGATTCCCACCTCTCTCATTCTTAAAGGTATAGAGCTGACTAGAAACCTAGAGGGACTCTTGGCATACTAGGCATACTAGACTTACCATACTCTTAGTATACCATAGTAAGGAATACTTCACCTACTTCATACCTCTCCCTACACCTAGGTTAGGTTAGGTACATTGGGGTAGAACTAGCTTAGATACGCATCGTATGAGTACTCGCATTTTTAATCTATGTTATTTATGTAAATGAATATCTACTAAAGATCATGCTAGCGCAGTATTATTTCTTTCTACTGCTTACACTGTACATTATATATCTTGCATACTGTCTTGTGATCGTAACAGCACATATTACTTACACAAGAAACAAGACTGTTCAATAAATCTTTTTTAAAACGCCCGTCTATTCTTTCTGTGTAACTTTGAGGAAAACTAAGCATGCACTATTGAGCTGAGTGAAATGGTTATCTATTGTTTCCACGACTCTGGGACACGTTCCGATTCTAAAGGGAAACAAAGTTGTCATGTTTTGCGGCTGCCAGAAACTACTCCCTTCTTGTTTATCAAGGAGTTTCTAGTGGCCTCTGAGCTAGCTGGCACAAGTAATTAAGTTTAATATACTCGATAGGGACATATCGACCTTAGTCCTATGTCAAGCCTATAGGGTATATTATTCCAATGCGCAGAGCCTATTAGGGAAATAGGAGCTACACTACAGAGGCTAGTTCATGATTTACGCTCCATTAACAGTATAGTGGTTCCAGAATGTCCCATTGTCCCAGACCCCTCAGTAATACTAACAAATATTCCTCAACATGCACAATACTTTTCAGTCATAGACCTAAAAATGCCTTCTTCAGTGTCCCATTACACCCTGACAGCCAGTTCTTATTCGCGTTCTCATTCAGAAATAAGCAATTTACTTACACAAGGTTAGCACAAGGTTACTGTGAATCCCCCAGCGTCTTCAACAAAGTTGTCAAAGATGATTTGTCAAATTTCCAATGTGACAGCACCCTGCTACAATATGTCGATGACATACTCCTCTGTAGCACCGCAAAGTAACTGTGCCAGCAGGATACAATTGCTCTGCTTACAACACTGGCACAAAGAGGATACAAAGTAGACAAACAGAAACTGCAATACTGTCCGAAAGAAGTACAATTTCTTGGTCAGCTGATTTCAGCATCAGGGAGAAGAGTTACCCCGGGAAGAGTAGAGGCAATAAGAAACACTCCAGAACCGCTGACAGTCAAAGACATGCAAAAGTTCCTAGGACTAGTGAACTACGTTACACAATGGGTCTTTGACTATTCTACCATCACTGCACCACTCCTGAAAGCTGTCAAAATGGCTAAAGACAGACATAATAAGATTGACTGGACACCTGAAATGGTATCAGCCTTTTCACTATTGAAGGATGAGATTACAAATGCACCAGTGTTAGGCTCTCCTGACTACACGAAAGAGTTATATCTGTTCACTCACTGTAATGGACAAGTCATGACAGCAGTCCTCACCCAAAAATACCCCATGGGCCACAAACCAATTGCATACTTCAGTGGCATGTTAGACTTAGTAATGAAGGGCCACTATCCCTGTGAACAAGCTTTATCGACCGCAGCGTTTGCTGTTGAAAAAAGCACCCCCATAGTTATGGGCTCCCCTCTGATATTGTACACTGAGCATGCTGTCTTTGCAATAATACAAAAAGCTAAAACAACCCTTACCACACAAAGAGTGTCAGGCTACGAAGTCATACTGTCATTACCATCTTTGAAAGTTGTTAAATGTCATACTGTAAATCCAGCCAAGTTCTTTGCCCATCCCATTGCCACCACAGATGATGACACTCATGACTGTGCTAACCCTGGGCAAAGCACTACGCTACGCTCGCGTAGTTTGCGAAGTTTGCGCTACTTCGCACAACGCAAATTGCACGTAGCACAGTGCAAACACGCGTAGCGTAGTGCAGCGGTCATTTTTTGCTTGCTCGCAGTCCTCAACGTCAAGTTGGCGACCGCGAGCAAGCAAAATGACATCCGGCAAGACTTTTTCCTCGTTCGCGATCAGCAACATCAAGTTGCCGATCGCGAGCGTGAAAAATAAACCTCTCGGCGACATTCTCAACGCGGGAGGTCAGGTTTCTCATTGCGAGTGGTCGCCTATGCTCGCGACCGCTCGCGATGAGAAACTACCAGTCCGCGTTGAAAGCTGCCGCTCGAGTAAAATCTACTCGAGCGGCAGTAAAGACAGCTCGCACTGTGCAAGATGCCGTTTTCAATGATTGCACAGTGCGGACAAGCATCCGGCACTGTGCAATCATTGCGAACATGCACTACGCAGTTCGCGTAGTGCTACGCGTAGCTCGCGTAGTGCGAACTGCACTTTGCGTAGCTTCGCGTAGCGCTACTTCGCGAACTACGCCCAGGGTTAGACTGTGCTACATACTGTCCAGATGAGTGAGGAACAGCAAAGGAGGACCCATTGCCAGACAGTACAATTTACTTTGTTGATGGTTCCTCTACAATTGATCAAGAGACAGGAATAAGACACACAGGAGCTGCAGTGGTCAGAGCACAACAGAATGGCTCCTCTGATTCTCTAGACGTTATACAGCAGATAACATTGCCATCACATTACTCAGCACAAGCAGCAGAATTAGTAGCAGCCCTAAAACATGGAGCAGATAAAAGCATTACTGTATATTCCGATTCTGCATATGTCACCACAACAACACATTCCAGCATCTTGAGTTGGAAAAGGCATGGCTTCCTCAAAACAGATGGCACGCCTGTGATGCACAAACAGTTACTTGAAGAGTTAATAGACACACTGACAATGCCAGCCGAAGTAGCTGTAGTGAAGTGTGCGGCACACACAAATGGCCAAGATTTCGTTTCTAGAGGTAATGCCCTGGCAGATTGGGCTGCAAAAGCAGCCGCCAGAGGACACCAACCTGTACCATCACCATTCACAGCATCACCACAACCTCACTGTGCCCCCATCCTGCTTGCCCAAGATGCACCTTTAGCGGTACAGGAAGATACACAAGATACAGTTGATAACTCCTGTGGTTCGCTACTCTCAGATTCCCCTGGTCCAACACTTCCATACACTATTGACAGTAGACCGCAATATGATCACATTGCACAGCTGCACCTCCGAGAGGTCCAGGAGAGTGCCCCACCGAAGAAAAAGAGTTATGGAAGAAGAGGGGAGGATGCTTCAGATTTCATTTACAAGCAGACGATGACAGGAAAGCCTGTCATGCCACAGGCCTTATTGCAAATAGCACTCACTCAGTTACACCTTCCTACACATGTTTCTCGTGATAGCATGTCCACTACTCTACAGACAGATTGGTTCATCCCCAATGCTTATGAGCAGATACAACTCTTTGTTCATCAATGCCTCATTTGTCAGCAATATTCAACTAACCCAACTATGAAAACAGTTGCTTCAACAATACCAAAGCCCAAAGGTCCTTTTAGAGAGCTCCACATTGACTATGTAGACATGATTGACAGATGCCAGAATTACCGATACCTCATAGTAGTGGTATGCCCATTTTCACGGTGGATTGAGGCTGGACCATGTGTCCATTGTGACGCAAAGGCCGCAGCTACCTTCCTGCTTCGTGAGGTCATCTCACGCTGGGGCTTGCCCAACGCCATTCGTTGTGACAACGGCAGCCATTTTTCAAATGCCATTTTTGACATGATTACCACAATGTTAGGAATAAAACATAAGTTGACCTCAGCCTATCACCCACAAAGCAATGGTATTTGTGAGCGTCTCAACAGCCTGCTTAAAGCTAAAATCAGTAAGATAAGTGTCACAATTGGAAAGAAATGGCTCTATTGCCTTCCCATTGCTCTGTTTGCCCTCAGAAACACTCCCAGTTCTGATCATCACCTCACACCTCACTGTGCAGCATGCATACAAAGTCAGAAAAGATTTGCATCTTGTCTAGGCATGGTATTTTGTACAGGAGAGGTACCCTTCCTGTACAAAACCTATGCTAGACTCTCACACACACCCTAGCACTATGGCGCTAAGGTGTGTGCATGGTGCACAGCAGCTGTAATCAGCGCTGGCGCTAGGGAAAGGGAGAGACAGTCATATCTTTGAAGATATGGGGAGATTTACCAAAAAGTCATGCAGCGCAGCCCCCCCGAGGCTGTGCTGCATTGCGCGACAGGGTGGGAGCAGGAGAGCACCATATCTTCAGAGATATGGCTCTCTCTTCCCCTTTGTCTTGCGCCGGCGCTGATCTCAGCTGCCGTGCACCACGCACACACCTCAGCTCTATAGCGCTAGCGTGTGTGCATTAGTCTAGCATAGATTTTGTACAGGAAGGGTACCCTTCCTGTACAAAATACGATGCCCAAACACGATGCAAAGCTTTTCCCACTTTGTATGCATGCTGCACAGTGCAGCACGCATGCAAAGTCAGAAAGGAAGGAGAAATGAAAGCATTTCTCATTCCTTGCGCCTAGTTTAAAAGGGCGCAGTTTTCTCACGCTATACTCAATCTACTTTATTTAGTAAATTAGGATTCGTGTGAGAAACCATGGGAGGTTGCATGGGAACGCCCATGCACCGCCCTTGGTACGCCCCCATGGCGCAAAGTAATGCGAAGCATCGCTATACTCTGCTTCACATTACTTTCCCGTTATTTACAGCGCTAAACAAGTTTAGCACTGGAAAGTTAATTGGGAAAATAAAATTTGCGCCAGTTTGTGTCACTTTTGTGATGCAAAGATAGCGCAAGATCTTACTGAATCTGTCCCATGGTGCTCTCCTGCTTCCTCCCTGTCGTGCAACGCAGCGCTGCCTCGTGGGGGGCTGCGTTGCGTGGCTTTTTGGTAAATCTCCCACTACGTGTTGTACAAATCATATGGTATTCTGCATTATATGTTATACAAATAACTTGTTCTTTTGAATTAGTCTGTTGGAAAACTGTTTTGCCTATTCCTTCTATCCCTTTGTAAATATTATGGAACACACACACACACACACACACACACCCCCGTATATATATCCATTGAAAACATTTTTTTTTTGATTTGTCTATAACTTTTGACTTGGTGTGTGGACTGATTTACCTAGAAATTGGCAATCTATTTAACATTTACCCAAGTTTCTTCATGCCACATTTTGTGAAATATCATCCACTCTGTCCACAGACAAAAAAAGTTGAAGAGGTACTGAAAAAACAAGTGATTTCCCATTTTAGTTCCTATTGGAAATTTTGTTCACATCTACAGCCTGAAGAGCTGAATGGCTTTGCACTTTACTTGGCATGAAAACAACTTTATTCAGAAAACATGCATTTTTGTTTGATGTATATATGTTCAATACTTTTTCATATATAAAATTCCAGAGAAAGCTTTGCTAGAGTTAACACATCTGTATATCCCTGCCATTTGGTACTCATAAAAAGTTTGCAAATCAGGGAAATTTTAAATAAATGGGATCTGATTGGACAAGTGAGACTTTTGCTCTCATCAACACTTTTGAGTCCGCAGATTCAGAGCTGGATCATAGAGTCAAAGAAAGTGGCTAATGCAATAAAAAATACATTGTTTTGTGGCAGTAATTTCAGGACATAGGGCACAGTCGCCTTGCTCGGCAAAAAAAAAAAAAAGAGTAATAAAGAGACAGAATAAGCACTCCCAGGCCACAGTTGTGGGACCCCCAAGGCATCACCTTTGATTGAATAAATTTTAAACGGTTACAAAAGATATGTGATTCCTGAATCATTTGTGACTCATTAATCCCCCATATCCAAAATGGCCGGTCCCCGACTACCATTTTGGTTTTGGAGATTCGCAAGTCACAAGAGATTTGTGAATCAAATTTTTTTTTTTTAATAGGAAGGTATTTCCACAGGTCAAGCTCAGTTGACCAACCCTAAGTGAAGCAGGGGTTGCCTCCCACGCTAGGGTGGATGCAGGGCCTAACAGCTGACTAGGTCCTGCACTCAAACCATGTTGTGCACAGCGGGTTGTCATTAACTGATGGGAGGGCAGTGAGCGTGGCCTGAACCCAACCCTACCTGCCATTTGGCTGAAGCTGTATGCCGCCGGAGTTTTTGATATTGAGCAACTTTATATAGTGTGCGAATGTCCATAGGCGTTTTGGCGCTGGCATCTGCTAGATTAAGTGTGGTGAGAGAAGGAGCATAGTTTTAAGAACTGAGACAAGGAGCATATAACAGATTACAAGAGATGAGAAAAGAGCTAGGTTTTGAGGTGTTTCCTAAAACAGGCCAGGTAAGACTGACATCTGAAGGGTCCTGGTAAATTGTTCCAACATTGACACGTGTCTGGACAAGACTTCTACAATCCCATGTCATTCTCTTAATTTTAGGAACATTAACTGTTCTGGAGGCTGTAGAGAGAAAGGTTCTTCTGGGAATATATCAGGAGAATTTCCTCTTTAGGTAATCAGGGTTTCTACAGTGCAGAGACTTGTGTGCCAAGCAGAGTGCATTAAGGGCTACTCTTGTCTTAACTGGGAGCCAATGAAGATCCACTGGTACCTCCGAAAAAGGCTTAAATTTGGGGATTTTCTTGAAGAGACAGGCCGTTGCATTCTGCAGAATCTGAAGTTTCTTTAGTGATCGTTGGCAAATTAATATGTATAAGGCATTACAATAATCCAGCCTGGACTGCACTAACACAGTGACCACTGATTTCTGTAAATCAAATGGGATGTTTGTTAATCTGGGCATTGAAAGGAAGCCTGGGTAAAAAATCACCCCCAAATTCCTGAATGTGGATACCTGAGTAGGTGTAGGGCCCAGAGTCTGAGGCCACCAAGATTGGTCCTAAAAGGTTATGTTCCTGCCAAAAAGAAGAACCTTGATTTCATCTAAGTTCAGCTTGAGGCTATTGTTACCCATCTCATCAACGACTGCACCCATACAGCTGGGAAACGGTGCAGAGTCTCGATCACATTGCCAGAAATTGACACAACAATGTGTGTGTCATGCAATTGATAAGAAGCCAAAAATGTGGATTAAGCTAGTCAGGGGCCCACACAAATGTTAAAGAGCTTAGTGATGACCCTGAGGGACACCACACGGCAATAAGAAAGACTTATATACAAAGTCCCCAGAGCAACAGATTGTTCCCTGTCCGAGAGTAAGGAACATAGAACATTAATAGCTGAACCACAGATTCCAATCTCAGCAACGCAATCTATCAGGACAGAATGGTTCATAGTGTTGAAGGCTGCGGATAAGTCCAACAGGATCATCACAGCCTTCCCCCCGTTGTCCAGAATATTTCTGAGCTCCTCGGTAGCCACTACAAGAGCCAACTCAGTGCTGTGGTTTGGTCTAAAGCCAAATGGCACAGAATCCAGAATTCCCACTGACCTTCAAAAACTCAGAGAGTGCGATGTTCATATGCTTATCGAGAATTTTTGCAGAGAACGGTAAGCCAGATATAGGACGATAGTTCTTCACCTCATCTGGGTCCAGTGAAGGTTTCTTAAGCAATGGGAGAATGGAAGCCTTTTTCCACTCATGAGGGAAGTGACCTGAGTTGATGAAGGTATTTAATAATGTAGTAAGTGGAGGAGCTACCATCCCTACTATATCGTGTTTGATTTTAGGCGGGCATGGATCGGGCGGGGCTCATGACTTTGTTTGTCCTATAAGTTCTGCTACTTCTTCCAATGTGGGAGGAGGTCACTTACAGAATTCATTTTCATTTGACCCAAAGGCCGGGGTTATGGCCTCACACCTGGAGTTCAATTTTCCATGTATTTCCTCCAATTTGTTTTTTTTAAATTCCGTTAGCTTGTCACAAAGTGGTTGGCTGGGGACAGTGTACAACTGGTGGTTAGGTTAGAGACCACCTGAACTTTTTAAAAAAGTTCTCTTGTGGAGTTCTTAGCTGAATAGATTTTTTCTGAGAAGTAGTTCGTTTTTTCAAACTTGATCAGTTTTTTGTGGTCTTGGATGTATTGATTATATCTGATCTTTTCTTCAGTGTGATAATTCCTTCACCACACTTTCTCCTGTCTTTGGCATTTTCTGTTTTATTCCCTGAGTTCGAGAGAGAACCAGGGTGCTGTGGGCCTACTTCTATGGCTCTTAATAGTTTTGGGGGGAGCCAGCTTGGTAACTCCCGCCCTAATCCAGTCAGAATAGTTGTATACTGCTCCATTTATGTCATTCATAACTCAGGGCTGAGACACATCGGAAATATTGGTCAATTCTGCTTTATTGATTTTGTTCCAGGATTGAACCTTCTTTCCTTGCATAGTTTTATTAGTAACCAGAATTAGAGGTGGGAGCTTTAGGATAAAACTCAACAGCCTTATGATCTGACCAGATGATCGGTAAAATAGCTTCTATCTGTAACCCTGGATTGTTTGAAAAAATTCCATCGAGCATATGCCCTGCTACATGTGTAGCGGTATTCACCAACTGAATAAGATTGAAACCACTTAGAATATCAATCAGTTGTTCCGATTCTTTATTGTTGGAATTTTCAGGTAGAAATTATCGTCACCTATTTATTTATATTTATTTAGGGTATTTATGAATCACTGACAAAATATCGAAGGTCAAAAAATCGACCTACAAAAATATCGCAACAAAAATATCGATGTCAAGAATATCGACATCCTATCTACAACATGGTAAGTACAAAAATATCGGAAAAAAATATCGATGTCAAAAATATCGTTATCAAAAATATCGTTTTTTTTTGTTAAAAATAATATGTAAAATAAACTAAATAATACTTATAATTAAAATAAACATAGTTCAAAATATTTGATAATATTTGAAATTAATAAGTAACATATATAATTAAATAAAACATTAATTAAACATATACATATAATATATAATATATATACTTACTTAATAATAAGTTGGAATAATTATTTTAATAAATTATAAATTATTTAAAAATATTATAAATTACAAATACATCTATACACATAAAACAATAACATAAATAAAAATTAAATAATTATGTATAACAAATTAAAAAAATTAATTTACTTTTAATATTTTTAAAATTAATTATATACTATATTAACTAAAATAATACAAAAAATATTAAATAGTGTAGGGAATAAAACTACTATTACAACTCCCAAAAAACAACACTAAAAAAATGTTGGATAGCGTAGGGGTAAAAATTACTATTCCCACTCCAGAGAGTGCAACAGTAGGGAAAGTGTTGGATAGCGTAGGGGTAAAATTACTATTCCAACTCCAGTGAGTGCAACAGTAGGGAAAGTGTTGGATAGCGTAAGGGTAAAATTACTATTCCCACTCCAGAGAGTGCAACAGTAGGGAAAGTGTTGGATAGCGTAGGGGTAAAATTACTATTCCCACTCCAGAGAGTGCAACAGTAGGGAAAGTGTTGGATAGCGTAAGGGTAAAATTACTATTCCAACTCCAGAGAGTGCAACAGTAGGGAAAGTGTTGGATAGCGTAGGGGTAAAAATTACTATTCCCACTTCAGAGAGTGCAACAGTAGGGAAAGTGTTGGATAGTGTAGGGGTAGAAATTACTATTCCCACTCCAGGGAGTGCAACAGTAGGGAAAGTGTTGGATAGCGTAGGGGTAAAAATTACTATTCCCACTCCAGAGAGTGCAACAGTAGGGAAAGTGTTGGATAGCGTAGAAGTGACAAATAACATACTTATAAATAAATTAATTTTTTTAAATAATTAATGAATTATTAACTAACTCTAAACTATTTACCAATACCAATAAATATTTATTAAAAACATAATTACCAATAGAAAATTTATTAACAATAAATTAATAATAAATACCAATAAATAATAATTAATCAATATTAATTAAATTGATCAATAAATAATATTTAATAACAATTAATTACCAATTAATAATTAATTACCAATTATCAATTAATTAACAATAATATAATTATCAATACCAATTAATTAAAATAAATTATAAATTAATTGCATTTAAATTACATGATTAATTAATCAATTACTGAAAATTAATCACCAATTAATTAAAATGAATTACCAATTATTAATTAATTAACAATTATATAATTATCAATAACAATTAATTAAAATAAATTATAACTTAATTACATTTAAATTACATGATAATGAATTAATCAATTAATTAAAATTAATAACCAATTAATAAAAATTAATTACCAATTATTAATTAATTAACAATAATATATTTATCAATACCAATTAATTAAAATAAATTATAACTTAATTACAATTAAATTACTTCCCACCCTATTCCCCTATAAACCCACAACCCGCTACAGAACTTAAACGCAAAAATAATTAAAATTAATTTATAATTCCTAAAAATTAATAATTAATTTAGTATAATTAAATTACTTCCCACCTATTCCCTATAAACCCACAACCCGCTACAGTACAAAAAAAATAAAATGACTTAAAAAAATAAATGTATTAACATATAAAAATTGTATACATATATTTTTAAACAATTAAAACACTTAACAAAAACACATATAACACATACATATTAAAAACATAACAAAATACATAAGAATAATACAAATATCGATATTAGTAACATCGATATTAGTAACATCGATATATTTGATTTCGATATTACTAACTTCGATATTATTAGCATCGATATTAAGTAATTCGATATTACTTACCTTAGGGTCGATATTCTGTCCATCGATATTCTGTCCCATCGATATTCTGTCCCTTCGATATTTTAACTTCGATATAATTGTATATCGATATTTAATTTTCGATATTTTGACTGCCCACCGGTATTTATAGGGCGCAATGTGACCAGACTGGTATCCTGGCGCTAAGGCAAACGCTGTCCAAGGAAAGAACAGGAATGATAGATTACTGTGAGTAACTACTGCTTAGGAAGCAACCTGGTCTTCAGGGCTTTACTAAATTTCAATAGGTCTGTGTGCGCTCTCATGTTGGTAAAATTAGAACACTGCATGCATGGCTCCAGGATGTCACCTAAAGCATCTAGGAAATTAGCTTTAAGGTCCGGCGGCCTGTAAATCAATAGTCCGTTGGGGTTGGTGTGAGATTCAAGTTTAAAAAGGAGACATTCAGTGGATTCCAATGCTAATTTCCAAGATTCCACCCTCCGACAGTGAACGGTTCTGAGTGACAGGAACTTGGAGCACAAAATCTCGATCGGGGGGAATTGGGATAAGGGTTAGAAAACACTGTTGTGCCTTTGATGTTTCATACCATTGATGGTTGATGGCTCTTCAGACCAACATTTATTGGTAAACATCCTTCCTGTACTGTCTAGATAAAAGAATATATACAATAGTTAATACCACCTCCAGCTGCAACCCTACCCTAGGCCAGAAGTTACCAGGTTTGAAATAAGAAGGTGCTGGTAACAGGCCAAGAGTACCGGTAAACCTCTGACAACCCAGAGAGCATGAGGCCCAGGAAATGGATGGGTCAAGATGATGCAGCGAGGGAGCCAGACGGATATTATGAGAGCAGGCATCGGGGAAGCAGACCAGCCGGGTAAGTTCAGAGCGCATCTGGTAAAGTGAGACAGCTGATGAAGGAGCAAGCAAGCCAAACAAGATAGACACTGCAGGGGAAGGGAAACAAGAAAGGTAAGGTAGAAAACAACAAAGATGCAGACAGCAGCAAGCAATGGGCAATAACTACTGGTCGGAGAGCCATACAACAAAGCAGTTGCGAAGTAACTGACTACTGTTTCTGCTAGTTCTTAAGTTCCCTGGGAAATTCCCATCTTCCCTTGAGGACTTGACCTTAATCTGGAAGGCTTATTTGATATCTTTGTGCCCCAGACACCACTGGCCGCTACCTTTAACCTTCTACGATTCTGGTATTGCAGTCTCAACGCTAACCAGTCTAGCCGTCTGTTTCTTACTTGTTCACCTTGAAGGACTTGGCCTGCTTGGAACCATTTTCATGGCCTACTACTTGTGGAGTTTGCTGTGCTGGGCCCATCACTACTTGGGGAGTTTGCTGTGCTGGGCCTATCACTACTTGGGGAGTTTGCTGTACTGGGCCCATCACTACTTGTGGAGTTTGCTGTGCTGGGCCCATCACTACTTGTGGAGTTTGCTGTGTTCGGCCCATCACTACTTGTGCAATTTGCTGTGCCGGGCCCATCACTACTTGTGGAGTTTGTTGTGCTAGGTCCATCACTACTTGTAGAGTTTGCTGTACTGGGCCCATCACTACTTGTGGAGTTTGCTGTGCTGGGCCCATCACTACTTGTGGAGTTTGCTGTGTTCGGCCCATCACTACTTGTGGAGTTTGCTGTACTGAGCCCATCACTACTTGTGGAGTTTTCTGTGCTGGGCCCATCAATAAATACTCGAAATTGAGTTAGCTTCTCGGATTTATTAAACAATTTTGAGGAGTTACACAGTGAGGGCCAGTAATTTGGCAGGGTGGGGGCAGGTGGACCACATAAACATACACTCACTCACTCACACCCATGGATTCACCTTTATTTAAACATACATACACGCACCAAACATTCATAACATAAAATGTATTTGCCCTGCAGCTCCTGGAGAGGAAAGTCTCAGAAGTCCGAGGGGGGTTGGCACTGCTGCCTTCTCTCATTGGCTGACATACGGTCAGCAAATGAGGGAGGGTAGCAGTCTCTCACTCCTCACAGAATGGGATGGGTTCAGTGAGACTTGCTGACCCTACCCCACTCTGTGACGAGATGTCATTGATTGACACTCTGCCCTGGGCACTCCAGGGCTTAAAACCGAACGCCCAGGTCCAAGTCAATCAGTGACCCTCCCCCTCATCATGAGGGGAAGGGCCTTTAGGCACTTTTGACACACTGAGGAGGTGACACCCTCAGGGGTGTGAAATCCCCAGCTTGGCAAAGTTCAGCTCAGGCAGCCAGGCGCTTGAGCATTTAGGGGTCGATTCCGATTCGGGCCGGAAAAAGCACCGACCGACTCGGATCCGGAAAAAATACCGACCGACACGTACCTGTGGCGCCCGACACGCCAAGTACGATGCAAGCCGCGATAAATCCGACCGACACGTCAGGAAACCAAGCCGACCGACCGAGCCGCTCGGAAAATAGCAATCCGGCCGGAAAAACACGCGAATCCAACCGACCGACACGCACCCGGAACAAATCCGACCGAATCGTACCCGCCAACTCCAACCCGCAAAGTACGATGCAAGGCGCGAAAAACACGACCGAGTCGGACGGAGGACAAGCCGTACGACCGACACGCATACAAAACCGAGCCGAAGCAACACAATACACCGCGACCGACGCGTACGCAGCATACAAAACTGCACAAACACAGCGTGAACGAAACGGAAAACACCGTACGAGACCAATGCAGGGTCCGACTCGGTCACAAGAACGTTTCCAACATACACAAACAGCACAAAGGAAAAATCAACCAAAAAAGGCCAAACAAGCAATTACCAAGCCAATAAATACTGGGGGGGTGGGGACAGAGAACAAAGACACACCCACAACTCCACCTATATAAAGGACACAAATCACTACCATGAGCCTTTGCAAATGCCATTTCACTGCCAGCACCCAAGAGAAAGCAACCACACACCCACAGCTCACCCCTCACACAAGCCACACACCATCAGCACACCAACAAATACCTACCTCACATACACCCAGCAAAACACACACTCACACACCCTCACCTGCACACCAACACACACATCACTCACCATCACCACCCATCACCATGCCCCCAAGAAGAATCCCAAGTTCCTAGATTGTGAATTGGAAGTCCTGGTAGACGAGATCCTCAGGGTGGAGCCACAGCTGTTTGGCACTCTGGTCCAACAGACCCCCATGTCGCAGAAAACCAAGATGTGGGAGAGGATCATCAACAGGGTGAACGCCCAATCATCATGTCGGCGCACAAAGACGGACATCCAGAACAGGTGGTATGACGTGCGCAGGAGGGTACGGGACCTGCTGAAGATAGACTACATCAACAGCCAACATACCGGCAGTGGCCCTCCTGCCAAGCCAATATACCTCAGGCCCTGGGAGGAGAAGGTGCGGGCCATCCTTCCGCCAGTGAGCGTATATGGACTAGAGAACATCCCAGAGCCTGGTGAGTACACAACAAATGTACACAATAAACTGCCACAAAACACACACATCACTGTCAAGGGGAGAGTCAAACCATGCACACATAGCAATTACACAGCAACTAGAACAGAATCATCCCAAAATGTGTATGTCAGTCAGATAAACACAACACATGCCATCAAAAAAGTCACATCCAACTGTGCCAACACATGTACAACCACAACTACAGCTAGGCAGTGGCACAAATAGAACTAACACACACATCCACACATGTAGCCACCACAACAACACCAACACACAGTGAAGACCACTCAAAGGAAGGAATTCTGTGTATGCTGGCCAAGTCAGTGTAGCCAATAGCATCATGGGAGTCGCAGTCACACATATTGCCCCCCCACAACTGTCCCATCAACACCACCCTGAACCATGCTCACATCACAGGGAGTGGAGAAGGACTCACAAGATGGCTGACACTGGACACTGCTGTGGAGAGCACAAGGCCCTGCTGCCAACTGTGCACCAACAAACAGCAGGACACCACTGACTGACATCCTGAGAGACAACTTACACTCCCTGCAATGCAAGCACGTTCCATGGTGGGATATCTGGCTGGCTGGGTGGGAAGGGGGACTTGCAGCACTGACCATAGTCACCAGCACCTCCCCTCACACCCCCCCCCAACACAAACTCCACAGTACCCACCTGGTAGAATGCAATGCCCTCCATCCTAACACAAGATCCCACAAAGCACCACCACCCTGGCTTATGTTGTGTGAAGCACAGGGACACTCTTGGGACTCTTAGCCAAACAACTGCCAGGACAACACTCCCAGCCATCCTGTCAGCAAAGCCAGCCCACCCCACAGGGAAGCAGAGTCAAAAGGAAGGAAGCATGGGCATGCTGGGAAGGGGGTGGAGGCAATAGCATGATGGGAGTCGTAGTCACAGACATTGCTCAGCCTCACAACTGGCCCATCAACACCACCCTGAACCATGCTCACATCACAGGGAGTGGAGAAGGACTCACAAGATGGCTGACACTGGCTACTGCTGTGGGGAGCACAAGGCCCTGCTGCCAACTGTGCACCAACAAACAGCAGGACACCACTGACTGACATCCTGAGAGACAACTTACACTCCCTGCAATGCAAGCACGTTCCATGGTGGGATATCTGGCTGGCTGGGTGGGAAGGGGGACTTGCAGCACTGACCATAGTCACCAGCACCTCCCCTCACACCCCCCCCAACACAAACTCCACAGTACCCACCTGGTAGAATGCAATGCCCTCCATCCTAACACAAGATCCCACAAAGCACCACCACCCTGGCTTATGTTGTGTGAAGCACAGGGACACTCTTGGGACTCTTAGCCAAACAACTGCCAGGACAACACTCCCAGCCATCCTGTCAGCACAGCCAGCCCACCCCACAGGGAAGCAGAGTCAAAGGAAGGAAGCATGGGCATGCTGGGAAGGGGGTGGAGGCAATAGCATGATGGGAGTCGTAGTCACAGACATTGCTCAGCCTCACAACTGTCCCATCAACACCACCCTGAACCATGCTCACATCACAGGGAGTGGAGAAGGACTCACAAGATGGCTGACACTGGCTACTGCTGTGGGGAGCACAAGGCCCTGCTGCCAACTGTGCACCAACAAACAGCAGGACACCACTGACTGACATCCTGAGAGACAACTTACACTCCCTGCAATGCAAGCACGTTCCATGGTGGGATATCTGGCTGGCTGGGTGGGAAGGGGGACTTGCAGCACTGACCATAGTCACCAGCACCTCCCCTCACCCCCCCCCAACACAAACTCCACAGTACCCACCTGGTAGAATGCAATGCCCTCCATCCTAACACAAGATCCCACAAAGCACCACCACCCTGGCTTATGTTGTGTGAAGCACAGGGACACTCTTGGGACTCTTAGCCAAACAACTGCCAGGACAACACTCCCAGCCATCCTGTCAGCACAGCCAGCCCACCCCACAGGGAAGCAGAGTCAAAAGGAAGGAAGCATGGGCATGCTGGGAAGGGGGTGGAGGCAATAGCATGATGGGAGTCGTAGTCACAGACATTGCTCAGCCTCACAACTGTCCCATCAACACCACCCTGAACCATGCTCACATCACAGGGAGTGGAGAAGGACTCACAAGATGGCTGACACTGGCTACTGCTGTGGGGAGCACAAGGCCCTGCTGCCAACTGTGCACCAACAAACAGCAGGACACCACTGACTGACATCCTGAGAGACAACTTACACTCCCTGCAATGCAAGCACGTTCCATGGTGGGATATCTGGCTGGCTGGGTGGGAAGGGGGACTTGCAGCACTGACTATAGTCACCAGCACCTCCCCTCACCCCCCCCCAACACAAACTCCACAGTACCCACCTGGTAGAATGCAATGCCCTCCATCCTAACACAAGATCCCACAAAGCACCACCACCCTGGCTTATGTTGTGTGAAGCACAGGGACACTCTTGGGACTCTTAGCCAAACAACTGCCAGGACAACACTCCCAGCCATCCTGTCAGCACAGCCAGCCCACCCCACAGGGAAGCAGAGTCAAAAGGAAGGAAGCATGGGCATGCTGGGAAGGGGGTGGAGGCAATAGCATGATGGGAGTCGTAGTCACAGACATTGCTCAGCCTCACAACTGTCCCATCAACACCACCCTGAACCATGCTCACATCACAGGGAGTGGAGAAGGACTCACAAGATGGCTGACACTGGCTACTGCTGTGGGGAGCACAAGGCCCTGCTGCCAACTGTGCACCAACAAACAGCAGGACACCACTGACTGACATCCTGAGAGACAACTTACACTCCCTGCAATGCAAGCACGTTCCATGGTGGGATATCTGGCTGGCTGGGTGGGAAGGGGGACTTGCAGCACTGACCATAGTCACCAGCACCTCCCCTCACCCCCCCCAACACAAACTCCACAGTACCCACCTGGTAGAATGCAATGCCCTCCATCCTAACACAAGATCCCACAAAGCACCACCACCCTGGCTTATGTTGTGTGAAGCACAGGGACACTCTTGGGACTCTTAGCCAAACAACTGCCAGGACAACACTCCCAGCCATCCTGTCAGCACAGCCAGCCCACCCCACAGGGAAGCAGAGTCAAAAGGAAGGAAGCATGGGCATGCTGGGAAGGGGGTGGAGGCAATAGCATGATGGGAGTCGTAGTCACAGACATTGCTCAGCCTCACAACTGGCCCATCAACACCACCCTGAACCATGCTCACATCACAGGGAGTGGAGAAGGACTCACAAGATGGCTGACACTGGCTACTGCTGTGGGGAGCACAAGGGCATGCTGGGAACTGCACACCAACCAACAGCAGGACACCACTGTCAGCCATCTTGCCATTGCCCTCACACCCACACACACTGAACTCCCCACAAAAGCAAGTAAGTATGGGAATGCTGGGAAGTGGGGTGGAGGCAATAGCATGATGGGAGTCACAGTCACAGACATAGCTCACCCCCACAACTGTCCCATCAACACCACCCTGAACCATGCTCACATCACAGGGAGTGGAGAAGGACTCACAAGATGGCTGACACTGGCTACTGCTGTGGGGAGCACAAGGCCCTGCTGCCAACTGTGCACCAACAAACAGCAGGACACCACTGACTGACATCCTGAGAGACAACTTACACTCCCTGCAATGCAAGCACGTTCCATGGTGGGATAACTGACTGGGTGGGTGGGTGGGTGGGAAGGAGGTCTGGCTGTCAACCAAACACAATCAATGCAGACCATGTTCACACCCCAGAGAATACATAGAAATGCCCAAATAATGCAGGACAATGTGCCACACCAATATCAACCCCTGACTGTGACGACTTAGGACAATACAATGTACAGGCCCGCACCCCGAGGCACAGTCACAACTGTCAGGTGTGTCAACCACTGATGCCTGCAGAAACATGACATACATTGTTTGTGTCTCCCAAAAACAGGTGATGATAGGGACACAGCAGCAGACGCTGAGGAGTCCCAGTCCCAGGCTCAAGAGGATGCCGAGCTCACAGGCGTCGTACAGCCTCTGTCCTCCTCGGACGATGAAGAACAACCTGGCACATCCGGTGCAAGTCAACATGCTGCACCAGCAGGACCACCAGCTGCAGCACCAGCAGGTCCACCAGCTGCACCCCCTGCACCCACCCCTCCAACGACTGTCACCACGAATACCATCCCTGCCGACATGGACAGAATAAGGAACAACACCAGCGCAGTGACCCTGGACCAACCTGGGGCCATGGACACCACCACCACCACCAACCCCCAAGGTGGACCAGGGTTATCTGTGCGTGCAACTGCACACACTGCACATGTCAGCAGGGGTGGTGGGAGGGGTGGGAGACAGAGGTCGCTGCTTGCAGACGTTGCTGGTGTGCATGAAGACCCACAACTGGTACGCATAGCTGATGCGTACCAGTCCAGCACCGGAGAGCTCAGCCAGGTAGTGGGGCTCCTCAGAGACATCAAACAGCAGCAGGCTGCCCATCATGCCCGCTTGGACTCCCACATGTCCCAAGTGGAGTCACACATGTCACGTGTGGACTCCCACATGTCACGTGTGGACTCCCACATGACCCGCGTGGAGTCCAAGTGGGATGTACTACATGAGATGACGGCGGTGCACAGGGACATTTTACAATGCCTCCGCCAGATGAACAGCAACCAGTCCACACCTCCCTGTGTGCCAACAACATCTGGCACCGAACAAACTGCAACTGCCACAGGGAGGGAGGAGGACTCTGGCGGAGAGTCCCCTGCACCGCAGCAGCCTGCACTTGAGGGCCCCCCCCAAGAAGAGGGGTCGTCCGAGGAGGGGAAAGTGAGAGGCTGATGGCCAAGCGCAACTCCCAGGAAGCCTGAACCTGTTCTGGATTTTCGCCTTTGTGCACAGACTGTTCACCCTGTTGATGGCAACACTACTCCCACACATTGCATGGGGAGTACAAGTTGGAACAATGTGTCAGACAACTGTGGCCCCGATACTGGGGATCCTGTCTACCTGGACTTTCTATTCATCTAGGAACTTGGGATTGCAAGATTCATGTACAGCACAATCCATCCTATGCACTATTATCACAATAAACACACTAATACACCATACTTGCCTCTGTCGTGATTCCAACGTGGGTGCTGTTATGGGGATGATGAACTGCAAAATTACACAGTGTATGCGAACTGCAACAGCAAGGACAACACAGGCATGTGAGTACAGGCAACGTGACACATATGAGGGAGACACACCACCAGGGCTACACAACACATACACACCTAGGCCATCTGACTCATTGCCTACACTGATGTTGCCAGGGAAGACGGTGCAATGCACAGACACCACACCCATTCCCAGTTGTAGTCAAGTAGCCCACAGGTGCAGTAAGCAAATGGCAGTCAAATGTGTGACCACAGACAACGCACATCACTAAGTGAAGCACAGGTTTATTACACAGTAGCAACATGCCGTAACCACTACAGATGCAAGGTAACCCAACCTGGTAGCGGGCACACAGTCAACAACTGTAGACAGAAGGAAGTCCATGGGTGTGGCGCACATCACCTGTAGGGACACAACAGCTACCAGCCTGGATGTGCAATCACGTCGTCGGTGGACACAGTTCACCAAACGAATCTGAAAGTACCCTGTGAAGGACAGAAATGACACACAGTCAAAAGCAATGCAGTACAGGACAGAACAGCAAAACTCATGCACAATACATGTTACAAGATACCCACCCAGAACCAAGTTAGCATGTCAACACTGTTGGGGAGTACAGCCCACCTGTCACCACACATCGCAACACACATCCTGTCAAGTAGCCCATGGACACACTCCAACAGCACCAGAGCACCACCCACACATCATGCCAACTCACATCATTCACATGACACCTCAGGATACTCACATTCAGCTAAAGAAGTTGGTGATGAGCTGTGTGCGGACATCACCATCACCATCATCATCATCATCGTCACTGGCATCGTGGTCCAGGCCAGGATCCTCCACAGGTGGCGGATGTTGGTCATCGTCATCCTGGATGAGAGGCAACTCCTTCCGCACTGCCAGGTTGTGGAGCATGCAGCAGACGATGATAATCTTGCACACTTTCGCAGGGGCATATGGGAGGGACCCTCCGGTCTTGTCCAGGCAGCGGAAGCGGCTCTTCAGGAGACCAAAGGTCCGCTCAATCACTCTCCTGGTCCGACCATGTGCCTCATTGTAGCGCATCTGGGCAGGTGTCACAGGGTTCCTGAGGGGTGTCAGCAACCACGGCATGTTGGGGTATCCCGAGTCACCTACGGACAGACAAGTGCACATCAGCTGACTTGGAAAAGTGGGCGGAATACTACAGATCAGATCACACACAATGGCACAAAGTCAGTACACACCGACAAGCCAGGCACGCTGGTTCTGCATCTGTGCCATCAACCTGGGGATGCGACTACTCCTCATCACAAAGGCATCGTGTGCTGAACCAGGGAAACGGGCACACACGTGTGTGATGGTCATGTCTGCAAGACACACCACCAGTGCATTGACCGAGTGGTAGTGCTTGCGGTTCCTGTAGGCCTGCTCCTGGGCCTGTGGTGGTACCAAAGCCACATGTGTCCCATCAATGGAGCCAATGACATGCGGCATCCTCCCCAGGGCATAAAAGTCACTCTTCACGTCAGTGAGTCGTCGCAGTCTAGGGAAATAGATGTACCGGTTCAGGAAGAGCAACATTGCCGCCAAGAAATCGCGGAGCACACGGCTGAACATGGTCTGTGACATCCCACCAGCAGACGCCACAGTATGTTGGAAGGTACCGGTGGCAAAGAAGTGTAGGGCTGCCATCACCTTCACCTTGGGGGTCAGCGCTGTAGGATACGGCCGGCCAGGCTGCAAATGTGGGGACAACTGCACTGCAAAATCCTCAATCAGCTGCCTGGTGAAGCGGTACCGTCGGATTCTGTCCCGTTCCACCATCGTTGCCAGGTCTGGGAATGGCCGATGGACAGCAGGAGCCCTGCAGTGCAGAGGAGAAGTAAGCAAGATCGTCAGTCACCCCACATATGCGGCATTGAACACACTCAAGATCCCAACATACATCATCATGAGGCACAACTACATGAAGTGTGCAGTACCGGAACGACATGTATGGTACATACATGGCCAACATCTGTCAACACGGTCCTACAGGTGGCATCAATTTGTCCCAGGTTGGCCCATTGGATATCATGATGCTGTGTCACAGTCACCCCCCAGTGACATGTGAGGACAGATGTGCCCCAGGCACCACAGCTCAACGACAGGCACATTCCCAGGGATCCTGTAATGCCACATGGACACTGGCATCACCTGGAGTATCATGTGTACACCACAACAAAACAAACATGACCCCCACAGGTAGTGGCCACACTTGCCATGGCAGGAGAGCCATGGACGTCTGTGACACACACGCACAACATCAGAGTCCATGCACACACAACGTGGATGTGGAGACTGTCTCCCATTGTGCACATGAAATCAGAGACATTGTAAACACTACATGCACAAAGACTGTGGAGGGCCATCACTATTGTGCCACTGGGACACCCTGGCTCAAACATACCGTCCCACATGGGACTCACGGGGTATGTGACATGACATACACAAACACCACTGTGAAATGTGACCATGGCACATGCACAGATATGAACAGTTGCACATCACAGTGGTCACGTACACGTAACACCCAGGATCCTGTCCCCATGAACACGTGCACAGCCTGGGGGTGGCTGCCCACAGGTGACACCCACAGGACAACATGTACACCAACATACACACAATAGGAAATGCAGCCTTACATGCCTTATGATAAGGTTTGGACAGGCTGTCGTGATGTAGGTGTGCCCCTCACTCCCTGGGAGCTATCTGTGGCTGGCATATGTCCATCTGAGACAGGCATGCTGACATATGCCAGTCACATGTACAGTGATGCGTTGTACTGCAATGGACCGATCGGTGCCTCCGGCCGGCCCATTGCATTCAATGTGTGCGGGTACGCGTTGTACCCCTGTGCGCGTTGAACAGCAATGGACCGATCGGTGCCTCCGGCCGGCCCATTGCATTCAATGTGTGCGGGTACGCGTTGTACCCCTGTGCGCGTTGAACAGCAATGGACCGATCGGTGCCTCCGGCCGGCCCATTGCATTCAATGTGTGCGGGTACGCGTTGTACCCCTGTGCGCGTTGTACTGCAATGGACCGATCGGTGCCTCCGGCCGGCCCATTGCATTCAATGTGTGCGGGTACGCGTTGTACCCCTGTGCGCGTTGAACAGCAATGGACCGATCGGTGCCTCCGGCCGGCCCATTGCATTCAATGTGTGCGGGTACGCGTTGTACCCCTGTGCGCGTTGTACTGCAATGGACCGATCGGTGCCTCCGGCCGGCCCATTGCTTTCAATGTGTGCGGGTACGCGTTGTACCCCTGTGCGCGTTGAACAGCAATGGACCGATCGGTGCGCACCCATTGACAATGGGCTTGCCTGGCAACGGACGCGTTTTCGAATATTCGAACGAGTCGGTTGCTGGAAAATCAGTTGGTCACCCACAACAATGTTGCAAAATCATGTATGTCATGAAGTTGAAGATTTGAAGGATGCTGTGGGCGTGTTTTGGTGCTGCTATTCCATGGATTGGCCATATTCAGAAGATGCAAACGACTTGGACCTATCACTTTGGACACAAGGGACAGTATCTGCCTCTCCAGCACATATATATTGCTGCATGTTCCCCTGAGAGCCCACTTGCCTGCACTACATGCTCCAGGACGACATCTGCCACTGCACTGCTGCTGTCTCTGCCCCTCTGGACCCTGCAATGGCACGTACTGTGGAGAGAGCCCCAGCCTTCAGCCTTGAAGAGAACCAGGCCCTGCTGGACAGCCTACTTCCACAGTACAGCAAGCTGTATGGGACACCAGGGGAGCAGGTGAGTGTTCTGTGCACTGCCTTTCTGAATGTGCATTTTGTCTGACTAGCAAGGCTGAGAGTCAGCACACCACTGGCTAGCAGGCTCACTGAGTAGTTGTCACCCCCATAGTGTGTAGTGACTTGCACTGGACAGGTATGGTGCAGTGACAGTGCTTCTGAACAGGGTTTTACTCCCCATGCTATGATACCATGTAGTGACTTCTGGAAAACTGTCCATGGGCAGCCGTGCACTGCCTGGGTACACCATGTGCCCCTGTGATTGCGACATGTATATGCAACTGTGTCATGCACGGATATGTTGCATGTGTAGTAATGTCCTTATCACTTTGTCATCCTGACAGGCTTCTGCCCATCGGAAGCATGAGATCTGGAAGGACATCGTCCGGGCTGTCCGGTCCGTGGGGGTCTACAAGCGCCGGATCCGCAACTGCCAAAAGAGGTGGCAGGACCTTCGGGGCTGGACCCGGAGGATTGCACGGGTCCAGCTGAAGCTGTCGCCTCCTCGCAGGAGGGGCGGAACACGGACCCTGACCCCCACATGCTCAGGATCCTGGCGGTGGTCTTTCCAGACCTGGATGGGCAGCTGAAGGCCAGAGAGCAGCAAGGAGGGGTGAGTCAAAGACTGCACTGTGTACTCTGTCTAACATGTTATGTGCCCTCCTCGGGCCAGGTTGAACTGCCACAGTACAGCAGTCATGTTGTCCAGGAGCCATGTCCCTCTATTGTGCACTGCCCACTCCTCATCTGATACCCAGGTGTGGCCCTTACATGCAGGGAATTCTGTCACTTAGGACTGTGTCCTTGCAGTTTGCTTGACTCAAGGTGGGAGACAGCATCTGTTTCCCTGACTCTGTGGTGGGCATCATGGGTGGGTCCATTGCTTACACAATGCCTGTATTCTGACATGTATTCAGCGTGTTACTTTGATCTGTGGTCCAATTGCTGAGCTGATCCACCACATGTGGCTGGGGTACCTGGCACACACCCATGCTGCGGGTGGGAACAATGTTTGGGCCCCAGGAGTATGTATATGACGTGTGTCACACATACTTAGCCAGCTGCCTACAGTCCAGGGCTCATCCCTCATTCATGTGGGGCTGGACAGTCATGCCTACTCCAGGCCATACAATACACTCTGTACTCCCACTCCCGTGTATCAGAGGACACATTGTGCACAGTGATTTGCCCCTCAGGTGTCTGCCTCTGTGTCAGTGTGCTGTGGATTAGTCGCCAGGACTGCTGTGGTGTTTCTTGGTAGGGGCTCAGCATGCCACTGGAGATGTGACCATAGGAGACGATACTTGTGTGACACATAGGTGTCTGATCAGCTGCCCATGCAGACTGGGGCATGTAAATGTGAAGTTCAGGCAGCTGTTCCCCATGCACAGCAGAGTGTGAGGGGCTCAGGTTCAGAGGGTAGTGTCACAGGTCTCCCATATGTCCAATAGGTATGACCTGGACAGATGAGGGTTAAGAGGATGTGTTGTGGGGGGATGTACATGTGCACTTGTGCAGCTCCAGGACTTGCATTCCCCATGACCTACTATTGTGACACAGTGCAGAGTGTTGTTGTCTGGCTGCAAAGTCATACATCACTGAGACAGTGATGTATGACTTTGCAGTCATGCCTCCGCCATGGCATGTGTCTACTGATTGGTGATCCTGCAGGGGAGTGACATGTGCTACATGCACACCATAGTGGCGCTGGCTATCAGGACATGGGTGCATCATGGTGTCTGTCGCTGGTATGCATCACATGCATTTCCTATTTGACTCTGGGCATCCCTTACATCCGTAAACCTGTACTGACTCAGTGGCAAGAGCTGTGATGTGTCCACACCGTGTCCTCTGCACTGTCCAACTACTGTGTACTTGGTGCATGTGTCAACACTGGGGTGTTGCAATCCAACAGACACCAGACAGATGGGTGCAAGGCCATGTGGGATGTGAGTGCCATGCTTGGCATCAGACTGACAATTGACTTCTCCTGTTCAATTAGTGCACTTTTAGCAATGTACAACTAATGATGCCAGGGCTTGCTCTGTGATGTGCTGTGCTCACAGTGGTGTGTGCGTTATTTGCAGGTGACTGATGTCTGTCTGTTTCCCCATTGTTTGCAGATACATCCACGGCCACGGAAGGGGACAGCTCCACGGACCAGGAGGAGCCGGAGAGCCAGACTGGGTCAGCAGCCGAGGAGTGGTCGGAGGGACCCAGTGGCACGGAGGGCGAGGGGAGCCACACCGAGGAGTCCTCAGCAGCATCCACCTCAGCTGAGGACCAGAGCAACTCGGAGGATGACTCCCTTGTGGAGGCGGGTGTCAGCAGCCACCACACCCCAGCTAGTGTTGCTGTCCCCGCCACCACCAGCACCACCACCGCCCTCCCATCGGCTCCCATTCCCCAGGTCCGTGGAGGCTCCCATGTCCGGGAGCGTGTCTCCTTTGGGCCAGGCACCGCACCCCTGCCCCTGTGTCCCCTGCTGCCCTGAGTGAGGAGTCTGTGTACCTCCTTCGCCAGCTCCATGTAGGGCAGACAGCCATGCTGAGTGTCCTCCATGCGCACACCGTGCTGTTGACTCAGCTGGTGTCGTTCATGGAGGGCATCTCATCGGGCATGTCTGACCTACAGAGGGGCAATAGGTCCATGGACTCCTCCCTGACGGCAGCAGTGTCCCTCCTCAAACGGTCCCTCACCCTCCTGCCTCTGCTCCATCCACACTCCCCAGCACCTTACCCATCCCAGGCACACACACACTGGCACACACCAGCACACACACATCCAGCACACTGACACACACGCCAATGACAAAACGCACACGCACGCACATTCAGGGGACTGAAGCCAGACTCACAGGGGATGGGGCCCTGGAACACACACACGCATCCACATGCACTGCGCAGTCCTCAGTTCCCTCTCCCTCCAAAGCACCCTCCCTTGCCTCACCTGCAACCCCAAAGTCACAGCAGCTCTTCCTCTGTGACCTCGGCCTCTTCCCCACCGATGAAGCTGCTCCAGCATCCCGGGGAAGAGGAAGCCCACCCACACGGAGCAGTGTGCCCCTCGCCCCCGGACACCCTCCCCCAGGCGCAGACGGACTGAGGCCCCCACCCGCAAGTCCCCCGGAGTGCTAAGAGCAAGACCCCGCCACCGCCCTGCAGCTCAGGCACAAGGTCTCCGTCCTCCATCCCTCAGGCCCCCACTGCACAGGTGCCCCCACCACACCCTGCCCCAGGTTCCCCCACCCACAGATATACCATCCCCAAGATGCTCCGGCCTTCTCCCCTGCCACTTGCTCTCCCAGCACCACACCCCCGCTGCGCTTGTCTGTGCCACTGATGTGGTGAGGGTGTCCCCCCTCTGTCCAACCCACCTTGCCTGTTCCCCATTCTCCTCCCCTGGAGGTAGGCACTGCAGTGGAGTCCACTACCGCCCTGTCTGACTTGGGCACTGCAGTGGCGGACCTGTCCACCCCATCTGCAGGGTCCACTGCAGTTGTGCCGGCACCCACGACATCTGTGTCATGCCCCCAGTTGTGCCGGCACACACCATGTCAGACACCTCCACTGCAGTTGTCAGTGGCTCTCCAGCACCCACCACCCCTTCCCTGACTCCCCTGGTGAGCCCTGATCCTGTCCCTGCGGTGCCTGGCCTGCCCCCCGGTTGCCCCTCCTAGTGGATTGTCCCTGGTATTGTGCAGGCATGCGTAGGGTGACATCTGCCAGTGTCACCCTGTTTGAACTTTGACAATGGACTGGCCATTGGCCTTTGCTCTTTTTCAGGACTTCGTTTGGCCTCAACACATATGCTGAATAAAGCAACTTTCTTTTCTCTAGTGCTCATGCTTCAGATGTACATGTTGTTGGTGCAGCTAACCATGCCCTTGCTGCAGTGATGGTGATATCTGGTCTCATGATTATGAAGTGTTACTGTGCAGGAACCCATGTGGTCCAGGGGGAATGTGTCCTATCATGTGGTGTATCCATGTCATCAATAGCAGCATCTGAGGGTGTCATGTGTTCAGTATTTGGCAATGGGTTTCCTACTTACATTGGCAATTTCATATCTGTGGCTTCCACCCCTGCACATCTGTTGTGCCTGCCATCGTTGCATTTGTCTACTTCCCTGACCGTGTTGCCATCTCCAGTGGACATGCAGGTTTGGGCATCAATGGGGAGGGACTCATCCGTGTAGTCAGTGCAACATTGCCATACAAGTGTGTTGGATCTGTGCTGATGATTCCGTTGGCACATCCATGACCAGGCTGATGTGATGGGAGCCCTCATTTGGTGCTAATTGTTGATTGTGTGACCAAGTGCTCAGCTGACATGATGGGGCCCTACTGAGGCAACATATGGCACAGCTTTCCTCACACAGGAGTGGAGTCCCCTCATGGCAGTGTGTACACGTGTGACATTGCCTGCGCCCAAGGTGTGTGTTGTATGTGCATGTCTGTGTGTTCACTTCCATTCATCTGCGCATGCTGTGATCCCTAGTGTTGTACCTGTTTGTGATGCTTGCTGACTTGAGCTATGTTCCCCCAAAGTCTTCTCCCTGTGTTCTCTGTGATGTGGGTGCATGGCACATTACTGGTCATCAGGGTGTCACCCATAGGTGTGTTTGCTGTCAGGGCAGAGTTTGTGTGCTGACGCAGATGGGTCACAGTCAGGTTTCCCTTTGGCACTTGTTGTTTGCCCCTGTCATGTGATTTCCAGTTTGTGTTATCTTTCAGTGATTGTGACACGTTGTGTGTGTGACTGCTGGCACTCCTTAGGGTCCGGGCTGCAATGTTGGTTGTTGTCTATGTGTGTTCTTTGTGGGTGACCTTGGCTTCTTCATTGGTGTGTGACTGTGGCTGGGATCCCATTGGTCGGTGTGGTATTGCCGTCATGTCCATGTACAGCGTAGTGTGCAGTGTGTCAGACATTCAGGAGTCTTGTTGAGTGTCCATGTGTGATGTGTTTCTACACCTTGGTTCCCACCCACCACCCTGGAATAGTAATGGGTGCATGTGCAATGTCACCAGTGCATGTGTACTTCACTGCTGCACATTGTTGGAGGTCGAGGGGTGTGGTCTTGAGTGTGTGCAGATGAGAGTTGTTGCCCGGCTAGTCCCCTGCCTCCATGTTGGCCTTGGCTTACTGGCCATGCTGATTGATTTGTGCTTGTGTAGGTGTGATGGTAGTTAGTTGCTCAGGACACCTGACTGTGGTTCACAGTGTGAACGACATTTAGCTTTGTCATCACAGTGGTATTTTTCTTCAGCCCAGGGTCACCACATTGTGGGGGCCCTGGGGGTGGTGCTGTGGTGTGTCTGTGACTTGCTGTGTCAGTTGTTGTTCCTACGTGCCTGTGTGACATGTGTGTTTTGTGCTCCCTCTCACCTGTCAATGCCTGCTTGCCCACATAGGGGATTTGGATCCATGAGTTACCTTAGTGTGGCAGTGTATGCACATCTGTATGATTGGTATTCAGCTCTCCTCATGTGTTGTGTTGTTGCCTGGGGACACTGGCACCCCCACCCCTCACCTGCTGTGTATGATGACAGTGTTGGTCTGCCTGTTTGTGTTTGTGCATCTGCACCACTGCATTGGCATATCTTGGGTGTGCCATTGGCTGTATGTTGTTTGGTGTGTTTCCCCTGCTGTCCCTGGGACTCCTAGGTCATCGGTCAGCACAGTGATCATGGTTTGTGTGTCCCATTGCTGCCATGGTATGGTATCTGTTCACCTCACATCTGCTGTCTCCACAGGGTATCTGCATTTGTGTGCCCATTGGTGCAAATATGTGGTTCTGCATTCTGATGGTCACTTCTGTCATTGTGTCATTGATGAATGTTGACGGTCTCAGCCCCCATGGGTGTTGTTTGTCTGCACATGGCCAAAGGAATGTTTCATTTGCACTGCAGTATTTGGCTCCCCCAATTTATGTTGCAATGGGACACATACACTACTTTGCCACAGATGAGTTTTTGGTTCTGTGACCAGGAATGATCCATGCAGTTTGGCAGTTGCAGCTCTTTCTTTGTCAACAATTACCTTTTGGTCACTGTGATGATGAGGGTGTAGACCCCATTGCCACAATGGTCAAAATGTGCTTCAGCTATGGACCCCACACTTACCTTTTGGTCACTGTGATGATGGGAGTTTAGACCCCATTGCCACAATGGTCAAAATGTGCTTCAGCTATGGACCCCACACTTGCCTTTTGGTCACTGTGATGATGGGGGTTTAGACCCCATTGCCCAATGGTCAAAATGTGCTTCAGCTATGGACCCCACACTTGCCTTTTGGTCACTGTGATGATGGAGGTTTAGACCCCATTGCCACAATGGTCAAAATGTGCTTCAGCTATGGACCCCACACTTGCCTTTTGGTCACTGTGATGATGGGGGTTTAGACCCCATTGCCCAATGGTCAAAATGTGCTTCAGCTATGGACCCCACACTTGCCTTTTGGTCACTGTGATGATGGGGGTTTAGACCCCATTGCCCAATGGTCAAAATGTGCTTCAGCTATGGACCCCACACTTGCCTTTTGGTCACTGTGATGATGGAGGTTTAGACCCCATTGCCACAATGGTCAAAATGTGCTTCAGCTATGGACCCCACACTTGCCTTTTGGTCACTGTGATGATGGGGGTTTAGGCCCCATTGCCACAATGGTCATGGGCTGCTTGCATTGTGGGTGCCACACACATATATGTGTGGCACATGTGCTAGGGGGTCACATTGTATGTTCAATGTCATGTTCGGTGTTGTAGGCATTTGACACAGCCTGCTCACACGCTTGTCATGGTGGTGGGGGATGTCTTAATCTTGCATTCCCTAGGTTGTGGTGTGCTTGTTGTGTCATGCATTGTCCATCCTATGAGTGGGGGTGGTAGTAGTGGTAGGCATCCAGCCCCCTGGCTAAGGGTGGTAGTAGTGGTAGGCTTCCTGCCCCCTGGCTAAGGGTGGTAGTAGTGGTGGGCATCCTGCCCCCCTGGCTAAGGGTGGTAGTAGTGGTGGGCATCCTGCCCCCCTGGGTGAGGGTGGTAGTAGTGGTGGGCATCCTGCCCCCTGGCTAAGGGTGGTAGTAGTGGTGGGCATCCTGCCCCCCTGGGTGAGGGTGGTAGTAGTGGTGGGCATCCTGCCCCCTGGCTAAGGGTGGTAGTAGTGGTGGGCATCCTGCCCCCTGGCTAAGGGTGGTAGTAGTGGTGGGCATCCTGCCCCCTGGGTGAGGGTGGTAGTAGTGGTGGGCATCCTGCCCCCTGGCTAAGGGTGGTAGTAGTGGTGGGCATCCTGCCCCCTGGCTAAGGGTGGTAGTAGTGGTGGGCATCCTGCCCCCTGGGTGAGGGTGGTAGTAGTGGTGGGCATCCTGCCCCCTGGCTAAGGGTGGTAGTAGTGGTGGGCATCCTGCCCCCTGGCTAAGGGTGGTAGTAGTGGTGGGCATCCTGCCCCCCTGGCTAAGGGTGGTAGTAGTGGTGGGCATCCTGCCCCCCTGGGTGAGGGTGGTAGTAGTGGTGGGCATCCTGCCCCCTGGCTAAGGGTGGTAGTAGTGGTGGGCATCCTGCCCCCTGGGTGAGGGTGGTAGTAGTGGTGGGCATCCTGCCCCCTGGCTAAGGGTGGTAGTAGTGGTGGGCATCCTGCCCCCCTGGGTGAGGGTGGTAGTAGTGGTGGGCATCCTGCCCCCTGGCTAAGGGTGGTAGTAGTGGTGGGCATCCTGCCCCCTGGCTAAGGGTGGTAGTAGTGGTGGGCATCCTGCCCCCCTGGGTGAGGGTGGTAGTAGTGGTGGGCATCCTGCCCCCTGGCTAAGGGTGGTAGTAGTGGTGGGCATCCTGCCCCCCTGGGTGAGGGTGGTAGTAGTGGTGGGCATCCTGCCCCCTGGCTAAGGGTGGTAGTAGTGGTGGGCATCCTGCCCCCCTGGGTGAGGGTGGTAGTAGTGGTGGGCATCCTGCCCCCTGGGTGAGGGTGGTAGTAGTGGTGGGCATCCTGCCCCCTGGCTAAGGGTGGTAGTAGTGGTAGGCATCCTGCCCCCTGGCTAAGGGTGGTAGTAGTGGTGGGCATCCTGCCCCCTGGCTAAGGGTGGTAGTAGTGGTGGGCATCCTGCCCCCTGGCTAAGGGTGGTAGTAGTGGTGGGCATCCTGCCCCCTGGCTAAGGGTGGTAGTAGTGGTGGGCATCCTGCCCCCTGGGTGAGGGTGGTAGTAGTGGTGGGCATCCTGCCCCCTGGCTAAGGGTGGTAGTAGTGGTGGGCATCCTGCCCCCTGGGTGAGGGTGGTAGTAGTGGTGGGCATCCTGCCCCCTGGCTAAGGGTGGTAGTAGTGGTAGGCATCCTGCCCCCTGGCTAAGGGTGGTAGTAGTGGTGGGCATCCTGCCCCCCTGGGTGAGGGTGGTAGTAGTGGTAGGCATCCTGCCCCCTGGCTAAGGGTGGTAGTAGTGGTAGGCATCCAGCCCCCTGGCTAAGGGTGGTAGTAGTGGTGGGCATCCTGCCCCCTGGCTAAGGGTGGTAGTAGTGGTGGGCATCCTGCCCCCTGGGTGAGGGTGGTAGTAGTGGTGGGCATCCTGCCCCCTGGCTAAGGGTGGTAGTAGTGGTAGGCATCCAGCCCGCCCTGGGTGAGGGTGGTAGTAGTGGTAGGCATCCAGCCCCCTGGCTAAGGGTGGTAGTGGTGGTGGGCATCCAGCCCCCCTGGGTTGGGGTGGTGGCGCGCATTCAGGCCCCTGTGTGCATATGTGGCATTGGTGATGGGCATCCCGCCCCTATGGTGCTGCTGTTGCAAGTATATTCAGATTCCCAGTGTATGTGTGTGATGTGTCGTGTACGTGTTGTATGTGTTTTGTGGTTGGTGTCTGGCTTACCTTCTGCGCCGTACGCGTCCGTGCCTGTTCCGGTAGTATATGTAGAATATTGGTATGATCGGGACGAAGGGATTCATGGTTGGTTCGTGTCGCTCGTCCTTCTCGTTGCTTCGCGTCGTCCTCGTCGCTTGGCTTCGTCCTCGTCGCTTCGCTTCGTCCTCGTCGCTTCGCGTCGTCCTCGTCTGTGCTGTGTTCGTCTCGTAGCCGTGGATCGTGTTGTGGCGCGATTCGGAGCTTATGTGCGCCTCTCCCGGATGCTTTGACGTGCCGTGCGTAGCGACGGGTTCGGCGCGTACGGAAAGCGCATCGTACTTGTCCGGCCGGACGGGGTTGCATTTTCCCTTCCGTGCGACTCGATTCGGCGTTTCCGGATTCGCCTCGGTCGGAGAACAGGACCTGGTTTGGGTGAGTACGGCTCGGCCGGAATTTTTGCTGTTGTGCGCATCGTACTTGCTCGTTCGGTGTGCTGTACGGATCGGTCGGGAAACTGGCTTTCGCATGGCTTTTTTCCCGACCGAATGGTATTGGGTGCGCCTCCGACCGAGATCGGAATCGGCCCCTAAGTGTCTGTCTAGCTCCTGGCTGCCTGACCTGAACAAGAAGAGTGTCTGTCAGGCTGACCTTTGCTCAGATTGACAGACACTCTTCCTCTCTGGAATGATTTGAGAGGGTGTGGCCCCTTCGCTCGGATGAACAAGCTGCAGCTGGAGCTATATAAATTACAGTTGACGGCAGCATGCTTCTCTCTCTCCTGTTGCCCAATGGCTCCTCCAGAATCTCAGGTTGTGTGGAATGGGAATGTTAAACACCGACATACCATATTTCACCCATTAAAACCACACTACACATCCTCCTTTCTACAATAAAGAAAACAAGAGGTCTTACCAAGAATTAAAAGAGATAGTGAAGAAAAAATAACACATTAAAAGTGACAGAATTATCCTCAGCAACCATATAAATGTGGAGTACATACATAAAAAAGAAAAAAAGTGGATATATAAATTCACAAAATTGTCTTCAGCAACAATGCAATACTTAAGTGAGCAGTGGGGCACTATTATATTTTATTAAAAAAATAAGAGTATACATTTGTAAGCAGCAGGAAACTGCACTATTTCATATCATCCTCTTCATACGCATAATCCTCCAATCACTTAGGAGGTTTCCCACATCTTCTGTTTGAATTCTCACCACCCTTAGAATTCCAGTTTTCCACCTCCACTCACCTACAAATCTCATCCTTATCCACAACTCTCACACTGCTCTCCCTTGATCTATTCATTGACTTCTCCGTGTGAGCGTCCAGTGACACAGCATTCTCATTTCCACAAGTCACAAGTTCATGAACATTTTATTCCTCATCAACAACATTCATGTTCTACTTCATAACAATACATCTTCGAACACGTATCATATCCCAATGCGATTGAGGTTCGATACCTTCCCAGCACTCACTCACAGCATTCTGTAAGGCTTCAACGACTTCCTTGGCTTCATAAAATTGACTTTCCCCCTTGTAAACTTTACTATTTTTTTCACACAAACCCACTGTCCCAGTTGTATAGTCAGTGGTTTGACATTATTTCTGGAATCAAACTAAAGTGTTTACGTATCAAAAGCATCTTTTTATTTTGCTTCTCAGATTTAAACAATCACCTAGAATCCTTCTAGGATTGCGTCCTCTCATAAGCACAAAAGGAGAAAAGATGGTGACTTCCTTTCACAACTGGATTAGTTTTTTCCATCATCCCATTTCCACTAGGAGTAAGGGCTTAGTTCCATGTTTCAGACCAGACCTTTCAAAATAATAAGTTATCACTCAAAAGAGGGGCTGTAATACCTTGATCGGTAAAAATGTGATCTACAAATGCTAAAATGGAGTGAGTATTAGCTCAACCAACAACCTTTACTATCAGCCTCCATGAAAACTATAATAATGTCTATAGCCATACACTCCCAAGCATTTGTTCCTGAAATAAAGGGGGTATAAGAGTTGTTAAGGTTTAGTCTGCCGTGAGACACTTAGGATATTTTCTCTGTCCTCTCTCCACACTCAAGTCTATACCAGGCCCCAAAACAACATTTTAGAACCTTATTTAGTTATCAGGATACTGCAATGTCCAAGCTAGTAACATCCTTCCACAAGTTTCAGGAAAAACAACTCTCTACCCTCTCATTATCACTCTATTATCCATCAACAACTCTGCTTGCCTTCTCAAAATGGTCTTACAAGCTTATCCAAATGATAGTTTTTAAGACCAACCATCCTCCACATAGCTCAAAACGTTTTGTAAAGTTGCATCTTCCTCATGGCTGCAATTCCACTCTTCCATACTGATGACTGGTAAACCAGTGTCATGCACAAAACCAGCATGATATTCATTCCATGTAGTGATATGTTCACCAACTGACTCATGTTTTCCCTGCTTTCTCTGTATACATTCATACCTAGTAATATCTATATAAACTTTAGGTGCAAAATAATTGTCTAACTCAATGAATGCAGACTTACAAACAGTTGTGTCACCATCAACAGCTGACTTTGTCAGTTGATTGTACATTGGCAAACCCTGGGGGCCATCCAAATATAAAAGATTTGTTTTCTTTTGCCCTGCAGACATCACATTCAGTTACTCAATCAAAGAAATGAAATTTAAGACATTTCTTTCCACTCATTGATGGCTCATTTATCATGTGCCAGGAATGATAGTGGAACTTTGTGTTGTAATATCTTTTCATTCCTCTTTCCCATTTCCCTTTCCCTCCTCCCTATGCCCACTTCACCCCTGCCATTCTGTTCCCTTTGGTACTTACCATCTTGTAGAACGTTGATGTGAAGCTCACAGTAGAATGTTTTGTGGAGCCTCATTCTAGAGTTGGTGCTTGAGGATCTGTACCTAATAAACTTGTTCTCCTCAAATTGGAGTCTTCCTTTCTAACAATTTGGCGATAATCGCTGCGCTGGGGGCAGCCTGGGATCCTCTCCCCTGGTATTTTCATCACCAACTGCCAGCGTCATTCTTCATTGTTCGGATCTCTATTCAGTTTCAGGATGCTGGGTCTTTGCTTTCATACTCTACAGGAACCTGTGGAGGATGCAGTCAAGAAGATGTTATGGTCATACCATACTACTCCTAATAGTGTTGTCGGGAGTATCTCCTTTTGTATCTCTCAGGGGAAGAAACCCTGGTTCCAAGTTGATGCCTAACTGGCTCAATGGTGGAAGTCCTGTTTGGGTTGACCGTGCAATGGTATTAGACAGGGTGAAAAGTCATCAAATGGAGTACAAAGCCCGGTATGACCAGAAATGGGGCACGCGCAACAAAGAGTGGCTTGAAGGAGAGTGGGTTGTCATTAAGAGACCGAATGTAAATCGTTCAAAACCTTCTGCTTTCTCTAATCCACTAAGAATTAAACGTGTTAACAACAACTCTGTGATATTAGAAGATGACAGTACATGGAGCATGGACAGAGTTGCGAGATGTACTAATGTGTGCACACCCGAGTTTGTAAAGTATGAAGGTACTGATGCATCCATCTCCAGCCCCGAAGATTCCAGAGAAGTCAGGAATCGTTGTCCTCCCAGTTAGCAATCAGATTATGAAATGTAACTGTCTACTTTTTTGGTATTTATTGCTTGTGAATATGCTACTTTGACTGTGTTGTATTTTTTCTCTTAGTTCTTCTTGTTCTTCCTTGTGTAAGGGAGATGTGTTGTAATATCTTTTCATTCCTCTTTCCCGTTTCCCTTTCCCTCCTCCCTCTGCCCACTTCACCCCTGCCATTCTGTTCCCTTTGGTACTTACCATCTTGTAGAATGTTGATGTGAAGCTCACAGTAGGATGTTTTGTGGAGCCTCATTCTAGAGTTGGTGCTTGAGGATCTGTACTTAATAAACTTGTTCTCCTCAAATTGGAGTTTCCCTTTCTAACAATTTGCATACTCATACTTGCACAGACTCCAACATTGAGCAAGTACTGGACTAGTACACTGATCATTCTTCATTGCAAATGTGGAAATAAAAAGAAAAAAATAGCTGAATTAAACTTTGAATTCTCCAAATGTACACCCAAATTCTTGAAGTAGAGGAACTATTACTTGAAAAGTTAATCCAATTGTGTAAACAAATGAGAGAGACAAGCACAGAATTTTTCACATCCAACACTTATAATCATGCTGTACAAAGCGTAACCTGTAACTCACCTAAGGTTTCTCAGAGCATCTGATGATATCTGAATCAACATAGCAAAGCGAAGCGTTTTCCATCAATGCTTTGCCAATAAAATGCGGTACATAAAACTTAAAAGACACCGCAAGTTACTCCATGAATACGCATGAAGAAGTATTCCTTTGAATGGTCATATGTTGCAGCTAGTGCATTAGCCTTCTTGAAACTGATCTTTCAAAACTAGCCCTCACACAAGATCATGTTGAGTGACCTTGTGTAAGCCGACACTCAGAAGAGTGATGATACTTCCTGCTAGTTGCATTCCTTGTTCGTCTCTGCTGACACGTGACTGTTGGTACTCCCCTGGCTTCTTGGAGACACTGCACAGATGGTGGTGGTCCCCAAAAATTAGGTAAAATCATTACCAGAACGTTTCATAGGATGGTGGATTAAATTAGGATTGAATCTATATAATTCAGTCTTCTTACACCATCAGATGACAACAGAGGAGAAAATGTATCTCCTCTACACGCGTGGTTGTTCCTCAGGTGATACTCACCCGTCGCCAAGTTCTTGTACTGGTTCCATCAATAAGTACTGGAAACTGAGATGGCTTCTTAGATTCCTTCTCCAAACCTGAGTAGCTACAAATGTTACAGCTGAGAGTGGCACGCATATCTGTCTTTCTTGTTTCCCAACGGCTCCTCTGGAATCTCAGGATGTGTGGGACTGGAATGTGCATTACCCACATTTCACATTCCACACGCCCAAGCCACTCTACATAGCAATTAACCTTCATGCTCAGAAAGTTCCAGTTTTAATGATTTTGGATTGTTCTTATACACATAGAAGAGGACGTGTTGCCTGAGACTGCAGTGTTTGTAGCGCTGCTGATGACGTCTCCGGACTCATTATGAGGTCATTCTCAGCGGAAGCATTGCATGTCTCTGTTCATGTGTTTCGTTGAACTGTTAAGAAGCCATGTTGGAAGGTGCTTTTGTGTATGTTATATTCTTTGTTACTATAGATTTCAGTAAAGAAGCCATACTTTTTGCCTCTGTGTCATTAATAGAATCTAAACCTCCACGATAGTGGGTGGAATTTCACATTCCCAGCAAGCACCTCCAGCTATCCTGCATGCTTGTCAACGCCGGCTCCTTTCCCAAACACTAGACTGATACAGCTGGATCTACAGAATCCAGAAGCCTTCATAATCAGAGGCTTGGCTTTGTGACTCTTCAGGTCCTGAGTTAGCCATTGCTGGCTACAAAATCTTACATCCTAATAGACCAGATGAAGCCGGTGGTTTTCCAGCTTCCATAACAGTGCTTCGGGTTTTCAATATCTCTTCTACTCATCAGTCTTTTGCTGAAATTGTATTTCGATTGAATGCCAATCCCATCATCTGCCTTAATGATGCTCCAATGTACAGTTCATCAGGATGTGCTACTAGGTTTAGCTCAATAATCTCTGGTTTTTTAACCTAAATATCCAGTTTCACTACTCTTGCTGATTACAATACATGGGTGGATGACATTATTCAACCAGGATGACGCTCCCCTAATGACTCAGTATCTGAGCTAGGTCATTCTCAAGGATACGACTCATTGTACCAGTCACACTATAAACTCTATTTTATATCTTGCTCTGCCATCCATGTGGACACTCATTATCCATCTATAAGGACCTCACTTAGTGTCAAAGATGTCTCTGTCTACTAGCCTGCCTCATCGCCAATAGGCATGTGCTATGTGCTGCTCTGTTATCTCTGCATCCAGTGTCACTAGCCCACCTGAGGTATCTCCTCATGCCAGTAATAGGGCTCGTTCATGCTGTAAATCACTGGAGCAAATTGTTGATTAGACTGTGCCAGTAAAAACTGCTGTTTCCAGTCCTCCGAGATTCTCACCGGTCTTAACCTTGTTCTAGTGAGGGACTGTTTGCAGCTTACCACCATGGTAAAGCTTTAGAACATTCCTGAAGCATATACTGCAGACAGGAGGTTATGGAAATGTCGAGATGAGCCACCAAAGATTATAAAAAGCCTCATCAACTCTACAAGAAAATCTTTTTATCTTCAAAAAGTCGAACCCGCTACTAATGCTACTCAGGGCGTTTTTACAAACTGTTAAACAGCTTCATTACCCTGGATACCTCAGTTAATGGCCTCTCTCCACTCTTAAGTCTCTGTAAGTCCTTCAGTGATTTCTTTCTTGAAAACAATAATCTCATACATCAGTCTTTTCACAGTGATCATATTTTTTGTTCCTTTCTGGGACTTCAGAAAGATCCCTCTTTATTTTCGGAATCAGTTGTCTTGTACTCTACAGATGTGGCAATTGACTTGAATTTAAGTATTAAATGTAGTTCTCCTTGACACCCCTGTCCTCCTTCCTTTATTTAGAATTCAAGGGCATGGTTCCGCTCTACACGTGTTGCAAAAAGTACTTTTTCAGACGTTTATAAATAATATGCTTGACTCATTGTTCAACAAACTGTCACAACACCAGAATCCTTCGCGACTGGGGAGAAATAGCAGCCCTGATCCTCCTCAACTTCCTAGCAGCATTCAACACCGTGTTCCACCACACCCTTATCAAGATGCTTCACCAAATTGGAATCCAAGTAAAGGCCCGAATATGGATCACCTCCATCATCACCGGAAGAACCCATAGAATCCGCCTACCACCATTCACCTCTGCACCTAAGAACATCAGCAGTGCCGCACACAGACAAAATGGAAGTGATGATCTTCGGGCACAAATCCTCCTTGTGGAACTATGCCTGGTGGCCTTCCGAACTAGGACACTCACCCACTCCGACAGACCATGCCTATAACCTTGGCATCATTCTGACACCAAGAGCACCATTAAAAGCCAGATCAACGCAGCCTCCTCATCCTGCATCCTCACTCTTCGCATGCTCTGCAAGATCTTCAAATGGCTCCCCATCAACACCCAGATGAACCGTCACTCAAGCCCTGGTCACCAGCTGGCTGGAATATGGCAACGCACTCTACATAGGAATCACCTCGCACCTCCTGAAGAGACTGCAGACCATAGAGCACTCAGAGGCCAGACTCATCCCCGACCTCCAAAAGCGAACCCAAATCACTCCCCACCTCAGGAAGCTCCACTGGCTCCCCATTCAGAAGAGATGTCACTTCAAGATACTGATTCACACATACCAAGCCCTAAACAACCAAGGATCAGCTTACATCGACCACCACCTGAACTTCCACCAACCCTCCAGACACCTGCAATCCGCCTCCCTGTCCCTCGTTCGCCCCTGTATCCACTGAAGCAACAGCAGAGGACACTCCTTCTCCCACCTCTCTGTGAAGTCCTGGAACAATCTTTCCCTTCACCTCCGGGCCTCATCCTCTCTGTTGGAATTCAAGAAAGGACTCAAGACCTGGCTGTTCACCTGAACCCTCCCCAAGCATCAGTGCTCTCAGCACCTGGAGACCATCACTGGTGATTAACAGCACTTTATAAGCGCTGTTTTGATTGATGTGTTTTGAACTGTCGTTGCCTTATCCTTAAAATGACCAGATCTCTTCTTGCTAAGAGGGCTCTTGTGATACATCTCCTCCACTTAAATAATGTTCTCAATCTAGTTTTTTGAGGGTCCCTCAGGGTTCAGCCTGTAGCCCTATTTTGTTTAATTTATATCTCACTCCTCTTGCCTCACCGATCAGCTCATTTCCTTACTGATCAGCTCATTTCATTTGTAAAAAATGACGTGCATAAGATACTCAAATCATCTCTTTTATCAATACCCTATGGACATTCTAGACACTTTTTTATTTTGTTTGGCTGTAGCCTCCATCTGAATGAAGAACAATTATATGAAGCAAAACAGCACTAAAACTGTGGGGATGATTTTAGGCCGCTGTGTCTATCTGGTCACATGAGTTCATCCTGAGTGAGCAGGTGCATTAACCCACAGAATTACAGTAAGGATCTAACTTCTACAGCTACCTGTGTTGTTTACATGTTTTTTAGACACTGTGTAAAATAAAATCCAGTATTTGTAAAGCGCACAGCTACCTCCGAAGTGGTGTCCCGGCGCTGGGGGCCGACGGGAAGATTAAGCAAGCTATTGCCCAGAGTCACATGGTGCTGGGCTGACCTGCCGCCAGTGCCGGGGATCGAACCGTGAGCCCCAGATTCCAGCGTCAGTCGCCCTGGCCACGGCACCACACCTCTTCCTATGGGCCTGATTCACAAAGGGCCTCGGCACTCGTGGTGGAGGACTGCAGTTGTGGGGGAGTTTCTGTTCTCGGGGCGAAATCTCTGTAATGAGAATTCTCATTGCAGAGATCCCGCCTTGAGTGCGTATACTCCCCCCACGAGCGCAGGGCCTATGCCACGAGTGCAGAGATGCCCCCACGAGTGCAGGGCCTCTGCCACGAGTGCCGAGGCCCTTTGTGAATCAGGCCCTTTCTGTTTTTGTAGGTGAGTCTTACAGAGTGGGCTGCAGTAGGCCATGCTGGGAAGGATAGTTCAGGAGAGCTTAAACAGTCACTGATCCTAACAAGTAGCATACTGGCTATGAATAGTTCTGATATTTCTCCTCACGTTGCTAGAGATGGATTATATTTATTTATGCCTCTCTGCTACTGTTTGGATCATTTCCTTATTCAAAAGGGCTCTGTATGCCTATGATGCTCACTTGTACATACTACTGTGCTGAGGAATTAACAAAAAGACAAAATCGCAAGTGTTGCAAAGATCCTTCATCAGCATCACCATAAACGTCCTGATGGCAATCACACAGGAACTTTCTAGCGGCATCAGCATATATATTTCACCAAGTACAATCCCAGAATCTTTGCTTGTGGTCTTAGCTTGGAAGGAGCAGAACATCAGACAAGAGCATCAGATGCACGCAGGCGAGTCACACCAGCTGAAGAGTGCCAAGAACTCAGTGTATCCGCCAGCTCAATAACGGCCTATCTGATATAACATACTGCGTGTTGTACAAATCATGTGTTATTCTGCAATATTATATGTTATACAAATACCATGCTCTTCTGCATTGGTCTACTGGGAAAGACTGTAACTCCGATACTTTCCGTCCCTTCGCAAATATTCTGGAACACAGAGAGGCACACACACAACACACACACACACACGTATATTCATTTATGTTACACAGTGGAGATCTCCACTGTATAGTCATGGTTCAGATGGTATTTTGATTGAAAAAGCATTTTTTGATTTGCCTATATTTTTTGGCTCAGTGTGTAGATGTATTTATATGAGACTTGGCAATATACTTATTTGTCAAATAGGTTTTGGCATGCATGGTCTTGTGAAGTTCTGCCCACAGGAATAAAAAAGTTGAAATGATGCGAGTGTAAAAAACAAGCATTGGCAAAGACAATAGGTTTCACCTATGTAACCGAATGGATTTGCCTACCACCTTTCACCTCTGAACCTAAGAACATCAGCTGCAGCGCACACAGACAAAATGGAAGTGCTGATCTTCACGCACAACACCTTTTTGTGGAATGACGCCTCGTGGCCTTTCCATACTAGGACACTCACTCAAACCCTGGTCATCAGCCGGCTGGAATATTTCAACACACTGTACATGGAAATCACCTCGCACCTCGTGAAGAGACTGCAGACCATACAGCACTCAGTGGCCAGACTGGCCCTTGACCTCCAAAAGTGAACCTACATCATCCCCCACATTCGGAAGCCCCACTGGCACCCCATTCAGAAGAGATGCAAGATGCTGATCCACACCTACAAATCCTACACAACCAAGGGGCATATTCACAAGGAGCTATCGCCGAATTAACGGCACTTTATCGCAGCAAAACTCGTGATAAATTTACCTCCCCATTCACAAGCTGGTGTAAACAGCCCACAGCATCAGTTTACCCGCGATAGCAGCACGCAAAAACATCGCCACAGAGGACCCCCGCAACTATCGCTAATGAGATGCAGAGTGGGCGTTCCCGTGCCAAAAGGCGCGACAACATCACACCTCAACATTCTCAACGACCAGCCACATCAGCGATAAAAACACAAAACAGGCGATAAGGCGCGTTAGCACCAGGAAATCTACACCTGCTCTGACCTGGTGTAAAGTCGGACGGCAGCCTGCACCACAAAAGGGAGCAAAGCCCAGGGCTACATCGGAAGTGCAACAGATGCCATGGAGCCACTCATCCTGTGGCCTGGACACCCAAGAGGGCCACAACACCCAACGCCACCACACCCAGAACCACCCCTCCCTGGCACCCCTCTCCGACCAAAGACATGCCACATCATCGACTCCTAAACATGTACAAAATAATCCGCTTGATGCCGCACAACTGGTGACATGCATGTGTCGTCACAGAAATGAGCATCACACATGCACTTACGAAGCAATAAATGAAACTTTATTAAAATGAACACTGAAATTAAATGAAGACACATGGTGGCTCCCCTCGGGACAATCTGTAGGTCACAGCCTGCAAGACAAAAAACATTATGAGAAGGTGTGTCCTGCGCACATCAAAGGACAGAGAGAGAGCGAAGGGAGAGAGAGAGAGGAAGAAAGGGAGAGAGAGAGAGAGAGAGAGAGAAGAAGAGGGAGAGAGAGATAGAAGAAGAGGGAGAGAGAGAAGAAGTGAGGGAGAGAGAGAGAGAAGAAGAGAGGGAGAGAGAGAGAGCGAAGAAGAGAGAGAGAGAGAAGAAGAGAGGGAGAGAGAGAGAGAGAAGAAGAGGGAGAGAGAGAGAGAGAAGAAGAGAGAGAGGGTGCCGCCCCTGCGCCCCAAGGCCACACTGCTCACCTGCTGCCACCGGTGTGTCTCCAACCACTTGCCGGTATGTCTAGCAGTACACCAGGTCACACATCTGAGTCAGAGGCGTCATCTGAAACAGAGTCCAGATACATGACTGGCACAGTACACACAATTGCACAAGACAAAATCACCTGCCCGCCCATGCACACCCAGGCAGAGGACCCCCAACCCCTCCTGCCGCCCATCCGAGCATGTCCGCCCATGCACACCCCGGCCTCACTGCTCACCTTCCGCCACCGGCGTGTAGACAGGAGGTCCCACCACGTGCCGCTGCAAGCCACAATCCCGGGGCCTGCGGACATGGCACCCTCCACATCATGCAGCCCCGCTCCGCAGGCCACCAGGTCTCACGTTTGGTGCTGGGTCTTGATTACTCCATGGCATAGGACATACCAGTGCACCCGGCACCATCGCAGGCTGCACACCCGCTCAGCCCAATGGGTGCCACTAACTCTGGGATCCCGGAAGCGACGCCACGTTACGGTAGGCCCGCGCTGCACGCTGGCTCTGGCCTACACTGCGGTCCAGCAGGGCACACAAAACCTGAGCTGTCCGGACCGCCGGGACGGGCATCATCGCAGGCTGCACACCCGCTCAGCAGCTTAAGGTGCCACTGACTCAGTGCACCCAAAGTCACCATCCCGTGGTGGGGTGCCTGTGCCGTCCGCAAGGCCTTGTGTGCCACTAACCCTGTGCAACCCCAGTCTGCGCCACGTGGTGGTAGGCCCGTGCCGTCCGCAAGGCCTCGTGTGCCACTAACCCTGTGCGCAAAAACTCATGGGCCCTTAATGATTGAGAAATGTGGAGCGTCCGTCATCCAGTCACCACCGGCAGAGGGGAATGTGACGTCATCAGCCCCTTATGTTGGCGGAGTCACATGGCCTGTGACGGCTGTGCCGGATGGGTGTGGTGTGCGTGCAAACCTGCCCTCAGGGAGTGGCTGTGACATGCTGACAACCAGACCAGTGACCTGCACACCACCAGCGAGTACGCCTGCGATGGGTAGCAATGAGGGCCCCCCCACGGAGCGTTAGCGGAGTGGTCTGGCCTGCCGTATGCCGGACCAGTGCAGGGCTTGCAACAATGACTCATGGGCTCTGGGCGTGGTTCAGTCCATGTCCGGACAAGGAAGTGACTGATGTGTGTGTCCCTGTTGTAGTGTTCACGGGACCCGGTACACAAAATGCAATGTATCACCCTCTGACTGGCATCCCACAGGATGAACATCATTGACGCAAGGGAAGTCACTGTCCCCACATTCATCCACACATTCACACATGAATGAGGAAAGACATGACACAGCAGTGCGTCACTGGATGTTTATTGCACATCCAGTGCAGTTATGCAGCTGGAGCGGTACAGGGCAATGCCGAGAACACTGCACAATATGGGCACGTGGAGGGCCAGCCAGAGTCCATCCGGGGATGACATGTACTGCGTAAGAGGAAGGGTACAGTCCGCAGTCTGGTCACCGTGTCATTGGTCGTCAAACAGAATGTGGCAGTCCATGTCGTTGTCCAAGGTGAGTGCATCGGATTGTATTGGGGTCAGTGGAAGGTCATGAAGCCATGTGCGGAACCAAGCAGAAACAGGTCAGGTGGCGGAAATGTATGCTATTGCCTCCTTCTGAGAGCCAACCAATCCACGTCCTCGTCCTCGGATGTGTGCTCTGCCCCACCTGTGGGTGTTGCAGTACCTGCTGCGGCACTGTGTGCCACTGACACATCAGGGGCCGGAGGGGGATTGTCGGCAGCACTGTGTGCCACTAACACATCAGGTGCCTAGTGGATACGCCTGCCGCACTGGGAGGCACTGACACACCAGGGGGCGGAGATGTGGATGGTGGGGTGGCAGTCGCATTCATCAGCGACACGCCTTGTGGCAGCAATGCCATGATGAAGTACTGCAGGGCATGGTAGATCCCTTCTACATTTCGATGGTGTGCAGCGGTGGCTGCCATCCTTTCCGCCTCCATCCGCACCATGTCCTCCATGAGCCTCCGCAGGTGTGCCAGCTCATGGCTGGCATCGCTGGAGCCACTCTAAGTGGACAGGTGTTCTTCTCTCCTCGTCATGACTCCAGCGATGTCAGTCAGGGCTGGTTGGAAACCATGTGGCGGACGTAGACACCCATGGATGGTGTCCAGTTTGGTAGCCATGAGGTCGAACCTCACCCGCACCTGCTCAGCCGACTCCCTCTGGCCCTCCAGCACACGGCGTTGGAAGGCCATGTGTTGTTCCTGGGGGTCTTGGGAGAGTGTTCGGGCTGTGGGTGCCTCCTGCTGGGTGTTTTGGGTGGTGGATGGGGTCTCATCGATGTGGCTAGGCTGTCCTGATCCTGGAGGTGGGTGGCGGAGGAGGTCAATGATGTCTTGGATGGTTTGGGTGTCGATGCTGGTGTTGTCCTCCTCGTCATCAGTGAAGAGTGGCTGGGACTGCTCTGCAGGAGGTGTTGACGATGCCCCTGCGATGTGAAGGGGAGATGGTGTATTACAATGTGTCCACATGTATGTAGCCGCATAGTACATGTTGACATTCAGACAGCATGGCATTGTACATTGTGACAGTCTGTAGTTCAGGGCCATGACCCAGAGTCATTGTGGGTGTGCACTGTGCTCTGCTTGATTGTGCTTGTGTGCCATTGTGGCCATCTCCACCCGTCCCCCCAGTACCTGGTGGTCACTCACCCTGTTGCGGTTGTGTTGTGTCCTGTCGAGCAGTGTCCGGTCCCCCGACTCCGGCCACAGTCTCCATACTGATGACTGTCGACACCAGCTCCTCCATGTCATCCAGCTCCAGCTGTGGCGCTGGGCCCCCACCTCCAGTCTGCGTTGCTGCATTCTGGTTGGCGGAGAGTTTCTCCTTGGTCTTCTGCTTGATGTCATTCCATCGCCTCTTGACCTCGTCCATTGTCCGCTTGTGCTCTCCGACGGCATTCACCTTGTCCATGATGTTCCGCCATATTCCAGTTTTGGTGCCCAATGACACGTTGGAGGTGACGAAGAGTTGTTGATGGTGTTCCATCACCTCCGTGACTATGATCCTGTTCGCCTGCGGACTGAACTTGGTCTTCTTCGTCTTCTTGTCCTTGCCCTTCCCTGTCCCCGAGGTCCCAGGCTGGTCGTCCGGGGAGCTTGTGGGGTTGCGCTCATCCTCTGTGCCTGCTCCGGCTGCCTCCATGGTGCTTGGGTGTTGGTCAGTTTGTGTGTGGGTGTTTTTTCTGCTTTTATGGTGATTTTTGATGCATGCCAGGTGTGTGTTGCAGGCCTGGCGCTGCTTGTCGCTGGTTTCCTCATCGCGCTTTGGCTCATCGAGTGTTTTTTGGTGTTGTGGTTTGTGTTTTTATCTCCATCGTGGTGATTGTATCACGGACATTGTCCGCGGTTTCGGCAGACTATCGCTTGCTACCGCCTTGTGTTTTCCACATTGACACGGGGTTATTTTCCCGCGATAGGCTGCAATATTGAAAGTTGCGTTACGCTACTCTTGCGGTAGTTATCGCACGTTCTTGTGAATATACCCCCAAGGATCAGCTTACATCAACCACCAACTGAACTTCCACAAACCCTCCAGGCACCTGCAATCCGCCTGCCTCTCCCTCGCTCACACCACCCGTATCCGCCGAAGCAATAGCAGAGGACTTTCTTTCTCCCACCTCGCTGTGATGTCCTAGAACAATCTCCCCTTTACCTCCGGACCTCATCCTCTCTGGTGGAATTCAGGACAGGACTTAAGACCTGGCTGTTCAACTGAACCCTCCCCAAGCATAAGTGTTCTCAGCGCCTGGAGACCCTCACGGGTGATTAACTGTGCTTTATAAGTGCTGTTTTGATTGATTTGATTTGAACTATTGTTGCCATTTGCAGCCTTATCCTTAAAATGCCCAGCTCTCTTCTTACTTAGGGGGCTCTTGTGATACAACTCCTCCGCTATAATAATTTTCTTAGTCTAGTATTTTTGAGGGTCCCTCAGGGTTTAGCCTGTGGCCCTACTTTGTTTAATTTATATCTTATTCCTCTTGCCTCACTGATCAGCTCTTTTGGTTTTTATAAATGACATGTGCATAAGATACTCAAAGCATCTCTTTTATCAATACCCTATGGACATTCTAGACACTTTTTAAATTATTGTTTGGAAGTAGCCTCCATCTGGATGGAGAACAATTATATGAAGCAAAACAGCTAAAAAACTGAGGGGCTTATTTTAGGCCCCTGTGTCCATCTGGTCACATGTGTTCATGCTTTGTGAGCAGGTGCATTAACCCACAGAACTACAGTTAGGATCTAACTTCTACTTCTACCTCTGTTGTTTACGTGGTTTTTAGACACTGTGGGACTGATTCACAAAGTGCCTCCACACTCGTGGTGGAGGACCGCAGTCGTGAGTGAGTCTCCGTACTCGTGGTGGAGGCCCGCAGTCGTGGGTGAGTCTCCGTACTCATGGTGGAGGCCCACAGTCGTTGGTGAGTCTCCGTTCTCCGGGCGAAATCTCTGTAATGATAATTCTCATTGCAGAGATCCCACCTTGAGTGCGGATACTCCCCCCACGAGTGCAGGGTGTAGGAGAGTAGGATCTGCTTCACATGGGTACCCCCACTTTTTGCTGATGCTTCACTGTTTTTCGACATTAGTCTGGCTGGGGCCCTGCTAATCAGAACCCCAGCCTAGCTGCTTCCTCTCTAATATGGTTTCCATGTGCCTTAGGCACATCACTGATTGGGATCTGGAGTGCCCTTCTAAGTCCCTAGTATATGGTATACTATGTACCAAGGGCATAGGTACCTCAGAGGCCTGCCAGGGGCTGCAGCATATATTATGCCACCCCTGGAAGGCCATCCAAACTGACACCACAGGTCTGCTACTGCAGCCTGGGTAAGGTGGTGCATGCACCCCTTACTGTGATGTAGGTTACCTATATCACGAAATACATACACACATATAAACCTATAAGTCACTCCTAAGGCAGGCCTTATCAATCCTAAAGGCAGAGTGCGTGGTTCCTATGTGAGAGGGTGCCCCTGCATGAGCAGGGCCCCTCTGCAGCGTTCGGAGACCATCTCTGATGCTGTTTGTAGTGCAGCCTGACCATATACTCTTAAACGCATTATATCCTCGCGGTAAAATGCTAACTATGGAATGGCTGCACCTAAACATGTCGTGTTTGGTGTCAAACATCTTGGAATACTACCCCCCCCCGCCAATCTTGGCGGCGGGGGTAGCATTCCACCCTTCTAGAGGGAAAGACATGTTCACTCTGACTAATCCGGTAACTTCTTTCCAGAGCCCTGGCATCACAAAATGGATGCTGCTGCCACAGACACGAGTCTGGCCTCCTGCTGCTGGACGAAACTCCGGCAGGGGAGGCCTGGACAATAGGTTTCCTGTCCCAGGGAGGTGTGACCACCTCCCCAGACAGGATAATGTGTATTGGGGCTGGGCGGGAGCACTTTGGGTGCTTTGAAGTCCTGCACTGGGGGCACATTTGGTGTCCCTGTGCATACCCCAGTTCAAACCGGATCAGGGGCTTGCAGCCCCTGCTTTGGCGCAAACTGGACAAAGGGAAAGGGGTGTAGCCACCCCTCTGCCCTGACCCACCCATAGGTGGGGCCACAGAGTAGTCCAACCCCTATTTTTAGAATAAAGGTAGGAACCCAGTCCTTAGGACTTTAGATTATACCTGGACGAAACTCTGAAACTGAATCCTGGACCTTTGACGCTCTACTCACGATTAGAGGACTGAAGAATCTCCCTTGGGGTCAAGGAGTGACTCCCCTGCTTGGCAGGCACCAAAGAAGCATCTGTCCGGTTCGCATTTCTGAAGCTCCTGTCGGACGCCGAAGTCATCGCATCACCAGAGGTAGATTCTCAGACTTCCCCGAGGCTACCCTGAGTCTCCAGCAAAGCTGAGGCCCGTGGCTATCGTGGGTGACTTGAAACCGTGACCCCTGGACACCGAGCACATTTGCAAGTGCATCCTCTTCTGGGTCTCCCAAGAAGTTGTGCTTTGGACGCCGAGTAGCCCTAGCCTCCAGCACCATTTGCACCGAAGATCACTGGCCCCCACTCCACGAGTATCCTGTAAGCCAGCTCCACGTGCGGCGTCACGAGGCTCCTTCGCGGTCGCTAGCCCGTTGGCTAGTAGCCCTTAACGAAGTCCAATCCTTTTCTTACTTGGCATCCTGGTTGCTCCAGGCCTGCCCTCACTTACCCTTGCTGGGTGAGTTCCACAGACCTTGCTGGTCTGCACCATCGACGATCTACATCTTCACCAAGACTTGCCGTTGCCAAGGCTTGTTGGGGCCAATCCGGTCGCTGACACCTCTGCACTCGACAAACATCGTGTACCAGCCCGAATCCTGCTCCTGGTCGCCGACAACACCTCCTGGACCTCGTGGCTGAAGAGTCAAGACGACTGTCACCGCACCTGAAGCACTCGACATCGGTGGGCATCTGTCCATCGCCTTCCTGGTCACTGGCTAGTGACCCAGACTCTGTCCCCTCTGCTTTCAGGTTCTTCAGAACTCCGATCCACTCTTGGATCCACCCGGACACTTTTCTCTTGGCCGCCAGCAGCACTTTGCAGCAGATCGCCATTCGAAACGACAACGAAACCCGACCCCGAAAGGCACCTATGCACCCGGCTTCCCTGGGTGAGGTAACACGAGTACTCCGGTGCTCCCATGGGTAGAGACTCTTCAAAGTCCTAGATCTCAAAGGGTTTTGTCCTAGTCCTCTTTTAAGTGTCCCTTTTCTCTAATTTCCCGATCCCGACTTTCTCCATAGAAGTTAACGGCGTATCGCGGTTGTGTATTTACACTGCACGCGTCCCCCGTGGGTCCCCTGTGTCACTACCTTGGGTGGTTCCTTGTGGTCCAAGCACTTCTAGAGGCTCTAGGCCTAGTGTCTAGTTCAGTCGTGGTTCGCATACCACTTTATTGGTATATGGTTTGGTACGCCCCTAGGGCCCAAACGTGTATTTGTGCTATTACTGTGTTTAAATATCTTATAACTTATGTACTTCGAACTCTAGCCTCATAAAGAGACTAGAGGGGTGTGTTTAGTAATAAATACATATATTTTGAATATATACCTGGTGTGGTGCTCTTTCATTTGATCACTCAAGAGATTATAGACTGGTAAAACAAGCTGCTTTACATTCCTTCAAGACTTAGCCTGAAGGCTGCTCTCCATAGCTACCACTAGGATAGCTTTCAATAAGGTTGTCTTTAACCTATCTCCAATAAGGGGTTGTTTGGACTGGTGCAAGGTGCCCACTATAATTAGTGGACAGCATATGCCAGGCCAACTTCTCACACAGGGCCTATGCCATGAGTGCTGAGGCGCCCCCACGAGTGCGGTGCCTCTGCCACGAGTGCCGAGGCCCTTTGTGAATCAGGCCCTTTCTGTTTTTGTAGGTGAGTCTTACAGAGTGGGCTGCAGTGGGGCATGCTGGGAAGGGTAGCTCAGGAGAGCTTAAACAGTCACTGATCCTAACAAGTAGCATACTGGCTATGAATAGTTCTGATATTGCTCCTCACGTTGCTAGAGATGGATTATATTTATTTATGGCTCTCTGCTACTGTTTGTATCATTTCCTTATTCAAAAGGGCTCTGTATGCCTATGATGCTCACTTGTACATACTACTGTGCTGAGGAATTTACAAAAAGACAAAATCGCAAGCGTTGCCAAGATCCTTCATTAGCATCACCATAAACGTCCTGATGGCAATCACACAGGAACCTTCTAGCAGCATCAGCATGTATTTCACCAAGAACAAGCTCAGAATCTCTGCTTGTGGTCGTAGCTTGGAAGGAGCAGAACATCAGACAAGAGCATCAGATGCACGCAGGCGAGTCACAACAGCTGAAAAGGGCCAAGAACTCAGGGTATCCGCGAGCTCAATAATAGCCAACAGTGCCATATCTGATATAACATACTATGTGTTGTACAAATCATGTGTTATTCTGTATTATTATATATTATACAAATAAAGTGCATGCTGACTCGAAAGAGCCTCGATAGGCCCATGTGCTGAGTCTGCCTCTGGCAAAATGAGCTAGTGAGGCAAAGAAGTCTCCCGCCCTGGGACCTTCTTGCCAGCCTCCAAGTCTGCAATTGGGGTGGAGAAGACTGCACATAAAAGATAGGACAAGCTTATTTTTGCATGTGCAGTAAATAGCAAAACAATAGTAAACACAGAAAAGTTTAAGTTTACATTTACGAATCAGGCCCTATGATCTCAAAATACTACTGAATGGATTTACACCAAACCCAAAAAAGCACATTTTGTGAATAAAGTTCTATTTCATGCCAGTCTGGTGTAAATCCGTTCAGATTTCTGGGCTGTAGATGTAAGCATAGTTTTCATTGGGAACTAAAATGGGAAATCACTTGTTAGGTTTCGCCTGTACATTGCTTGTGCTGTGCTTGTGAAATCTATTGCATATAAATCTTAGAAGGGGCTTAGATCCGGCCCTTACTTCTCATATTTTTTGGTGCTTGCCACTTACTTTTCCTCTGTTTCTATTGGTTGTAGCATACTATTTCCTGTTGTACTTCGTGTGTGCTTGCTACTTATGAGCGAGCACGCCATCTGCACTCCTGCCCTCCTGCCCTCCTTCCAACCATGCTATGTTTTTACTTTGAAACATGCAGCTAATTTTTATATGCCAAGACTATGTAATGAATAAACTAGGCACAAGCATGTTGGTGACTTCTTTCCCAACCTTGACGCCGCTTTCCCTGTTGTCAGTTGTTTTGTTTATGTCTGAATTTATCCGTGTTTGCCAGGGTCCCAGATTTGGCAGATATGGGAGCATGCACGCGTAGCTCAGCCTTCTCTGGGCCTGTGCATCCCCTCTCAGGAATTTGTAATTCTTTCATGTCATGGCCCCAGATGCAGCACTCACAAGCACATCTTACCAGGGCCAGTGAGAAGGTCTCAGTGCAGCGGGGTTAAACTAGGGGTTCGTTTTAGAAAAAGCATCCAGTTCGTCCGAGTCAAACAAAAATAGTTGTTCTGTGAGGTTCAGTGTCTCTTTTACACTAAGATCCCCAAGGCAGGTGTCAAGCTGGTCCATAAACCACTTGTGCAATGAATATATACTTAGGTGCAAATATTGAATGATTTACAATTACAAATCCACATTTCTAATTACAGCACGTAGCTCACGTACTGTGGAGCACAAATGTTTGCATGGGTTATGGCACCTAACACATTGGGCATCATTGTTTTTTTTTTTTAGTATCCACTGGGGGTGAGTGTTTGATTTGCTCTAGCGCTCCGTCCATCATCCCCTTTGGTATCGCTTTGTTCGCCCTAAGTTGGCAGGGTATGCCCAGACGTGGGTCCCTTGCTCACTTTGCCACTGGATTCAAGATAGCCTGGCTGATGAGGGTTTTGAACCCGAAACCGGTCCCAGGATGCTTGTTTCCGGTCCAGGGAAGACATGGCTTGGCAGTTCGGGCTGGACTGTTCCCATGAGGCACAGGGTCAGACTGATTTGCATATGGCCATGTCTGAACTGGGGTGGTGGAGTGAGCTAAAGAATGATGATGGATTAAACCCAGATCAGTTGACTGGGGGGTGAGTGTTTGATTTGCTCTAGCGCTCCGTCCATCATCCCCTTTGGTATCGCCATGGCCCCAGATGCAGCACTCACAAGCACATCTTACCAGGGCCAGTGAGAAGGTCTCAGTGCAGCGGGGTTAAACTAGGGGTTCGTTTTAGAAAAAGCATCCAGTTCGTCCGAGTCAAACAAAAATAGTTGTTCTGTGAGGTTCAGTGTCTCTTTTACACTAAGATCCCCAAGGCAGGTGTCAAGCTGGTCCATAAACCACTTGTGCAATGAATATATACTTAGGTGCAAATATTGAATGATTTACAATTACAAATCCACATTTCTAATTACAGCACGTAGCTCACGTACTGTGGAGCACAAATGTTTGCATGGGTTATGGCACCTAACACATTGGGCATCATTGTTTTTTTTTTTTAGTATCCACTGCAGCAGTAACCAGCGATATGAGTAAAGCAAGTAAAAGGATCATCTAAGCATATTGTATGTCATTTTTGCCCCTATTACTATGGCTTACATAATTGTAACCTATCTTTCAGTAGAAAAAAAAACATTTTGGAGATCCCATGCCTTTAAAAATAGTGAATGACTTAAGCCCTCTTCTCTGCCCTCTTTGGACAAGGATAGTGAAGACCTCCCTAACACAAGGCAAAACCCAGACTGCCTACAATCTGGGAAGGGACACCTCTACAAAAAAAACGGACACCAACACAAATGACCTAAACAATTTTTGCCTGGTATCTAACATTCCGTTTGTCGCAAATCTGTTGGGAAAATGTGTACATCATAAACTGTGCCAACACATCAAATCAATTCAACCTTCTGAACGAGTTCCAAGTGAGATTCAGACCCGGGCACAGCACCGAGACAACCATCCTACATCTCAAGGATGATGCCGTCAAAATCCTTGACCAGAATGATTTGTGCCTTCTAATCCTCCTCGTCCTGTCCTCAGGTTTTTGACACAGTCAGTCACATCAGACTCCTGAAGCTACTGGAACACAGAATGGGAATGTCCAGAATTAGCACTTCACTGGTTCACCTCTTTTCTTCACAATCGATTACAACAAATTAAGTAGGAGACTTACTTTTGAACCCATCACAGGCCACACTAAGGGACCGATTATGAGCTTGACGGTGCAGCTGCGGGACCGCCTTGATGCAGCACTACTCTACTCACGTGAGAACTGCCCACCGAATAATTACTTTTTAAGTCATTGCTCGGCGATTCTGTGGCGTTCCCACAGCGATGCCTATAAAATAGGCACCGCAATGGGAACATCAAAGGACGTTCCAGCACGGCACAGACTGTGAAGTCAATGCTGTGCTGGAACTGGGGGTGCATGCACGCAGGGGGGCACATGTTCTGCCCCCCTATGTGAATCCACATGGAGTGAGGCACAAGTGTTGGGTTATAAGTAAGAATTCTGTTTTCAGTGAATGCCGTTTGAGGTTGTTCTGGAAAGCCAGTGTTGAGTTTCCATCAGTGACTTGTTTAAAACTAAGATATCTTCCAGGGATGACATTTTTAGGAAAAACTGAGTGTCGCCTATACACATGTGGTAAGATAGGCTTGCTTGTTTCAGGATTTCTGTTAATGGTTTCATATAGAGGTTGAACAGAGTGGGGATACGGTGGATTCTTATGACACCCTGAGGGCCTAATCAAGAGTCTGGTGGTCCTCGGACCGCCAGACTCATAGTGGGGAAGCGGTGGCGGTCTTCTGACCAACACATTACGGCCTTGGTGGTCGTGCTGCCCCGAGGTCACCGACTCTGCCAGGGAACCACAGCGGTCAAGAGTCATTAATATGCTTGGCAGGACCGTCGGGGTCCCGCCAAGCATATTACGACTTTCCTCACCACCACTGATTTCACGTAGTTCTTTTCTATATGAAAACAGTGAGGCCACCAACCAAAGAATGGATTACCCACCATGGTGCCCTCAATTGCAAACTTGCAATCATCGAGGCAACAATGTCCTTGAACAAAAACCTCAACATGCAAGCCCTCATCAGCACAGCCACAAGAGGAGCTTTTATCATATACACCACCTCCAGATTTCAAGAAAGCAGTTTAGTCCATAGTCATTTCCAAATATAATCTGGAAGGGCATTTAACAGGCCTGGTGAAAGCATGACCGGAACCTCTCCAGGCAACCCTCAATGCGGCTGCAAGAATGATTACAGGAGTAAGGCATTTTCACCACAACACTCTCCCTCTCAAATCTCTAAACTGGCTCGCTTTTGAAGGTATGATCAAGTCAAAAATAGCCTACTCGATCCACAAGGCCCTTCACCTTGTAGCATCTGTATATCTGGCACAGAAGCTCAAGACATCAGGAGATGGCTACTCCCTTAGAAGTGCTAGCCTCTCGAAAGAACCTCCAAGATTTAGAAGACCTACAACCACACCTTCTCAGGGTCTGCCACAGAATTTGGAACTCTCTGCCTCCAGAAACATGGGCAATCACTTCATTCTCTGCCTTAAACAAAAAGTTAAAGTTATCTTATTTAACAGATTCCCTCAATATGCTCTACTGTCAGGTTCATACTGGACCGATTGGTCCCAAGAGAGCTTGGAAGGGTCGGCTAGGGGAACCCACATGTGCTATATACAGACTGCTTGAGTAATGTGAGTCCTCACTCAAAGTGGCTTGGGATAGTTTTGTAATGGGAAGGAATTTTTCTTTCTTTATTTCACTATGTACAGCACTTTGATACCCTTGGGTCTTATTTGTGCTTTATAAAAACTACCTAAAAATAAAAAAATAAAAAGAAGAATTGGTAGCCCAACAGCTTGTTTTTCCCCAACAAGACACAACCTTTATTCAGGAAATATTATATTAATGGGTGATAGCTCCTTCGTTTTTTTACCCCAGGTGTTTCTGCAGTATCACATTCATGGCGCAGAAGAAGTGCGTGGACCACATGTTAGTATTGAATCTCCAATTTGTCAACCAATGTCTAGTCTATCGACATTTCAAGATGCTGGGCATTCATCTTTTACAAGATCTTTTGAAAGAGGGCGACTGGATGGTCTGTCTGGGCCTCGGCCTGAAAGATACTTACCTGATGGTGCTGATATTCACACTACCCAGAAAGTTCCTATAATTCCAGTGGCGGGACCAATGGTATGAGATCTTAATTCTTCCATTCAGGCTTGCATCAGCTCCATGCTGTTTAACGAAATTGGTGAAACCAATGTTGAGGAAGGGAGTGCAATTGATTACCTAACTAGATGACATTATAATCATGGCCCAATCTTGGACTCTTCTGTTGCAATATCAGTCATGGGCAGATTAACTGCCTCAAAGTCTAGGTTTCATTATGAACCAGTCAGAGTCAATCCTGTTTCTGACCCAGACAATAGAATTTCTGGGTATTCAAATTGACTCATTAAAAGCTCATTAATAGCTTCACAGCCAGAACATAAAAGACATCAAGAAAGTGTTGGAATCCACCATGAGCAAATAGTGGATATCGTTGATGTCAATAGCAAGGCTTGTTGGTCTCTTGGCATCCATGATTCAAGCAATGTTCCCTGGACCTCTGCACTACAAAGCTCTCCCAAGACTAAATTTCAGACTTCTGCTCATCAGATTATCCTAAACAGATAAGGCTCCGCTGTCGGACATCACCAGAGCAGAACTCAACTGGTGACTACTACACATGGATGCTTGAAATAGCAAAGCCATATTCGGTGCCCAACTGGATGTAGGGTTCACGTCAGATCGCAGCTGATAGGATTGGGGTGCCCAATGCGGCGTTATCTACACTAGAGATCGCTGGGCATGAGATTAATTGAATCTCCATTTCAGTTGCCTAGAGCTACTATTGGGCATGTTGACCATAAAAACCTCTCCCCCAGGAGAAACAACAGGTACTTCAATGTGCTGGGCAGATCCTGGACCAGAATTTTATAGGAAACTGGCAAGGATTTTGTGCACTTCTGTCTACAACACAGAATATAAGTATTATTGAGATACATTCCAGGCCAGAGAAATGTCATAGTAGATTGGAACTCCAGGTTCCTGATTTACACGAGTTACTGGAAACTGCATCCACATGTGTTTCAAGCTAGACTTATTTGGCCAGTGTACGATCAACCTCTTTGTGTCGAGACTGAACACCCAGCTACACGAATCTTACAGCAGGAGACAGGACCCTCTATCGAAAGCGACAGATACATTTTTGCAGTATTGGTCACTGGGGATGCATTGCGCATTTTCCCCAATTAGGATGATAGTGCGAGCTTTGACGCAAATGAGGAGGCAGAAAACAACGGTAATCCTAATAACCCCGTTATGGAAGGCCCACCTTAGTTCCTGCTTCTCCTGGAAAAGGTAGTGGATCTTCCGGTTACGCAGTTGATTTTCCTGGAAATTCTTTAGGACTGCCTGGGTGCCCTACAATCCTCTAGTATTGCAAAACTATCTGGCTCTTAGTCCCTGGAAAATTTCAGGCAATGGTGGTATGTGCCGGGAATTTCAAGCCAGGCTATTGACTGTATTTAGCAATCCTGGGCTCCCTCTACTCGCATAAGGTACATTGCAGCATGGAAGAGATGGTTGGCTTGGTGTCTGGAACAGCATCTGTATCCTGTAGTGTGGATTTCAAAGATATACTTAATTTTCTCTCAGAGAGAGCGGAAGAAAGGTTAGGTTACAGGTCAGTAAATAATTTTCATTCGGTGATCTATGCAGGCCACACTCAGTTAGATGGCAAATAGGTAAGTATACATCCATTCGTATGTAAATTGCTCAAAAATAAGCCTGGGCGTAGTTTGCGTAGTAGCACTTCACGTAGCTACGTGAAGTACATTTTTAACTACACGTGGCTATGAACATTGCGTAGTGCGTAGCGGTGTGCTTGACTGCACTGTACAATAATTGACAAAAGCACCTTGTACAGTGCAAGTTAAGATAAAATAAATATCTCTGTCTTTATATGCTAAAAATGCATATAGTTACTACACAAAAGTGAAAACGATAAATTAACAAGCAGTGAGAGAGGTGATGATTTTAGGATCCTCCCTAACCTAGGGGAAAACCAAGCAGATGCCTTGAAAACAAAAACACATCTTTTGAACCATTCAGTGGTGGTCCCATCCTCTTAGGACCACCCCAAGCACAGTTATTGGCAAAAATACAATCCCATCCAAAGGCCCTGCAAAACATTATGGGACGAGATTTGCAGTGGGCAGTGAATATTATAGTATCCAATATCAAAATAATTCTACAAAGAGCTGCAGTTCCAGTAGTCGTTACTAGATGTCCCTCACGAGTCAAATGCAAAAGCCTCATGAAAGGTTTTCAATACTTTTGCATTTGACTCGTGAGGGACATCTTGTAACGACTAGTGGAACTGCAGCTTGATGTATTAATAATTTCAATGCTTTTGCATTTGACTCGTGAGGGACACCTAGTAACGACTAGTTGAACTGCAGCTCTTTGTAGAATTATTTTGATATTGGAAACTATAATATTCACTGCCCACTGCTAATCTCGTCCCATAATGCTTTGCAGGGCCTTTGGTTGGGATTGTATTTTTGCCCATAACAGTGCTTGGGGTGGTCGAAGGAGGAAGGGACCACCATTGAATCGTTCACATGATATGCTTTTTGTGTTCAAGGCATCTGCTTGGTCCTCCCCCTAGGTTAGGGGGGACTCCAAAATCATCACCTCTCTCATTGCTTAATATTTATTGTCAAAATTCATTTTTGTGAATTAGTTATATGCTTTTTAGCATAAAAATTGCTTTATCAAAGCATTTGAAGGTGTTTATTTTGCTGCTGCTACGCTACGTCAATTAGCACAGTTATTCACTCTGCTACATGCAATTTGCGTAGTAGCACAAACTTTGCATGCTCCGTGAGCGTAGCGAAGTATTATGCCCAGGGTTTCTCAAAAACAGTACAGTAACTAATCCTCCCAAACCTCGCTATGATAATTTTTGGGATGTAAATGCAGTACTGAAATTGTTGGAGCAATGGCTGGATAAAGCACAATTGTCTAGGATATAATTGTCCCCTATATTTACCAAGCTGTTATGCTTGGTGTCATGCAGAGGAGTGTCTGATGTAAAAGTATTAGATTTAGCAAGTAAAGTATACTCTCAAGAAGATGTAATTTTTGCAATTTCTAAATACATAAAAATGTTTTCTAGGGCCATTGAATATATTGCTTTTCCACAAAAAGAGAAATTGTGTGTGGTGAAATGTCTGAAGGTCTATGAAGTATGCATGCATCAGTTTAGTACTGATACCAGTGGACTGCTTTTGATTGCGCTTCAGAAACCTCAAAAACCAGTGTCAGCAGTGACTCTAGCTCAAATGGGGTGTGGTGGAAGCTGGAATTGATGTCAGTAGATTTGCAGCACATTCAGTTAAAGGTGATATTGCATCCAAAGCTTTTGGTTTAGGTTCTAGATTAATAGATATATTAAAAGCAGCAGACGCATAAATTAGGGCAATGCAGACATAGGTGGTCACAGTGGAAAACCCTTTTTCAATCTAGTCATGTCACCAAGAAAAACCACATAAATCACTTACATTTACATTTACAGAATCCAGAAGTCTTCATAATATTTTTCTATCAGAGTTGGCTTTCTGACTCTTCAGGCCGTGAGTTAGCCATTGCTGGCTACACAATCTTACATCCTAATAGACCAGATGAAGCCGGTGGAATTCCAGCTTCCATTCCAGTGCTTCGGGTTTTCAATATCTCTTCTACTCATCAGTCTTTTGCTGAAATTGTGTTTCAATTGAATGCCAATCCCATCATCTGCCTTAATGATGCTCCAATGTACAGTTCATCAGGATGTGCTACTAGGTTTAGCTCAATAATCTCTGGTTTTTTAACCTAAATATCCAGTTTCACTACTCTTGCTGATTACAATACATGGGTGGATGACATTATTCAACCAGGATGACGCTCCCCTAATGACTCAGTATCTGAGCTAGGTCATTCTCAAGGATACGACTCATTGTACCAGTCACACTATAAACTCTATTTTATATCTTGCTCTGCCATCCATGTGGACACTCATTATCCATCTATAAGGACCTCACTTAGTGTCAAAGATGTCTCTGTCTACTAGCCTGCCTCATCGCCAATAGGCATGTGCTATGTGCTGCCCTGTTATCTCTGCATCCAGTGTCACTAGCCCACCTGAGGTATCTCCTCATGCCAGTAATAGGGCTCGTTCATGCTGTAAATCACTGGAGCAAATTGTTGATTAGACTGTGCCAGTAAAAACTGCTGTTTCCAGTCCTCCGAGATTCTCGCCGGTCTTAACCTTGTTCTAGTGAGGGACTATTTGCAGCTTACCACCATGGTAAAGCTTTAGAACACTCCTGAAGCACACACTGCAGACAGGAGGTTATGGAAATGTAGAGATGAGCCACCAAAGATTATAAAAAGCCTCATCAACTCTACAAGAAAATCTTTTTATCTTCAAAAAGATGAACCCGCTACTAATGATACTCAGGGCATTTTTACAAACTGTTAAACAGCTTCATTACCCTGGATACCTCAGTTAATTGCCTCTCTCCACTCTTAAGTCTCTGTAAGTCCTTCAGTGATTTCTTTCTTGAAATCAATAATCTCATACACCAGTCTTTTCACAGTGATCATATTTTTTGTTCCTTTCTGGGGCTGCAGAAAGATCCCTCTTTATTTTCGGAATCAGTTGTCTTGTACTCTACAGATGTGGCAATTGACTTGAATTTAAGTATTAAATTTAGTTCTCCTTGACACCCCTGTCCTCCTTCCTTTATTTAGAATTCAAGGGCATGGTTCCGCTCTACACGTGTTGCAAAAAGTACTTTTTCAGACGTTTATAAATAATATGCTTGCCTCATTGTTCAACAAACTGTCACCAACAACACCACAACCCTTCGCGACTGGAGAGAAACGGCAGCCCTGATCCTCCTCAACTTCCTAGCAGCATTCGACACCGTGTTCCACTACACCCTTATCAAGATGCTTCACCAAATTGGAATCCAAGTAAAGGCCCGCATATGGATCACCTCCATCATCACCGGAAGAACGCATAGAATCCGCCTACCACCATTCACCTCTGCACCTAAGAACATCAGCAGTGCCGCACACAGACAAAATGGAAGTGATGATCTTCGGGCACAAATCCTCCTTGTGGAACTATGCCTGGTGGCCTTCCGAACTAGGACACTCACCCACTCCGACAGACCATGCCTATAACCTTGGCATCATTCTGGACACCAAGAGCACCATTAAAAGCCAGATCAACGCAGCCTCCTCATCCTGCATCCTCACTCTTCGCATGCTCTGCAAGATCTTCAAATGGCTCCCCATCAACACCCAGATGAACCATCACTCAAGCCCTGGTCACCAGCTGGCTAGAATATGGCAACGCACTCTACATAGGAATCACCTCGCACCTCCTGAAGAGACTGCAGACCATAGAGCACTCAGAGGCCAGACTCATCCCCGACCTCCAAAAGCGAACCCAAATCACTCCCCACCTCAGGAAGCTCCACTGGCTCCCCATTCAGAAGAGATGTCACTTCAAGATACTGATTCACACATACCAAGCCCTAAACAACCAAGGATCAGCTTACATCGACCAACACATGAACTTCCACCAACCCTCCAGACACCTGCAATCCGCCTCCCTGTCCCTCGCTCACCCCCGTATCCACTGAAGCAACAGCAGAGGACACTCCTTCTCCCACCTCTCTGTGAAGTCCTGGAACAATCTTTCCCTTCACCTCCGGGCCTCATCCTCTCCATTGGAATTCAAGAAAGGACTCAAGACCTGACTGTTCAACTGAACCCTCCCCAAGCATCAGTGCTCTCAGCACCTGGAGACCATCACTGGTGATTAACAGCACTTTATAAGCGCTGTTTTGATTGATGTGTTTTGAACTGTCGTTGCCTTATCCTTAAAATGGCCAGCTCTCTTCTTGCTAAGAGGGCTCTTGTGATACATCTCCTCCACTTAAATAATGTTCTCAATCTAGTTTTTTGAGGGTCCCTCAGGGTTCAGCCTGTAGCCCTATTTTGTTTAATTTATATCTCACTCCTCTTGCCTCACCGATCAGCTCATTTCCTTACTGATCAGCTAATTTCATTTGTAAAAAATGACGTGCATAAGATACTCAAATCATCTCTTTTATCAATACCCTATGGACATTCTAGACACTTTTTTATTCTTGTATGGCTGTAGCCTCCATCTGAATGAAGAACAATTATATGAAGCAAAACGCACTAAAACTGTGGGGATGATTTTAGGCCCCTGTGTCCATCTGGTCACATGAGTTCATCCTGAGTGAGCAGGTGCATTAACCCACAGAATTACAGTTAGGATCTAACTTCTACAGCTACCTGTGTTGTTTACATGTTTTTTAGACACTGTGGGCATGATTCACAAAGGGCCTCGGCACTCGTGGTGGAGGACCGCAGTTGTGGGGGAGTTTCTGTTCTCGGGGCGAAATCTCTGTAATGAGAATTCTTATTGCAGAGATCCCGCCTTGAGTGCGGATACTCCCCCCACGAGTGCGGGGCCTCTGCCACGAGTGCGGAGATGCCCGCACGATTGCAGGGCCTCTGCCACGAGTGCCGAAGCCCTTTGTGAATCAGGCCCTTTCTGTTTTTGTGTGTGAGTCTAACAGAGTGGGCTTCAGTGGGGCATGCTGGGAAGGGTAGTTCAGGAGAGCTTAAACAGTCACTGATCCTAACAAGTAGCATACTGGCTATGAATAGTTCTGATATTGCTCCTCACGTTGCTAGAGATGGATTATATTTATTTATGGCTCTCTGCTACTGTTTGGATCATTTCCTTATTCAAAAGGGCTCTGTATGCCTATGATGCTCACTTGTACATACTACTGTGCTGAGGAATTTACAAAAAGACAAAATCGCAAGTGTTGCAAAGATCCTTCATCAGCATCACCATAAACGTCCTGATAGCAATCACATAGGAACTTTCTAGCGGTATCAGCACATATATTTCACCAAGTACAATCTCAAAATCTCTGCTTGTGGTCTTAGCTTGGAAGGAGCAGAACATCAGACAAGAGCATCAGATGCACGCAGGCGAGTCACACCAGCTGAAGAGGGCCAAGAACTCAGTGTATCCGCCAGCTCAATAACCGCCTATCTGATATAACATACTGTGTGTTGTACAAATCATGTGTTATTCTGCAATATTAGATGTTATACAAATACCATGCTCTTCTGCATTGGTCTACTGGGAAAGACTGTAACTCCTATACTTTCCGTCCCTTCGCAAATATTCTGGAACACAGAGAGGCACACACACAACACACACACAACACACACACACACACGTATATTCATTTATGTTACACAGTGGAGATCTCCACTGTATAGTCATGGTTCAGATGGTATTTTGATTGAAAAAGCATTTTTTGATTTGCCTATATTTTTTGGCTCAGTGTGTAGATGTATTTATATGAGACTTTTCAATCTACTTATTTGTCAAATAGGTTTTGGCATGCCGGGTCTTGTGAAGTTCTGTCCACAGGAATAAAAAAGTTGAAATGGTGCGAGTGTAAAAAACAAGCATTGGCAAAGAAAATAGGTTTCGCCTTTGTAACCGAATGGATTTGCCTACCACCTTTCACCTCTGAACCTAAGAACATCTGCTGCAGTGCACACAGACAAAATGGAAGTGATGATCTTCGGGCACAAATCCTCCTTGTGGAACTATGCGTGGTGGCCTTCCGAACTAGGACACTCACCCACTCCGACAGACCATGCCTATAACCTTGGCATCATTCTGGACACCAAGAGCACCATTAAAAGCCAGATCAACGCAGCCTCCTCATCCTGCATCCTCACTCTTCGCATGCTCTGCAAGATCTTCAAATGGCTCCCCATCAACACCCAGATGAACCATCACTCAAGCCCTGGTCACCAGCTGGCTGGAATATGGCAACGCACTCTACATAGGAATCCCCTCGCACCTCCTGAAGAGACTGCAGACCATAGAGCACTCAGAGGCCAGACTCATCCCCGACCTCCAAAAGCGAACCCAAATCACTCCCCACCTCAGGAAGCTCCACTGGCTCCCCATTCAGAAGAGATGTCACTTCAAGATACTGATTCACACATACCAAGCCCTAAACAACCAAGGATCAGCTTACATTGACCACCACCTGAACTTCCACCAACCCTCCAGACACCTGCAATCCGCCTCCCTGTCCCTCGCTCACCCCCGTATCCACTGAAGCAACAGCAGAGACACTCCTTCTCCCACCTCTCTGTGAAGTCCTGGAACAATCTTTCCCTTCACCTCAGGGCCTCATCCTCTCTGTTGGAATTCAAGAAAGGACTCAAGACCTGGCTGTTCAACTGAACCCTCCCCAAGCATCAGTGCTCTCAGCACCTGGAGACCATCACTGGTGATTAACAGCACTTTATAAGCGCTGTTTTGATTGATGTGTTTTGAACTGTCGTTGCCTTATCCTTAAAATGGCCAGCTCTCTTCTTGCTAAGAGGGCTCTTGTGATACATCTCCTCCACTTAAATAATGTTCTCAATCTAGTTTTTTGAGGGTCCCTCAGGGTTCAGCCTGTAGCCCTATTTTGTTTAATTTATATCTCACTCCTCTTGCCTCACCGATCAGCTCATTTCCTTACTGATCAGCTCATTTCATTTGTAAAAAATGACGTGCATAAGATACTCAAATCATCTCTTTTATCAATACCCTATGGCCATTCTAGACACTTTTTTATTCTTGTTTGGCTGTAGCCTCCATCTGAATGAAGAACAATTATATGAAGCAAAACAGCACTAAAACTGTGGGGATGATTTTAGGCCCCTGTGTCCATCTGGTCACATGAGTTCATTCTGAGTGAGCAGGTTCATTAACCCACAGAATTACAGTTAGGATCTAACTTCTACAGCTACCTGTGTTGTTTACATGTTTTTTAGACACTGTGGGCCTGATTCACAAAGGGCCTCAGCACTCGTGGTGGAGGACCGCAGTTGTGGGGGAGTTTCTGTTCTCGGGGCGAAATCTCTGTAATGAGAATTCTCATTGCAGAGATCCCGCCTTGAGTGCGGATACTCCCCCCACGAGTGCGGGGCCTCTGCCACGAGTGCGGAGATGCCCCCACCAGTGCAGGGCCTCTGCCACGAGTGCCGAGGCCTTTTGTGAATCAGGCCCTTTCTGTTTTTGTAGGTGAGTCTTACAGAGTGGGCTGCAGTGGGGCATGCTGGGAAGGGTAGTTCAGGAGAGCTTAAACAGTCACTGATCCTAACAAGTAGCATACTGGCTATGTATAGTTCTGATATTGCTCCTCACATTGCTAGAGATGGATTATATTTATTTATGTCTCTCTGCTACTGTTTGGATCATTTCCTTATTCAAAAGGGCTCTGTATGCCTATGATGCTCACTTGTACATACTACTGTGCTGAGGAATTTACAAAAAGACAAAATCGCAAGCGTTGCAAAGATCCTTCATCCGCATCACCATAAACGTCCTGATGGCAATCACACAGGAACTTTCTAGCGGCATCAGCATATATATTTCACTAAGTACAATCTCAGAATCTCTGCTTGTGGTCTTAGCTTGGAAGGAGCAGAACATCAGACAAGAGCATCAGATGCACGCAGGCGAGTCACACCAGCTGAAGAGTGCCAAGAACTCAGTGTATCTGCCAGCTCAATAACGGCCTATCTGATATAACATACTGCGTGTTGTACAAATCATGTGTTATTCTGCAATATTATATGTTATACAAATACCATGCTCTTCTGCATTGGTCTACTGGGAAAGACTGTAACTCCTATTCTTTCCGTCCCTTCGCAAATATTCTGGAACACAGAAAGGCACACACACAACACACACACACACGTATATTCATTTATGTTACACAGTGGAGATCTCCACTGTATAGTCATGGTTCGGATGGTATTTTGATTGAAAAAGCATTTTTTGATTTGCCTATATTTTTTAGCTCAGTGTGTAGATGTATTTATATGAGACTTGGCAATCTACTTATTTGTCAAATAGGTTTTGGCATGCCGGGTCTTGTGAAGTTCTGCCCACAGGAATAAAAAAGTTGAAATGATGCGAGTGTAAAAAACAAGCATTGGCAAAGCCAATAGGTTTCGCCTTTGTAACCGAATGGATTTGCCTACCACCTTTCACCTCTGAACCTAAGAACATCAGCTGCAGCGCACACAGACAAAATGGAAGTGCTGATCTTCACGCACAACACCTTTTTGTGGAATGACGCCTCGTGGCCTTTCCATACTAGGACACTCACTCAAACCCTGGTCATCAACCGGCTGGAATATTTCAACACACTGTACATGGAAATCACCTCGCACCTCGTGAAGAGACTGCAGACCATACAGCACTCAGTGGCCAGACTGGCCCTCGACCTCCAAAAGTGAACCTACATCATCCCCCACCTCCGGAAGCCCCACTCGCTCCCCATTCAGAAGAGATGCAAGATGCTGATCCACACCTACAAATCCTACACAACCAAGGGGCATATTCACAAGGAGCTATCGCCGAATTAACGGCACTTTATTGCAGCCAAACTCGTGATAAATTTACCTCCCCATTCACAAGCTGGTGTAAACAGCCCACAGCACCAGTTTACCCGTGATAGCAGCCGCAAAAAACATCGCCACAGAGGACCCCCGCAACAATCGCTAATGAGATGCAGAGTGGGCGTTCCCGTGCCAAAAGGCGCGACAACATCACACCTCAACATTCACAACGACCAGCCACATCGGCGATAAAAACACAAAACAGGCGATAAGGCGCGTTAGCACCAGGAAATCTACACCTGCTCTGACCTGGTGTAAAGTCGGACGGCAGCCTGCACCACAAAAGGGAGCACAGCCCAGGGCTACATCGGAAGGGCAACAGATGCCATGGAGCCACTCATCCTGCGGCCTGGACACCCAAGAGGGCCACAACACCCACCGCCACCACCCCCAGGACCACCCCTCCCTGGCACCCCCCTCCGACCAAAGACATGCCACATCAGCGACACATAAACATGTACAAAATAATCCGCTTGATGCCGCACAACTGGTGACATGCATGTGTCGTCACAGAAATGAACATCACACATGCACTTACGAAGCAATAAATTAAACTTTATTCAAATGAACACTGAAATGAAATGAAGACACATGGCGGCTCCCCTCGGGACAATCCGTAGGTCACAGCCTGCAAGACAAAAAACATGATGAGAAGGTGTGTCCTGCGCACATCAGAGGACAGAGAGAGAGCGAAGGAGAGAGAGAGAGGAAGAGAGGGAGAGAGAGTGAGAAGAAGAGGGAGAGAGAGAGAGAGAAGAAGAAGGAGAGAGAGAGAGAGAGAGAGAGAAGAAGAGAGGGAGAGAGAGAGAGAGAGAAGAAGAGAGGGAGAGAGAGAGAGAGAAGAAGAAGGAGAGAGAGAGAAGAAGAGAGGGAGAGAGAGAGAGAGAAGAAGAGGGAGAGAGAGAGAGAGAAGAAGAGAGAGAGAGTGCCGCCCCTGCGCCCCCATGCCACACTGTTCACCTGCTGCCACCGGTGTGTCTCCAACCACTTGCCGGTATGTCTAGCAGTACACCAGGTCACACATCTGTGTCAGAGGCGTCATCTGAAACAGAGTCCAGATACATGACTGGCACAGTACACACACTTGCACAAGACAAAATCACCTGCCCGCCCATGCAGACCCAGGCAGAGGCACCCCAACCCCTCCCGCCGCCCATCCGAGCATGCCTGTCCATGCACACCCCGGCCTCACTGCTCACCTTCCGCCACCGGCGTGTAGACAGGAGGTCCCACCACGTGCCGCTGCAAGCCACAATCCCGGGGCCTGCGGACATGGCACCCTCCACATCATGCAGCCCCGCTCCGCAGGCCACCAGGTCTCACTTTTGGTGCTGGGTCTTGATTACTCCATGGCATAGGACATACCAGTGCACCCGGCACCATCGCAGGCTGCATACCCGCTCAGCCCAATGGGTGCCACTAACTCTGGGATCCCAGAAGCGACGCCACATGGCGGTAGGCCTGCGCTGGACGCTGGCTCTGGCCTACACTGCGGTCCAGCAGGGCACACAAAACCTGAGCTGTCCGGACCGCCGGGACGGGGCATCATCGCAGGCTGCACACCCGCTCAGCAGCTTAAGGTGCCACTGACTCAGTGCACCGAAAGTCACCGTCCCGTGGCGGGGTGCCTGTGCCGTCCGCAAGGCCTTGTGTGCCACTAACCCTGTGCAACCCCAGTCTGCGCCACGTGGTGGTAGGCCCGTGCCGTCCGCAAGGCCTCGTGTGCCACTAACCCTGTGCGCAAAAACTCATGGGCCCTTAATGAATGAGAAATGTGGAGCGTCCGTCATCCAGTCACCACCGGCAGAAGGGAATGTGACGTCATCAGCCCCTTATGTTGGCAGAGTCACATGGCCTGTGACGGCTGTGCCGGATGGGTGTGGTGTGCGTGCAAACCTGCCCTCAGGGAGTGGCTGTGACATGCTGACAACTAGACCAGTGACCTGCACACCACCAGCGAGTACGCCTGCGATGGGTAGCAATGAGGGCCCCCCGTCGGAGCGTTAGGGGAGTGGTCTGTCCTGCCGTACGCCGGACCAGTGCAGGGCTTGCAACAATGACTCATGGGCTCTGGGCGTGGTTCAGTCCATGACCGGACAAGGAAGTGACTGATGTGTGTGTCCCTGTTGTAGTGTTCACAGGACCCGGTACACAAAATGCAATGTATCACCCTCTGACTGGCATCCCACAGGATGAACATCATTGACGCAAGGGAAGTCACTGTCCCTACATTCATCTACACATTCACACATGAATGAGGAAAGACATGACACAGCAGTGCATCACTGGATGTTTATTGCACATCCAGTGCAGTTATGCAGCTGGAGCGGTACAGGGCAATGCCGAGCACACTGCACAATATGGGCACGTGGAGGGACAGCCAGAGTCCATCTGGGGATGACATGTACTGCGGAAGAGGAAGGGTACAGTCCGCAGTCTGGTCGCTGTGTCATTGGTCGTCAAACAGGATGTGGCAGTCCATGTCGATGTCCAAGGTGAGTGCATCGGAGTGTATCGGGGGTCAGTGAAAGGTCATGAGGCCATGTGCGGGACCAAGCAGAAACAGGTCAGGTGGAGGGAATGTATGCTATTGCCTCCTTCTGAGAGCCAACCCATCCACGTCCTCGGATGTGTGCTCTGCCCCATCTATGGGTGTTGCAGTACTGGCTGCGGCACTGTGTGCCACTGACACATCAGGGGCCGGAGGGGGATTATCGGCAGCACTGTGTGCCACTGACACATCAGGTGCCTGAGTGGATACGCCTGCCGCACTGGGAGGCACTGACACACCAGGGGGCAGAGATGTGGATGGTGGGGTGGCAGCCGCATTCATCAGTGACACGACTTGTGGCAGCAATGCCATGATGAATTACTGCAGGGCATGGTAGATCCCTTCTACATTTCGATGGTGTGCAGCGGTGGCTGCCATCCTTTCTGCCTCCATCCGCACCATGTCCTCCATGAGCCTCCGCAGGTGTGCCAGCTCACGGCTGGCATTGCTGGAGCCACTCTAAGTGGACAGGTGTTCTTCTCTCCGCGTCATGACTCCAGTGATGTCAGTCAGGGCTGGTTGGAGACCATGTGGCGGACGTAGACACCCATGGATGGCGTCCAGTTTGGTAGCCATGAGGTCGAACCCCACCCGCACCTGCTCAGCCATCTCCCTCTGGCCCTCCAGCACATGGCGTTGGAAGGCCATGTGTTGTTCCTGGGGATCTTGGGAGAGTGCACGGACTGTGGGTGCCTCCTGCTGGGTGTTTTGGGTGGTGGATGGGGTCTCATCGATGTGGCTAGGCTGCCCTGATCCTGGAGGTGGTTGGCGGAGGAGGTCAATGATGTCTTGGATGGTTGGGGTGTCAATGCTGGTGTTGTCCTCCTCGTCATCAGTGAAGAGTGGCTGGGACTGCTCTGCAGGAGGTGTTGACGATGCCCCTGCGATGTGAAGGGGAGATGGTGTATTACAATGTGTCCACATGTATGTAGCCGCATGGTACATGTTGACATTCAGACAGCATGGCATTGTACATTGTGACAGTCTGTAGTTCAGGGCCATGACCCAGAGTCATTGTGGGTGTGCACTGTGCTCTGCTTGATTGTGCTTGTGTGCCATTGTGGCCATCTCCACCCATCCCCCCAGTACCTGGTGGTCACACACCCTGTTGCGGTTGTGTTGTGTCCTGTCGAGAAGTGTCCGGTCCCCCGACTCCGGCCACAGTCTCCATACTGATGACTGTCGACACCAGCTCCTCCATGTCATCCAGCTCCAGCTGTGGCGCTGGGCCCCCACTTCTAGTCTGCGTTGCTGCATTCTGGTTGGCGGAGAGTTTCTCCTTGGTCTTCTGCTTGATGTCATTCCATCGCCTCTTGACCTCGTCCATTGTCCGCTTGTGCTCTCCGACGGCATTCACCTTGTTCACGATGTTCCACCATATTCCAGTTTTGGTGCCCAATGACACGTTGGAGGTGACGAAGAGTTGTTGATGGTGTTCCATCACCTCCGTGACTATGATCCTGTTCGCCTGCGGACTGAACTTGGTCTTCCTCGTCTTCTTGTCCTTGCCCTTCCCTGTCCCCGAGGTCCCAGGCTGGTCGTCCGGGGTGCTTGTGGGGTTGCGCTCGTCCTCTGCGCCTGCTCCGGCTGCCTCCATGGTGCTTGGGTGTTGGTCAGTTTGTGTGTGGGTGTTTTTTCTGCTTTTATGGTGATTTTTGACGCATGCCAGGTGTGTGTTGCAGGCGTGGCGCTGCTTGTCGCTGGTTTCCTCATCGCGCTTTGGCCCATCGCGTGTTTTTTGGTGTTGTGGTTTGTGTTTTTATCTCCATCGTGGTGAGTGTATCGCGGACATTGTCCGCGGTTTCGGCAGACTATCGCTTGCTACCGCCTTGTTGTGAATTCCACGTTGACACGGGGTTATTTTCCCGCGATAGGCTGCAATATTGAAAGTTGCGTTACGCTACCCTTGCGGTAGTTATCGCACGTTCTTGTGAATATACCCCCAAGGATCAGCTTACATCAACCACCACCTGAACTTCCACCAACCCTCCAGGCACCTGCAATCTGCCTGCCTCTCCCTCGCTCAGAGCACCCATATCCGCAGAAGCAATAGCAGAGGACTTTCTTTCTCCCACCTCGCTGTGATGTCCTGGAACAATCTCCCCCTTTTCCTCCGGACCTCATCCTCTCTGGTGGAATTCAGGACAGGACTTAAGACCTGGCTGTTCAACTGAACCCTCCCCAAGCATAAGTGTTCTCAGCGCCTGGAGACCCTCACGGGTGATTAACTGTGCTTTATAAGTGCTGTTTTGATTGATTTGATTTGAACTATTGTTGCCATTTGCAGCCTTATCCTTAAAATGCCCAGCTCTCTTCTTACTTAGGGGCTCTTGTGATACAACTCCTCCGCTATAATAATTTTCTTAGTCTAGTATTTTTGAGGGTCCCTCAGGGTTTATCCTGTGGCCCTACTTTGTTTAATTTATATCTTACTCCTCTTGCCTCACTGATCAGCTCTTTTGGTTTTTATAAATGACATGTGCATAAGATACTCAAAGCATCTCTTTTATCAATACCCTATGGACATTCTAGACACTTTTTAAAGTCTTGTTTGGCAGTAGCCTCCATCTGGATGGAGAACAATTATATGAAGCAAAACAGCTAAAAAACTGAGGGGCTGATTTTAGGCCCCTGTGTCCATCTGGTCACATGCGTTCATGCTTTGTGAGCAGGTGCATTAACCCACAGAACTACAGTTAGGATCTAACTTCTACTGCTACCTCTGTTGTTTACGTGCTTTTTAGACACTGTGGGACTGATTCACAAAGTGCCTCCCCACGAGTGCGGTGCCTCTGTCACGAGTGCCAAGGCCCTTTGTGAATCAGGCCCTTTCTGTTTTTGTGTGTGAGTCTTACAGAGTGGGCTGCAGTGGTGCATGCTGGGAAGTGTAGTTCAGGAGAGCTTAAACAGTCACTGATCCTAACAAGTAGCATACTGGCTATGAATAGTTCTGATATTGCTCCTCACGTTGCTAGAGATGGATTATATTTATTTATGGCTCTCTGCTACTGTTTGTATCATTTCCTTATTCAAAAGGTCTCTGTATGCCTATGATGCTCACTTGTACATACTACTGTGCTGAGGAATTTACAAAAAGACAAAATCGCAAGCGTTGCCAAGATCCTTCATCAGCATCACTATAAACGTCCTGATGGCAATCACACAGGAACCTTCTAGCGGCATCAGCATATATTTCACCAAGTACAAGCTCAGAATCTCTGCTTGTGGTCGTAGCTTGGAAGGAGCAGAACATCAGACAAGAGCATCAGATGCACGCAGGCGAGTCACACCAGCTGAAGAGGGCCAAGAACTCAGTGTATCCCGAGCTCAATAATAGCCAACAGTGCCCTGTCTGATATAACATACTAGGTGTTGTACAAATCATGTGCTATTCTGCATTATTATATATTATACAAATAAAGTGCATGCTGACTCGAAAGAGCCTCGATAGGCTCATGTGCTGAGTCTGCCTCTGGCAAAATGAGCTAGTGAGGCAAAGAAGTCTCCCGCCCTGGGACCTTCTTGCCAGCCTCCAAGTCTGCAATTGGGGTGGAGAAGACTGCACATAAAAAGATAGGAAAGCTTATTTTTGCATGTGCAGTAAATAGCAAAACAATAGTAAACACAGAAAAGTTTAAGTTTACATTTACGAATCAGGCCCTATGATCTCAAAATACTACTGAATGGATTTACACCAAACCCAAAAAAGCACATTTTGTGAATAAAGTTCTATTTCATGCCAGTCTGGTGTAAATCCGTTCAGATTTCTGGGCTGTAGATGTAAGCATAGTTTTCATTGGGAGCTAAAATGGGAAATCACTTGTTAGGTTTCGCCTGTACATTGCTTGTGCTGTGCTTGTGAAATCTATTGCATATAAATCTTAAAAGGGGCTTACATCCGGCCCTTACTTCTCATATTTTTTGGTGCTTGCCACTTACTTTTCCTCTGTTTCTATTGGTTGTAGCATACTATTTCCTGTTGTACTTTGTGTGTGCTTGCTACTTATGAGCGAGCACGCCATCTGCACTCCTGCCCTCCTTCCACATCTGCTATGTTTTTACTTCGAGACATGCAGCTAATTTTTATATGCCAAGACTATGTAATGAATAAACTAGGCACAAGCATGTTGGTGACTTCTTTCCCAACCTTGACGCCGCTTTCCGTGTTGTCAGTTGTTTAGTTTATGTCTGAATTTATCCGTGTTTGCCAAGGTCCCAGATTTGGCAGATATGAGAGCATGCAAGTGTAGCTCAGCCTTCTCTGGGCCGGTGCATCCCCTCTCAGGAATTTGTAATTCTTTCATGTCATGGCCCCAGATGCAGCACTCACAAGCACATCTTACCAGGGCCAGTGAGAAGGTCTCAGTGCAGCGGGGTTAAAATAGGGGTTCGTTTTAGAAAAAAACATCCAGTTCGTCCGAGTCAAACAAAAATAGTTGTTCTGTGAGGTTCAGTGTCTCTTTTACACTAAGATCCCCAAGGCAGGTGTCAAGCTGGTCCATAAACCACTTGTGCAATGAATATATACTTAGGTGCAAATATTGAATGATTTACAATTACAAATCCACATTTCTAATTACAGCACGTAGCTCACGTACTGTGGAGCACAAATGTTTGCATGGGTTATGGCACCTAACACATTGGGCATCATTGTTTTTTTTTATTATCCACTGCAGCAGTAACCAGCGATATGAGTAAAGCAAGTAAAAGGATCATCTAAGCATATTGTATGTCATTTTTGCCCCTATTACTATGGCTTACATAATTGTAACCTATCTTTCAGTAGAAAAAAAAACATTTTGGAGATCCCATGCCTTTAAAAATAGTGAATGACTTACGCCCTCTTCTCTGCCCTCTTTGGACAAGGATAGTGAAGACCTCCCTAACACAAGGCAAAACCCAGACTGCCTACAATCTGGCAAGGGACACCTCTACTAAAAAAACGGGCACCAACACAAATGACCTAAACAATTTTTGCCTGGTATCTAACATTCCGTTTGTCGCAAATGTGTTGGGAAAATGTGTACATCATGAACTATGCCAACACATCAAATCAATTCAACCTTCTGAACGAGTTCCAAGTGAGATTCAGACCCGGGCACAGCACCGAGACAACCATCCTACATCTCAAGGATGATGCCGTCAAAATCCCTGCCCAGAATGATTTGTGCCTTCTAATCCTCCTCGTCCTGTCCTCAGGTTTTTGACCCAGTCAGTCACATCAGACTCCTGAAGCTCCTGGAACACAGAATGGGAATGTCCAGAATTAGCACTTCACTGGTTCACCTCTTTTCTTCACAATCGATTACAACAAATTAAGTAGGAGTGTTGTATTCCTCTTAGGGTATCCATAAACAGGCTTTCCAGTATCATGTCCTTATATAGGCACAATTCGCCCTGCCCTTATATAGGCATAAAATCCCAGCCCTTATTTAGGCATTTAAACCATGCACTCCAAATACAGGATTGGTCTCTGACATCCGTCCACCCTAACGTCACAACGAGTTCATGAAGAACAGACCCTTAGGCTGCGGGAGTTTCCCTAGTCCAGGACTATTGATTTCTTCAAGGACTCATATATTATGCATGAACCATTATTCCTTAGGGGGTTCATTCATGACGTCTTTCGCTGTCCAATTCACGTCAATGCTAACATTGTGAGGTACTTCTAAGGTATAAATATACCTTCCCTAGCCCCTGTAAAACAGAGGAGACCTCGACTTCAGAGGAGCCCGTATCCCGGTCTGACGTACTGAGAAGACGCTGTCATCCCTGCCCGCAGAGAATCCAGCTTCCAGTGATCTGACTTCCCTTGCGGGGTGTTGGAGTTCGAGTCTGGCAAAGAGATTCCAACCTCTCTCATTCTTCAGGTATGGTGCAGACTAGAACCTAGAGGGACTCTTGGCATACTAGGCATACTAGGCTTAACATACTCTTAGTATACCATAGTAAGGAATACTTCACCTACTTCATACCTCTCCCTACACCTAAGTTAGGTTAGGCACATTGGGGTAGAACTAGCTTAGCAACGCATCGTATGAGTACTCGCATTTTTAGTCTATGTTATTTATGTAACAGCATATGTACTAAAAGATAATGCTCTCGCAGTATTATTTATTTTTACTGCTCACACTGTACATTATTTATCTCGCATAATGTCTTGTGATTGTAACAGCACATTTTACTTACATCAGAAACAAGACTGTTCAATAAATCCTTTATTGAAAACGCCCGTCTGTTCTTTCTGTGTAACTTGGAGAAAACTAAGCATAGACGATTGAGCTGAGTGAAATAGTTATCTATTGTTTCCACGACTCTGGGACACGTTCTGATTCTAAAAGGGAAACATAGTGGTCATGTTTTGCGGCTGCCAGAAACTACTCTCTTCTTGTTGTCAAGGAGTTTCTAGTGGCCTCTGAGCTAGCTGGCACAAGTAATTAAGTTTAATATACTCGATAGGGACATACTGACCTTAGTCCTATGTCAAACCTATAGGATATATTATTCCAATGCGCAGAGCCTATTAGGGAAATAGGAGCTACACTACATGGCGCCCAACGGTTTGGTAAGGCGGTAATTCAACGTTAGATACTGAGTAACTCAGCCGTGCTATTTTCTCTCAAGACCCCTACCCATATACTCCAAAAGACGTCTGGAGTGGGCAGGGTTTAGTATCCACCAAGGCTACATAGGGAAGTACCCTATATATTAGCTGTTTGGTTTGCTCAACGTTGAAGGATACAGTGTTCCAAAATATTGTGCACCTTATCTTTGTTGCCTTGAAACTTGTTCTACATTTTTCAAAAAACAAAATGACTGAAGACGCCGGAAACGGTGGAGCTGCGGCTGATCCAGCCCAAGCAGCAGTTTTTAACTTTACAGGTTTAAATGAAACCAAGGAGGGTGTTATAGACATCCCTCAAAACTTAATAAGAGCCATCACTCTAAAACTTATAAAACATGGCCTACCGCCAAGAGGAGGTAGAGCAGTTTTTGTGATAGAGGCACATGAATCCTTTCAGACAGAGGTATTCTATTCATGGGTAATACTTCCTGAATGCAATCCAATATCACACACATTTCACTTCTACAAAGAAGATGATTTACCAGAGGAATACATTCCTTTCGAGGATATTGAAATTCCATTAACATACCAGGAGCATCAGCTCTGGTTTAAAGGCGCCCTAAAACATCACAAAAACATTACTAGGCTCGGTCCATTAGGTAGACCAGGAGCAACATGGCCGATTTTAGCCGGCTACACACCTCATCCTGAACTCGACATAATGTCAGATGAGGAACTACTTACTCAACTCACAGAGTTAATAAAAATCTACAGACAATTGGTTCAATATGTCATGCGGACTCTTACAGTCCAACCACCATTCACTATTCAAAATCAGACCCCTCATCAGGGGACTACACTAAAAATTACACCACAAACTCTCAACTCAGTCATGGGTAAAATGCCCACAAAACATGAGCAAATTCTGTTTTGGATAGCTCAAAAAATTACTCAAATCGAAGCAGTATTTCCAAATACTAGCCCGTATAAGAAACACAGAATTCTAACAATCAGTTTACCAATGGGGATCACACCACAACTGGAAGACTGCACCACTTGGGGTTCAGTCTTTGCTGCCATCTATACCAAAACACATGGCATTCCATCAATTGCGGTAATACCTGATGTCCTAAGACAAATTCAAAACGAATACGGGGCAGAGCCTGCTCTAAATTTAGGTATGAAATTACTGAAAAATTTCGAGCAGGTCTCAACAATAATATTATCTAATATTAAAGGGGAGGCAGCAGCAGTTGCGATCCGCCAAAAATTGAGGGAATTCGATGTTACAGAACATCAAACTGAGCTACCCAGAATAATAGAACAATCTTATGCAGAATTAGGCAGAGATAGTTTGGGTGGAAGACCAGTGAAGCCGAAGCTATCTGAAAGTCCTGAGAAGGACTCAATTAAACAAACTCCTACATCTTCTAAAAAGAAGTGGGAGTCTACTAAACAAAATTCAAACGAGAAACGTTCTCAATCCCAAGGTAGGTCTCCTCAAAAGGAGCCCTCTGAAAGGAGGTATAACCTCAGGAATAGGGATAATTTGAGAAAACCTGACAGGTATCATGATACTGAAACACGTTCCTCTCGTCCCTTTCAGATCTCATCACAGACTTCGGAAAGAAGAGGATGGGCGGAACACAGAGAAGAACCCGTGAAATCGAAAGACGACAAACACGCTCCAAAAACTAAGGCTAAACCTCAATTCTCCAAAAAGAAAGTAGCAGGTCTAAAGATTAGACATGCCGAGAATACTGAGAACACAACTCAAGAACGGAGAATGGGCTCAGACCATGCTGGACAGTGCAGCAGAAGTCACAATAGTTCACCAGAACCTGAGGGAACTTCTGGAGATAGTGGACTTGAATGAGTACATCACAGTAGAGACTGTAGACACCAGGGTTAGTACTCCACAAAAGTTATATGAAATAACACTCCGGATGGAGGGAGACAAACCTAGACAGGTGAAAGCACTTTTTTGGAAAAGACTATCAAAGGGCTATGACATACTTCTAGCAGAAAAAGACTGGCCACCACAATTTGTCAGGGAGTGCCCACATGGCGAGGACATTATTATGCCTGCCTTCTCCAACCATATTCCAATTCACTTAAAATATACATATGCCAGGAAATGGGCAGTAGCCCAGGCTCCAGCATTATATAAAAATCATGTAGGATGGGATGAGGACTCACCTCACCATAAAATACATCTGAAACATGAACCAACTGCACAACGGCAGTACGCTATAAAGCAAGAAGCTAAAAAACAGGTCAGGGAGATCTTAGATCAACTTGAATATCAAGGGGTGATTGAAACATGCACCTCCTCAATTAACAATCCTTTGTTTCCTGTCTCCAAACCAGACAATACATATCGTCTAGTTTTGGACTACAGACACCTAAACACTTGTTCTAAAACTTTTGCAGTGCAAAATGCACATAGCACAGCATTAATGAATAACATTGTTCGTAAAAAATATAAAACAACATTAGACATCTCAAATGGTTTCTTTTGTCAAAACATAGCACCTAAAGCAGGTACTTAACAGCATTCTCCATAATGGGGACCCAGCGTCACTTTTGTCGGCTCCCACAAGGGTTCAAGAATAGTCCCGGATTATTCTCAGCGAGGGTAATGGAGTTACTACAAATTTATGACAATGAGGCATTGTCCTATGTCGATGACATCTATCTGACAGACGATGACCTGGAAAAACACTTGAACAGGGTGAGCACCATTATATTGGGTTTTGCCTCTGAGGGCTACAAGTTCAACTTTAAAAAGTCCAGAATTGCCCATCTCAATGTCCTATTTCTAGGATATGAGCTTTCAAGTAAAAGCAAGAGGTTGGCAGCTAACTTTTTAGAAAAGTGTGCGCTGCTCCAACCTCCAAAAACTCTAAAAACTTATAATCAATCCTGGGTTTTCTAAATTTTGGAAGAACATACATTCTAAACTACGCAGAAAGGGTTAAACCTCTCTACGCATTAATCAAACCTGATTTTTCAATCAAAAACTGGACACAGGAACATACAGAAATTTTGCGTTCACTCCAGGCTAACATGTTAGCAACAAATCACTTACAAACACGCGTAAGTCAACGCAATTTGGTGATCCGAATAATTTCGGGTCAATGCGGATTCACCTACTTAACATTTAATGAGGGTGAGAAAATCCCAATTGCATACAAATCTCATTTGAACACAAGCAGAAATGCGCTTCAGTTCAACTGAAAAATTCTGACAGCAGTTCAAACCGCTGTAGCAAAAGAAAGAGCCTTAGCCCAAGGGAAACGCATTATTGTCGTAACCCCAGTACCTGCTTTAGAAGCGGTTACAAAAGCAAGCATTCCAAATGCTAAAGCATTACATCCAAGATGGATACAATGGGTTAATTCTCTTGCTGCAACAGATGTTGAATATGTTTTTGATCCAGATTTAAAAACACAAGCATTCCTGCAGTATGAACATGAATGTCCCCTGCCTACTGAAATTCTGCCTCTCGATCAGTACGAATTCATAATTTACACTGACGGATCCGCACAACCCGCAATCGGGAGTAAGCAAGCTTACAGTGCAGCGTGTGCTATCGTTAAAGGTCGCATGTGAAATGGCATCTTCAGACCTATGGTCACAAAAACGCAGTCTCTAGGAGATTGTACAGCTCAGCGAGCTGAACTACAAGCATTCAAACTGGCACTTGAAACTACAGATCGCGAATTCCCCACACTAATCATGTGCGATTCTTTTTACTGTGTGCAGTCGTATAATGAATATATACAAAACTGGCTTGAAAATGGTTTCAGAGATGCGAAAGGTGGCACAATAAAGCACAAATTGCTTTGGGAACAAGTAGTTCAGTTGAAAAACGAACTACCAAAGGCTCACGTGATCCACACACTGAGTCATCAACGTGATGGCGTTCACGTTGCAGGGAATTCATTGGCTGACGAAGCCGCAAAGGGGGCTGTGCAAACGGCTTCCGTAGCTGCGATCACTCTTTCAAAAACAAACGGTGAGATAATGTTGGCTGTCAAGGCTTCAAGCAAAGGCAGTGGTGCAGCGTTGCCAAAAAAGTTTCCACTCAAGTACTCTTATGTAATTGATGCGAACAACGTTCCTTTTGCTCGAATCCCTGGAGTGGGGGATAGGGTAATTCCAAACTTGGAACGTAGAGCAGCCTTGATTTATGAAACACATTTGGGGGAGGGTCTGTCACACCAAGGGATCTCTAAAACAATCTTGACGTTAAAAGAGAGGTACTGGTGGCCTGGAATGAATACAGAAATTCACATATTCATCAACAACTGCTTAGACTGTAAATTACAGCGAGAGAGCCACCAGACACCATGCTGCGAATGCGGCAACCCAGTGCAGACACCATTGTTAGACAGCATTAGACTATCTATGCACCTGCGTCCTGCTGGACAAAGGCATTCCCACAAATACTGAATCTAGGTTCCTATGGTTATGGCCTCAGCGCTCAGCTGACGCTCGAACTGTTATAAAAGATTTGCGAGTCTTTATCGGCATATACGCAATAGGCACGCTACATTCTGACCAAGGTCCTGCGTTTAGCTCTCGGGCTTACAAAGACGCCATGGCCAGTCTGGGCGTTGCATTGCGGTACTCCTCTCCATTCCATCCTGAGGGAAATTCGGTTGTGGAAAGGAAAAACCGGGACATAAAGCAGTCTATAACAGCTAGAGTATTAGGCTCGGGTGACGGGTGGGTCAAACACCTTAGTGGAGTTCAACGTGCATTGAACAATCTGCCAGAAGTTCTCTAGGGGGGGTCACTCCATATGAGGTCCTATTTGGGACAAGAATGTGGGTACCGGACCTAGAACACGTAGGCACAGTGGTGGAAAATAAACCCTTTGATATCAAAGATCGTTTGGGTGTTTTACAGGACTTAAACAAATTAAGAACGAAACAAAGCAACGTGTTCCTACAGCCAGCCACCACTGGGGATCAACTGGCTGTCCCAGCAAGGCCTGTCTGGATTCCAAAAGTTGGGGATCTAGTGAGAGAAAATATTGCGGATAAGAAGGAATTTGGACCTTCTTACAGACAACCAGTACCTGTCCTAGCAGTTCAAGGAACAAGAACAGTACTACTGCCGCCCCTTGCTGGAAGAAAGGAGAAAAGATTTGTGTCCATCGACCTCATCAAACCACAGTATGTGGCCAATACTAAATAGTAGGCCTCGTGGACTCCGACCTAGTAGCAAACGCACTCCTCTCTCTACTATCCAAGAGGTTCATACTGAAAGACTGATAACCATCGAGAATTCAGCAGAAAAAGATGAAGGACTAAGCAACAATGCTATGGAAATCATCCCTCTTGAAGAACAAGAAACAGTTCGTCCAAATACACCTGTCTACACCAACGTAGCACGTGATCAACTGGTTCCAGTGAGTTCTACAAATCCTGATGCAATTCCAACAATTGATAGAACTGCTTCTGGCTACTTCATTAACTTTGATACGTTCTCAGAAGATCCAAGTGAACCTGAAACGACGCCAGCATCATTCAAATTCAAGCAACAAGTACAAGACTTTCTTCACTTTCTGAAAAAGACTTATTTGGTTTCTCCATGGATTGAACTCTGGATTATATCTGGACTTTTTGTTTTCCTGCTCTGGCTAGCTTTGGTTACAACTGTGAGCGTGCTTATAAGTGGCAGATACATCCATGTGAACACTGAAGGAAAAGGCGTAAACGTACTTTTGAAACCTCATAAATCTTCCCATCGTGAAGCAAGAGACTTGTCATCAGTGAACATCACAGCTGTTCCTATACATGATGGTATAGTGTGGGACAAAACAGATTTTGATATCTTCGATCCGACGGAAGAATTGAAAATTCCACATTTATTTAAAATTTCACTAAGTGATCTAATCTCGTCCAGTACCTATTCTGATGATTGGGACTTTGAGACTGTGACTGACATTATGTTTGACCTAGAAAAATCTGCTGCATTTTCTAAAAATGAATATTTAGAGGGTTCATCAGACTATGAACAACTGTAGTGTTATAACCACTATGGTCATCATTATTTGCATAAATCTGCATATCCAAGAAATGTGTTTATGTTTAACCAATGGGAACATTGTCCTACACCACCTAAAGGTAGTTCAAAAACATTTGCTAGTAAATTTCCATATTTTTCACGTTACAATACATCTGATCCAGAAATGTTTTACTATAAAAATGTAAACAAGACAGGACTGAAAATTATGTTAACAAATACAAAACAAATTTACTCTGCATTATTTAATGCCCAACTGTCTAGACAGGGTTTCGACTTTTGGAAAGACACAATAGACACAAAAACTGTGTGGGGTACTAAAGAATGGCAAGTGCAGGGAATAGAAGCTTTATTTAGAGCCTGTATCATCCCTGAACAAATAATGTTTTTGAATGAAACAATCCAACAAACATCTTGTCTTGGATTAGCCAAGATCAAAGAGATGAACACACCTTCTGTGCCAACTCCTGCAAAAAATAACGATACACAGGCAGTGGTGACAGTTGACAATATACTACAACTCAACAGATCTAATCCTGATTGGAAAAAATGGTTGATCTGGCCCACAGACACGAATAACTGTCAGGAAAGATTCCTGAATAAAACTCAGGGTTTTACCATTCATAGGCCAGACCCAAGATACGTCCAAAGACAACATCCGGGGGTAGTAACAACATACAGTGTAGGGAAATTATGCCTCGATTGGCTGCATACATCTACACTACAGGATGTGAAACAACACTTATCCTTACTTGCAAAAGACACAGAGCTTAGGGATTTCTTGCTTGGACCAAGAAAACCGTGTCAAAAACGTTTCATATATGCCGGCATTTATGCTGCCTACAACGAAGCATGGAAAGTATCACAGATAGAGGCCGCAGAACGAATACGTGAACTTGATCGTATTAATTTAGAGAAATCACTCTCTGTGGTCGACAATGGGTTAACAACTTTGTCCTCCAGAATATATTCACTGGACGGCATTGTATCCTCTGCTATCGACATACTGGAACAAGATTTGGCGATGTTACAACAAGGCCAATCTCAATTACGTTCTATTATGTTATTAAGCTGGACGCTGCAATCATTGCTGCGGGCTATGTGCCTTGGCGTTTCATCAACACAACGGCTCTGTTTTCAGAATACAATCTAACTGATAAACAGATCGAAATGGCACAAAGAGGAGCAAAGTATACAGTGCTGAGCATTGAAAAACTGGAAAAGTTACCATTCACAGTGGCAGAAAAACAAGCTACAGAATGGCTTATTCATGGCAAAATCACACTGCCTGTGACTACTTTTCAGTTTCAGTATTGCCTCAGACAAATGCAAGCAGGCAAATATGAAAGGTTGGGTAAGGAATACATTAAGACATCTTGGGCTTTACCGTATACATATAGATGTTGAAGCGGGGATCGTGAAGTGTTTTTGAGCGGTAAAAACTGTAAACGTGCACTAAGCGGTTCACTTATATGTCAAGACATTTCCTTGCACGGGGCTTGTAATGGTTCTGTGGCAAATTTGTCTTGCCGTCAGCAGGGTACACCAGCTGCTGTGATTAATCCAACGTTTGGACAACTTTCTAATGGGAGTTACCTCATGTTGAATGATCAGAGTTGCTGTGGCATGCTGCCAGGCATCCCATATCTAGTAACGGTCAACTCCAGGGTCACTTGCTGTATGCAAGTATTGTTTGCCCCAATAGACACAGTCAGGGAGTCGCCTCTATGGCCTTCGCTGAACGTCTCTTTTTATAAGATTTGATACTTTAAGCAGAATGAAAGCCATGCTTTTACAGCAAACAGTGCCTTTGACCTCGGCCAAAGAAACCTATGATCTGCAAATTGCAAGGACTTCGGCTGAGATACAGACTTTAATACGTACAAACTGCCCTATACATTTCGTAGAAATGATAGGACGAATTTTCAACATGTCTGATACAACAGGACTTGTACATGTATTTAAGGGCATCTGCTCCGGTCTGTTAGCACCTTTCCAGGCAATATTCGGAATCATCCCGAACTTTGCACATTCGGTGTTTGGTGGCATACCATTAATTCTAGCACTTGTTGCCGGAATTCTATTTCTCTTCCTGCTATTGCGCTATGGCCAGCCTATTCGCCGACATCACTCCGAGCGAAATGGAGAAAGCTCTACTTGAACGAAAGTGCAGTGAGCAAATAGTACAGCTGTTGGGCATAAATCGTCTACGGGACCTTAATACCACGTGGTACCTGTCATTTAGACCAATCTGGCAAGATTGCATCTTACCTGTTCTACGATGCCTGCTATGCGGTGTAGAATGCGTGTTGGACACCTGTCTAACATTTCCATCGGATGTGCCAACGGACGTCGATACTCTGCTGGACCAGATAACGGCCCATGCTATGTGTTGTCCCCAGAGGCTACCAATCCTGATGACAGCATTCATTGAGATCTCACAGACGCTTCCGGCTGCTGCTGAGGTACGAGAAGAACTACAGGCACACAGGTAACAACGGACGCGAACATTGCTGCGGCGACCATTGCTGAGAGCGATGCTTCACATCTCTGTGCGATTAACCTGCTTCACGAGGTGTTCCAACTCACACCAACTACAGTGGATGATGAATCAGCATACAGTGTTCCAGAAATACAGTAACAATTTGGCCTTCATTTTTCAAAAACAAGCTTGGAACTCTACCAAATTTGAACTTTTCCCCATTTTTTCGAACGAAAATGGCACTACAATCTGCTTAAAGTAGAACTAGCCTTATAATACAGACTTCAAGGTACTTCCACGGACACTTAGTCATCTTGTGTGTCTAAAACAGTTCATTAATTTTCATGACATGAAATGACTTTTTTAAAGAAACTTATCGATCATTTTTGTCTCATGTAAATATTACTGCTTATTTCATTCCAATTGCATTTATTTTCGAACTTTATGCCTGTAATGAAAAGCAATGCTTCAAATGTACAGTACCTTTTGCATTCTAATAGGTTTTTTAAAATGCCTTTTTAAATGGTTTTATGAAAATTTTTAGAAATATGCGGTATTCCATTTTAATGTTTAGCATTTTAAATGTTTAGCATTTTAGTATTATCGTAACACGAAAGAGGAGTTGGTGTTGTATTCCTCTTAGGGTATCCATAAACGGGCTTTCCAATATCATGTCCTTATATAGGCACAATTTGCCCTGCCCTTATATAGGCATAAAATCCCAGACCTTATTTAGGCATTAAACCATGCACTCCAAATACAGGCATGGTCTCTGACATCCGTCCACCCTAACGTCACAACGAGTTCATGAAGAACAGACCCTTAGGCTGTGGGAGTTTCCCTAGTCCAGGACTATTGATTTCTTCAAGGACTCATATATTATGCATGAACCATTATTCCTTAGGGGGTTCATTCATGACGTCTTTCGCTGTCCAATTCACGTCAATGCTAATATTGTGAGGTACTTCTAAGGTATAAATATACCTTCCCTAGCCCCTGTAAAATAGAGGAGACCTTGACTTCAGAGGAGCCCGTATCCCGGCCTGACGCACTGAGAAGACGCTGTCATCCCTGCCCGCAGAGAATCCAGCTTCCAGTGATCTGACTTCCCTTGCGGGGTGTTGGAGTTCGAGTCTGGCAAAGAGATTCCAACCTCTCTCATTCTTCAGGTATGGAGCAGACTAGAACCTAGAGGGACTCTTGGCATACTAGGCATACTAGGCTTAGCATACTCTTAGTATACCATAGTAAGGAATACTTCACCTACTTCATACCTCTCCCTACACCTAAGTTAGGTTAGGCACATTGGGGTAGAACTAGCTTAGCAACGCATCGTATGAGTACTCGCATTTTTAGTCTGTGTTATTTATGTAACAGCATATGTACTAAAAGATAATGCTCTCGCAGTATTATTTATTTTTACTGCTCACACTGTACATTATTTATCTCGCATACTGTCTTGTGATCGTAACAGCACATTTTACTTACATCAGAAACAAGACAGTTCAATAAATCCTTTATTGAAAACGCCCGTCTGTTCTTTCTGTGTAACTTGGAGAAAACTAAGCATGCACGATTGAGCTGTGTGAAATAGTTATCTATTGTTTCCACGACTCTGGGACACGTTCTGATTCTAAAAGGGAAACATAGTGGTCATGTTTTGCGGCTGCCAGAAACTACTCCCTTCTTGTTGTCAAGGAGTTTCTAGCCTCTGAGCTAGCTGGCACAAGTAATTAAGTTTAATATACTCGATAGGGACATACTGACCTTAGTCCTATGTCAAACCTATAGGATATATTATTCCAATGCGCAGAGCCTATTAGGGAAATAGGAGCTACACTACAGGAGACTTACTTTTGAACCCATCACAGGCCACACTAAGGGCCCGATTATGAGCTTGACGGTGCAGCTGCGGGACCGCCTTGATGCAGCACTACTCTACTCACGTGAGAATTACCCACCGAATAATGACTTTTTAAGTCATTGCTCGGCGATTCTTTGGCGTTCCCACAGCGATGCCTATGAAATAGGTACCGCAATGGGAACATCAAAGGACGTTCCAGCACGGCACAGACTGTGAAGTCAATGCTGTGCTGGAACTGGGGGTGCATGCATGCAGGGGGCACATGTTCTGCCCCCCTGTGTGAATCCACATGGAGTGAGGAACAAGTGTTGGGTTATAAGTAAGAATTCTGTTTTCAGTGAATGCCGTTTGAGGTTGTTCTGGAACGCCAGTGTTGAGTTTCCATCAGTGACTTTTTTTAAACTAAGATATCTTCCAGGGATGACATTTTTAGGAAAAACTGAGTGTCGCCTATACACATGTGGTAAGATAGGCTTGCTTGTTTCAGGATCTCTGTTAGTGGTTTCATATAGAGGTTGAACAGAGTGGGGATACGGTGGATTCTTGTGACACCCTGAGGGCCTAATCAAGAGTCTGGTGGTCCTCGGACCGCCAGACTCATAGTGGGGAAGCGATGGAGGTCTTCCGACCAACACATTACGGCCTTGGTGGTCGTGCTGCCCCGAGGTCGCCGACTCTGCCAGGGAACCGCAGCGGTCAAGAGTCATTAATATGCTTGGCAGGACCGCCAGGGTCCCGCCAAGCATATTACGACTTTCCTCACCACCACTGATTTCACGAAGTTCTTTTCTACATGAAAACAGTGAGGCCACCAACCAAAGAATGGATTACACACCTTGGTGCCCTCAATTGCAAACTTGCAATCATCAAGGCAACAATGTCCTTGAACAAAAACCTCAACATGCAAGCCCTCATCAGCACAGCCACAAGAGGAGCTTTTATCATATACACCACCTCCAGATTTCAAGAAAGCAGTTTAGTCCATAGTCATTTCCAAATATAATCTGGAAGGGCATTTAACAGGCCTGGTGAAAGCATGACCGGAAGCTCTCCAGGCAACCCTCAATGCGGCTGCAAGAATGATTACAGGAGTAAGGCATTTTCACCACATCACTCTCCCTCTCAAATCTCTAAACTGGCTCCCTTTTGAAGGTATGATCAAGTCAAAAATAGCCTACTCGATCCACAAGGCCCTTCACCTTGTAGCATCTGTGTATCTGGCACAGAAGATCAAGACATCAGGAGATGGCTACTCCCTTAGGAGTGCTAGCCTCCCGAAAGAACCTCCAAGATTTAGGAGACCTACAACCACACCTTCTCAGGGTCTGCCACAGAATTTGGAACTCTCTGCCTCCAGAAACATGGGCAATCACTTCATTCTCTGCCTTAAACAAAAAGTTAAAGTTATCTTATTTAACAGATTCCCTCAATATGCTCTACTGTCAGGTTCATACTGGACCGATTGGTCCCAAGAGAGCTTGGAAGGGTCGGCTAGGGGAACCCACATGTGCTATATACAGACTGCTTGAGTAATGTGAGTCCTCACTCAAAGTGGCTTGGGATAGTTTTGTAATGGGAAGGAATTTTTCTTTCTTTATTTCACTATGTACAGCACTTTGATACCCTTGGGTCTTATTTGTGCTTTATAAAAACTACCTAAAAATAAAAAAAATAAAAAGAAGAATTGGTAGCCCAACAGCTTGTTTTTCCCCAACAAGACACAACCTTTATTCAGGAAATATTATATTAATGGGTGATAGCTCCTTCGTTTTTCACCCCAGGTGTTTCTGCAGTATCACATTCATGGCGCAGAAGAAGTGTGTGGACCACATGTTAGTATTGAATCTCCAATTTGTCAACCAATGTATAGTCTATCGACATTTCAAGATGCTGGGCATTCATCTTTTACAAGATCTTTTGAAAGAGGGCGAATGGATGGTCTGTCTGGGCCTGAAAGATACTTACCTGATGGTGCTGATATTCACACTACCCAGAAAGATCCTATAATTCCAGTGGCGGGACCAATGGTATGAGATCTTAATTCTTCCATTCAGGCTTGCATCAGCTCCATGCTGTTTAACGAAATTGGTGAAACCAATGTTGAGGAAGGGAGTGCAATTGATTACCTAACTAGATGACATTATAATCATGGCCCAATCTTGGACTCTTCTGTTGCAACATCAGTCATGGGCAGTTTAACTGCCTCAAAGTCTAGGTTTCATTATGAACCAGTCAGAGTCAATCCTGTTTCTGACCCAGACAATAGAATTTCTGGGTATTCAAGTTGACTCATTAAAAGCTCATTAATAGCTTCCCAGCCAGAACATAAAAGACATCAAGAAAGTGTTGGAATCCACCATGAGCAAATAGTGGATATCGTTGATGTCAATAGCAAGGCTTGTTGGTCTCTTGGCATCCATGATTCAAGCAATGTTCCCTGGACCTCTGCACTACAAAGCTCTCCCAAGACTAAATGTCAGACTCCTGCTCATCAGATTATCCTAAACAGATAAGGCTCCGCTGTCGGACAACACCAGAGCAGAACTCAACTGGTGACTACTACACATGGATGCTTGAAATAGCAAAGCCATATTCGGTGCCCAACTGGATGTAGGGTTCACGTCAGATTGCAGCTGATAGGATTGGGGTGCCCGATGCGGCGAAATCTCCACTAGAGATCGCTGGGCATGAGATTAATTGAACCTCCATTTCAGTTGCCTAGAGCTACTATTGGGCATGTTGACCATAAAGACCTCTTCCCCAGGAGAAACAACAGGTACTTCAATGTGCTGGGCAGATCCTGGACCAGAATTTTATAGGAAACTGGCAAGGACTTTGTGCACTTCTGTCTACAACACAGAATATAAGTATTATTGAGATACATTCCAGGCCAGAAAAATGTCATAGTAGATTGGAACTCCAGGTTCCTGATTTACACGAGTTACTGGAAACTTCATCCACATGTGTTTCAAGCTCGACTTATTTGGCCAGTGTACGATCAACCTCTTTGTGTCGAGACTGAACACCCAGCTACAGGAATCTTACAGCAGGAGACAGGACCCTCTATCAAAAGCGACAGATACATTTTTGTAGGATTGGTCACTGGGGATGCATTGCGCATTTTCCCCAATTAAGATGATAGTGCGAGTTGTGACGCAAATGAGGAGGCAGAAAGCAACGGTAATCCTAATAACCCTGTTATGGAAGGCCCACCTTAGTTCCTGCTTCTCCTGGAAAAGGTAGTGGATCTTCCGGTTACGCAGTTGATTTTCCTGGAAATTCTTTAGGACTGCCTGGATGCCCTACAATCCTCTAGTATTGCAAAACTATCTGGCTCTTAGTCCCTGGAAAATTTCAGGCAATGGTGGTATGTGCCGGGAATTTCAAGCCAGGCTATTGCCTGTATATAGCAATCCTGGGCTCCCTCTACTCGCAAAAGGTGCATTGCAGCATGGAAGAGATGGTTGGCTTGGTGTCTGGAACAGCATCTGTATCCTGTAGTGTAGATTTCAAAGATATACTTTTCTCTCAGAGAGAGCGGAAGAAAGGTTAGGTTACAGGTCAGTAAATAATTTTCATTCGGTGATTTATGCAGGCCACACTCAGTTAGATGGCAAATAGGTAAGTATACATCCATTCGTATGCAAATTGCTCAAAAACAGTACAGTAACTAATCCTCATAAACCTCGCTATGATCATTTTTGGGATGTAAATGCAGTACTTAAATTGTTGGAGCAATGGATGGATAAAGCACAATTGTCTAGGATATAATTGTCCCCTATATTTACCAAGCTGTTATGCTTGGTGTCATGCAGAGGAGTGTCTGATGTAAAAGTATAAGATTTAGCAGGTAAAGTATACTCTCAAGAAGATGTAATTTTTGCAATTTCTAAATACATAAAAATGTTTTCTAGGGCCATTGAATATATTGCTTTTGCACAAAAAGAGAAATTGTGTGTGGTGAAATGTCTGAAGGTCTATGAAGTATCCATGCATCAGTTTAGAACTGATACCAGTGGACTGCTTTTGATTGCGCTTCAGAAACCTCATAAACCAGTGTCAGCAGTGACTCTAGCTCAAATGGGTTATGGTGGAAGCTGGAATTGATATCAGTAGATTTGCAGCACATTCAGTTAAAGGTGATATTTCATCCAAAGCTTTTGGTTTAGGTTCTAGATTAATAGATATATTGAAAGCAGCAGACGCATAAATTAGGGCAGTGCAGAAATAGGTGGTCACAGTGGAAAACCCTTTTTCAATCTAGTCATGTCACCAAGAAAAACCACATAAATCACTTACATTTACATTTACAGAATCCAGAAGTCTTCATAATATTTTTCTATCAGAGTTGGCTTTCTGACTCTTCAGGCCGTGAGTTAGCCATTGCTGGCTACACAATCTTACATCCTAATAGACCAGATGAAGCCGGTGGTTTTCCAGCTTCCATAACAGTGCTTCGGGTTTTCAATATCTCTTCTACTCATCAGTCTTTTGCTGAAATTGTATTTCGATTGAATGCCAATCCCATCATCTGCCTTAATGATGCTCCAATGTACAGTTCATCAGGATGTGCTACTAGGTTTAGCTCAATAATCTCTGGTTTTTTAACCTAAATATCCAGTTTCACTACTCTTGCTGATTACAATACATGGGTGGATGACATTATTCAACCAGGATGACGCTCCCCTAATGACTCAGTATCTGAGCTAGGTCATTCTCAAGGATACGACTCATTGTACCAGTCACACTATAAACTCTATTTTATATCTTGCTCTGCCATCCATGTGGACACTCATTATCCATCTATAAGGACCTCACTTAGTGTCAAAGATGTCTCTGTCTACTAGCCTGCCTCATCGCCAATAGGCATGTGCTATGTGCTGCCCTGTTATCTCTGCATCCAGTGTCACTAGCCCACCTGAGGAATCTTCTCATACCAGTAATAGGGCTCGTTCATGCTGTAAATCGTTGGAGCAAATTGTTGATCAGACTGTGCCAGTAAAAACTGCTGTTTCCAGTCCTCCGAGATTCTCGCCGGTCTTAACCTTGTTCTAGTGAGGGACTATTTGCAGCTTACCACCATGGTAAAGCTTTAGAACACTCCTGAAGCACACACTGCAGACAGGAGGTTATGGAAATGTAGAGATGAGCCACCAAAGATTATAAAAAGCCTCATCAACTCTACAAGAAAATCTTTTTATCTTCAAAAAGTCGAACCCGCTACTAATGCTACTCAGGGCGTTTTTACAAACTGTTAAACAGCTTCATTACCCTGGATACCTCAGTTAATTGCCTCTCTCCACTCTTAAGTCTCTGTAAGTCCTTCAGTGATTTCTTTCTTGAAAACAATAATCTCATACATCAGTCTTTTCACAGTGATCATATTTTTTGTTCCTTTCTGGGGCTGCAGAAAGATCCCTCTTTATTTTCGGAATCAGTTGTCTTGTACTCTACAGATGTGGCAATTGACTTGAATTTAAGTATTAAATTTAGTTCTCCTTGATACCCCTGTCCTCCTTCCTTTATTTAGAATTCAAGGGCATGGTTCCGCTCTAGACGTGTTGCAAAAAGTACTTTTTCAGATGTTTATAAATAATATGCTTGCCTCATTGTTCAACAAACTGTCACCAACAACACCAGAACCATCCGTGACTGGGGAGAAATGGCAGCCCTGATCCTCCTCAACTTCCTAGCAGCATTCGACACCGTGTTCCACCACACCCTTATCAAGATGCTTCACCAAATTGGGATCCAAGTAAAGGCCCGCATATGGATCACCTCCATCATCACCGGAAGAACCCATAGAATCCGCCTACCACCATTCACCTCTGCACCTAAGAACATCAGCAGTGCCGCACACAGACAAAATGGAAGTGATGATCTTCGGGCACAACACCGCCTTGTGGAACTATGCCTGGTGGCCTTCCGAACTAGGACAGTCACCCACTCCGACAGACCATGCCTATAACCTTGGCATCATTCTGGACACCAAGAGCACCATTAAAAGCCAGATCAACGCAGCCTCCTCATCCTGCATCCTCACTCTTCGCATGCTCTGCAAGATCTTCAAATGGCTCCCCATCAACACCCAGATGAACCGTCACTCAAGCCCTGGTCACCAGCTGGCTGGAATATGGAAACACACTCTACATAGGAATCACCTCGCACCTCCTGAAGAGACTGCAGACCATAGAGCACTCAGAGGCCAGACTCATCCCCGACCTCCAAAAGCGAACCCAAATCACTCCCCACCTCAGGAAGCTCCACTGGCTCCCCATTCAGAAGAGATGTCACTTCAAGATACTGATTCACACATACAAAGCCCTAAACAACCAAGGACCAGCTTACATCGACCACCACCTGAACTTCCACCAACCCTCCAGACACCTGCAATCCGCCTCCCTGTCCCTCGCTCACCCCCGTATCCACTGAAGCAACAGCAGAGGACACCCCTTCTCCCACCTCTCTGTGAAGTCCTGGAACAATCTTTCCCTTCACCTCCGGGCCTCATCCTCTCTGTTGGAATTCAAGAAAGGACTCAAGACCTGGCTGTTCAACTGAACCCACCCCAAGCATCAGTGCTCTCAGCACCTGGAGACCATCACTGGTGATTAACAGCACTTTATAAGCGCTGTTTTGATTGACGTGTTTTGAACTGTTGTTGCCTTATCCTTAAAATGGCCAGCTCTCTTCTTACTAAGAGGGCTCTTGTGATACATCTCCTCCACTTAAATAATGTTCTCAATCTAGTTTTTTGAGGGTCCCTCAGGGTTCAGCCTGTAGCCCTATTTTGTTTAATTTATATCTCACTCCTCTTGCCTCACCGATCAGCTCATTTCCTTACTGATCAGCTCATTTCATTTGTAAAAAATGACGTGCATAAGATACTCAAATCATCTCTTTTATCAATACCCTATGGACATTCTAGACACTTTTTTATTCTTGTTTGGCTGTAGCCTCCATCTGAATGAAGAACAATTATATGAAGCAAAACAGCACTAAAACTGTGGGGATGATTTTAGGCCCCTGTGTCCATCTGGTCACATGAGTTCATCCTGAGTGAGCAGGTGCATTAACCCACAGAATTACAGTTAGGATCTAACTTCTACAGCTACCTGTGTTGTTTACATGTTTTTTAGACACTGTGGGCCTGATTCACAAAGGGCCTCGGCACTCGTGGTGGAGGACCGCAGTTGTGGGGGAGTTTCTATTCTCGGGGCGAAATCTCTGTAATGAGAATTCTCATTGCAGAGATCCCGCCTTGAGTGCGGATACTCCCCCCACGAGTGCGGGGCCTCTGCCACGAGTGCGGAGATGCCCCCACCAGTGCAGGGCCTCTGCCATGAGTGCCGAGGCCTTTTGTGAATCAGGCCCTTTCTGTTTTTGTAGGTGAGTCTTACAGAGCGGGCTGCAGTGGGGCATGCTGGGAAGGGTAGTTCAGGAGAGCTTAAACAGTCACTGATCCTAACAAGTAGCATACTGGCTATGAATAGTTCTGATATTTCTCCTCACGTTGCTAGAGATGGATTATATTTATTTATGCCTCTCTGCTACTGTTTGGATCATTTCCTTATTCAAAAGGGCTCTGTATGCCTATGATGCTCACTTGTACATACTACTGTGCTGAGGAATTTACAAAAAGACAAAATTGCAAGCGTTGCAAAGATCCTTCATCAGCATCACCATAAACGTCCTGATGGCAATCACACAGGAACTTTCTAGCGGCATCAGCATATATATTTCACCAAGTACAATCTCAGAATCTCTGCTTGTGGTCTTAGTTTGGAAGGAGCAGAACATCAGACAAGAGCATCAGATGCACGCAGGCGAGTCACACCAGCTGAAGAGTGCCAAGAACTCAGTTTATCCACCAGCTCAATAAAGGCCTATCTGATATAACACACTGCGTGTTGTACAAATCATGTGTTATTCTGCAATATTATGTTATACAAATACCATGCTCTTCTGCATTGGTCTACTGGGAAAGACTGTAACTCCTATTCTTTCCGTCCCTTCGCAAATATTCTGGAACACAGAAAGGCACACACACAACACACACACAACACACACACGTATATTCATTTATGTTACACAGTGGAGATCTCCACTGTATAGTCATGGTTCAGATGGTATTTTGATTGAAAAAGCATTTTTTGATTTGCCTATATTTTTGGCTCTGTGTGTAGATGTATTTATATGAGACTTGGCAATATACTTATTTGTCAAATAGGTTTTGGCATGCCGGGTCTTGTGAAGTTCTGCCCACAGGAATAAAAAAGTTGAAATGATGCGAGTGTAAAAAACAAGCATTGGCAAAGCCAATAGGTTTCGCCTTTGTAACCGAATGGATTTGCCTACCACCTTTCACCTCTGAACCTAAGAACATCAGCTGCAGCGCACACAGACAAAATGGAAGTGCTGATCTTCAGGCACAACACCTTTTTGTGGAATGACGCCTCGTGGCCTTTCCGTACTAGGACACTCACTCAAACCCTGGTCATCAGCCGGCTGGAATATTTCAACACACTGTACATGGAAATCACCTCGCACCTCGTGAAGAGACTGCAGACCATACAGCACTCAGTGGCCAGACTGGCTCTCGACCTCCAAAAGTGAACCTACATCATCCCCCACCTCCGGAAGCCCCACTGGCTCCCCATTCAGAAGAGATGCAAGATGCTGATCCACACCTACAAATCCTACACAACCAAGGGGCATATTCACAAGGAGCTATCGCCGAATTAACGGCACTTTATCGCAGCCAAACTCGTGATAAATTTACCTCCCCATTCACAAGCTGGTGTAAACAGCCCACAGCACCAGTTTACCCGCGATAGCAGCCGCTAAAAACATCGCCACAGAGGACCCCCGCAACTATCGCTAATGAGATGCAGAGTGGGCGTTCCCATGCCAAAAGGCGCGACAACATCACAACTCAACATTCACAACGACCAGCCACATCGGCGATAAAAACACAAAACAGGCGATAAGGCGCGTTAGCACCAGGAAATCTACACCTGCTCTGACCTGGTGTAAAGTCGGACGGCAGCCTGCACCACAAAAGGGAGCACAGCCCAGGGCTACATCGGAAGGGCAACAGATGCCATGGAGCCACTCATCCTGCGGCCTGGACACCCAAGAGGGCCACAACACCCACCGCCACCACCCTCAGGACCACCCCTCCCTGGCACCCCTCTCCGACCAAAGACATGCCACATCATCGACACCTAAACATGTACAAAATAATCCGCTTGATGCCGCACAACTGGTGACATGCATGTGTCGTCACAGAAATGAGCATCACACATGCACTTACGAAGCAGTAAATGAAACTTTATTCAAATGAACACTGAAATGAAATGAAGACACATGGCGGCTCCCCTCGGGACAATCCGTAGGTCACAGCCTGCAAGACAAAAAACATGATGAGAAGGTGTGTCCTGCGCACATCAAAGGACAGAGAGAGAGCGAAGGAGAGAGAGAGAGGAAGAGAGGGAGAGAGAGAGAGAAGAAGAGGGAGAGAGAGAGAGAGAGAGAGAGAGAGAGAGAGAGAGAGAAGAAGAGAGGGAGAGAGAGAGAGAGAAGAAGAGAGGGAGAGAGAGAGAGAGAAGAAGAGAGGGAGAGAGAGAGAGAAGAAGAGAGAGAGAGAGTGCCGCCCCTGCGCCCCCAGGCCACACTGCTCACCTGCTGCCACCGGTGTGTCTCCAACCACTTGCCGGTATGTCTAGCAGTACACCAGGTCACACATCTGAGTCAGAGGCGTCATCTGAAACAGAGTCCAGATACATCATTGGCACAGTACACACACTTGCACAAGACAAAATCACCTGCCCGCCCATGCACACCCAGGCAGAGGCACCCCAACCTCTCCCGCCACCCATCCGAGCATGCCCGCCCATGCACACCCCGGCCTCACTGCTCACCTTCCACCACCGGCGTGTAGACAGGAGGTCCCACCACATGCCGCTGCAAGCCACAATCCTGGGGCCTGTGGACATGGCACCCTCCACATCATGCAGCCCCGCTCCGCAGGCCACCAGGTCTCACGTTTGGTGCTGGGTCTTGATTACTCCATGGCATAGGACATACCAGTGCACCCGGCACCATCGCAGGCTGCACACCCGCTCAGCCCAATGGGTGTCACTAACTCTGGGATCCCGGAAGCGATGCCACGTGGCGGTAAGCCCGCGCTGCATGCTGGCTCTGGCCTACACTGCGGTCCAGCAGGACACACAAAACCTGAGCTGTCTGGACCGCCGGGACGGGGCATCATCGCAGGCTGCACACCCGCTCAGCAGCTTAAGGTGCCACTGACTCAGTGCACCCAAAGTCACCGTCCCATGGCGGGGTGCCTGTGCCGTCCGCAAGACCTCGTGTGCCACTAACCCTGTGCAACCCCAGTCTGCGCCACGTGGTGGTAGGCCCGTGCCATCTGCAAGGCCTCATGTGCCACTAACCCTGTGCGCAAAAACTCACGGGCCCTTAATGATTGAGAAATGTGGAGCGTCCGTCATCCAGTCACCACCGGCAGAGGGGAATGTGACGTCATCAGCCCCTTATGTTGGTGGAGTCACATGGCCTGTGACGGCTGTGCCGGATGGGTGTGGTGTGCGTGCAAACCTGCCCTCAGGGAGTGGCTGTGACATGCTGACAACTAGACCAGTGTCCTGCACACCACCAGCAAGTACGCCTGCGATGGGTAGCAATGAGGCCCCCCCCTCGGAGCGTTAGCGGAGTGGTCTGGCCTGCCGTACGCCGGACCAGTGCAGGGCTTGCAATAATGACTCGTGGGCTCTGGGCGTGGTTCAGTCCATGTCCGGACAAGGAAGTGACTGATGTGTGTGTCCCTGTTGTAGTGTTCACGGGACCCGGTACACAAAATGCAATGTATCACCCTCTGACTGGCATCCCACAGGAAGAACATCATTGACGCAAGGGAAGTCACTGTCCCTACATTCATCCACACATTCACACATGAATGAGGAAAGACATGACACAGCAGTGCGTCACTGGATGTTTATTGCACATCCAGTGCAGTTATGCAGCTGGAGCAGTACAGGGCAATGCCGAGCACACTGCACAATATGGGCACGTGGAGGGCCAGCCAGAGTCCATCCGGGGATGACATGTACTGCGGAAGAGGAAGGGTACAGTCCGCAGTCTGGTCGCCATGTCATTGGTCGTCAAACAGGATGTGGCAGTCCATGTCGTTGTCCAAGGTGAGTGCATCGGAGTGTATCGGGGGTCAGTGGAAGGTCATGAGGCCATGTGCTGGACCAAGCAGAAACAGGTCAGGTGGCGGAAATGTATGCTATTGCCTCCTTCTGAGAGCCAACCCATCCATGTCCTCGTCCTCGGATGTGTGCTCTGCCTCACCTGTGGGTGTTGCAGTACCGGCTGCGGCACTGTGTGCCACTGACACATCAGGGGCCGGAGGGGGATTGTCAGCAGCACTGTGTGCCACTGACACATCAGGTGCCTGAGTGGATACGCCTGCCGCACTAGGAGGCACTGACACACCAGGGGGCGGAGATGTGGATGGTGGGGTGGCAGCTGCATTCATCAGCGACATGCCTTGTGACAGCAATGCCATGATTAAGTACTGCAGGGCATGGTAGATCCCTTCTACATTTCGATGGTGTGCAGCGGTGGCTGCCATCCTTTCCGCCTCCATCCGCACCATGTCCTCCATGAGCCTCCGCAGGTGTGCCAGCTCACGGCTGGCATCGCTGGAGCCACTCTAAGTGGACAGGTGTTCTTCTCTCCGCGTCATGACTCCAGCGATGTCAGTCAGGGCTGGTTGGAGACCATGTGGTGGACGTAGACACCCATGGATGGCGTCCAGTTTGGTAGCCATGAGGTCGAACCCCACCCGCACCTGCTCAGCCGTCTCCCTCTGGCCCTCCAGCACACGGCGCTGGAAGGCCATGTGTTGTTCCTGGGGGTCTTGGGAGAATGCCCGGGCTGTGGGTGCCTCCTGCTGGGTGTTTTTGGTGGTGGATGGGGTCTCATCGATGTGGCTAGGCTGCCCTGACCTGGAGGTGGGTGGCGGAGGAGGTCAATGATGTCTTGGATGGTTTGGGTGTCGATGCTGGTGTTGTCCTCCTCGTCATCAGTGAAGAGTGGCTGGGACAGCTCTGCAGGAGGTGTTGACGATGCCCCTGCGATGTGAAGGGGAGATGGTGTATTACAATGTGTCCACATGTATGTAGCCGCATGGTACATGTTAACATTCAGACAGCATGGCATTGTACATTGTGACAGTCTGTAGTTCAGGGCCATGACCCAGAATCATTGTGGGTGTGCACTGTGCTCTGCTTGATTGTGCTTGTGTGCCATTGTGGCCATCTCCACCCGTCCCCCCATACCTGGTGGTCACTCACCCTGTTGCAGTTGTGTTGTGTCCTGTCGAGCAGTGTCCGGTCCCCCGACTCCGGCCACAGTCTCCATACTGATGACTGTCGACACCAGCTCCTCCATGTCATCCAGCTCCAGCTGTGGCGCTGGGCCCCCACCTCCAGTCTGCGTTGCTGCATTCTGGTTGACGGAGAGTTTCTCCTTGGTCTTCCACTTGATGTCATTCCATCGCCTCTTGACCTCGTCCATTGTCCGCTTGTGCTCTCCGACGGCATTCACCTTGTCCACAATGTTCCGCCATATTCCAGTTTTGGTGCCCAATGACACGTTGGAGGTGATGAAGAGTTGTTGATGGTGTTCCATCACCTCCGTGACTATGATCCTGTTCGCCTGCGGACTGAACTTGGTCTTCCTCGTCTTCTTGTCCTTGCCCTTCCCTGTCCCCGAGTTCTCAGGCTGGTCGTCCGGGGTGCTTGTGGGGTTGCGCTCGTGCTCTGCGCCTGCTCCGGCTGCCTCCATGGTGCTTGGGTGTTGGTCAGTTTGTGTGTGGGTGTTTTTTCTGCTTTTATGGTGATTTTTGACGCATGCCAGGTGTGTGTTGAAGGCCTGGTGCTGCTTGTCGCTGGTTTCCTCATCGCGCTTTGGCCCAACGCGTGTTTTTTGGTGTTGTGGTTTGTGTTTTTATCTCCATCGTGGTGATTGTATCGTGGACATTGTCCGCGGTTTCGGCAGACTATCGCTTGCTACCGCCTTGTTGTGAATTCCACGTTGACACGGGGTTATTTTCCCGCGATAGGCTGCAATATTGAAAGTTGTGTTACGCTACTCTTGCGGTAGTTATCGCACGTTCTTGTGAATATACCCCCAAGGATCAGCTTACATCAACCACCACCTGAACTTCCACCAACCCTCCAGGCACCTGCAATCCGCCTGCCTCTCCCTCGCTCACACCACCCGTATCCGCCGAAGCAATAGCAGAGGACTTTCTTTCTCCCACCTCGCTGTGATGTCCTGGAACAATCTCCCCCTTTACCTCGGGACCTCATCCTCTCTGGTGGAATTCAGGACAGGACTTAAGACCTGGCTGTTCAACTGAACCCTCCCCAAGCATAAGTGTTCTCAGCGTCTGGAGACCCTCACGGGTGATTAACTGTGCTTTATAAGTGCTGTTTTGATTGATTTGATTTGAACTATTGTTGCCATTTGCAGCCTTATCCTTAAAATGCCCAGCTCTCTTCTCACTTAGGGGGCTCTTGTGATACAACTCCTCCGCTATAATAATTTTCTTAGTCTAGTATTTTTGAGGGTCCCTCAGGGTTTATCCTGTGGCCCTACTTTGTTTAATTTATATCTTACTCCTCTTGCCTCACTGATCAGCTCTTTTGGTTTTTATAAATGACATGTGCATAAGATACTCAAAGCATCTCTTTTATCAATACCCTATGGACATTCTAGACACTTTTTAAATTCTTGTTTGGAAGTAGCCTCCATCTGGATGGAGAACAATTATATGAAGCAAAACAGCTAAAAAACTGAGTGGCTGATTTTAGGCCCCTATGTCCATCTGGTCACATGCGTTCATGCTTTGTGAGCAGGTGCATTAACCCACAGAACTACAGTTAGGATCTAACTTCTACTGCTACCTCTGTTGTTTACGTGGTTTTTAGACACTGTGGGCCTGATTCACAAAGTGCCTCCACACTCGTGGTGGAGTCCCGCAGTTGTGGGTGAGTCTCCGTACTCATGGTGGAGGCCCGCAGTCGTGGGTGAGTCTCCGTTCTCCGGGCGAAATCTCTGTAATGATAATTCTCATTGCAGAGATCCCACCTTGAGTGCGGATACTCCCCCCACGAGTGCGGGGCCTCTGCCACGAGTGCGGAGATGCCCCCAAGATTGCAGGGCCTCTTCCACGAGTGCCGAGGCCCTTTGTGAATCAGGCCCTTTCTGTTTTTGTGTGTGAGACTTACAGAGTGGGCTGCAGTGGGGCATGCTGGGAAGGGTAGTTCAGGAGAGTTTAAACAGTCACTGATCCTAACAAATAGCATACTGGCTATTGATAGTTCTGATATTTCTCCTCACGTTGCTAGAGATGGATTATATTTATTTATGGCTCTCTGCTACTGTTTGTATCATTTCCTTATTCAAAAGGGCTCTGTATGCCTATGATGCTCACTTGTACATACTACTGTGCTGAGGAATTTACAAAAAGACAAAATCGCAAGCGTTGCCAAGATCCTTCATCAGCATCACTATAAACGTCCTGATGGCAATCACATAGGAACCTTCTAGCGGCAACAGCATATATTTCCCCAAGTACAAGCTCAGAATCTCTGCTTGTGGTCGTAGCTTGGAATGAGCAGAACATCAGACAAGAGCATCAGATGCACGCAGGCGAGTCACACCAGCTGAAGAGGGCCAAGAACTCAGTGTATCCCGAGCTCAATAATAGCCAACAGTGCCCTGTCTGATATAACATACTATGTGTTGTACAAATCATGTGTTATTCTGTATTATTATATATTATACAAATAAAGTGCATGCTGACTCGAAAGAGCCTCGATAGGCCCATGTGCTGAGTCTGCCTCTGGCAAAATGAGCTAGTGAGGCAAAGAAGTCTCCCGCCCTGGGACCTTCTTGCCAGCCTCCAAGTCTGCAATTGGGGTGGAGAAGACTGCACATAAAAAATAGGACAAGCTTATTTTTGCATGTGCAGTAAATAGCAAAACAATAGTAAACACAGAAAAGTTTAAGTTTACATTTACGAATCAGGCCCTATGATCTCAAAATACTACTGAATGGATTTACACCAAACCCAAAAAAGCACATTTTGTGAATAAAGTTCTATTTCATGCCAGTCTGGTGTAAATCCGTTCAGATTTCTGTTCTGTAGATGTAAGCATAGTTCTCATTGGGAGCTAAAATGGGAAATCATCACTTGTTAGGTTTCGCCTGTACATTGCTTGTACTGTGCTTGTGAAATCTATTGCATATAAATCTTAAAAGGGGCTTACATCCGGCCCTTACTTCTCATATTTTTTGGTGCTTGCCACTTACTTTTCCTCTGTTTCTAATGGTTGTAGCATACTATTTCCTGTTGTACTTCATGTGTGCTTGCTAATTATGAGCGAGCACGCCATCTGCACTTCTGCCCTCCTGCCCTCCTTCCAACCATGCTATGTTTTTACTTCGAGACATGCAGCTAATTTTTATATGCCAAGACTATGTAATGAATAAACTAGGCACAAGCATGTTGGTGACTTCTTTCCCAACCTTGACGCCGCTTTCCCTGTTGTCAGTTGTTTTGTTTATGTCTGAATTTATCCGTGTTTGCCAGGGTCCCAGATTTGGCAGATATGAGAGCATGCACGCGTAGCTCAGCCTTCTCTGGGCCTGTGCATCCCCTCTCAGGAATTTGTAATTCTTTCATGTCAGGGCCCCAGATGCAGCACTCACAAGCACATCTTACCAGGGCCAGTGAGAAGGTCTCAGTGCAGCGGGGTTAAACTAGGGGTTCGTTTTAGAAAAAACATCCAGTTCGTCCGAGTCAAACAAAAATAGTTGTTCTGTGAGGTTCAGTGTCTCTTTTACACTAAGATCCGCAAGGCAGGTGTCAAGCTGGTCCATAAACCACTTGTGCAATGAATATATACTTAGGTGCAAATATTGAATTATTTACAATTACAAATCCACATTTCTAATTACAGCACGTAGCTCACGTACTGTGGAGCACAAATGTTTGCATGGGTTATGGCACCTAACACATTGGGCATCATTGTTTTTTTTTTTTATTATCCACTGCAGCAGTAACCAGCGATATGAGTAAAGCAAGTAAAAGGATCCTCCTCGTCCTGTCCTCAGGGTTTTGACACAGTCAGTCACATCAGACTCCTGAAGCTCCTGGAACACAGAATGGGAATGTCCAGAATTAGCACTTCACTGGTTCACCTCTTTTCTTCACAATCGATTACAACAAATTAAGTAGGAGACTTACTTTTGAACCCATCACACGCCACACTAAGGGCCCGATTATGACCTTGACGGTGCAGCTGCGCAACCGCCTTGATCCAGCACTACTCTACTCACGTGAGAACTGCCCACCGAATAATGACTTTTTAAGTCATTGCTCGGCGATTCTGTGGCGTTCCCACAGCGATGCCTATAAAATAGGCACCGCAATGGGAACATCAAAGGACGTTCCAGCACAGCACAGACTGTGAAGTCAATGCTGTGCTGGAACTGGAGGTGCATGCACGCAGGGGGGCACTTGTTCTGCCCCCCTGTGTGAATCCACATGGAGTGAGGAACAAGTGTTGGGTTATAAGTAAGAATTCTGTTTTCAGTGAATGCCGTTTGAGGTTGTCCTGGAAAGCCAGTGTTGAGTTTCCATCAGTGACTTGTTTAAAACTAAGATATCTTCCAGGGATGACATTTTTAGGAAAAACTGAGTGTCGCCTATACACATGTGGTAAGATAGGCTTGCTTGTTTCAGGATCTCTGTTAGTGGTTTCATATAGAGGTTGAACAGAGTGGGGATACGGTGGATTCTTGTGACACCCTGAGGGCCTAATCAAGAGTCTGGTGGTCCTCGGACCGCCAGACTCATAGTGGGGAAGCGGTGGCGGTCTTACGACCAACACATTACGGCCTTGGTGGTCGTGCTGCCCCGAGGTCGCCGACTCTGCCAGGGAACCGCAGCGGTCAAGAGTCATTAATATGCTTGGCAGGACCGCCGGGGTCCCGCCAAGCATATTACGACTTTCCTCACCACCACTGATTTCACGTAGTTCTTTTCTACATGAAAACAGTGAGGCCACTAACCAAAGAATGGATTACACACCTTGGTGCCCTCAATTGCAAACTTGCAATCATCGAGGCAACAATGTCCTTGAACAAAAACCTCAACATGCAAGCCCTCATCAGCACAGCCACAAGAGGAGCTTTTATCATATACACCACCTCCAGATTTCAAGAAAGCAGTTTAGTCCATAGTCATTTCCAAATATAATCTGGAAGGGCATTTAACAGGCCTGGTGAAAGCATGACCGGAACCTCTCCAGGCAACCCTCAATGCGGCTGCAAGAATGATTACAGGAGTAAGGCATTTTCACCACATCACTCTCCCTCTCAAATCTCTAAACTGGCTCGCTTTTGAAGGTATGATCAAGTCAAAAATAGCCTACTCGATCCACAAGGCCCTTCACCTTGTAGCATCTGTATATCTGGCACAGACGCTCAAGACATCAGGAGATGGCTACTCCCTTAGGAGTGCTAGCTTCCCGAAAGAACCTCCAAGATTTAGAAGACCTACAACCACACCTTCTCAGGGTCTGCCACAGAATTTGGAACTCTCTGCCTCCAGAAACATGGGCAATCACTTCATTATCTGCCTTAAACAAAAAGTTAAAGTTATCTTATTTAACAGATTCCCTCAAAATGCTCTACTGTCAGGTTCATACTGGACCGATTGGTCCCAAGAGAGCTTGGAAGGGTCGGCTAGGGGAACCCACATGTGCTATATACAAACTGCTTGAGTAATGTGAGTCCTCACTCAAAATGGCTTGGGATAGTTTTGTAATGGTAAGGAATTTTTCTTTCTTTATTTCACTATGTACAGCACTTTGATACCCTTGGGTCTTATTTGTGCTTTATAAAAACTACCTAAAAATAAAAAAATAAAAAGAAGAATTTGTAGCCCAACAGCTTGTTTTTCCCCAACAAGACACAACCTTTATTCAGGAACTATTATATTAATGGGTGATAGCTCCTTCGTTTTTTCACCCCAGGTGTTTCTGCAGTATCACATTCATGGCGCAGAAGAAGTGCGTGGACCACATGTTAGTATTGAATCTCCAATTTGTCAACCAATGTATAGTCTATCGACATTTCAAGATGCTGGGCATTCATCTTTTACAAGATCTTTTGAAAGAGGGCGACTGGATGGTCTGTCTGGGCCTGAAAGATACTTACCTGATGGTGCTGATATTCACACTACCCAGAAAGTTCCTATAATTCCAGTGGCGGGACCAATGGTATGAGATCTTAATTCTTCCATTCAGGCTTGCATCAGCTCCATGCTGTTTAACGAAATTGGTGAAACCAATGTTGAGGAAGGGAGTGCAAAAGATTACCTAACTAGATGACATTATAATCATGGCCCAATCTTGGACTCTTCTGTTGCAACATCAGTCATGGGCAGTTTAACTGCCTCAAAGTCTAGGTTTCATTTTGAACCAGTCAGAGTCAATCCTGTGTCTGACCCAGACAATAGAATTTCTGGGTATTCAAATTGACTCATTAAAAGCTCATTAATAGCTTCCCAGCCAGAACATAAAAGACATCAAGAAAGTGTTGGAATCCACCATGAGCAAATAGTGGATATCGTTGATGTCAATAGCAAGGCTTGTTGGTCTCTTGGCATCCATGATTCAAGCAATCTTCCCTGGACCTCTGCACTACAAAGCTCTCCCAAGACTAAATTTCAGACTTCTGCTCATCAGATTATCCTAAACAGATAAGGCTCCGCTGTCGGACAACACCAGAGCAGAACTCAACTGGTGACTACTACACATGGATGCTTGAAATAGCAAAGCCATATTCGGTGCCCAACTGGATGTAGGGTTCACGTCAGATTGCAGCTGATAGGATTGGGGTGCCCGATGCGGCGATATCTCCACTAGAGATCGCTGGGCATGAGATTAATTGAATCTCCATATCAGTTGCCTAGAGCTACTATTGGGCATGTTGACCATAAAGACCTCTCCTCCAGGAGAAACAACAGGTACTTCAATGTGCTGGGCAGATCCTGGACCAGAATTTTATAGGAAACTGGCAAGGATTTTGTGCACTTCTGTCTACAACACAGAATATAAGTATTATTGAGATACATTCCAGGCCAGAGAAATGTCATAGTAGATTGGAACTCCAGGTTCCTGATTTACACGAGTTACTGGAAACTTCATCCACATGTGTTTCAAGCTCGACTTATTTGGCCAGTGTACGATCAACCTCTTTGTGTCGAGACTGAACACCCAGCTACAGGAATCTTACAGCAGGAGACAGGACCCTCTATCGAAAGCGGCAGATACATTTTTGCAGGATTGGTCACTGGGGATGCGTTGCGCATTTTTCCCAATTAGGATGATAGTGCGAGTTGTGACGCAAATGAGGAGGCAGAAAGCAACGGTAATCCTAATAACCCCGTTATGGAAGGCCCACCTTAGTTCCTGCTTCTCCTGGAAAAGGTAGTGGATCTTCCGGTTACGCAGTTGATTTTCCTGGAAATTCTTTAGGACTGCCTGGGTGTCCTACAATCCTCTAGTATTGCAAAACTATCTGGCTCTTAGTCCCTGGATAATTTCAGGCAATGGTGGTATGTGCCGGGAATTTCAAGCCAGGCTATTGTCTGTATTTAGCAATCCTGGGCTCCCTCTGCTCGCAAAAGGTACATTGCAGCATGGAAGAGATGGTTGGCTTGGTGTCTGGAACAGCATCTGTATCCTGTAGTGTGGATTTCAAAGATATACTTAATTTTCTCTCAGAGAGAGCGGAAGAAAGGTTAGGTTACAGGTCAGTAAATAATTTCCATTCGGTGATTTATGCAGGCCACACTCAGTTAGATGGCAAATAGGTAAGTATACATCCATTCGTATGCAAATTGCTCAAAAACATTACAGTAACTAATCCTCCCAAACCTCGCTATGATAATTTTTGGGATGTAAATGCAGTACTGAAATTGTTGGAGCAATGGCTGGATAAAGCACAATTGTCTAGGATATAATTGTCCCCTATATTTACCAAGCTGTTATGCTTGGTGTCATGCAGAGGAGTGTCTGATGTAAAAGTATTAGATTTAGCAAGTAAAGTATACTCTCAAGAAGATGTAATTTTTGCAATTTCTAAATACATAAAAATGTTTTCTAGGGCCATTGAATATATTGCTTTTCCACAAAAGGAGAAATTGTGTGTGGTGAAATGTCTGAAGGTCTATGAAGTATGCATGCATCAGTTTAGAACTGATACCAGTGGACTGCTTTTGATTTCACTTCAGAAACTTCATAAACCAGTGTCAGCCGTGACTCTTGCTCAAATGGGTTATGGTGGAAGCTGGAATTGATGTCAGTAGATTTGCAGCACATTCAGTTAAAGGTGATATGGCATCCAAAGCTTTTGGTTTAGGTTCTAGATTAGAAGATATATTGAAAGCAGCAGACGCATAAATTTGGGCAATGCAGAAATAGGTGGTCACAGTGGAAAACCCTTTTTCAATCTAGTCATGTCACCAAGAAAAACCACATAAATCACTTACATTTCAAGTTCAAAAAGAGTATTTTATCAACATTGCAAGTAATTAATACAATTTAGCATACAAGGTGTTCCAAGGGAAAGTGATAATAGTGTGCTGGGAATAGCGCTCATGTGAAAGAATCAGTGGGAAAAATAGGGAGAATGTACAATATTTACAATCGATACACATAGACCTGTCTGTCCATCTCAGTGAACAAAAGTAAGTCACGGTACATAGTTTGTGGAGATACAGGGGCAGATTCACAGAACTAATCTGAGATAAAATCCTAACTTTACGACTTTTGGTATTCACAGAAGGCATTTAGTAGTAGTAAAGTTAGGAGTCCTAACTTTACTACTACTAAATGCCTTCTGTGAATACCAAAAGTAGTAAGTTTAGGATTTTATCACAGATTAGTTCTGTGAATCGGCCCCAATGTTATTAAATCACTGTTATCTAACTGTGAGAATATAAACAGTACAGGTATACAAAAAAGGAACAATCGACGTTTCCTTATACAGGGGTCTTCATCAGGACGGGAGGAGCCACCTAAGGTGAAGTTAAAACAAGAATCACGGAATTGCTCGGGGTGACATGAGCTGTACGATATGCGTGTTAAAAATGCCATTGAATGTTCACCTGCAGTCCACGGCAATTGTGTCAGTGGAAAAATACGAAAGACGGGCCCATAGGCTCCTCAGTCAGAGTAACGAGTTGTCTCAAAAGTATCGATAATTTAGGAATCGTGCTGCAGATAATGGAAAGCACGTCAGAAATGTGAGGGAAAACTTAATGGTAATGAATAAAGTCTATTCGAGCATGGCCCTGGCTGTGTGCACGCTGCCCTTTCCAAGTCTATTTATATACGCGAGGAGATCAACGTCGCACGTTCAACAACTTGACTCTGCTGAAACTGAAGTATGCATTCACCCACCGGCTGGCCTTGCCCCGGTTAATTTCTCTTTTAATTCTGTCTAAGGTTGCTTGAGCCCGTTGGGCCGCTGATTTATATATGTTTTTCCCTTGTCTCCCACTGTTCAGATTTTGCCTGACTTTGTATACAGACCACTTTTCAAGATACAGGCCGTGACAAACCGGATCATCCATTCATTGTTTGATTCTATCATCGAGTAAGTGTCATGCTCGAAGAGACTTTATTCATTACCATTAAGTTTTCCCTCACATTGCTGATGTGCTTTCCATTATTTGCAGCACGATTCCTAAATTATTGATACCTTTGAGACAACTCGTTACTCTGACTGAGGAGCCTATGGGCCCGTCTTTCAGATTTTTCCACTGACACAATTGCCGTGGACTTCAGGTGAACATTCAATGGCATTTTTAACACACATATCGTACAGCTCATGTCACCCCGATTCTTGTTTTAACTTCACCTTAGGTGGCTCCTCCTGTCCTGATGAAGACCCCTGTATAAGGACCAAATGTTTCCTCATAGATTTCGGGGTCAAAAGTCGATTGTTCCTTTTTTGAGTACCTGTACTGTTTATATTCTCACAGTTAGATAACAGTGATTTAATAACTGTATCTCCACAAACTATGTACCGTGACTTAATTTTGTTCGCTGAGATGGAAAGACAAGTCTATGTGTATAGATTGTAAATATTGTACATTCTCCCTATGTTTCCCACTGATTCTTTCACATGAGCACTATTCCAGCACACTATTATCAATTTCCCTACGAGCACCTTGTATGCTAAATTTTATTGATTACTTGCAATGTTGATAAAATACTCTTTTGAATCTGAAATCTAAGTGATTTATGTGGTTTTTCTGGGTGACATTACATTAGGATTAGCAGTGAAATCGAGTGCACTGGAAATAAAACTGTGATTGTAATTGTACCTACTTGTCTACCCCTTCCAAGTGCACCAATAAAGCAACAATGTTCTTCGAAGAAATTGCACAAATCACAGCTAACAAGGCAGAAACATTGGCTTACACAACAGAAGAAGCTGAAGAAATGTATGGACTAATACAAGAGACCAGAGCGTTCAGCCCACAAATCAGCACAGTGACTCAATTATTGAAACAGTTTGAATATGTTAGTAAAAGAGAAATTAACCAAAGTCTCCATGCCACAACAATGATACATTATCATAAGAATCAACGCATCCCAAGGGGATTAAGGATCGCATTAAAACCTATGTTATGCAGAAACAATAAAGCATTTTTAGAAAAGTGGTATCAAATTTTAAACAAGTGCTCACTGGATCTTATTTTATTAATTGTGGAAGAGTTATCAAAGATTTTGAAAACCTTAGAAGAAGAATTGTCAGGAATTAAGCAAGAATTAGTAAAACATGAAGATCTGAAAGAGACATTGGACGATATCAATCAGAAACTTGAAAGGTACGCAAAAGAGATCCATGAACGAAAAATCAAAAAATATCGACTTGATACAATAGATTATAAATTAGAATAAGTGTATACATGGGCAGAGGTATACAATCAGAGAAGATGGCAACAACCAAAAGCAAACAACAGTTCTTCACAAGAAAGCATGGTTCCAGATTCGGAAGTGGTGCACAACCGAGTACCTTTAGCAAGTACGTCAAATTTACAAACAAAAAGCTCAACAACCAACAAGACACAGAAAGCGGCTTTTTTGTCTATAAGCCCGGAGGCCAACAATGCACCACAGTCGGAAAAACAAGGAGGGGGCAAGGAAACAGAGGAAGAAAGAGAAACACGAGTTACAAGAAGCAAGACCAAGACAACCTAGTTCTGAATATTTCAAGTCAACAACTCACTAGTGCCCAACTTGTTTTATTGAATAAAGGTACTTAATTCGTCCCAGTATATAAAAGCAATCTGCAAGAGACAGAAGTGGCCATTTTCAAGTTCTTACGATCACTAAGACTAAGATATTTTTTCAGCGTTATACAACCAGCAACTGACAATGAAGAGGCTCTAGGAGTGAAGGAATTTAGAGCCAAGAGTACCTTTTGCGCTCCAGTATCACATAAAACCATTGACGCGTTTGAAAGAGTGATTCAAACTGAAATAAGCAAAATCAATTTCACTAGTGGTACCCATTGTAATTTTTCAAAAAAGAATGGAGCACATTACAAAGTCTGTTAGACAATTCAGATCTCACTTTCCAAAAAGCAGATAAGGGAGGAGCTTTGATCGTGATGGACACGGAGTTCTATGAAACTAGCGTCACTAATTATTTACAAGACATAGGGACATATATGAAACTTGATCAAGACCCCACAAACAGTTTTCAAACTACACTTCAGAAAATTTTAGATCATGCTCTACAAATGTGATGGATCTCAGAGAAAACATACAAGTTTTTAGATATCAAATATCCTCGACGTCCACAATTTTATATGCTTCCAAAGGTACACAAAAACGCAAGGACACCACCATTCAGGCCAATTGTTTCAGCATGTGGCTCCATATCGGAACCCAATGGAAAATATCTAGATTGGTTCTTGCAACCGTTGGTGCAAAATTGGGAAACCTATATCAAAGACACTACAGCATTTTTAAACATGTTAAAAATGGTAGATACAGAGAACACAGGGGATTGGTGGTTGTGCACAGTGGATGTTACCGCTCTGTATACCTCGATCCCTCACAATGAAGGTTTGGAAGCTATGGAATGGTGTTTACTAAGAAACAATATGGATGACGTGAATAAAGTTTTTTTGCTTGAGCTGATGCACTTTGCACTTTGCCACAGCTATTTTCAATGGAAGAACATGTTTTTTGGGCAATGTAATGGCACATCCATGGGATTCGCGGGGGCACCATCCTACGCGAATATCTTCATGTCAAAGTTCGAACATGAACAGATTTTGCAGAATTCGGATTGGACAGAAGGATTAGTATTATTCAAAAGATATATAGATGATATTTTCATCATTTGGAAAGGGGAGAGGAATGTATTACAAAACAACATTTCACGTCTCAACACGTGCCATGAACGCATCAAATTTACCCACCAAATAGAGAAGTCACAAATAGCATTTTTGGATGTTTTGATATCAATTGACAACAATGCAATCAAAACCAACGTATATGTTAAAGCAACAGATTGCAATAACTGTTTGCATTTTCGGAGCTTCCACCAAGAATCTTTAAAAAAACATTTACCAGTGTCACAGTTCATCAGGTTAAAACTAATCACGTTAAATCCTGCAGAAGCCACAACAACTATCCAACATCAGGGTATGAAATACATGAGGAGCGGATACCTGAGGAACATCATAGAGGAAGCCATTGTGAAAGTTGGCAATTTGAACAGAGAAACTTTACTCATAGCTAAACCATCCATTGAAAGAACACCAACCGTTTGCGTGTTGAAATACTCTACACAAGCTAATAGAATCAAAAACATAATTAAGAAACAGTGGGCACTTATTCAACAGGAACCGGATTTGAAACCATTGTTTGAAGAGAAAATAACATTTGCTTTTCAAAGGTCAAAGAATCTCAAAGAATTTTTATCTCATAACAAAAAGAAGCAAAAGCAACAAGCATTTAAAGGCATGCAGAGATGTGAGAATTGTATTCATTGCAACAATGTAATTCGAGGGAATGAAATAACACATCCAACTAAAGGCACTAAGACATCTTTGTTACATTCCAGCACATGCGACACCAAAAATGTGGTATACGCCATTAAATGCCCATGTGGCAAAATATATGTTGGACAAACGGAACGAAAGGTAAAGATCAGAATGACGGAACATAAGAGCAATATCAGATTGAAAAACATGAAGTCCACAGTAGCCACCCATTGGCATGATGCTGGTCACCAAATAGCACAAGTCAGATTTACGATCTTGGAAGCTATTCAACAACGATGTGATATGGATCCCCACAAGCATTTATTAAGAGCTGAATTCTTTTGGATTAGGAAATTGAATTCCATGCAGCTGCATGGAATGAATGACCGCATAGAACTGGCATGCTTCTTATAATTTATAAGATTGATTAGTGTCAACAGGCTAGGCTTGTATTTTTCTAGATATTTTGTCTTTTGAATATTTTTTTTGAATATGCTTTATTACAATATGCATAACATACTATTGTGGTCACATATCGCTATTACTTATGATGTATGTATTTACAATTCGTTGATTGTGGTGATATTCACTGTTAATATTGATTTCAGCAAAAATATTTTATACTGAGGGTTAGTATACATGATGAGAATGAAATCGGCATGAAATGACGAGTGCGGCGATGTGCCCTCAAAACATTGTATAACGACATGGATAGGATACAGTTTAGGAACGCGTCACATCACGTGTAGAGGGAGCGCGTGTGCTCGGAGTATTGGTTGGTCAGCAATAGCACGTGAGGAAGGTGAATGCCGGAATCTCGCGAGAAGAGCGAGATTGAATAACAATGGGCAAAAGTTGAAGGAGTGTATCCGGAAGGAACATGGTGGTAACAGTTTGCCAAGCTTGATCCACGTTAGATATTCATGCTTTTGAAAGTAAGTGCAGTGAGGACAGTTAGGGGTTACACCGAGTTTGGATCAGAATGGGACAGATAACCGGCATGTTGTTACAGACTGTTAGGAATTTGAACGCTGGTGATTACATGCAACGTTTCATAGAATGCCCATGTCCATGTAAAGTGCTCATGAATTTTTGTGTCACCATACTCATCATTCACGATTGATATTTGTCTGATGTTATTTTCGATGAAAGTGTTTGATCTGGTTTTCTTGTATTTTTTCCATAGACCCCTGAAGAAGGGTCATTGGTGACCCGAAATGCATTGGGTTTGGTAAAAAGCTTTTTCGTTTGGTCATAATGATGGAATTATGAATCAATGATTTCATAAATGAAGGAATAAACTCATGGAATAATAAAATTAACTCATGGAGAAATAGAAGATGAATGAAGATTGAATTTGTGTTTGAGGATGATTTAATCAAGATAAGAAACGTTCTGTTTCATCAAAAGGTGCACACATCTAAGGGACTTGTTTCGCTTGACCCATTTAGTTTTTTTCCCACTGATTCTTTCACATGAGCACTATTCCCAGCACACTATTATTACTTTCCCTTGGAGCACCTAGTATGCTAAATTGTATTGATTACATGCAATGTTGATAAAATACTCTTTTGAATTTGAAATCTAAGTGATTTATATGGTTTTTCTGGGTGACATGACTACATTGAAAAAGGTTCTTCCACTGTGACCACCTATTTCTTTACTGTAACTGACCCAGGTCCAGTGGATTGTTGGGTTTTCCCTGTTATTCTTTAATGTTTTATGAGCAGGTTCCCAGCTGTGAGGGTTTTTTCTGGAAATTAATATTTCACAATGTCAGAGAGCGAGACATTATCATACATGGAAGATTATATAAATAGACTCATTGAGGGACAAGCAAGCAGCAATTTCTTATCTACCACTACTTCTAATATTGACTTTACATTAAATGATAAGGTCAGCAGGCTGGAGAGATTAGAGAAGAAACTTATACACACAAGATTGCACGGCCATCTATTAACTAAATACCTGCAGGCCAACATTATTCCTGTAGGCCTACGAGTCAGGAATGAGCCAGCTATTTTCATTGATATCCCTAAATTTAAAGAGAACTTCAGTTTTGTAGCGAACAACTGTTCACACCATTGGATGGTGCTGGGAGTAGAGACAGCCATAGAACAAGTTGAGAAGCTACTAAAGGAGATCACGGACCTCAAACGCAAGATCGCTGACTACGTAGCGTTGACCAACACCAAGGAAGCCTTGGAACGCCTGGAAAAGACAATCTGTGAATTCGACAACAGCACCCAGGCACGGAAATTGGACAAACTTTCCAAGGACATCAGGTTTCACAATAAGAAAACTACTTACCCCTACTTACAGGAAGACTATTACAGAGAGGACACCCAAGGGCGTTTTTCTCACAGAGGCAGAGGTGAATTTAGGGGCTACAGGAAATTCACCACGTTCTCGAATTCCTCTGGCTCCAATAGTGCAAGAAGTGACAGGAGCAACCATGTACAAGCTCAGGCTACTACAACCAAGAAAACCGATACCCAACATCAATGCAGGGCCAACCTTTTTTAGGGGAGGGCCATTGGCGACCCCACAGGGTAAGGAGCAACAATTGGAATCAAGGTGCGCAGAGAGGACAAGAACAGAGGGGCCAGGAGTGGGGAGGAGGAAGAACACGTGGACAGAAACAAGTCCGTTTCCCCCAGGAAAGCCATGGAGAAATCCAGACAACATGTCAGTATTACCGTTGGTAACCATGAATATTAACCCTATAATTAATCTGTCGAACAATGAGCTTAATTCAGAAGAACAGAAGGTACTCAACAAAGGACTTTTTTGTGTTCCTATGACTTTCCCTAACCTCTTCAACATAAAAACGGAATTACACCGCTTCTTTCGCAAGATCAGATTGAGGTATTATTTCAATAAATCACCAGGAATTCTATCACCCTCCAACACAGGTCTGAGGGCGCCCGCTACCTTTAAAGCTCCGACATACTCTATGACGCACAAAATATTGGCCTATGAAAATGTTGTGCTCAGACATGTCCTGAAGATTTGTTCAACCAAACACTATACTGTTCATAATACTTCCAAAACGGAACACAAAGTGCTCAATTTGCTGAAGGATATTGTCATTAAATCAGCCGACAAAGGTGGGGCAATTGTTATCCAGAACACTTCGGACTACAAGTCTGAAATTTACACACAACTAAGGGATGGAGCTAGCTACACTAAAATTAACTCATACCCCACTGGGGAACTAAGCAAGTTGATCATGAAAGTTACGGATGCAGGACGCAAACAGGGTTTCCTGAATGACCATGAATATAACTATCTCAACCGAAAGCAACCACGTTTACCTACCATCTACACCCTCCCTAAAGATCACAAGAACTTTGAACATCCACCTGGCCACCCTATAGTGTCCGGATGTGGGTCATTGCTGGAACAATTGTGTAAATACGTAGATTTTTTCCTCAAACCCTGCGCGGAGGTAACGAAATCATATTTGAGAGACACCATGGAGACCATTAGATTGCTGGAAAATCAGCATTTCGACCCCACAAGTCAACTCTTAGTAACATTAGACATCATATCTCTTTATATGAGTATCCCACAACTGCCAGCTCTGGAAGTCATCAGGAGTGTACTCAACAAAAGATCACAACCGGTTCAGGTCCCGACGGACTTCATCATCAAGCTACTGGAGATAGCCATGATGAAAAATGTCTTTGTTTTCCAGGGAGAGTATTTCTTACAAATGAAGGGCGTGGCTATGGGCGCAAGCTTTGCTCCGGATCTAGCCCTTTTGTTTATGGATGACTTTGAGAACTCCTTCATCTTTAACAAAACCAATCCATACATTCATCATATAACGCTCTGGAAACGTTATATAGATGATGTCCTACTCATCTGGATAGGTGATGAAAGTGAACTTAGGACATTTCACACATGGCTAAACGATAGATCTACAGACATCCAGTCCACAATACACTCCAATTCACTAACAATAGACATCTTGGATATTACCATTAAGGTGGAAACAATCTCCTCTATACCACTCTATTCAGGAAGAGCACAGAGAGAAACACACTATTGAGATACAGCAGTCATCATCCCCAAGGCCTGAGATATAACTTACCCTTGGGCAATTTCTTAGAATACGTAGGAATTGTTCACACAAGAATGATTACTTTGAAGAATCTGAAGGATTACTAAATTGCCTACTCGAGAGGGGTTATCCAAAAAGACTTTTAAAACGTGCCCGGAAGAGAGCTTGGTTCAACCCAAGAGAAACCTTACTGACACCCAAACCACACACTCATGACAGCATGAATAAAATGATATGTGTGACCTCATTCTGCACTTGCAGTAATGACATCAGACGGATAGTGAACAAACATTGGCCGCTTATCTCAGATGACCTGAATCTCAGGGATCCGCCCATCCACTCATTTAAGAAGGACAAGAGTATCAGGGATCATGTAGTCCGTTCCCTCCTGGCCACCCCCACACAACCTTCCATCAGTGCACTATGGCACTTACCAGAAATCGGAGGTCACTATAAATGCAGCCGTTGTAAGGCCTGTAAGATCACTATTGAGACCAAACAATTCCAGTACACACAACACACTCTTGACCTAAAGTCCCACACGAACTGCAATACCACAGACGTGATTTACGCCATTATCTGTCCATGTGATATAATGTACATTGGGCAAACATGACAGAAAGTTAAGGCTTGTATCTTGCAACACAGTAGCAGAGTGAGATGCAAAGTCCCAGGTGCCCCACTAGTGGAACACTTTCGAAGCACTCAACCATCCTCCAGATAGCCTAAAATGGTTATTCCTTGAGAAGGTCAAGTTGGGCCCCAGAGGGGGAGACATAAATGCTATCCTTAAGGTGAGGGAATGCAAATGGATGCACTCCTTGGACGCCGTCCAGAATGGTTTGAATGAATCAGATGAAACAGCCAGGCAGTTGTCATGCCTTCATTGTGATTGAACCCCATCATGTATTCATAGGACCATATTACTATTCTGTCCTTAATTATTTATGCTCTTCTCAGTAACATTATGTTTTTCCAATAGTTTCTCACAGGTGTGTTTACTCTCAATCATTATTCATGCTTTTGAATGTGTTTGGACACACATCCGTTATTGTCTATTTTCCTCATGGTCCTCAAAATTATATTCTCTGTTTCTTCCTAAAATGATTTCTTGTAAATACATTGTTCATCATCAACATTGTCCGTAATATTTTGGGACTCTGAATGTAGTATGTTTCACAATCATCATGGTCAGTATCATAATTACCTTTGTATTGTTCATACCTATATGACTTTTATGTACAAATCATTTTTTGCGGCTCACACAACTAATGCCATCGCTAGTGTGAAGGATCCCAGCAAGGTTTTCCACTAATCACGTCTTTTCCCACACGGGACCGTCAGGATTAGCACTTAGCTACAGTGCTCCCGAAGTGACCCGGGCTGCATGCACGCTGACCTTCCCGATGTCTATTTATAGTCGCAAGGAGATCAACGTCGCACGTTCAATGACTTGACTCTGCCGAAACTGAGGTATGCATTCACCCGCCGGCTGGCGTTGCCCAGGTTAATTTCTCTTTTAGTTCTCTCTAAGGTTGCTTGAGCCCGTTGAGCCGCTGATTTATATATATGTTTTCCCTTGTCCCCCACTGTTCAGATTTTGCCTAAATTTGTATACAGACTACTTTTCAAGATACGGGCCGTATCGGATCATCCATTCATTGTTTGATCCTCTCATCGAGTAAGTGTCATGCTCGAAGAGACTTTATTCATTACCATTAAGTTTTCCTTCACATTGCTGATGTGCTTTCCATTATTTGCAGCATGATTCCTAAATTATCGATACCTTTGAGACAACTCGTTACTCTGACTGAGGAGCCTATGGGCCCGTCTTTCGGATTTTTCCACTGACACAACTGGCGTGGACTTCAGGTGAACATTCAATGGCATTTTTAACACACATATCGTACAGCTCATGTCACCCCGAGTAATTCCGTGATTCTTATTTTAACTTTACCTTAGGCGGCTCCTCCCGTCCTGAAGTAGACCCCTGTATAAGGACCAAATGTTTCCTCCATAGATTTCGGGGTCGAAATGTTGACTGTTCCTTTTTTGTGTACCTGTACTGTTTATATTCTCACAGTTAGATAACAGTGATTTAATAACTGTATCTCCACAAACTGTGTACCGTGACTAAATTTTGTTCGTTGAGATGGACAGACAGGTCTATGTGTATAGATTGTAAATATTTACATTCTCCCTATCTTTCCCACTGATTCTTTCACATGAGCACTATTCGCAGCACACTATTATCAATTTCCCTAGGAGCACCTTGTATGCTAAATTGTATTGATTCGTGCAATGTTGATAAAATACTCTTTTGAATCTGAAATCTAAGTGATTTATGTGGTTTTTCTGGGTGACATGACTAGATTGAAAAAGGTTTTTCCACTGTGACCACCTATTTCTGCACTGTAACTGACCCAGGTCCGGTAGATTGTTGGGTTTTCCCCGTTATTCTGTAACGCATAAATGGGGGCAGCACCAAAACTAAAGCCTTCCCAAGGCAGGCGTAACGAAGAGAAATATTAACATTTCTCCTCGTTTTTCCTATTTCCTTTTGTGCTGCATTCTGCAGCACATATAGAACGAGGAAAATGCCTTCTTTGATTGTTTTTGTGCAGAAAGGTGTCCCTCCCTGCACAAAAACAATCATGCCAGCAACACACACCCTTGCACCATGGTGATACGTAAAGGGGTATGTTTCAAATGGGGCCCAGAACAACAAAAGTGTTTCCAGCAGATCAAAGATGAGGTGTGTAATGCAAACATTTTGGCTCCTTCTGATATGAGGAACAAACCCATTGTCACTGCGATGCAAGTGCAACAGGCAATGGTGCTGTGTTGTCCCAAATGCATGGTACCTCTGAGAAAACTGTTGCATTTATCTCACACTCTTTGACAGATACAGAGCATCGTTATGCTGTTACTGAGAGAGGCTTTAGTGACGGCTTGGGGCTTGGAGTATTTCTGTACTTATGTTTGGGGTGTTCATACCCCCTGCATACAGATCACAAACTGCTGTTGAAAATTCTGCTTCCAGGTGGTACAGGAAATGGGTCAGCTAGACTGGCCGGTTGACTTCACGGCTACAACAGTATGATTACAATATCAAGCATATACCTGGGTGGAAGAATGTCCAGGCGAATTGCCTTTCGCAATTATTGCTAGATTAGAAACAAGTGGATGAAAAGGCAGTGAATTGCAGAGTACAAGATAGAACTGCAGAAAGTGTGGCGGATGTGGTCACGTGGGGTAATGGGGTGGTGAGTGAACTGGAATGGATTGATGCTATGAAAAATAACAATGTTTTGGTGGAAGTGATGCGATGATAAAGAAAGGTGGGAGAAGGGAGGGTACCCTGCCTTTGGCCTTGCAACCATATGGCAAAGTGCTGGATAAGCTTTCTCAAGTGGGGGGGGTGCTATGGTGATGCAAGGGGACAGAATGGTTTCCCCTTCTGATGTGCGTAAAAGATTGTTTCATATAGCTCACGAGGGGCATTTGAGGCAAACGGTCACTTAGAAACACATCAGAAAGGAGTTTTTATGGAATGGATGGAAAGGTGCTCAGAGTGCAAGGAGAGCGAATAGAGGGTACAGGTTGGTGCACGATCAGATGGTGGCTATATCCATTATTTAGGTAGTTCGTGGCGCAGTGTGTGTTTGGACTTCATTGTCCCCAAGTCTGACCTGGATCGAAGCAAAACATTTGCCATGGTTATGATGGATGTTCATTCCTGGTGGTTGGTTGTCAGATTCTTGCATGATATTGCCATGCGCTCGACCATATGGGAATTATGCCAGGTTTTTAGGGAGGCCGGGTACCCGATAGTACTCATCAATGACAATGGTACACAGCTGGTTTCTGGCGAGGTGAAAGACTTTTTGTTGTCATGTGGGGTGAGCCATTCACATACTGCTTTGTACAATCCCTGTGCCAACGTAATTGTGAAAAGGGTGAACCGCAGGATAAAAGGTGTGGCTAACAGATTGGATGTGGAAATGATGGTTTCTGAATTGGTTTGGACTTATCGTAGAACTGAGAATTCTGCTACTGGTAAGTTTCCCTTTTGCATGATGAGGGGGAGGAAGCCTGTTTCCAAACTTTGCCCTTCATGGATGCAAGATTTGATAGAAGGGAAAGGTGCCAGGCTAAGTGGTACCCACCATGACAACATTGCTAGTCAGACAATGGTTTTTGATGATTGGATCAAATTCAAGACTTGCAGAGGGGAAAAAAGGATTCAGTTGCTTCTGTGGTCCTTTTGAAGAGAAGGAGGTGCATAGGTGGCATCTGGTGCTATTTAATGGTGAACGTTGGAACTTAAGAAGAGGTGCCAATTATAGTGGCCATGAGTATTCTAGGCATAGTGAGGGTGATGAAGGTTGCAGTGGCTTTATGCTCATGAATGATAAAGAAGTGTTGGATGCAAATGGAGGTGGTATGGAGCGGGGTCATGGCTCTGCCCGATCGGGTATTGAGGCTTGTGTTGGCAGTAGGAGTTGGAGTGGGGTCAGTAGAATTCCCAGTACAAGAAGACCGCCTACCTATCTGCATGTCTTTGTTCAGTGATGGCTGTATCTGCCTTGGGTATGCTCATTTTGTCTTATTCTTCTTTTTGGACAGTATGTGTTTTTACTGTTTTACTTGCAAGCATTTCCTCTTAGCAGTTTACAGGTTCACTTAAGTCATAGTTGTAATTACATGTCAAGTTACATTTATATTGTTCTGTGTATTATGTGTTATTTTTATCTTTTTCTTCATGTTCAGTTTACTGTTGGCTACGTGTCTTCTTCTGTTGATGTTAACGGAAGGGGATGTATTGTGATGTACTTGTGGTGCTTGTGGGACTCTGGCCACGCAAGTGTTCTGAAGGTTCTGATTCCATTGCCTCTGTGTTGATGTGACATTTTGTTCGCTGGCAGTTGCTGCTGCCTGGTGGAGGCAGCACCATGTCGAGAGTTGTTGTCTTGTATAATAAAGCCTTGAAGAACCTTATATGGTGTGCGACCTCGTTACAACAATTTGTTCATGAGGTTTTTGAGGCACACCCAAGATAGCATTGATGAAACCTGCCCAGCATTTGAGTAGCAGTCCTTAGCTGTCCCAGGGAGGGTAGATTGTTGGAGTCTAAGGAGGTGAAACCAAAGTAGTCAACTAAGACTCTAAGGGCCCAATCACGAGACTCATGGAGGCGCAGCTGTGGTGGTCTCCCCACCACCATATTACGATTCGGGCAGGTGGACCACCAATACCCTGCCTCAGTCGCCAGGGAACCGCGGTTTCCACGGAGTGTTGCTGTGTTCCGGAGGCTGCAGTATGCTTGGAGGGACCGCTGCAGTCCTGCCAAGAATATTACGAGCTTCCTCTCCGCCTTCGGTGTCATGGAGGTTCCTCCTTCATGAACACCGTGGTGGAGAGGAAACAATGGGGGCCCTGCAGGGCATGGATTTTTCAGTCCATGCCTTGCTGGAACTGGTTATGGCGTTCCCATTGCGGTGCCCATTTTCTGAGGAACCGCTGTGGGAAGGCCAAAAACCAGCCCACAGCAACACACACACTCCCTCTCCCCCCCCTCGTCACACACGTGACATACATTTTCTTATGTTAATTTCGGCAGAGAATTTTCTAAGTATTGTTGAAGGTAAAGAAGGAATCAGAAGCAGAGCTGCTATCAGCAACGCTAGAAGCAGGAACGCGGACTGAGTGAAGTTATTATGATAGCCTGTGACTTCCGAGCTTTCTTGTTCTCTCTGGAGAACACCAATCCCCGATTTACTGAGGGTTAACATCAGTGCATGGTATTTACTATCCAGCACAAAAGGTGTTTTGCGCTGGAAAGGTGCCCCTTTTCCACAGCAAAAAACACATTGCTCTACTTTGCTTTGTGTCAGGGAGTGTTAATTAAGCACAAATACCCATAGGTTTTTATGCAAAACCCGCTCTACTGAAATAGCTGCATTACGAATGTTATCAACTCACTCCTACTGAATCAGGTGTAAACAAATGGAAATGTGCTAATTTCCCCAAAACACAATTCATTGCATGTGTTGCATCCTTCTGAGTATGACTTGGTATAAGAATTTGTAGTTTTGAAGTATGCTTCTAGTACAAATCCGATGCTAGGCAGCACACACATACCTTTGCCCTGTGTTTTGAGGCTATGCACCATGCAAAGCAGCCGGCTTGTGCACCATGATGAAAGCAGTAGCACACCAGTCTTAGGGAATATGGTTCTGCACTCTTTTCCACAATACAGCGCAGCACATTTGGGGCCTTTTTATGTGGCAGCATAAAAAATGCACAACACTGCGCCTTATTTACAAAGTGATGCATCTAAGCAGATGTGTCACTTTGTAAACCTCTGCTCTACATTATACCTGCAACAGGTATAATGTATGCAGGGTGGGCGTTCCGGCACGGAAAAGGCTTGTAGAAGTGTTGCAGTGAAATCTATGAGATTTCACTGTGACACTTCTAGGATGCCACTGCGCCAAATCCTTACGCCTGCCTCTCAGTAGGTGTATGGGGTGATGCAGGCCTTTTCACATGGGGTTTGCACAAGGACCCCAGCAATGCGCCACTTTTACGCCTACAGATACATCAGGAATACTGACGTATCTGCAAATCCTTGCGACATGGAGCACCGTACAGTAAATACGGAGCATCCATGGTGTCGCAGGGAGGGCACACTCAAAAGTGTTGCATCGTTGTTTTCGCGCCGCGATGCAACACTTTTCATAAATGAGGGCCTTGGTTTCTGTGCTGAATGACAAATTAATAATTGTTGGCCTAAACAAAACCCTGGAAGGGCTTGTGACACCACTCTCTGCTGCTCTATTCTTTGCAAACTGTGACCACAAACAGACATTCAGAGAATGCACTTGGTGAAGTATTTGCTTTGCCACTGGCGGGTTCCTCTGTGATTGTCATCAGGAATTTTGTGGTTTTCATTTCCTTGCACACTGATGGAACATCTTTGTGTCACTCTGTTGTTGTCATCGCATGTGAGCATTATATTCTCCCAATCAGGACTAATGCAGTTAAGTCTGAAACACAGCACAGTCTACTCCACACTGAGTGGGTGACTGAATATTTGAGTGAGTGTCTTAGTGATGGATTGAGTGAGTGTATAGTGTTTATTAAAGTGTTTAGTCAATAAAAACCATTACACTGACATTCATTTGATGAGTTTCGAGAACATTAACAATTTCTTTACTTTCTCTCTAAAACATTGTCCTAGACTTTTTTATCAAATTGTTTTCATATAAAAGAGAATACATATAAAATCTTTAAAAAGTCGTATGAAAACAAATGTTAAAAACATTAATACCTATAATGCGTTTCTATTAATACAGCGGCTTACTATTAAACCACAGTTTCACTTCTTGTTAATTATCCCCCACGTATGTCAGCCTTCAGTGCTTGTTATTTAAATTAATTGTTCTTTAAATCTCTTGACTGGAGAGATAACAGTTTTTCCTTTATGCCTAATATAGGGGGTCATTATGATGTTCGGCGGATCGCCGCCGCCCGTATGGCGGTGGTGATCCGCCCGCTATTTTCCCCCGCCCGCATAACATTTCCCCACCGCCATATTACGATGGTGGTGGGGACCCAGGCGGACAGAAAGACCGTCAGCCAGTTTTACGCCGGTAGGCAATCTGCCCGATTGCCTACCGGGCGGAAAAGGCCTGCAATATGGTGGCAGGGCCTTGCAGGCACCGCCATCCATATTACGATGATGGCGGTCTCATGCCTTTCCATGGCGGAGACTCCGCCATGGAAAGGCATGTGAAGAATGCCTTTGGGGGCCCGTTGCGGGCCCCCAGGTGGTTGGGGGGGTGGGTGGCTGCACTTGGGGTACCCATGGTACCCCCTGACATTTGCATGCACAAGGTGGCAGGCACCGCGCGGTGCCTGTCACGTTGTGCATGCAAATGCACAACATGCCCTTTTAACATTGTGGCGGGTGCTGAATACAGCACCGCCCGCTACAATGTTAAATATGCAGGATGCAACTGCCATGGTGGCGGTCGCATCCTAATACTCACAGCGGGACCGCCGCACCTCTTGAGGGCGGTCCCTTTTTCCATTGCGAAAGTCCGCCCGCCATCGTAATGACCCCCATAGTCCCAGGATTTTAAGTGCTAGAGCCTTCTGCAAATTTATCGGCGTTACTTTCAATGCTTGTTGTTTAAATAAATTATTCTCTAAATTTCTTCTCTGGAATGTTAACATCTTTTCCTTTATTTCTAATGTAGCCCCAGGGTTCAAAGTGAAAGAGCCTTTTGCAAATTAGCCAATGTTGCTTTGTTCTTACATATTGTACGATTATCGTTCCCCAATGTTATTTCTTTATTAAAGTGCAGGTGCCTCATGATAGTTGTTCCATTGCTTTAACAAAAATTACTCCCCAGCAAATAAGGGGTATAGAGAAGCCACCAAGCCACGTGATTACCGTTTGCCTATAGGATCGAATTTTTAGATCTCTAAAATTTCCTTTCAGCATTAGTTTCCTTTCTTTCTAGAACTTCGGGCAAACACAGAAAATATGTACCAAGGTTTCTTCCTTATATTTACACAGTTTGCATTCTTGGTTTGGTGACTGGTCCTCTCTGGTTGGGATTAGATCTTTTGTTTCCCATTTTCCAAATCTGAACTGCATAAACTGAAGTTTTATTGACAGTGAGAAGTGTGCTGTGAGATACCCCCGGTGCAGCAGCTTTGTATATGAATTAATCACTGTCCAGGCATGTCGTCTTAACGTAAAGATGTTTATGTCTGTTAAGTGTTAGAGTTGCTTGAGCTGGGGATGCTGATTTCAGAATATTTAACACAGATTTATATATTCTTGTTTGTGTTTTATTCAAGATGTCGTCTTCTTGACCTTTCAGCGTTTCCATGCCATATGTCACTGTTGGCATTAACTGGGCGCGCATCACTGTTAGCAGGTGGCCTAATAAAGGACGGCTCAATTTCTTTCTTAGAATATTAAAACCATATTTCAGTGATTGAGTTTTGCTTGCATTGCTTCTATATGTTGTTTACCTTTCATTTGATACTCAACATTAAATCCTAGATATTTTATATGTTTTAACTTCCTCCACTTTTTTCCCATCTAGGAACCAAGAATGCTTCTTGTTAGTTGTGTCCACCAGCCATACTACTTTAGTTTTTCTCAGGTTTAACTCTAACCCTTGATTGTCCATATAACCTTTTAGGGCCTTCATGCTGTGTTGCAATCCTATTGACGTTTGGCTTAATAAAACTATATCGTCTGCGTACTGAAGACATCCTATTTCTTCATGAGCCAGAATTGGCGGATGGGGGTTGATGTTCTGGAATACTTCCGCAAGATTTGTTAGGTATATATTAAACAAATATGGAGCTAAAACGCACCCCACAATTTTTTGTGTCAATTTTACTAGTTACACACGTACCATCTCCAATTTTGACCTGGGCCCAAGTTCCTGTGATAGCTCCATGATTGTCTTCGATAATGGTATACCCGATGCGGCCATTTGTTTTCATAAGTGCCTCCACAGGCCTCAATCAAAAGGCAGACGTAAGGTCTACAAAGCAGGCAAGAAGCTGTGTTTTCCTTTTTTTGGCCTTTTCGGCTAATAGTGCCAGCGCTGTTAGTTTTGCAAATGTCCCCATGCCAGCCCTAAACCCAGTTTGCATTCGGGGTAAAAGCTTAATGTCATTTAGCCAGGATTTAAGATGCTCTAGTAAACAGGTTGTGTAGAGCTTTGCCTCCACGTCATCTGATGCTATTAATCTATAACTCATTGGTATTGCAGGGTTTCCACTTTTAAATATTGTCTGGAAAATGCAACATCTCCAAGAATCCGGGATGTTGTTTGTGTAATATAGCTTGTTAAATGAGGTGTGAAGTATGGGCCCAGTAAGTTGTATTTCCTTTCAAAAGAGCATTGGGTATTCCATTCTGTCCTGCTGCCCCTTCTGATTTTAATTTCTTTATGATTTTTTCAAGTTGTTCTATGTCCACGATCGGAGACAGATTTTCTTTACTGTGATTTGTATTCATGTTGTTCCCTTTATCGTTCACGTATTTACCCTGTTTTAATGAGGCTTGGCATGTGCTCGTTTTATTGTCTCCGTCTGTCTGGTCCCACACTTCTTTAGGCTCTGCTTCAGCGTACTTTCGCACATGTGGATTTCCCACATGGCTGCATTTATCCCTGCGTTTTGGTGTCGAGTCTGCCCTGAAGTCAGGCCATTTATCAACTGCCAGAGTTTTTAGGTCTCGCCTACGCAGCGCGCATGCGCTGCATAGGAGAGACCTTTAGCTATTGGCACAGCTTTGGGTAGCTATCGGCACAGCTTTGGGGGCAAAAACGTGCACGCGTTGCATTGCTTGCAATGGCAACGCGTGCACGTCTGGCGATTCCCTTGCGGGAGCGCGCGGCGCTATATGGTGGCGCCATATGGTCGCAATCATCGCGCCTTGCTGCACGCTCCCGCAAAGGAATCGTGCAGGCCCCCTCCCCCTGCTGCCGCGCGAGGTGCGCGCCTTTGTTTTAGAGAGCGTCGGAGGAATGCGCTTTCTGGAGATAAGCCGAGAATTTATGGGGGTCTTTGTGTTCGACCTGAAGAATCCCTTGTGTCCGCTTTAAAGTGGAGTGGGGTGCGGGGTTTTTAGGAGCATTATAGTTGCTTCTACTGAACAGTTTCCATTCTCTGTTTTCACCACCGTATTGCATATTAGTTATATTTTAAATGCATGTTTTTATTTACACGTATGCTATTTTTTTCGGTATTCTTTTTCAGTTTCACATGTGTACCCTGCATATTTGTTTTCAATGTCACAACAAGTCTTTTTCTTCTTTACAATGCCTCCTTTAGGATACTTCACTTTAAAGCCTAGATTTAATTCATCTTCGTGGCTAAACTCTTGACCCATGAGATTTCTCAAACTGAGATGACTGTTTTATATAACTGGTTGCTTTCCCTGCCATGCCGTGGAACAATGTGTGACTGTATTTGGAGTCAGAAACATTCCAAAGTAATTCTGTCCATTATGGGATACGTTGTTCATTTTTTCCGGCTGCCACAGCAAAGTGATGGTTGAGCACACTTGCGTGCGCATAACCCGTGCCACCACTCCATGCAGACTGAGTTTATTCACTGAAAGGGAAGCGTGGTTGTTACATAGGTGGATTTATGCGAAAAGTGTTACCCGTCGTTTTTCACACGCCAGGTGTAAAAATGTCCTGATTTTCATAGCTCTTATTGCTTGTGATCAGTCTGCTTCTAAGCGCTTTCAAATCCAATAGAGAAGGCTGTAAACTAAAGGGACGAGAAGGTGTCGTGATTTGCTCAGAATCACACAGTGTGATTGAGCAGGGAAGTCAGCATTACAAATTAGAACCGCTTGCCCAAAAGCCCCAGCAGTCTTTAAGTATTTTGCGCTGAGCTCCATACTGAGCAAAATACTTTTTTTGGGGGGGGGGAGGGGTGTGGGTGGGCACTCAAATGAACGTACTGTGAGTACTTTCCCTCTGTGTTTTCATGAACTATTACGAGGGATCTTATTAAGGAAGCTGCCAATTAATCGAAATGTTGAGGGAGGTGGCTGGAAATGCCCTGCAACGAATGTACTTAAGGATGTATCACGAGGCATATCTTCTCACAATAAATAGGCACTGGATGAAAAAAACAAGCATTGGCATAGCCAATAGGTCTCGCCTTTGGGACCTTATAAGTGTTTAGGAAGTCAGTTCCAGGGTGAAGAGGAGGCAGGGGTGAGAACAGAGAAAAGGAAGTCAGCCCTGAGGTGAAGATGGGGATGGTGTAAGAACAGCGGAACAGCTGGTCATTGTGTGCGTGAAGAGGAGAGAAGAGGATGGTTGTAAATAGAGGAGAATGTGAAGACAAGCATTGGCATAGCCAATAGGTCTTGCGTTTGGGACCTTATAAGTGTTTAGCGATTGTACTGCATAACTAAATACTTATAAGGTCCCAAAATCGAGACCTATTGGCTATGCCAATAGGTCTCGCTTTTGGGACCTTATAAGTATTTAGTTATGCAGCACAATATCATTGGTGCAACAACATAAACTAAATACTTATAAGGTCCCAAAGGCGAGACCTATTGGCTATGCCAATGCTTGTTTACTATTCTGTTGTTTGCTTGTGATGAGAAGTCTGTTACACAGACCGACTTGATATCTTGTTTTTTCTTCCCAACAGTTTTTCTTATACTGGATTCTTAGTGCACGTAATCATTTTTTATCACATCTTATTCCTTGCTTTACTTGTTTTGTAATTTTTCTGCATTCTTGCAGTATTTGCATTTTTTCATTACGTACCTCCTGCTATACCAAGTTTGCTTTCCAGTTCCCCCGATATATTTTCAATGTAAGTTGTTCATGCGTATCTGTTTTTTGTTGGGAATTTTTCCAATAGCGTGTTTTTAGTCGTTACCATGCCTTTTATTGTTCCCCTTCTTTTAATTGTTCTTTATCCCACTTTTTTTTTATTTATTTTTTATTGTGTCCAATGATCCGGCATGTTGGTACACCTCCATCATCAGCCTATCTATCCCTTTTCCCTGCCATTTCAAGCTTTTTAGATTAAACGTTACAGATGTCGAAATTAGCTCTTTTGTTAATTGATTCAGCTCTAACTTGTATTTTATTCGAATGGTTTGAGGAAAGTGATCGCTCACGTACAGGTGCTAATTTGAAAGTGGCATACCTGTTGCATTGCAAACTCACTTGCTAACATCTGATCTATTGTTAAACACTTATTCCCACTTAGAAAGGTAACAGAAGCCGGTGTATACTCTCTAGTATTCCCATTCAGGAGCCTTAGTCCAAGTTTTTCCAACTGGGAATTATAAATGTTCCCGTTATAATGCTGATTCTTCGTCTTCTTTTTGTTTACATAAATTTGTGTTAAAGTCTCCTGAAATAATAAAAAGCGCCTGTTTAAATTGTCTCTGAATTGTTTTGAGTATTTCACATAAGATTCTCATGTGCTCCTCTTTCGCCTCTTTTCTAGGGTGGATGTAAACATTTATTAATACAATTTGGTCAGACCACTTTCTTACCTACTTTTCCTGGGAGCTAGCCTCGGCCGGCCCTGTGGGCCATAGCTACCGGAAACCAGCCTTTAAAAAAATATATCCTTCTAAATTGGCCACGGCTCTGGAGGATTCTAGACCCGTTCTTACTCCAGATCTTCAAGGGAGTCTTGCAGGCTTCACCAACTGGCTATCCAATTCTCTGTCCTTGCTGGCCATACCTACTTCCTCTAGGTTCTCCAGGGAATCCCCCTCCAAACCCTGGTTCACTCCGGGCTTGAGCGTGCTTAAACAGGAATGTAAAAAACTGGAACGGGCCTGGTGTCTTAGGGAGTACTGTCCCCTGGCTAAGGCCACTCTCAGGGGCAGGCAAAAATTCTACTATGCGGCTATAATACTGGCTAAAAAGCAGTATTTCACAACCCGCATAGAGCAGGCTCATAACAACTCCAAGGAGATCTTCTCAATAGTTCAGAGTTTCACGTCCCCTGCAGCACAAGCATGCTCTCTCCCAGCCTCTGAGGGCTGGTGCAACACTCTCTCCTATTTTTTCATGGACAAAATACGCACGATTCAGGCGACTTTCACTGCCTGCCCTGGTCCTTCTTCTGCTCTTGCTGTATCGCCTGTTGTTCCCAGGCACGCTTTACGAGCCTCTTCCTCTGTGGATCTGTCTAGTTCTCTTAAAATCCTGAAGGCTCTGAAATCGGGGTCACCTGTGGACCCCTGTGCAGTGAGATTGCTTGCTGCAGTCGCGGAGACTATTAACCCTGAAGTTAATTCAATCATAAATGCCTCCCTTCATGAGGCTCGGGTACCGAAGGATTGGAAACAGGCAAAAATCCTTCCCCTTTTAAAGAAGCCTACTCTTGACCCCTTGATCCCGGGGAACTATCTGTAGGAGAGTAGGATCTGCTTCACATGGGTACCCCCACTTTTTGCTGATGCTTCACTGTTTTTCGACCTTAGTCTGGCTGGGGCCCTGCTAATCAGAACCCCAGCCTAGCTGCTTCCTCTTTAAAATGGTTTCCATGTGCCTTAGGCACATCTCTAATTGGAATCTGGAGTGCCCTTGTGAGTCCCTAGTATATGGTACACTATGTACCAAGGGCATAGGTACCTCAGAGGCCTGCCAGGGGCTGCAGCATGTATTGTGCCACCCCTGGAAGGCCATCCAAAATGACACCACAGGTCTGCTACTGCAGCCTGAGTAAGGTGGTGCATGCACCCCTTACTGTGATATAGGTTACTTATATCACTACCTACATACACACATATAAACCTATAAGTCACTCCTATGGTAGGCCTTATCAATCCTGAAGGCAGAGTGCATGGTTCCTATGTGAGAGGGTGCCCCTGCATGAGCAGGGCCCCTCTGCAGCGTTCGGAGACCCTTCTCTGATGCTGTTTGTAGTGCAGCCTGACCATATACTCTTAAGTGCATTATAACCTCGCGTTAAATGCTAACTTTGGGATGGCTGCACCAAAACATGTCGTGTTTGGTGTCAAACATCTTGGAATACTACCCCCCCGCCAATTCTGGCGGTGGGGGTAGCATTCCACCCTTCTAGAGGGAAAGACATGTTAACCCTGGCTTGCCCGGTAACTTCTTTCTAAAGCCCCAGCATCACAAAATGGATGCTGCTGCCACAGACACAAGTCTGGCCTCCTGCTGCTGACCGAAACTCCGGCAGGGGAGGCCTGGACAATAGGTTTCCTGTCACAGGGAGGTGTAGCCACCTTCCCAGACAGGATAATGTGTATTGGGGCTGGGCGGGAGCACTCTCTGGTGCTTTGAAGTCCTGCACTGGAGGCACATTTGGTGTCCCCTGTGCATACCCCAGTTCAAACCGGATCAGGGGCTTGCAGCCCCTGCTTTGGCGCGAACTGGACAAAGGGAAAGGGGTGTAGCCACCCCTCTGCCCTGACCCACCCATAGGTGGGACCACAGAGTTAGTCCCTCCCTGTTTTACTGTATAAAATAGGGAACCCTTGCCATAGCAAATTAGATATCCCTGGACGAAACTCTGAAACTAAATCCTGGACCTTCGATGCTCTACACTGCGATTAGAGGACTGAAGAATCTCCCTTGGAGTCAAGGAGTGACTCCCCTGCTTGGCAGGCACCAAAGAAGCATCTGTCCGGTCTGCATCGACGAAGCTCCCGCCGGACGCCGAAGTCCCTTCATCCCCAGAGGTGGATTTCCTGACTTCACTGAAGCTACCCTGAGTCCACAGCGAAGCTGAGGCCCGTAGCTGCCGTGGGTAACAAGGAACCGTGACCCCAGGACACCGTGCACATTTGCTAAGTGCATCCTCTTCTGGGTCTCCCCCGAAGTTGTGCTTTGGGCTCCGAGTAGCCCCATTCTCCAGCACCGAAGACACCGAAGATCACTGGCCTCTACTCCACGAGTGTCCTGTGAGCCAGCTCCACGTGTCCCGTCTTGAGGCTCCTTTGCGGTTGCTAGTTCGTTGGCTAGTAGCCCTCCACGAAGGCCAACACTTTTCTTCTTGGGCTCCCTGGTTGCTCCAGGCTTGCCCTTACTTACCTTTGCTGGGTGAGTTTCCCAGACCTTGCTGGTCTGCACCATCGCCATCTTCTCCTTTCCACGAGACTTGCTGTTGCCAAGGCCTGTTGGGTCCAATCCGGTCGCTGACACCTCAGCAAGCAGCAGACGTCGTGGGACAGTCCGAATCCTGCTCCTGGTCACCAACAACGCCTCCTGGACATCGTGACTGCAGAGTCAAGACGACCATCAACTCACCTGAAGCAGCCGACATCGGTGGGCAGCCGTCCATCGTCCTCCTGGTCACTGGCTAGGGACCCAGACTCTGTCCCCTCTGCTTTCAGGTTCTTCAGATCTCCGATCCACTCTTGGATCCACCCGGACACTTTTCCCTTGGTCGCCAGCAGCACTTTGCCGCAGATCTCCATAGGAATCGACGACGAAACCCGACCCCGAAAGGCACCTATGCACCCGGCTTCACTGGGTGAGGTAACACGAGTACTCCGGTGCTCCCGTGGGTAGAGACTCTTCAAAGTCCTAGATCTCAAAGGGTTTGTTCCTAGTCCTCCTTTAAGTGTCCCTTTTCTCTAATTTCCTGACCGCGACTTTCTCCATAGAAGTAAACGGCGTATCGCGGCTGTGTGTTTACACTGCACGCGTCCCCGTGGGTCCCCTGTGTCACTACCTTGGGTGGTTCCTTGTGGTCCAAGCACTTCTAGAGGCTCTAGGCCTGGTGTCTAGTTCAGTCGTGGTTCTTATACCACTTTATTGGTATATGGTTTGGTACGCCCCTAGGGCCCAAACGTGTATTTGTGCTATTACTGTGACTATTTAACTTATAACTTATGTACTTCGAACTCTAGCCTCATAAAGAGACTAGGGGGTGTGTTTAGCAATAAATACATATATTTTGAATATATACCTGGTGTGGTGCTCTTTCATTTGGTCACTCAAGAGATTATAGACTGGTAAAACAAGCTGCTTTACATTCCTTCAAGACTTAGCCTGAAGGCTGCTCTCCACAGCTACCACTAGGATAGCTTTCATAAAGGTTGTCTTTAAACCTAACTCCAATAAGGGTTGTTTGGACTGGTACAAGGTGCCCACTATAATTAGTGGACAGCATATGCCAGGGCAACTTCTCACATTGGTGTGCAGCGTGTGGGATTCCAGCTTGCTATTGTTTTACCAGATAATCTCAATTGAATTGATCAACTGAAAACCACTAAAGGTACCTAAGGTACATATAATTTAAGCTTAGAATACAGTAAGTTCTACTGAACTTAGAGTTATGTGTTAAGGGATAGCACAACCCTTTCTACAACTCAAGAGAGTTTAGTAGGCTACACTAGAGTAGGTAGTGCATACACCACACCACACTAGTAATGTCTTTAAAGGCAGGATCCAAGGAATCCTTGCAGGAAGTCAGTGAGCTTCCACCCTCCAAGTATGATACACTCCCATTCTTGGAATTGAGAGCATTATGTAACTTGAGAAAATTAAGGACAGGCCAAAGTCCCACCACCCAACACCTTAGAGAGTTGTTGGTGGCTTTTGATCTTAGTAAGTCTTCAGAGACTGAAGAGGTAGGAGCAGGGGGTGGGGCAGAAGAAGAGGATGGGCAGGAGGGTAGCAATACCCCCAGCCCCCCCTCTGGAGCTGGCCAGGAGGGTGACAATGACCCTGACCTGGATAACCCAATCCCTCCTGTGGAAGATGAGGGTGAGGATCTAGAAGACCACACCTTTATCCCCCCAGGAAGGATTATGAGTGTGCCTAGAAAGTCTAGATCTCCTTCTCAGGAGTCTAACCACTCTGGCACCTCAATAGGGACCTCTATCTCTTCTCAGGGGAGGGAATCCTCTCATGAGAGAAGAAAGAGACTGGTCCAGTATGAGGAAACTCAACTAGAGATCAGAAAGAAGCAATTGGCTATAGATAGGGAGTCCCTAGATCTCCTTAAAGAGAGAAGAAAGTTGGGACTAGAGTCCCATGGTGGCAGCCATGTCCCTAGAGACAGGGAAAGGTCCTATGACCATAGGAACCTGAGCAAGATTGTCCCTCCCTACCAGAGTGGGGATGACATCCACAAATGGATAACTGCACTGGAGAGGGCCTGTAAAGTACAGAGGGTCCCTCAGGAGCAGTGGGCAGCAATCTTGTGGCTCTCCTTTGCAGACAAAGGTAGAGATAAGCTCCTCACTGTAAGAGAAGAGGATGCTGATAATTACAAGGTCTTGAAGAGTGCTCTTATTGATGGGTTTGGCCTAACCACTGAACAATACAGGTTAAAGTTCAGAGACACCCAAAAAGCACAGACTCAAGACTGGGTAGACTATGTGGATTGTTCTGCTAAGGCTCTGGAAGGCTGGTTGATGGGCAGTAAGGTGTGTGACTTCATAGGATTGTACAATCTGATAATGAGGGAGCAGATTCTTAATAACTGTCAAAATCAGCTGTTGCATCAGTACCTGGTGGACTCTGATCTGACCTCTCCCCAAGAATTGGGAAAGAAGGCAGACAAATGGGTCAGAACCAGGGTGAGGCAGAAGGTACAGAACCAAGGTGGTGACCCTAAGAAGCAAGATGCTAAAAACTCTGATAAGGGTGGGGAGAAGGGTAAAGACCAGAAGTCTTCACAAGGGCCCCAAAAATCTTCTTCAGGGGGGGATTCACAAACTACCAAAGGTAAAGGCCAAAGAAAACCATGGTGCAAGGTCTGTAAGCAAAAGACCCACTGGACAAGTGATTGCACCAAGTCCAAAGACTCAAGTCCAGCACCCACCAATGCCCCTAAGGCACCTGTTCCCCCTAGTACAGCTACAGTTGGTGGGAGTGCTCCAGCCAAGGGTTTAGTAGGGTTCACCCTGGGTACTGAAGTGGGCTCTGACCTAGTCAGAGAACTCACTCAGGCTGTGTTAGTCTGTGATGGAGGCATGGATGTGACCTCCTCTGTGAGTCCCAGTAATCTGGGCAAGTACAGACAACAGCCTTTAATCAATGGACGAGAGGCTTTGGCATTTAGGGACACAGGGGCAAGTGTCACAATGGTGACACAAGACCTTGTGGAACCTGGGCAAGTTATGCTTGGTGAAATGTACCAAGTGACCAATGCTAGCAATGTCAGAACAGACCATCCTCTGGCAGTTGTTAACTTCTCCTGGGGAGGGGTAACTGGCCTTAAGAAAGTTGTGGTCAGTGCAGACCTACCAGTCGAATGCTTGCTTGGCAATGACTTAGAAACTTCAGCTTGGGCAGAAGTGGAGCTCAGGACTCATGCAGAAATGCTGGGCATCCCTGCAGATGTGTTTGCTGTGACTAGGTCCAAGGCCAAAATGTCTAAAACTGAACAGGCCTTGGATTCTGGAATAATGGACCAAGGACCTTCCAAGAGGAGGAGTAGTAGGGTTAAGGCAGTGCCTTCCCCCTTGGCTCAGAAGGAAGATCAGTCTCTTGAGGGAGATGATCTCAGTCCTGAGGAAGGAACTGTCCCAGAGGAACTTGAACCTGACCAGGTTGAGTTCTTGGGGACAGGGGGACCTTCCAGGGCAGATCTGAGCCAGGAGCAGCAGAGCTGCCCCTCTCTTGAACCCCTCAGACAGCAAGCTGCTGCTGAGGCTGCTGGGAAAGCTAGTGGTCCCCATACAGTGTACTGGGATGATGGACTCCTGTACTCAGAGAGTAGAGACCCCAAGCCTGGTGCTACCAGGAGGTTGGTAATACCTTTGAAGTTCAGGGGCTTCCTATTGACCCTAGCCCATGATATTCCCTTAGCAGGACACCTGGGCCAGAACAAGACTTGGGACAGAATTGTCCCTCACTTTCACTGGCCCCACATGTCTGAAGACACAAAGGAGTTTTTTCGCTCCTGTGTAACCTGCCAGGCCAGTGGCAAGGCAGGTGGCACTACAAAGGCCCACCTGATACCACTACCTGTGGTGGGGGTTCCCTTTGAAAGAGTGGGGATTGATATAGTTGGTCCCATGGATCCCCAAACTGCATCTGGGCACAGGTTTATCCTGGTGGTAGTGGATCATGCCACCAGGTACCCAGAGGCAATACCCCTTAGGACCACCACAGCACCTGTGGTGGCAAGAGCCCTCCTGGGAGTTTTCTCAAGAGTGGGTTTTCCTAAGGAGGTAGTATCAGACAGATTTGCAAACTTTATGTCTGGGTACTTAAAAGCAATGTGGAAGGAGTGTGGAGTGACTTACAAATTCACCACACCCTATCACCCACAATGCAATGGTTTAGTTGAGAGATTCAACAAAACCTTGAAGGGCATAATTAAAGGGCTCCCAGAGAAGCTTAGGCGAAGATGGGACATACTCTTGCCCTGCCTTTTATTTGCATACAGGGAGGTGCCTCAGAAGGGGGTTGGCTACAGCCCTTTTGAACTTCTGTTTGGTCACCCTGTCAGGGGTCCACTGTGCTTGGTGAAGGAAGGATGGGAGTTACCTCTCAAGCCCCCAAAGCAAGACATAGTGGACTACGTACTTGGTCTCCGCTCCCGGATGGCTGAGTATATGAAAAAGGCAACCAAAAACCTTGAGGCTAGCCAGGAACTTCAGAAAGCTTGGCATGACCAAAAGGCTGTGCTGACTGTTTACCAGCCAGGGCAGAAGGTGTGGGTGTTGGAGCCAGTGGCCCCAGCAGCCCTCCAAGACAAATGGAGTGGACCCCACACTATTGTTGAACAGAAGGGTGAGGTAACCTACTTAGTAGACCTAGGAACACCCAGGAGTCCCCACAGGGTTCTCCATGTCAACAGGTTAAAACCATATGTGGACAGGGCAGACATGGGCTTGCTCATGGCTACTGATGAAGGGCAGGAGGAAGAGAGTGACCCACTCCCTGACCTGCTCTCACAGAACCCTGACGATGGGTCAGTAGATGGTGTAGCCTTGGCAGGCAGCCTCTCTACCCAGCAACAAACTGATTGCAGACAGGTGCTCAATCAGTTTAGACACATGTTTTCTCTGACACCCAGTCAGACTACCTGGTGCACTCATGAAGTGGACACTGGGGACAGTCTGCCTATTAAAAATAAGATTTATAGGCAACCTGACCATGTCAGGGACTGTATCAGGACTGAAGTCCAGAAAATGTTGGATTTGGGAGTTATTGAACCCTCAGATAGCCCTTGGGCTAGTCCAGTGGTCCTTGTGCCAAAACCTCACACCAGTGGTGGGAAAAGAGAGATGAGGTTTTGTGTGGACTACAGGGGTCTCAATGCAGTCACTAGGACTGATGCCCATCCAATACCAAGGGCAGATGAGCTCATAGATACTTTGGCCTCAGCCAAATATCTCAGCACATTTGACTTGACAGCTGGCTACTGGCAGATCAGGCTAGCTGATGATGCAAAGCCAAAAACTGCATTTTCAACCCCTAGTGGGCATTACCAATTTGTGGTGATGCCCTTTGGTCTGAAGAATGCACCTGCCACATTTCAGAGGCTGGTGAATACAGTCCTTACAGGTCTGGAAGCCTATAGTGCAGCATATCTAGATGATATTGCTGTCTTTAGCTCCACCTGGGAGGATCACCTGGTCCACCTCAGGAATGTTTTACAGGCCCTGCAAAAGGCAGGCCTGACTATCAAGGCCACTAAGTGCCAGATAGGGCAGAGTCAGGTTGTGTACCTGGGCCACCTTGTGGGTGGAGGCCAGGTTCAACCACTGCAGAGCAAGATCCAGACCATAATGGAATGGACTGCTCCAACTACCCAGACTCAGGTGAGAGCCTTCTTAGGCCTGACTGGGTACTATAGGAGATTTGTCAAAGGGTATGGATCAATAGTGACACCTTTGAATGACTTAACTTCTAAGAAAATGCCCAAGAAAGTTCAGTGGACAGATAACTGTCAAAAGGCATTTGATGACCTGAAGCAGGCCATGTGCACTGCTCCCATTCTGCAGAGTCCTGATTACTCCAAGAAGTTCATTGTTCAAACAGATGCATCTGAATTGGGGGTAGGGGCTGTACTGTCACAATTGAATGAAGAAGGTCAGGATCAGCCAGTAGCTTTCATAAGCAGAAGGCTGACACCTAGAGAGAAACGTTGGTCAGCCATTGAGAGGGAGGCCTTTGCTGTGGTCTGGGCTCTGAAGAAGTTGAGGCCATACTTGTTTGGTACTCACTTCCTTGTTCAAACCGACCATAAGCCCCTCTTATGGCTAAAACAAATGAAGGGTGAAACTCCCAAACTGCTTAGGTGGTCCATTTCCCTACAGGGGATGGACTTTACAGTGGAACATAGACCTGGGAGTAACCATGCCAATGCAGATGGACTCTCTAGGTATTTCCACTTAGAACATGAAGACTTAACTGGTCAAGGTTAGTTTAATGTCCCTGCGTTTGGGGGGGGGGTTGTGTAGGAGAGTAGGATCTGCTTCACATGGGTACCCCCACTTTTTGCTGATGCTTCACTGTTTTTCGACCTTAGTCTGGCTGGGGCCCTGCTAATAAGAACCCCAGCCTAGCTGCTTCCTCTTTAAAATGGTTTCCATGTGCCTTAGGCACATCTCTAATTGGAATCTGGAGTGCCCTTGTGAGTCCCTAGTATATGGTACACTATGTACCAAGGGCATAGGTACCTCAGAGGCCTGCCAGGGGCTGCAGCATGTATTGTGCCACCCCTGGAAGGCCATCCAAAATGACACCACAGGTCTGCTACTGCAGCCTGAGTAAGGTGGTGCATGCACCCCTTACTGTGATATAGGTTACTTATATCACTACCTACATACACACATATAAACCTATAAGTCACTCCTATGGTAGGCCTTATCAATCCTGAAGGCAGAGTGCATGGTTCCTATGTGAGAGGGTGCCCCTGCATGAGCATGGCCCCTCTGCAGCGTTCGGAGACCCTTCTCTGATGCTGTTTGTAGTGCAGCCTGACCATATACTCTTAAGTGCATTATAACCTCGCGTTAAATGCTAACTTTGGGATGGCTGCACCAAAACATGTCGTGTTTGGTGTCAAACATCTTGGAATACTACCCCCCCCGCCAATTCTGGTGGCGGGGGTAGCATTCCACCCTTCTAGAGGGAAAGACATGTTAACCCTGGCTTGCCCGGTAACTTCTTTCTAAAGCCCCAGCATCACAAAATGGATGCTGCTGCCACAGACACAAGTCTGGCCTCCTGCTGCTGACCGAAACTCCGGCAGGGGAGGCCTGGACAATAGGTTTCCTGTCACAGGGAGGTGTAACCACCTTCCCAGACAGGATAATGTGTATTGGGGCTGGGCGGGAGCACTCTCTGGTGCTTTGAAGTCCTGCACTGGGGGCACATTTGGTGTCCCCTGTGCATACCCCAGTTCAAACCGGATCAGGGGCTTGCAGCCCCTGCTTTGGCGCGAACTGGACAAAGGGAAAGGGTGTAGCCACCCCTCTGCCCTGACCCACCCATAGGTGGGACCACAGAGTTAGTCCCTCCCTGTTTTACTGTATAAAATAGGGAACCCTTGCCATAGCAAATTAGATATCCCTGGATGAAACTCTGAAACTAAATCCTGGACCTTCGACGCTCTACACTGCGATTAGAGGACTGAAGAATCTCCCTTGGAGTCAAGGAGTGACTCCCCTGCTTGGCAGGCACCAAAGAAGCATCTGTCCGGTCTGCATCGACGAAGCTCCCGCCGGACGCCGAAGTCCCTGCATCCCCAGAGGTAGATTTCCTGACTTCCCTGAAGCTACCCTGAGTCCACAGCGAAGCTGAGGCCCGTAGCTGCCGTGGGTAATGAGGAACTGTGACCCCTGGACACCGTGCACATTTGCTAAGTGCATCCTCTTCTTGGTCTCCCCCGAAGTTGTGCTTTGGGCTCCGAGAAGCCCCAGCCTCCAGCACCGACGACACCGAAGATCACTGGCCTCCACTCCACGAGTGTCCTGTGAGCCAGCTCCACGTGTCCCGTCTCGAGGCTCCTTCGCGGTTGCTAGTCCATTGGCTAGTAGCCCTCCACGAAAGCCATCACTTTTCTTCTTGGGCTCCCTGGTTGCTCCTGGTGTGCCCTTACTTACCCTTGCTGGGAGAGTTCCCCAGATCTTGCTGGTCTGCACCATCGCCATCTTCTCCTTTCCACAAGACTTGCTGTTGACAAGGCCTGTTGGGTCCAATCCGGTCGCCGACACCTCAGCAAGCAGCAGACGTTGTGGGACAGTCCGAATCCTGCTCCTAGTCGCCGACAACGCCTCCTGGACATCGTGACTGCGGAGTCAAGATGACTGTCAACTCACCTGAAGCAGCCGACATCGGTGGGCATCCGTCCATCGTGCTCCTGGTCACTGGCTAGGGACCCAGACTCTGTCCCCTCTGCTTTCAGGTTCTTCAGATCTCCGATCCACTCTTGGATCCACCCGGACACTTTTCCCTTGGTCGCCAGCAGCACTTTGCCGCAGATCTCCATAGGAATCGATGACGAAACCCGACCCCGAAAGGCACCTATGCACCCGGCTTCCCTGGGTGAGGTAACACGAGTACTCCGGTGCTCCCGTGGGTAGAGACTCTTCAAAGTCCTAGATCTCAAAGGGTTTGTTCCTAGTCCTCCTTTAAGTGTCCCTTTTCTCTAATTTCCTGACCGTGACTTTCTCCATAGAAGTAAACGGCGTATCACGGCTGTGTGTTTACACTGTACGCGTCCCCCGTGGGTCCCCTGTGTCACTACCTTGGGTGGTTCCTTGTGGTCCAAGCACTTCTAGAGGCTCTAGGCCTGGTGTCTAGTTCAGTCGTGGTTCTTATACCACTTTATTGGTATATGGTTTGGTACGCCCCTAGGGCCCAAACGTGTATTTGTGCTATTACTGTGACTATTTAACTTATAACTTATGTACTTCGAACTCTAGCCTCATAAAGAGACTAGAGGGGTGTGTTTAGCAATAAATACATATATTTTGAATATATACCTGGTGTGGTGCTCTTTCATTTGGTCACTCAAGAGATTATAGACTGGTAAAACAAGCTGCTTTACATTCCTTCAAGACTTAGCCTGAAGGCTGCTCTCCACAGCTACCACTAGGATAGCTTTCATAAAGGTTGTCTTTAAACCTAACTCCAATAAGGGTTGTTTGGACTGGTACAAGGTGCCCACTATAATTAGTGGACAGCATATACCAGGTCAACTTCTCACACTATCGCCCTATTTCCCTTCTTCCCAGTTTAGCTAAAGTCTGCGAGAAGGTGGTGACCAGGCAACTGACGGAGTTTGTGGAAGAGTTCGATATTTTGCATCCTGCGCAATCTGGGTTTCGCTCTTCCTACAGCACTGAGACTGCGTTGGTGGAGGTTTCTGAAGCCATCCGTGACTGTTTAGATGCTGGTGGGCGAGCAGCATTGGTCATGCTCGACCTGTTAGCAGCATTTGATACGGTCCCGCACTCCCTGCTGCTCACCCGACTTAATGAGATTGGTGTCTCTGGCACTGCCTGGGATTGGTTAAGGTCCTTCCTTGAAGGGCGGACTCAACAGGTTTGGCTGCCACCGGCCGCCTCTTCCCCGCTGCCGGTCTCCACTGGCGTTCCACAGGGGTCGTACCTTAGCCCCCTTCTTTTTAACATCTATGTTACTCCTCTGGGCTACTTAGCCGAGGATCTGGGGGCTAAGGTGATAGCCTATGCTGACGATACTCAGCTTCTCTTCACGTGGGGAAAGGATGAGGACTCCATATCTTTTGTACAGCACTGCTTGTCTTCGGTTTTCGAGTGGCTTGCGGCGGCCCAACTCAAATGCAACGAAGACAAGTCAGAGATTCTTCTGTATGGGAACTTTCCCCCTGGCTTTCGAGACTCGATCTGGCCTCCTGGGTTTCCGCTACCAACCTCCAATGGGCAATCCGCTAAAAACCTTGGAGTGTGGTTTGAGGGTAACCTCTCCTTTTCTGCTCAGGTGAAAAAGCTCTCAGGTAGTTGTTTTGGCCTTCTCAAAACACTCAGGAGCTTTTTGCCTCTCCTTCCCAGGTCTGCCAAAGAGATGGTTATCCGTGCCTTGATCCTCTCTCGATTGGATTACGCTAATGCGCTGTACATCGGCATCCCTGGTTACTCCCTGAATAGACTCCAGGTTATTCAAAATGCGTCCGCTAGGCTGCTCCTGGGAATTGCGAAGAGGAGCAGTGTGCGTGAACATCTTCGCGCTCTCCATTGGCTACCCGTGGCGGACCGAGTCAAATTTAAATCCCTGGTCATTGCCCACCGTGCCCTCTCCGGTCGTGGACCCACTTATTTACAGAAGCGGTTTACCTTTTATGTCCCTCTGAGACAATTGCGTTCCTCAGCCCTTCTTCTTGCTAGGGTCCCCCGCTTCTTCCGCCACAGGCTGGGTGGCTGCTCTTTGGCTGTCAAGGCTGCCCAGGCATGGAATGCCCTTCCGTTTCTATTACGTAATACTCAGGACCCGCTGGCCTTCAAGAAACTCTTAAAAACTCATCTATTTCCATAGTTATTAGTGGTGTAGTTTAGGGACTCCTCTTGGACCCGCGCTGGGACACTCTCCGGAGTAGCTGTTGCGCGTTATAAGAGTACTTAACATAACATAACATAACATCAACACCCAGCTGTCCTTCTGTCTTGCTATTCTTATCACCTGAACCCAATTTGTTGAGCAGACAAGGGCAAGACCTCCTTTGGGATGACAACATTTCAACGTCTTCTCTGCCAACTCCTGGTAGCCTGTATATCCAGTGATATGTATTGATTCTAGACACCACGTTTCCTGCATCAGTATTATGACATTATTTTGGAGAAATTCTATAGCATCATTGTGTTGTAGGAGATTTTCCAGCCCTTGGACGTTCAAGGAGCAAATATTTGACCAGTCTTGTTCCATGACTGGTCTTTTAATCTTTTTATCAGGGCTGTGTTATCACTTGATTGGTGTACACCCAAGATCCCTCCTGGTTTTTAGCTGGTTTATATTATAATGCTCCTGTTGGTCCATGTCCTCCAGGACATTTCTGAAATACTTAATGATCTTTACATTGTCAAAGGATCTCTGATTTGAGCCTGCACCTGCGGCTCCCCTTAAGAGTGAGAATCCTTTTTCATTCTCCGGCAACAGTGGTCCCGGATAGCGGGGGGGTTTGATTATTTGTAACTCTATCCCCCCCTGCTCTGAAGATGCTGTGGTTGTTCAATATTTGATCTATTATTTCCTTTGAGGCCCAGTTTGTCATTGTTGCCTCACTGTTGATACTGAGCGGATGAGGCATAAATCCCACCAATATCGGATCTGAAGATTGTGGGTGAGGTCTCTTATTTCCTTTGTTAGTTTTAAAATTGTACCTCTATTCAGGGTGTCAAATGGACCTCTTGACACATAGGGGCATATGTACAAGGCCCTATCGCCACCACAACATCACTTTTACTGACCTTGTGGTGGCGATAGGGGCTTCGCCTTATTTGCAAGGCAGCGTTAAGCCACTTAACATGTCTTAACGCTGCCTTGTACATAAGGCCCCCTTTCACGATATGCTTAGCGTGAAAGGGGCATGCAGTGGGTGTTGCGGTGGGCGTTCCACCACAACATCCATTGTTTTTGCTGCTGCCCCTATGTACAAGGGTGGCATACATAGGAGGCAGCGCCAAAATTAAGAAGAGGGAAAACCTGGTCTTAAGTTGGCAAAACGAGGAGAAATGCTTTATTTCTCCTAGTTTTTGCTTTTTCCATGTGTGATGTCTTGTGCAGCACACATGGAAAAAGCAAATGCCATGGATTGTTTATGTACATGAAGGTCCCCCTTCCTGTACATAAACAATCTTAAACAAGCATTTGCAATGCAATAGGTCTCGCATTTACGCTAGTTTAAGCTATTGGCATTGGAAATGACAATGCCTTTTATTAAAAACCAAAACATAAAATATAAGGCATTGTCATTTACAATGCCAATATATCAAACTTGTGTAAACGCGAGACCTATTGCACTGCAAATGCTTGTTTGTTTCCCCTCAAGTCAGCAGATTGGTTTGCATGCACTTTGAACCTGACAGGCAGTATAAATGAGGATGATCACTTCCGACTACGATCAGGAAGCACCGGGTGCAACCGAGGGAATGAAAGGCTCAAAATGAGGATAGCTGTGAGTGGGGGCCTGGGTGCTGCTTCACTGTGAAGCTGGTTTCAGCAGCATAGCAAATATACAGCGGGCCCTATTGCAAACAAGGGAACACTTTTTTTAAAGGTACATAGTGATTAAGTGATTTTCTCAGAATCCCAGGATGTTGAGACGACGCCGAGAATCATACCTGGTTCCCCAGTCCCTTAATCGCCAGCTATGGCCACTATGCCACATCCTCTCCGAGCACAGGAAGCCTCCGGCCCAAACATGCTGTCCATGCCTCGAGGGCAAAAGTAACAGCCCTTTGATTGTGAAAATACTGCCCGGATGCTGGTGGGGAGAACTCGGAGGCAGGAGGAGGCAATTAAAAGCCGCAATATACAACCGGTTTTAACTGCTTAACAGAAATAGTAGAATATATTCCTGGAAGGATAGGAGGTAAGCCCACACACAAGGATCGGGGCAGGTTACCTGAGGTAGATGGGTTCCCCAATATTGAATGGGTGGCACGCTAGCGTGCAGCAACACAGAGAGGAGCACAGGCACATATCAAAAACATTGAACATGTGTAATGAACGCCCTTCCCTGTAACACCGCCAGCATGGCAGATGCCAACATCAATGATATGCTCAGCCGGACTAATATAATTTTTTAAAAGATGCGGATACAGATTACAAAATTACACTAAAGTCAACCAGCTAACCGAACATAAAAAAGCGCTTCATCTCCCCGTGTATACAAAATAAATATGACCTTTTGTAATGCAACTGATGTTCATGTCAAGTGCTCTGATGCCTACTTTGCGCTTTACCAATTCACATTAAAAAAACGGTTGGGAGAAAAAGAAGGGATGCAGAGAGAGAGGGGGCAAGAGGGCAAAAATAGGAGGGGAAAAGAATGAGAAATACGAAAAAGGAGGAGGAATACGAAGTGGCAGGGGGTAAGAGAGAGCAATATGGATTTGGGTAGGGGTTTCACAGAAGCACGCAGCAGTCCTGGGAGGGAAAACTAGGAAACAGATTGCAATGAAAAATAATGCAGGCCAACACCGCCGCATTTAATCTCCTAAAAGCAGCTAAACCGCCTTTCAGAAGGAGTTGGTCTACCATTAACCACACTCCAATTTTCAGCACTGGTGGGAGTTCTAAAAGAAGCAGGTGCCTTGCAGAAGAAAAGAAAGGCACAGGCTGCTATGCTGAAAGATAAAGCATGGCGTCCATAAAGTGTGCACTGATCGAGTGCTCTTTCAGAATTAACATAAAATAAAATGAGAACACAAAGCCGATGCATGCTACGCCAGGAGCACAACATTCGCTAGCGTTGCATTTAAAAACAAGCAACGAGGTGGGTTCCAGGGAGAGGCAACAAGATGCCGGAGGGTGGCAGGGGTGGTGCAAAGCACTGATAGGAGTTCTAAAACAAGAGGGTGCTGTGCAGAAGAAAAGAAAGGCACGGGGGCACAATGGTGAAATAGGAAGCGTGGTGTTCAGAACATGAGCAGGAAACAAACCAAAACAAACGGTGTTTGAAACATGACCAGTAAACTTACCAAACAAGCGGTGTTCAGAACACGAGCAGGAAACTAACCTAAACAAGCACTAAAGACACAAGCAGGAAACAATAATAACAAGGAGAGACGGGCGGGTGGCACTCGAGGGTGGCACACAGTGGGGCGGTGCGGGGACGACGACGGTGGAGAGGACGACACAGACGTGCATCGAGCACTGCCATAAGCATGAAACAATGCAGTAAACACAAAAAAGAGTTCCCAAAATAACAGTTACGCTGTCTAAGCATAACAAACCTGTACTTGGTCGGTGCTGCACAGGAATAAAACGGAAGTGACGTTGGCTGCCTAAACCAATTACACAGCAGCAAAGAAGACCGACACTGCCCTGAACGAATAGTAATCAGCAGGCGGCCAGCAGGCGGGAGCTACCTCAATTTACTGAATTCTTCAGGTCTTGCGACAGCACATGCGCCGTCTAGGCTTGACCTAAAAAAAAATGCCATTTTGTGACTTTCTTAAATCTATTGTATGTGCCCTAAAGGGGGTCTGGCTGGTAGGAATGCACTCCTTGCCTCCTTGTTTGTCGTTTGCCGAACTCATTCTTCTGCTTCGTATTCTTGGACTCTTTGTCTCATGTGCGATCTTGCTGCTTGTGACCTTACCTCTGTCAATATATCAGTAAGAAGTGATGTCAAGGTTTCGGGCCTGTGTACTAAAATTTCACAACGGCATGTTACTTGCTGAGTATAATTGTATTTTTGGGATCTCTGAATCAGATCGTGTAGTGCCTGTAATTTTTTATCGATGCCCACTACATGTACTGCCAAGATATTTAACAGATCCACCTGAAGATCTTGTTTATCTGCTTGATGGTATATAGCTGATGACATTGCGTCCATAGTTACCAGGAGTGCCCCTCAAGTGTTGGCAGGTCCTTTTCAACCTGATTCTCTTTATTTATTATTGGAGAGGCTCTGCTTGTACCTAGAGTCCCTCGCTCCTTTTGCTCGATGTTCCTAATTAATGTTGATGGTGATATATTACCAAAGATGAATCGGTTTTTATCCTGTGGCCTGCTGCTACCTATAATGAAGGTGCTTAGACTAATTGTAGATGTGTCCTTCTGTCTCCCTGCCTCTCCTTGAGAATTTTGTAATGCGACCTCTGGAAAGTTGATCCTAGTTTGCCTAGAATCTTGTGTTTGGGATAATGTTCCAAAAAGTTCAATGAGGGGTTGCTCCTGTATCTCCAATGTTCCTGCTCGGGTTTGATGATTTTCGATCTTGTCTTTCGGACTCGAACTGTCCCAGCCCTTTAGATTTAAGGATGAGGAAGCCTCTTGAATGGTTAAATTATGGATCTCTGCTTGTACGGTTATTGTTTTAATAGATGCAGCTCCTAGCATGGTGAGATCTGAGGATGCTTCCTCTTGATTGTGATCTTTTGACTGGGGGACGCTTTTGCTCCCTGTTGCTGTCCGACTGACTACTTCCAACTCTAGTGGTAGTACAACATTTGTGGGACTTAGGGGTCTATTACGATGGCGGTCGGATGTCCACCGCCGGGCCGGCGGTGGCGCCCGCCGTACCGGCGGTGGACATCCGCCCGCCATCGCAACCAGGAAAACCGCCGGTCACATTAGGATGTCGGTGGTGACCGCGGCGGTGGGAAATTCCGACCGCCGCTTTACCGCTGGTTGCCATCCGCACTCCTGCCTGGCGGACGGAGCAGGACTGGGATAATGGTGGTGGTGCAGAGCAGGCTCCGCCGGCAGGATTATGATGCCGGCAGTAGCCAGCCTTACCTCAGCGGTCAGACCGCCATTGAAAGGCATGCGGTGATTGTCTTCTGGAGGCCCGTTGCGGGCCCCCAATGTGTTGGGGGGGGTGTGGGTGCACTGGGGGGGTACCCATGGTCCCCCCCTACATTTCCCTGTACCAGGTGGCAGGCACTGTGTAGTGCCTGCCACGCAGTGCAGGGAAATGCAGGACATGCTCCTTTCGGCATCGCGGCGGTGCTGCGGGCAGCAGCAACCGCCACAATGTTAATGCCCACGATCAGACCGCCGCGGTTGGATTTTGACAGCGGGTCATCGTAATTCGACCGGCGGTGATGTCGCGGTACATGCGGGCGGTCTTTTCCTGCTACCATGGCGGTCGTTAAGGTTTCCCGACCGCCATCGTAATAGGCCCCAAAGTTCTGCAGTTCTTTACATTATTAAATATCTGTTATCTTATACCCTTCCTTCTTTTTTGTTGCTGTTGTCATTTCTTTGTTTATTGCTGATGTTTGTGGCGGGGATTGTTGCAGCTTTCCTCTGCATAAGGACATCGCTTATTCTGATGTGGTGTCCGATTTAAAAGACTCTTGCCTCGCTCTCTTTGTTTGTTTCTTTTTCCCCTGGGCTGTGATCCCTCTGTGTCATCCAGAATGCTTTGTATCCTTTTTCTTTATACCCCTCTTTGAGTAGAGATGTATACTTCTTATGCAGACTATGGGGCGTCGGCTTGAGGCTTGGGCGACTGTGTGCAGTCCTGTCTATAACGTCTAGGGGGCCGATTACGATGGCAGTCGGAAAACCATTCCGCCCGCCGTGGCAATGGGAAAAGACCGCCCGCATGGCCTGCGGTACCACCGCCGATCACATTACGATGCACTGCCGGAAAAATCTGACCGCCGCGGTCGGAACCCAAGAAACACCGGCGGCGCACGTGCAGAAAATGCGAAATACCCTCCACGGCGGTCGGATTCACTGCGGAAAGCTCACAACCCGCCGATACACAAGCGGAATTTCCATGAGTGCAATTATGATCTCACCGCAGTGCCAGCGGTCCGACCGCTTGTTTCCGACCGCCGCGATTGACAGCAATGATGAATGGGAGAGCTGGAGGAATGACCATTGCAGTCCGACCGCGGTGTCCGTGCGGAAATAGTAATGGCGGTCGAAAGCAACTACACCACAAAACCACCAAATGTGGCTGTGTAACTGGCTCTGCCAATGAAAACAGCCAACACACCCCATTGACACATGCCCCTGGCAAATAAGAACTACAAATCCCAGCCCAACACAGACAACACACCTGACATGAATACTCAGTTTGGACCCACCCACATAGCAGACCATAAAACCAGCCCCTGCATGACCACAATTCTTTGCACAACTCCAGAACTGAAGGGCCCAACAACATCACACAAAGGATAGGCAACCCTGCACACATCACACCATCATAAACACACACACACCACACACATCACCACCACCACCACCACCTGCACACCTGCACTCTTAACCACTCAGCACATCACACACCATGGCACATACGATGCCCAAATTCACTGATGGTGAGTTGTCAGTCATGGTGGATGAGATAATAAGAGTTGAGCCATATATTTTAGGAAGCAGGGTCCAACAGACCCCGTCAGCCAGGCAAAATCAAATGTGGCAATGGATAGTTGACAGAGTCAATGCTGTAGGGCAAGTTCCACGCAACAGGAAGGAGATCAGGAAGAGGTGGACTGACCTCAAGAGCAAGGTCAAGGAGAAGAACAGCAAGAACCGTGAGCTGGCAAACCGGACTGGCAGTGGCCCTCCCATTCCACCAAGAACATTCAACGCATGGGAGGAGAAGGTGCTTGGCATACTGCACCCAGAGAGTTGCACTGGAATTGAGGGGGGAATGGAGGCTGGTAAGTACCAACAAAAGTCTGCCATAACACTGCTATGTAGTAGCTTGCACAACTAAAAGCAACACCTCCTAGGCCCAAATGTACTCATGTCCACCACACTCCCCCAAACAGGTCTCACAGATCCCACAATAACTCCCTCTCATTCACCACAAAGGTACATAACAAGATTTACATGGGGGCACATGTACAGCCAGCCAGCACTACAACTCCCAACAGGCCCCCTTGTCCCACAGCTCAGCAGGATGGAGCATCCCCCACACCCCCAAGCATGGGGCATCCATTTCCCTCCAATGTGTAACTTTACAGGTAGGTAGCCATCTCAACAGGGGGGGTGTCTCTGTGGCTGTGAAGTCTGCACTACAACTCCCAACAGGCCCCCTTGTCCCACAGCTGAGCAAGATGGAGCACTCCCCACACCCACAACCATGTGGCAGCCATCTCATTCTTCTCATCAAACTTACAGGTAGGTAGCCATCTTAACAGGGAGGGGTGTTTGTGGGTGGGAAGCCAGCACTACAACTCCCACCAGGCACCCTTGTCCCACAGCTGAGCAGGATGGAGCATTTCCCCCCCACCCAGAACCATGTGGCAGCCATTTCATTGTTCTCATCAAACTTACAGGTAGGTAGCCATCTTAACAGGGAGGGGTGTTTGTGTGTGGGAAGCCTGCACTACAACTCCCACCAGGCACCCTTGTCCCACAGCTGAGCAGGATGAATGAATGAATGAATGAATTGGCATTTATAAAGCGCATGGCTACCAGAAGGCCTCCCAGCGCTAGGAATAGAGCCAACCCAGATGACCGGCTTTAAACAACCGGGAACAAGAACGTTTTCAGTTGTCTACGGAAGGACATATAATCGTCCTCCAAGCGAATGTGATTTGGAAGGGCATTCCAGTTCTTGGAGGCTATGTAGGAGAATTGTCTACCCCCACTCCTAGACCTATATATTCTGGGGACTACCGCCAAACGTTTATTTCCAGAGCGCAGGGCTCTGCTAGGACAGTGCGGAGTAACAATGGACTGCAGGATAGGTGGACTCTTGGAGGCAAGAATCTTGTGAGTAATGCATAGGGACTTGAACTGGATCCTCTCTGCAACTGGAAGCCAGTGAAGAGCGGCAATAGATGCTCGTGCAGATTCTCTGTGGGGGGTCTGTAGGAGGAGTCTAGCTGCACAGTTCTGCACAGTCTGGAGCTTTTTATCGTTGAACATGGGGAGCCCAGATACAAGGCATTTGCATAGTCCAGACGAGAAAGGATTAAGGCTTGGACCAGCAGCTTCCTTGCCTTAAATGGCAGCAGGGGAAAAATTTTCCTAACCATCCTAAGTAGTCCATAACAGGTTCCTGCTACCTTCCGGGATTGTTCCTTCATATCTAGATTGTGATCAAGCCAGACTCCAAGGCTTTTTATTTGTTCTTTAGGGGGGGGCATACTGTCCAGACATTTAGGCCATAAAGAGCTAGGAGCTAATGGGGAAGGTTTACCCAAAAACATCAGATCAGTTTTTGCTCCATTCAATTGCAGATATGAGCCCTCCATCCATGCTGACACTTTTTCCAAACAATCGGCTAACTTGATTTCCCCGTTCCCAGATTGATTAAGGGAAACAATCAATTGAGTATCGTCCGCATATGTGACGATCTGTATGCCAAAGGGTTTAACGATATGGGCTAGCGGACTCATGTAAATGTTAAAGAGGGTGGGACTCAGGGACGAACCCTGAGGAACCCCACAACTCAATGACATACTCTTGGAGATAGAGTTGTCCTCAAAGACCTGAAATGAGCGGTCGTCTAGAAAAGACTCCAACCACCTTAGTGCAGTTCCCGTCACCCCAGCATCTCTAAGTCTAGAGACCAGCAGCTGATGATTAACGGTATCGAAAGCCGCACTCAGATCTAAGAGGACTATTGCCGCTGAACCTCTGGCATCCAAGATTTTCCTTGCTTCCTCAACCACTACAATCAGAGCTGTCTCTGTGCCCTTTTGGGGTCTAAACCCAGTTTGCGATGGGTGAAAGCAGTCATTTTCTTCCAAGAAGGTGGACAAAATGGAATTGACATGCCTTTCCACAATTTTTGCAATCCCCGGAAGTAGCGAGATCGGCCGGTAATTCGCCATAGTTTCAGGGTCGGACCCAGATTTCTTGAGCAATGCTCTCACCATGGCTCGTTTCCATAGGGAGGGAACAGTCCCCGATGCCAAAGAGAGATTAACAAGTTCTAAAATCGTGGGCGCAACTGTATCAAAAACTTGGTTCAGAACAGTGGGAGGGGCCATATCCCTAGGGGAGCCTGATTTTAATTTATTGAAATGGACTTTGAGGGATTTTATGTCCAGGGGAGGAATAACCACCAGTGAAGTAACAGGTGATTTCGATTCGTTTTTCAACGTGAAATCCTTCACAGTTACTGGGGGAAAAGCTAAATAAATAGATTGAATTTTTTTTAAAAAGAACTCTGCTATATTGTTGCAGCGTCCTAAAGTATCACCAGCAGGTGGAGCTGGGGACGGGAGGCAAATTAGAGATTTGGCAATTTTAAAAATTTCACGAGGGGAATTAGAAGCTGAGGAAATCTTAGTTGCGTAATACAGGGATTGAGCTTTCCTGACTTCTCGCTTATACATTTTTGTAGCCTCCCTGTAAACGCCCTTTCTCTCATCTGAGAAATCTTTCCTCCACTGTCTCTCTGATTGTTTACGTTTTAATTTCAATTCTCTAAGCTTAGGAGTGTACCATGCAATGCTCTTAGGGCCCTTCTTAATGGTAGTCCATTTCTTCGGAGCCACCAGATCCAGAGAGGCTTCAATCCATTGGTTAAACTCATGGTTGGCTAAATCTGGATCGGCTTCCAATACCGGACGGGTATTGTTAAGAGTACTTGCCCATGCCTCGATGGAAAGCTTGGACCAGTTACGGCTAAGTTTCTTGACTGGCTCCAGTGGTAGATCACTAATCAACGGAGACCATGAAAAGGATATTAAATAATGATCAGTCCAAGGTAATGGAACAGGATTCTCCACTATTAAATTATTAATATTGGTGAAAATGGGATCGAGTAAATGACCTTTTAGGTGAGTGGGACTATTCACTTTTAGATTGAGGGAGAGGGCACCTAAGCTATCGATCAATTCCTCCGCATATGGAGAGGAAATATCCTCAAAGTGGACATTCAAGTCCCCCAGTATTGAAAAATTGGACAGGGAACTTACTAAATTAGCTATTGTTTCAGGTAGGTCGTTGTTAAAATGCCCGATTGCTCCTGGCGGTCGAAAAACTAAGACCCCAGAGAAGGTACAAGTCTGCGAGAAATGAATGGCAAACGAGACACTTTCACAATCGTAAATCAGGATGGAGCACTCCCCGACACCCAGAACCATGTTGCAGCCATTTCATTGCTCTCCTCAGACTTACAGGTAGGTAGCCTTCTCATGCTCTATTGTCCCACAGCTGAGCAGGATGGAGCATCCCCCACACCCCCAAGCATGGGGCAGCCATTTCCCTCCAATGTGTAACTTTACAGGTAGGTAGCCATCTCAACAGGGAGGGGTCTCTGTGACTGTGAACTCTGCACTACAACTCCCAACAGGCCCCCTTGTCCCACATCTGAGCAGGATGGAGCATTCCCCACACCCACAAGCATGGGGCAGCCATCGCATTGCTCTCCCAAAACTTACACATAGGTAGTGACTGCATGTACCCCACCATCCTTATCTAAATGCATGTAACCACATAACCACATCAGCACTAACATGTCAGCCAACTTGGCATAGTTATCAATGCCACATCCAGTGTGCAGACATTTAAGTGCACATAACTGTCACATATTTTGAACTCATACTCACCAAGTCACAAGTGAAACAAATGCATCCCACAATTGTGCACAGCAGAGAATGCAATGTGGAAGTGCCATGGTGTCTGAGCATGAACGCCCATCCCAACACCAAACATGCATGGTCTACATGGAAAAAAAGGAAAGTACATGTGATTTATCAGTTTAAGTTGTATATATTTTTAGAACCATATTTAGATTTTATTCAGATCCCAAGAGATAGAGCACTTTTTATACAGTTCAGGGTTGGCTCACTCTTAGTTCGTGAGTTAACTGCAAAATGGAGCCCTCCCCGGCAGACAATTGCGGATTGCCCTTGTTGTGAAGCCCCAAAGAGAGTGTGGCCCACATTATGTTCGTATGCCCAGCATACTCGCGGGCCAGAGCAAGATGGATAAAACCAATCTGTAGACAGCTGGGTACCTTGGATCACCGCGTTGCCTTGCGGATTCTAAAATCAGATTCAAGAGTCCTCTTTGCCTGTGGGGTGGCAAAGTATCTCGGCTGTATTTGGTCCGTTAGGTCTAAATTTTTACGCAGGGAGGTATGAGTTTATACTGTGAATGTATTTTTAAGGAAAAAGACTTTTCTGATTGTCATCAATTAGCTGAATTGATGTACGTTCTATAATTATTAACAAAACGATTAACCACTTGTATAAATTAATCAAATGGAATGTATATACTTATTCTTAATACCTGTGTTTTTATGGATGGAATGTACATATCTGCTCTGATTATTGTTTTTATGATAACTCGTATCTTTTATTCTTGTTTTGCATGTATGAATGATCTTGCTTTTATGATACTTGTTATCGAAATAAAGCTATTTGATTGATTGATTCCAAAGCTATGTATAACATGACAATGGTTCCTTCTAGCTCTGTTGAAATAGATAACATGAACAGCTAAATGAAAATACGCACAACAGAAAATTGATGTCACGCAATTATGTAGATGAGGACATGTCCGTGTATTTACACTATCTGTACACTGCACCAAGTTTCAATTCACAACGGACACCATGGACTAATAAGGTATGTACATCAACGTCATGTCATGGTGCACAGCATATAGCAGGCATACAAAGTCATTGCATTGTAAAGTGTGTGTTGTATCAAATGTCTCAAACAATTGTGTAACATCAAGCTTGTTGCGTGCAACTCAATTACCATATCCCCTCTGTTCAACAGGAGATCAACAACTAACTGCAGAGGATGACACCAACATGCGGAGCCAGTCTCCCCCCCTGGAACGTGGACTATCGGATGCAGATTCCCCAACATTCTCGGACGAGGATTCTCAAGCTGGCCCCTCTGGTGTGGCAGGGACTAACATGTCTCAAGCCCTCATTGTCCCCACCACCACCACCACCACCATGGCAAGAACAACTGTGCTGCCCCCTGCCACTATGACTTGTGTGGGCTCCACCACTACCACGGCAAGAACAACTGTGCTGCCCCCTGCCACTACGACCTGTGTGGCCTCCACCACCACCATCACCACTGCTGCCTGCAACACACGCCCTGCCACGGTGGTTACCAACACCACCACACAATCACAGCATGCCAGGGAGAGTGTGCCAGTGCGTCGGGGGACTATGCCACAGGTCTGTGTCAGGAGGGCAGGTGGGAGTACAACTGGGGCAGAGACACAGTAGGACAATGGCCCTGAATCCCTGGCCACCATTGCAAGAGTCCTTGGTGCCTACCAAGAGAACCATGGAGTAATGGGCCAGCTTGCTGAAGACATGCATGAGATCCGCCTGCTGCAGCAGTCCATGGACACACAGATGGGCCAACTTGTCGACCTTGTTGGCCAGCTAGTGGGTGTTCTGAGGGACAGACTCCCAGCCCCAAGTGCCGCTCCACCCCCCTCCAGTGGATCGCCTGCTGTGCAGCCCAACATTCCAGCTGCAGCCACAGAGAGGGGTGTGCAGGAGGAGAGTGAGTTCTCAGACACCACTGACCCTGCAGCAGATGCCCCCCCTCCCAAACGCACCAGGGGCTGTCTGAGAATCCACAGGGGAGGATTTGGTGGCAGGCCACCATACCAACGCCACTCACAGAGCCAGCCATGATGGTATCTTGTTGTTCCCCTTTGCATTGACTATGTTGACTATTCTTGCCCACATTGCCATGTTGATGGCCTGAGTCTGTTGGACTGTGGGACTTCAGCTTTGTGATGACTACACTATTTGTCTCAACTACCATGACTGACAACTCATTTATTCACTGTTCACATTTATGTACATATCCCCGTCACTTGCACAAAAACTAATCCCAAATAAACACTCTTCACATACCTATGTCTGTGTGAGCTACATGTTTATTCCAGTATGTACAATGACAAATCAGATTTCAATGTTCCAACAGCTGTGAAGCAGAGGAGGCATTCAGAGGGTGAATGAACCTAGAAAGACACAAGAGAATGACATTTACTTATCAGGTGACGCCTTCACAGCAGAATACAACACTAGGCATCAAGGTACAAAAACAAGCACCCATAGCAATGGTCAACAACCTCAACATACACATGATGTACCTGGATACAAATACCCTGTGCCACACACATCATCCCTCATCACACACACAACAACAGCCAGCAGTTAAAGTTATCTATGCCTTGACAGTAACATCCAAGCAAACACACAATGTCACTTGTCTACAAAGTCACTTACATTCAAGGGAAGTAGTTGGCAATGAGCTGTTGACACAGGTCAACACCTTCCTCCTCACCACTATCGTCCGCACTGGAAGTGTGTGGGTGTGCAGGAGGGGGCATCTGCTGCTCATCGTCATCCAGGATCAGCGGAACGGCTTTGCGCAAGGCAAGGTTGTGTAGCATGCAGCATGCTACAACTATCCGGCACACCTTTCGTGGGGAATACAACAGTGCACCTCCGCTCTTGTCCAGGCACAGGAATCGGGACTTGAGTAGGCCAAAGGTGCACTCCACCACACGTCGTGTCCTACCATGTGCCTCGTTGTAGCTGACTTCACCCGGGGTACTTGGATTCCGCAGTGGGCTCAGCAACCACGGCCTGTTGGGATATGCTGAGTCACCTAGGTGTGACATACACAGAGAAATGTTGTGATACAAACAGTTGACGAGAACAGCATGTCACACACAGCACACTACTTGACTCAGTGTACTCACCTACAAGCCATGCACGCTCTGGATGTAGATTTTCCATCAGCCGGGGTACAATGCTGTTCCGCAGGATGTAGGAGTCATGGGCGGAGCCAGCAAATCGCGCACAAACATGGCTGATGATCATATCAGCTTGGCATACCACCTGCACGTTTATGGAATGGTAGTGCTTCCTGTTCCTATCCACCTGCTCACGTGCCTGTGGTGGGACAAGGGCAATGTGTGTGCCGTCAATGGAACCAACTACATGAGGAATGTGGCCAAGGGCATAAAAACCAGCCTTCTCAGCAGGCAAATCTGCTGTATTTGGGAATCGGATGTATTGGTCCTTGTATAGCATCATTGCGGACACCACATCCCAGAGCACCATGCTGAATGTTGGTTGCGACATCCCACCGGCGGTGGCCACCGTGTATTGGAAAGAGCCCGTAGCGAAATAATGCAGCGCTGCCATGATCTTCACTGTTGGGGATAGGGCAGTTGGATATGTGCGTTGAGGCCTCAGATGGGGCTCCAACTGAGCACACAGCTCTTGCAGTGTAACGCGATCCAGGCAAAATTTCCTGATGATGTCCACATCCTCCATGTCCACCGGGACTGTGAAAGTCCGGTGCACATTTGGTCGTCGCCTACATGAAATGGGCAAGGAGGACTAATGTTATTCAAATTACACAATGAGATGTGTCTGACTTCTCACATCTTGACTCACGCAGCAGAAACAATGAACGTACTCCAGCAATTGCTGAATCCACAACTCAGATGCAGAGAGACATTCACCACATGTGTGTTTACAAGGGGTCATGTTGTACATACTGACTACCAGAAAAACATATTCAGAGGTTGTGAATGGTACACCAATACATCTGGTGGCCCCAGGCCTAGGAGTAGGTCACACAGCAGAGGTATGAGACAGCAACACTGCTGACTCATATGTAGCTGCTTTACCTGCCACACCTTCTTGCTTAAGTTGCACAGGCCACTAGTTATCATCACAATGTGCACAGTGTGTGTAAGCTGATCACATATCCTACTTAAATCAGCTATGGGCACAGTAACATACCACCATTATGTGTTCAGGCAATCATTACTGTTGTTTGATTAGCCATCTCACACATTAAGTTGATTCCAAAGATGAGACAACATCCTACAACCAATAGATGTACATCCACACACATATCATAGGTGACGTGAGTAAGTGCATGTCAATGCATGTCACATTTTCCACAGACATGGCATGTGTAGGCATCAGTGAGTTTAATGTCACACCAGCATTCATTGTACAAAACAAGTGCATACATACACTATGGGGACATAGTGTTCAATTGTTAAATGTGACCATTGCCATTGCTAGTGCATAATGTGTCCATAACCGTGGTAGGTGTGCACCGCCACCGCGGGGCCACTCATCGGCCACACTTGAAAGATGCAGCATAGCGGTAGTGACCGCCTGTCCCCCGCGGTGTGACAACACCAATGCCATTGCAGCCAATGGGAACCGCGATCGCGGTAGTGAAATGCCAATTTGGAAACCGTGGTAGGCGTGCACTGCCACCGCGGGGCCGCTCATTGGCCACACTTGAAGGATGCAACATAGCGGTAGCGACCACCTGTCCTCCGCGGTGTGACACCACCAATGCCATTGCAGCCAATGGGAACCGCGATCGCGGTAGTGAAATGCCAATTTGGAAACTGCGGTAGGCGTGCACCGCCACCGCGGGGCCGCTCATTGGCCACACTTGAAAGATGCAACATAGCGGAAGCGACCGCCTGTCCTCTGCGGTGTGACACCACCAATGCCATTGCAGCCAATGTGACCCGCGGTCGCGGTAGTGAAATGCTACTTTGGAACCCGTGGTAGGCGTGCACCGCCACCGCGGGCCGCTCATTGGCCACACTTGAAAGATGCAACATAGGGGTAGCAACCGCCTGTCCTCCGCGGTGTGACACCACCAATGCCATTGCAGCCAATGGGAACCGAGATCGCGGTAGTGAAATGCCATTTTGGAAATCGCGGTAGGCGTGCACCGCCACCGTGGGGCCGCTCATTGGCCACACTTGAAAGATGCAACATAGCGGTAGCGACTGCCTGTCCTCCGTGGTGGGACACCACCAATGCCATTGCAGCCAATGGGAACCGCGATCGCGGTAGTGAAATGCAACTTTTGAAACCGCGGTAGGCGTGCACCGCCACCGAGGGGCCGCTCATTGGCCACAATTGAAAGATGCCAGCCAGGTGGACCAATTGCAGCAGCTGCCTGCCACTGATACCAACCCAGGGGCCTATAAATCTCTGTGGGAGACCACACATTTCACATGCATACAGACACTGCTGACTGCCATTCCTCTACAACTGCATATTTTGCTGTATCCTGGACCCAGTGATGGCGAGAACAGAGAATGTCAGGGCCCGTCCCTTCACTACAGAGGAGCTGGAGCTTCTGGTGGACGAGGTCCTTGCACAGTATGGGAGGCTTTTTGGTGCACCAGATGTACTGGTAAGTGTCCCTGATTCCAAGTGTGAGAGTGATCAAAATGATACCATGACGTTGCTGTGCAGTAGTATGTGCCTGTGAGTGCAAGTCGATGTACAGGCATCCTAATAGTTAACATGGCATGCTCCATACATGTTCTGTGGGAATTGACTTTGATTATGTGTAGAAAATGGACACTCCTACAGCCATTCTTGCACAAACTTAATGAACATGTTGGGCTGAGAGTAGGTGATGTAAATGTGTGTTACACTGCCATGCATGCTAACTTCATGTCAATGGTGTCTGTAGGCTTATTTCCACACCTACATAAGTTGATTGTAGGTAGGGGGAGACATGCATTGTTTAAACAGCCACACAGATACAATGGTGTTCTGAAACAGCACAAGTCGGGACTGATTTTTACTGTGCCATGTTATGTGACTGTCCACTCACTCTTCACAACCTCATATGTGACTGTTGAAATGTATATTGGAATGGAGCACTAACTTATGTGTGTTGAATATTTCTTAAGTGCACTATGTTGATGTGAGCATCATGCACAATAGTCCAATGCATGAGTGGAACCCACTTGATGTTAATGCAACAATGACACTTCACATCAATGTAAGTACTAGATGTCATCCTTACATTGATTTGAACATGTGTTCAGTCTCGCATGTGTTGGCACTTTTCACCCTCTCATGCTGTACATCCATGTGATTTATCTGAGGGACCATGTTGAGCCGCACTGTGAGTTCCTCTGGCCTGCGCAGACACTGTCCAATGTTACTCTGAGCCATGCCTAACTGGACTGAGTCAAACATGTGTTTAGTCCACACACCTAATACTCAGTGAGCCATCATAGTCCTGAGAATTGCACAATCGAGGACTTAACATTGTGAGAAGTGCATGATAAATCAGATTATGTCCCAATATGTTTCCTGAAAAATGCATTGAGCCATTCACAGGCCAAGGGCATCGAGGGGTGTGTAGTGGTGGACACAGTGAGTCTGCCACTACACTTCATTATTACTGTATTGCATGTCATGCTCACTCACATACTGCGTCACAGATGAGGGCCTTCTGCACATGGCTGTCTGTGCTGCCATTGTGCATGTGTATGAGATGGCCATGTACTGTGTGCCAAGCCATACATGCATTCATTTCTGTGTAGTATTGTAATGAACATGTACTATGTGTCATGCTGTATGGCCTCTGATGAAGATGTATTGATTTGTGTGCCATGCATTTATGTTCTCCTGTGCTGACACACAGTGTGAATGACACAGGGTCTCTGATACTTCCTTTTCTTGTCTCCTATGCCTGCAGCTGAAGGTCCACCATCGTAAGGCCACATGGAAGAACATTGCACGGACGGTGCGGACTCTGGGTGTATCCAACAGACGGCACACACACTGCCACAAGAGGTGGGACGACATCTCCCGTCTGAGCAGGACCGTGGCAGAGATGACGGTGGGGCTGGTCCCTCGCAGTGGCAGGTTGGCGCGCCGAACCATGACTCCACTGATGTCCTGCATCTTGTCTGTGACACAGCCAGAGCTGTATGAACGTTTGAGGGACCATCAGTAGGGAGTAAGTGGTGAGTATTCTGCGTAGGCTGACTTTGGGTGTGAGTGACTGCATGAATAGTGACCGGGAGACATTGCTGATCTTGCTGCTGTGTAAATTTTTAGGAACTACTTTTCAGTGGCCTATGTGTTCAGTGCAGGTGTCATGTATTTTCCCATAGATGGACTTGATCATGTGTTTCATACAATGGCCCTTGCCATTGCATGGTGAGATGTGTCCTTATGACATCTTCTGCATTCTGGGTGTCATGGACATCACCAGGCAGTGTACAGCAGTGTGCATCATGTCAGTGTGCATTTAACGATGTGTGCACTGCAGGACTTGTAAATGGTGTGAAGTACACATCTGACACCAACGTGCATCAGTTTGCAAGATGAATTGGTCACCTTGTCAGACATCAGTAGCTCATGGACATTATTAAGTAGTAATTTGAATCTGTATCTGTGTTGTCCCCTTACAGTGACTCCATATGTGACAGAGGCAACATGCTGAGATGTATGCCTCTCTCACATACAGGCACGTGGGTATGCTTGCAGAGATGTTTAGGTTACATTACAAGGAGGCAGGGACCTGCTATTTGCCGGTGTGAACCTCACATAGCTCATTGATGTAAACAATGCATATTTCCATGCATCTTCTGTGTTCAGCATGATTGTTGCACATGCAGACTTCACAGGGTGTTGTGCAACTTGGGGTTGTCATTATCTAGTCTAGTTCTGTGCTTGCATTTGATGTTTGTGTGTATGGCACTGTACTGAACCTATGTCTCTGTCCATTGCAGCATCTACCGAGTGCACGGAAGGCCATGATACGGACACCAGTGCTGAAGCATGTGGCACGCATGATAGCCATGAGATCACTGACACTGATGTGACCAGCGCCTCGGAGGGGGACAGGAGTGTCCTTGAGGACTCACTCGCAGAAAGCACAACCTCAACATCATCGGACTCCAGTGGGGAGTCAGCGACAATGGTGGTCACAGGGAGTGACAATGCTGCCTCTTCCTCTACCACACATCGGCCAGTGCCCACCATCCCGGCTACTACCACTAGTGCTGTCCGTGCCCGCAGGGCTGTTAAGGGTAGAGTCGCCTTCACCCCAGGCACCGCTGCCCCTGCCCCAGTCTCCCCTGCTGCCCTCAGTGTTGAGGCGATTGAACTCTTGCGCCAGCTGTGTGTGGGTCAGACAGCTCTCCTAAATGCTTTCCAGGATCAGGACAAGAAGTTGGGACAGGTTCTGGCATTTATGGAGGGCATTCATTCGGACGTGGGTGGGCTACACAGGACTGTCCAGGGTTTGTCCTCCACCGTGACGGCAGCCATTCAGCTATCACAGCATCCAAGTCCAGCCCCAATGCCTTCACCAACCACCCTGCCAGTGGCAACCCCTGAGGGGAGTGACCACACAACTGAGCCCTCAGGCCCCGAGTCGTCAACACCCAGCAGACGACAGCAGCGCTCCAAGCGTGCAAGACCACAGACACCATCCCCAAAAAGTGACACAGGCACACAGGGACGCAAAGAAAAAAGCCCTTCACATGACACTCAGGGGCATCAGGCAAAGAAGCAGGCCTCTAGCTCACGGTCCACAAGATTGCACCCATCACAAGAGACTCCCATCCACACAACTGCTCCAAGTGACAGACAAACAGTTGGCATGCCTGATGTGGTGCTGGTGCCGCTGAAGGGAAAGCCCACAAAGCAACCTAAGACTGCTTCACCCAGGACCTCTACTCCCACCCACACCCCTGTGAATCGTGGTCAGGAGAGCAATGTGAGTCGTTCACCAGGGCCACAGGGGATGGAGGGCAAAAGGCAAGCAAAAAGCAAGGCGAAGTCCATATCCTGCAAAACCCCACAAGGAGGGCCACCTGCACCTGTCACACCTTTGGTGGAGAGGGACTCTGTTGTGCCAGCCATACTTCCCACTATTCCCAAGACACTTCTGCAATATCGTATACCCAAGAAGTGTAGAGGCAGCCCTCAACATTCACCCTCATCCACTGTGTCTCATGGCAGCATCTCTCTGCCTCCACGTGCCACCATGCCACCCGGTCCGAGCAGCCCTACACCTGCCACAGCCACTACTGCCTCTGTGTCTCATGGCAGCATCTCTCCGCCTCCACGTGCCACCAGGCCACCCGGTACAAGCAGGCCTACACCTGCCACAGCCACTACTGCCTCTGTGTCTCACGGCAGCATCTCTCCGCCTCCACGTGCCACCATGCCACCCGGTACAAGCAGGCCTACACCTGCCACAGCCACTACTGCCTCTGTGTCTCACGGCAGCATCTCTACACCTCCACGTGCCACCATGCCACCCAGTCCAAGCAGGCCTACACCTGCCACAGCCACTACTGCCTCTGTGTCTCATGGCAGCATCTCTCCACCTCCACGTGCCACCATGCCACCCAGTAGAAGCAGGCCTACACCTGCCACAGCCACTACTACCTCTGTGTCTCACGGCAGCATCTCTCCGCCTCCACGTGCCACCATGCCACCCGGTCCAAGCAGCCCTACGCCTGCCACAGCCACTGCTGACTCTGACGAGCCTCTCTCTCCCAGGTCCAGTTCCGCCAGTGGCCATGACAATCAGCCACCTCCCAGTCCAACTAACAGGCAAGTCTGAGGCACAGACCCCCTCCCATACCCATCTCTCCCACAGCGGTGCCTGGACTGCGCTTTGATAGCCCCGGTGCTTTGTTCATTCACATGGCAGTGTACGGTGTTCCACATTCACTGTAAACATTTTCATGCACACATGTGCATTGTTTGGACTGTGGACTGGCCAATGGCCTTTTATTTGTTTGAAATTTTGTGCATATCAGGATGTTTTGCAATAAACACTGTTACTCCTGTTGTATCGTTTGTTACTGCCCTTGCTTAATTGAACATTTTGATGTGTGGGTATGGATGAATGTGCCACATGCTCTGCATGGCACTTCCACATTGCCATTGACTTCATTCACTTTGTCATTGTTTGGCAAACGTAACACACACTTTTGGTCTGCTTTACTCTGAGGTTTGGGGAGCAATGATGTTTGTGGGTGTTGATGTACTCTTGCAATCATCATTTGCTGTTGATTTCAGTATGATTGTACACATGTCATGTTAGGGGCTATACCACAACAGAGGTGAATTCTACACACAGTCTAACTTGCGGGGTGTCCAAGGTTGGTGATGTCTGTGTGATGTGTTTGGATGTGTGAACAGCAGTGTGTGTGTGGTAATCTTGTGAAGGCCTGTCTTCGTACTCACATGGGTATATTTGGATGTGTGCAGTTGAGTGGTCACACAGTGTGCTTGGCCTGTCCTTGTCAGCGGTGTTGAGGTGTATGTGGCCCTGTACATGCCAACTACAAACATGTATGTTCCAGGTGGGGTTTGCCCCCTACTGCTCATCTTGGCAGTGGCAGGAAGGGGGTTTCACACCACAGGCAGCTTTTTGGCATTACTTTGCAGGTGGGGTTTGCCCCCTAATACTCATCTTGGCAGTGGCAGGAAGGGGGTTTCACAACACATGCACCTTTATGGCATTACTTTGCAGGTGGGGTTTGCCCCCTAATACTCATCTTGGCAGTGACAGGAAGGGGGTTTCACAACACATGCACCTTTTTGGCATTACTTTGCAGGTGGAGTTTTCCCCCTAATACTCATCTTGGCACTGGCAGGAAGGGGGTTTCACACCACAGGCAGCTTTTTGGCATTACTTTGCAGGTGGGGTTTGCCCCCTAATACTCAGCTTGGCAGTGGCAGGAAGGGGGTTTCACACCACAAGCACCTTTTTGGCATTACTTTGCAGGTGGGGTTTGCCCCCTAATACTCATCTTGGCAGTGGCAGGAAGGGGGTTTGACATCACAGGCACCTATTTGGCATTACTATGCAGGTGCTGTTTTGCCACAATACACCTATGAACTTGTTCACATACATCACTATCCCTGAATATCAGATGGGCACACATTTGGATGTTGAACAGGGTGGGATGGTAGGAGCTGTGATGGTATCAGGTAATGTCAGCTGCTACCAACAGAGGCACACAATGTACATTTGTGCCAGGGCCAACACAATCCTTACACGTCCCTGTGACTGCCCATGCGTGCCGCTGGCCCTGCCTACTGGATTGTGCAGAACTTTTGCCGCGTCTTCACTGCTGCGGTGACGTGACCGGGAGGATGTGGTGATGACCTTGTTGATGGATGACCCCGATGCAGAGGTGTGGCATTGACGTACCTGTGGTGTTGTCGACGGCGGCGGCGACTTTGTTGATCGCGGATCAGGAACAGCAGCGGTAGGGCTTGTAGAGCAGGATCCATTGCGGTAGCGAATGCGTGAAGTTGTGTGTTATTGCCGTTTTCCTCCGCAGTATTGCTTCCGCCGTGTTTCAATGGGTAGTTTCTCCGTTGCGGTCCGATTGCCTATTTGAGGCATTGTGATTCGGACGGTGGTCTACACGTCATTCCGCACGGCGGTCTCCCGCTATTGGCTACGTCCGCCGTCGTCGCGGAACCAAGGTACTGGCGGTACTGAAAACACCGCGGCGGTAGGGATTTGGCCTATGTCTGCCCATCGTAATATGGCAGTCGGGGATTCGCGACCGTGGTTGGCAAAACAGCACCCGCCAGACCGGCGGAAGCCACCCCCGGCACGGCGGTGCCAATCCGCCCGCCATCGTAATCGGCCCCTAGTTTCTTATAGCAGTGGGTAATATTGGATGGCTCACTGACTCAGCCTCTTTTACCAAGTGCTCTTCGGCAGCTACTGATTTCTGCCGCTCTTCTGATCTTTACATTCACTAGTACCCTTGGAGGGTGTTCTAGTGCTTGCAGACCTCTTTTCTGGATCCCCTTATTCCTGTTTTCTCCTTTTACTCTTTTACTCTTTTACTCTTGTTTTGCTCTGCCCTGCTTATCCCTTGAAGGCCCTCTGAGGGCGGGTTAGGGCAGTTTTCTTTGCAAACTAATTACTGGTGTGTTGTGATATTTGATAAAACATAATGAAGGCTGAAGTGTTTTTTAAGACTTCTAACGGCTTGTTGGGGCTCCAACGATCTCTCCTATTGGTCTCCCCTGTGCAGCTTGATCCCTTGGGCCGAAACTAGGGACTGAGCACGGCTTCCGTCCCAGTCCTTGTCCTCCCCTCAGCCTGACCCAGCCCCTCCCTCCCCAACTCAGTACCTCCTCGTCCTCCTGGTTTCGTTCTAGTTCACCCTGCCGGTACTTGGTGGGTGAGGAGGCAAAGTGGAGTGCTGGTAAGGGGCCCGGTGCAAGGATGACGAAGGAAGTTGAAATGGAGAGCGTAGGATGATGCGCCCCTTGTTTTCCTTGCACTCCTTGGACTGTGCTGGGGCTGTGACTGGGCGAGTAGGGGGCCACCAGGTTGGACTAAAGGCTGCACCCAGATCTAACTGGGCCGCCTCCGCAGTGCACCAGGCGCCTCTCTCAGCGCCACCAACTAACGGCGGCAGCCCTCGTGGCACCAGCGGTTACTCTCATGGAGTCCGGTGGTGCGGCTGATATGTAATGGCAACGGGCGTCCTCTGTAGTGCCTAGGGTGCCTAGGGTGCCTGAGGTTACGTGGCCCCTCGGCTCCTCTGCTTTGCTCCTCAGCTGACCCACATCACACTGATCCACGTGGCTCCTCCTCCTCCTGCGCCGAACGTCTGCTCGTCTGCTCGGATCCACTGAAGCAAGAAGATCACACCACAAAGGCTGCGGGGCGGCCAAGCGAAAAAATATCGTTGTTAAAAATATCGAAGTACAAAATATCGTTTTTTTATATGTATAAAAAATTATGTTAAATAATACATTTAACTTAAAAAATATTTAGATTTATTTGTAAATTTTAACAATTTTCAGTAATTAATTTAATTACAAAATAAATTAAACATACATATATTCACTGAAAAAACCATAGGTTTCAGACACGTTATAGTTAGAAATTTGCATTTAAAAAACCTTTGAAATTCACTGAAAAAACCATAGGTTTTAGGGACAGTTATAGTTAGTTGGACATTGCACTTGTACAAAACCCGTGAAATTCCCCGTTATAGTTAGTTCAGCTAACTATAACTCGCACCCCGCAATGCACTGCTGATGACGTCACATATTACATCACTCATGACATGGTCAGTGACATCACTGATGACATCACTGATGACATCTCAAATGACATCACTGATGACATCATCCATGTGATAATTTGATGCATCTTCTCACACCCTAATATAACCTTTGATACACCCACTCTAAATTACAGACTGCCATTCTCAAAACCATAGACACTCCAACACCAATAACTACATACCCACTCACTGATTCTTAGGTTTACACACACACATCCACTCACTCATCCATACAGTCACTCATACTTATGGTCAGTCAGCACAGGACTATCATATGCACTCATACACCTATATAGACACTCACACACCACCACTCATCTATAGAGGTACTCACAAACCTAGTCAGTCATGCAAATAATTAATCACACTGCCATTTACTCACCTATACAGTTATAGTTAGGACCTTTATCCATAGGAAATCCGCAACATTCTATCTGAAATAACTCTTGCGCCGGTTGACGAATCTTCGCGAAAGCTTCCAACTTGTTGGGGCGCTCCGCTCCTACCCTGAAAGTCTCGGGTTGATTCGTCAAGCGGGGCCGAGAAAAAGGGGGTCCCAAAACGCGTTTTCTCCGTTTTTCCATGTTAATTCCCATAGGAAATTTTAGCCACGGCTACAGCCCGAACTGCTGAACGGAATTACACCAAATTTTGCAAAAAGGTAGCGCTTGGTTCAGAAAGCGACCTTTTTTAAATGGTGTAAATCCGTACAGTAGTTGCGGAGAAATTAAAAAATAAGAGTGAAAGAATTGATTTTCCATAGGAAACTTTATGCAAGGCTACAGCAAAAACTGCTGAACGGAATTACACCAAATTTGGCAAAAAGGTAGTGCTTGGTTCAGAAAGCACCCTTTTTAAAAATGGTGTTAATCCGTTCAGTAGTTGCTGAGAAAATCCAAAATAAAAGTTTCGATATTTAGAGGCACAGAGGATCCACGCACCCTCCCGATCATGAGCTGCATGCTAATTGGCTGTCAACACTCCAAACAAGGAAGTGTTGGCAGCCATCTTGTTCCTCGGTAGAACCAGAACCGAGGGACAAGAAAAGACAAAAACAAGGGCGCAAAAAGGGGGCAGGGTAGAAACACCCTGACCCCCTAGCCCTGCTCAGGGGGTCCTACAAGGACCCCCTGGGCAGAAAAAACTTTTTTTTTTTTTTTTAAATCGGCGGGATGCGCTTAGGGTGCGCGAATCCTGCCGAGAAAAAAAAAAGAAACAAGTGTGCAAAACGCACAAAGGGGGCAGGGTAGAAACACCCTGACCCCTAGGTCGGCTCAGGGGTCCCTCAAGGACCCCTGGGCAGAAAAAAGCATTTAAAAAAAAAATCGGCGGGATGTGCTTAGGGTGCGCGAATCCCGCCGAAAAAAAAAAAAACGAAGCGCGCGGTCTCCCGCGCTTTGTGGTTAATTGGCCCCCAGGTGGGCCAAGTCCCGGGGGCATGCGGGGGATCATTAATAATGATATTGGGGGCCTCTAAGGCCCCCCCAAGCCCCGGGGACTGCCACCCCCCGGGGCTTTAAACAAAATGGTGCGGGAGGGCTCTGAGCCAGCCCCCGGGGCTTCTTTTTTAAATTGAAATCACCTGTGTGGGGGGCTCCAGCCCCCCCACACGCCCCGGGGACCGCCACCTCCCCGGGGCTTTGCAGATGTGGGGAGGGGGGCCGCGCGGCCCCCCTCCTGGAGCCCTCCATGGCCCTGGGGACCACCACCCCCCAGGGCTGGCAACTGCAGTGTCCCGGGGTGCCCACCCCCGGGACACTGTAGTTTGCTATGACAGGACGGGAGCCTCGCGGCTCCCGCCCTGCCATAGCAAACTGCTTTGGATTTTGGAAGAGAGAGCAGGAAAGCTGCTCTCTCTTCCAAAATTCAAGACAATTGCTTTCCACATGGGGAGCTGCATCTTAGCAGCTCCCCATGTGGAAAGCAATGCCGGCTCCCGCAGGACACGGGGAGCCGACGGGACTGTGGGGGGATTGGGGACCCCCCCACAGTCCCCAACGGAGAGGGCCAGCCCCGGGGGATGGGGTCCCCGGGGCTACAAGTGGCCCAGGAGGTGGGCCACGCGGCCCCCCTCCCCAAATGTTAATTTTGAAAAAAAAAACAAAGGCCGGCCTCGGGGGATGGGTCCCCGGGGCCATAAGTGGCCTAAGGAGGGGGGCAACACAGCCCCCAACATAACATTTAAAAAAAAAAGAAGGCCATGCCCGGGGAGTGGGGTCCCCGGGGCCAATTAAGGCCTGGGGAGGGGGCCACGCGGCCCCCTTTCAAATTTATTTTTTTAAACAAAATATTAGGGGGCAGGCCCTGGGGGATGGGGTCCCCAGGGCCAAAAATTAGAAAAGAAGGGGGCCACACAGCCCCCTTCTTAAAAAACAAATAAAAAAATACCGGCATGGGCCGGAGGCCACGCCCCTCCTTGGAGCACTCTGCAAACGCGCCCCTGGCGCATTTGCAGATGGGGAACGAATTCCCCTTGAATACTGGGGTCCCTGGGGCCAACTAGCCCACCAGGAACCTCCAGTATGCGCCAGGGGCTGCGTTGCACAGAGGTGTACAGAGGCCACGCCCCTTTTACACCTCTCTGCAACGCAGCTCTGTGGTGCTTTTTGGAGGTACCTGGTGGGCTAGTTGGACCCCAGGGACCCTCAGGATTCAAGGGGACTTAATCTCCCAACTTAAAACGCGCCACGGGGCGCGTTTGCACAGTGGTGAAGGGAGGGGGCGGGGCTTCAGGTCACATGTGTGCAAACAGGCCCTGTGGCGCGTTTTAAGATGGGGAATTAAATCCCCTTCAATCCTGAGGGTCCCTGGGGCCAACTAGCCCACCAGGTACGTCCAGAAAGTGCCACAGAGCTGCGTTGCAGAGAGGTGCAAAAGGGGTGTGGCCTCTGAACACCTCTCTGCAACGCAGCTCCCTGGCGCATACTGGAGGTACAGGGTGGGCTAGTTGGACCCCAGGGACCCTCATGATTCAAGGGGACTTAATCCCCCAACTTAAAACGCGCCACGGGGTGCATTTGCACAGATGTCACCTCAGGCCCCGCCCCCTCCCTTCACCATTGTGCAAATATTCCTCTAAAATCAGCCGAACTACGAATTCCGATTTACTCACCTGTTATCAGGAGAGAACCCAGTGCTGCATCTTTTAGCCCAGCACTGACCTTGAAAAGTAATTCTAACTGTACTTACCAGTAACTTGAATTTCCTTCCATAGGCTAACATTGACTGGTTTCACTTGGAAATTCTTCTAAGTGTGGAGTTTTGGAACTTTATAAAATTCCTCTAAAATCAGCCGAACGACGAATTCCGATTTACTCACCTGTTATCAGGAGAGAACCCAGTGCTGCATCTTTTAGCCCTGCACTGACCCTGAAAAGTAATTCTAACCGTACTTACCAGTAACTTTAATTTCCTTCCATAGGCTAACATTGACTGGTTTCACTTGGAAATTCTTCAAAGTGTGGAGTTTTGGAACTTTATAATATTCCTCTAAAATCAGCCGAACTGCGAATTCCGATTTACTCACCTGTTATCAGGAGAGATCCCAGTGCTGCATCTTTTAGCCCAGCACTGACCCTGAAAAGTAATTCTAACCGTACTTACCGGTAACTTGAATTTCCTTCCATAGGCTAACATTGACTGGTTTCACTTGGAAATTCTTCAAAGTGTGGAGTTTTGGAACTTTATAATATTCCTCTAAATTCAGCCGAACTGTGAATTCCGATTTACTCACCTGTTATCAGGAGAGAACCCAGTGCTGCATCTTTTAGCCCAGCACTGACCCTGAAAAGTAATTCTAACCGTACTTACCAGTAACTTGAATTTCCTTCCATAGGCTAACATTGACTGGTTTCACTTGGAAATTCTTCAAAGTGTGGAGTTTTGGAACTTTATAATATTCCTCTAAAATCAGCCGAACTACGAATTCCGATTTACTCACCTGTTATCAGGAGAGAACCCAGTGCTGCATCTGTTAGCCCAGCACTGACCCTGAAAAGTAATTCTAACCGTACTTACCAGTAACTTGTATTTCCTTCCATAGGAATCCATTGTCTGGTTTTCAGAGAAAAGTTTCAAAGTGTCGATTTTCACAAACTACAAATATTCCTTAAAAATCGCCTGTATGACTTAAACGCATTCTTTCAACTGTTTACAGGAGATGCACCAGTGCTGGATCCAGGATCCACCACTGAGTAAGAAAAAGTAACGATAACACTACTTACCTGCTAAGTGAATTTCCTCCCATAGGATAACATTGGTGATTCTATGTGAAAAAGTTTCTAAGTGTCAACTTTTAAAATACAATAATATTCCTTAAAAATCAGTACTGTAACCAAAACGCTTTTACTCAACTGTTTACAGGAGATGTCCCAGGACTGAATCTAGGATCCAGTCCTGTGGTTAGAAAAGTAATCCATAAAGTAACTAATTGCATTTAACTAGAAATTCACATTGAGCTCAATGTTGCATTGTGTTTGAAATTGTGTTGCCCATTGCAACAACTGTAACTACTGTACTTAAAAGTCTATTGCCTATTTGCAAAGAATTTAAACTAAAGTAATTCATTCCGAGAAAGTATATTTTGTAATGTAATGTATAATGTAATTACAATGTAATTTTAAAAATAAAATATCTAAAAATAAATAGTTTAAAAAATGTAGAAAATCAGTATAAAAAAATAAAGATAACAATTAATACATTTAAAAATTGTCATTTACAAAACCTTGGAAATTCACTGAAAAAAACCATAGGTTTCAGACATGTTATAGTTAGGAATTAGCATTTAAAAAACCTTTGAAATTCACTGACAAAACCATAGGTTTCAGGCACGTTATAGTTTGAAATTAGCATTTAAAAAACCTTTGAAATTCACTGAAAAAACCATAGGTTTCAGACACGTCATAGTTAGAAATTAGCATTTAAAAAACCTTTGAAATTCACTGAAAAAACCATAGGTTTCAGGCACGTTATAGTTAGAAATTAGCATTTAAAAAACCTTTGAAATTCACTGAAAAAACCATAGGTTTCAGACACGTTATAGTTAGAAATTTGCATTTAAAAACCTTTGAAATTCACTGAAAAAACCATAGGTTTTAGGGACAGTTATAGTTATTTGGACATTGCACTCGTACAAAACCCGTGAAATTCCCCCGTTATAGTTAGTTCAGCTAACTATAACTCGCGCCCCGCAATGCACTGCTGATGACGTCACATATTACATCACTCATGACATGGTCAGTGACATCACTGATGACATCACTGATGACATCTCAAATGACTTCACTGATGACATCATCCATGTGATAATTTGATGCATCTTCTCACACCCTAATATAACCTTTGATACACCCACTCTAAATTACAGACTGCCATTCTCAAAACCATAGACACTCCAACACCAATAACTACATACCCACTCACTGATTCTTAGGTTTACACACACACATCCACTCACTCATCTGTACAGTCACTCATACTTATCGTCACTCAGCACAGGACTATCATATGCACTCATACACCCATATAGACACTCACACACCACCACTCATCCATAGAGGTACTCACAAACCTAGTCAGTCATGCAAATAATTAATCACACTGCATTTACTCACCTATACAGTCATACACACCCCAGCTCACTTACTCATACAAATACTAGCACATTCTTATGCTCTTATACAATCACTGATACAAGCACACACTCATCCATACAGCCACTCTCACAATCACACACTCTCACTTATAGCCATTTATATACTCCAACATACATATATACTGCCTTTCACATATGTAGTTACTCACACATGTACCACTGAGATATACATTCACTCACTAATACACCCATACACACACTCACCCACCCATACAGTCCATCACAGATGCACTCTTGAAACCATGCACCCAGTGAATCACCCACTCACACATCTATGCACAGAGTCACACACACCCCACCCACACAAACACTCAGGCACCCATACAGATACTCAGACAACCAATCAATAACCCATATAGACACTCATGTAGCTATTCACAAACCCATGCAGCCGCTTACACACCAACAGACAGACGGATACAGACATTCACACAGTTTAGTCACTAACCCATGCATTCAGTAAGATACGTTTAATCACTCACTTATAGAGTCAGTCACGCACCTACTAAATCATCCATTCAGACACTTATACACCCACTCATTCTTGAATACGCCTTTCCCTATATATATTAAACATATTTAAACTTTACAGAAACACACAGTCACTGGATGATGTCATCAGTGATGTCATTTGAGATGTCATCAGTGATGTCATCAGTGATGTCACTGACCATGTCATGAGTGATGTAATATGTGACATCATCAGCAGTGCATTGCGGGCGCGAGTTATAGTTAGCTGAACTAACTATAACGGGGAATTTCACGGGTTTTGTATGAGTGCAATGTCCAACTAACTATAACTGTCACTAAAACCTATGGTTTTTTCAGTGAATTTCAAAGGTTTTTTAAATGCAAATTTCTAACTATAACGTGTCTGAAACCTATGGTTTTTCAGTGAATTTCTATATATATACATACACCTATAACATAAAAAGTATTTAAAAAAATTATATTATAAATTAAAATATTAAAATATTTAATATTTTGTAAACATACATTTTACACTACATTGAGTGCAACAGTAGGGAAACTGTTGGATAGCGTAGGGGAAAAATTACAATTCCCATTCCAGCGAGTGCAACAGTAGGTAAACTGTTGGACAGCGGAGAGGAATAATTTACTATTCCCACTCCAATGAGTGCAACAGTAGGGAAATTGTTGGATAGCAGAGGGGAATAATTTACTATTCCCACTCCAATGAGTGTAACAGTAGGGAAAGTGTTTTATAGCGGAGGGGAAAAAATTACTATTCCCACTCCAGCGAGTGCAACAGTAGGGGAAGTGATGGACAGCGCAGAGGAATAATTTACTATTCCCACTCCAGCGAGTGCAACAGTAGGGAAAGTGTTGGATAGCATAGGTGTAAAATTTACTATCCCCAATCCAGTAATTGCAACAGTAGGGAAAGTGTTGGATAGTGGAGGGGAAAAATTTACTATTCCCACTCCAGCAAGTGCAACAGTAGGGAAAGTGTTGGATAGCGGATGGATAAAAATTACTATTCCCACTCTAGCGAGTGCAACAGTAGGGAAAGTGTTGGATAGCGAAGGGGTAAAAATTACTATTCCTACTCCAATGAGTGCAACAGTAAGAAAGTGTTGGATAGCAGAGTGGAATAATTTACTATTCCCACTCCAATGAGTGTAACAGTAGGGAAAGTGTTGGATAGCGGAGGGGATAAAATTACTATTTCCACTCCAGTGAGTGCAACAGTAGGGAAAGTGTTGGATAGCGGAGGGGATAAAATTACTATTCCCACTCCTGTGAGTGCAACAGTAGGGATAGTGTTGGATAGCGGAGGGGTAAACATTACTATTCCCACTCCAATGAGTGCAACAGTAGGGAAAGTGTTGGATAGTGGAGGGGAATAATTTACTATTCCCACTCCAATTAGCGCAACAGTAGGGAAAGTGTTGGATAGCGGAGGGGATAAAATTACTATTAGCATTCCAGCAAATGCAACAGTAGGGAAAGTGTTGGACCCTTGACCTTGCCAGGTAGGTCGCTCCCCCACCACACAGCTCCGCCTGTGCTGTCCGCCCGCTGCTGCTGCTGGTAAGCTCGCCCCTCCGCTTGTGGCCTCGGTGCCCGCATTTCTCTGTTTCTCTCCATCCATTTTGCCTTCTGTGCCCCGCTGCCCCATTGTACTGTGCCCGTATTTCTTTGTTTTCTCCGTCCATTTTGCCTTCGGTGCCCCCGCTGCCCCATTGTACTGTGCCCGTATTTCTTTGTTTTCTCCGTCCATTTTGCCTTCTGTGCCCCCGCTGCCCCATTGTACTGTGCCCGTATTTCTTTGTTTTCTCCGTCCATTTTGCCTTCTGTGCCCCCGCTGCCCCATTGTACTGTGCCCGTATTTCTTTGTTTTCTCCGTCCATTTTGCCTTCTGTGCCCCCGCTGCCCCATTGTACTGTGCCCGTATTTCTTTGTTTTCTCCGTCCATTTTGCCTTCTGTGCCCCTCGCTGCCTCTCTCCATTCCCGCCGCTGCGTCCCCTGCGGCCCCGCCCCCCTGACTGCCCATTCGCTGCTCCTCCCTCCCACCTCCCCATATTTGGTGGCCGCTGCGCGGTGAGGAGAGCGACCCTTGACCTTGCCAGGTAGGTCGCTCCCCCACCACACAGCTCCGCCTGTGCTGTCCGCCCGCTGCTGCTGCTGGTAAGCTCGCCCCTCCGCTTGTGGCCTCGGTGCCCGCATTTCTCTGTTTCTCTCCGTCCATTTTGCCTTCTGTGCCCCGCTGCCCCATTGTACTGTGCCCGTATTTCTTTATTTTCTCCGTCCATTTTGCCTTCTGTGGCCCCGCTGCCCCATTGTACTGTGCCCGTATTTCTTTGTTTTCTCCGTCCATTTTGCCTTCTGTGCCCCCGCTGCCCCATTGTACTGTGCCCGTATTTCTTTGTTTTCTCCGTCCATTTTGCCTTCTGTGCCCCCGCTGCCCCATTGTACTGTGCCCGTATTTCTTTGTTTTCTCCGTCCATTTTGCCTTCTGTGCCCCCGCTGCCCCATTGTACTGTGCCCGTATTTCTTTGTTTTCTCCGTCCATTTTGCCTTCTGTGCCCCCGCTGCCCCATTGTACTGTGCCCGTATTTCTTTGTTTTCTCCGTCCATTTTGCCTTCTGTGCCCCCGCTGCCCCATTGTACTGTACCCGTATTTCTTTGTTTTCTCCGTCCATTTTGCCTTCTGTGCCCCCGCTGCCCCATTGTACTGTGCCCGTATTTCTTTGTTTTCTCCGTCCATTTTGCCTTCTGTGCCCCCGCTGCCCCATTGTACTGTGCCCGTATTTCTTTGTTTCTCCGTCCATTTTGCCTTCTGTGCCCCCGCTGCCCCATTGTACTGTGCCCGTATTTCTTTGTTTTCTCCGTCCATTTTGCCTTCTGTGCCCCGCTGCCCCATTGTACTGTGCCCGTATTTCTTTGTTTTCTCCGTCCATTTTGCCTTCTGTGCCCCCGCTGCCCCATTGTACTGTGCCCGTATTTCTTTGTTTTCTCCGTCCATTTTGCCTTCTGTGCCCCCGCTGCCCCATTGTACTGTGCCCGTATTTCTTTGTTTTCTCCGTCCATTTTGCCTTCTGTGCCCCCGCTGCCCCATTGTACTGTGCCCGTATTTCTTTGTTTTCTCCGTCCATTTTGCCTTCTGTGCCCCTCGCTGCCTCTCTCCATTCCCGCCGCTGCGTCCCCTGCGGCCCCGCCCCCCTGACTGCCCATTCGCTGCTCCTCCCTCCCACCTCCCCATATATGGCGGCCGCTGCGCGGCCACGCCGCTGTCGCGCCGAAGGCGCGCCTAAGGCAAGCCCGTCTGCGCCCGTCCGCGACTGGACCGCGCCCAGCGCCAGAACCCCTGGACCGCACGCCCCCGCCACGAGGACCGACGCCGATACGATGCCACCACACTCCACGCACTCAACCCCGGACGGACGCACAACTGCTTCAAGGCTGCCCCAAAACGCACCCATGGTCCCTTCACCTGCCGGAACTGCAGCTACACCAGCCTCAGAGCCACCGAGGCGCCCGCCAAGAAGGACCTCAACCACCTCCGGTGCATCCTACTAAACACCTGCTCCGCACGCAAACACGCCGTCGAGCTCTGGGACCTGCTCGACACATCATCACCAGACGTCGCCTTCCTGACAGAGACCTGGATGAACGACTCCTCCGCCCCGACATCGCCATAGCCATCCCAGACGGCTATAAGATCACCCGCAGAGACCCCATCAACGCAGTAGGAGGAGGAATCGCCATCGTCCACAAGAACACCATCAGGGTCTCGACCAGCACCGACGACACTCTCAGCACCGCCGATCACATGCACTTCCAGATCCACACGGACCCCAACACCACCCTTAGAGGCACCCTTGTCTACAGACCCCCTGGGCCCCGACCCCAGTTCAGCGACTCCATCGCCGACTTCATCAGCACGCACGCCCTGACCTCTACCGACTACATCCTCCTCGGAGACCTGAACTTTCACCTGGAGAACAACAACGACAGCAACTCCACCACCCTGATCGACAGCCTCGCCAACCTCGGCCTGAGCCAGCTCGTCACAACACTGACCCACTCCGCCGGCCACACGCTTGACCCCATCTTCTCCTCAAGCTCCCACGTCTCCTTCAGCCACACCACGGAACTCCTCTGGACCGACCACCGCTGCATCCATTTCACCTTCCAGAAACCCACCACACACCACCGCACCCAACAGATCCCACGCCACTGCTGGAGCAAAATCACCGAAGACCAACTCCGGGCAACCCTCGCTCTCAGCCCTCCCTCCGACCCATCCAACACCGACGATGCTGCCTGCAACCTCAGACGATGGATGGACGACTGTGCCAACACCCTCGCCCCGCTGAAAATGCTCACCTACAGCGACACCACCAAAAGAGCCAGCTGGTTCACCTCGGAACTCCTAGCTTCCAAGCGTACCTGCCGGAAACTAGAGAAGAAATGGCACAGTGATAAGACACCGGACAGCCACACAGCCCACAAAGACGCCATCCGTAACCACCACCACCTCATCAGGTCCGCCAAGAGAATCTACTTCAAAGACCGCCTCGACAACAACGCACACAACAGCAAGGAGCTTTTCAACATCGTGAAGGAACTCTCCTATCCCAGCTCCAACACCAACGACATCCCGCCGTCGCAAACCCTGTGCGATTCCCTCGCCACCTTCTTTCACCGCAAGATCGCCGACATCCACGACAGCTTCAACACCCAGACAGCCCCAACTAAGATCGATGCACCAGACCCGCCACACACCATCGACCACGACCCCCTGCCAGCCTGGGCCAGCGTGAACATCGAGGACACCATCAAGACCATGAGCACAATAAACTCCGGCTCCCCGTCAGACCCTTTCCCGCACCACATCTTCAACAAAGCCAGCAGCTCCATCGCACCCCACCTGTGCAACATCATCAATCTCTCCTTCGAGACCGCGATCTTCCCAGAGAGCTGGAAACACGCAGAGATCAACGCCCTACTCAAAAAACCCAAGGCGGACCCGAGAGACCTCAAGAACTTCCGGCCCATTTCTCTGCTTCCGTTCCCAGCCAAGGTCATCGAGAAGATCGTCAACAAACAGCTAACCCGATACCTCGAAGAAAACAGCATCCTGGACCCATCCCAATCAGGGTTGCGCAGCAACCACAGCACTGAGACTGCCCTCATCGCCGCCACCGACGACATCAGGATCCTGCTGGACAACGGTGAGACCGCAGCCCTCATCCTGCTGGACCTCTCCGCCGCCTTCGACACTGTCTGCCACCGCACTCTACGCGCACGCCTCCACGACGCAGGGATCTGAGACAAGGCCCTGGAATGGACCACCTCCTTCCTCGACAGCAGAACCCAGAGAGTCCGCCTCCCACCTTTCCGATCCGAAGCCTCCGAGATCATCTGCGGCGTACCCCAGGGATCGTCCCTCAGCCCAACACTGTTCAACATCTACATGGCCCCGCTCGCACGCATCGCCAGACAGCACAACCTCAACATTATCTCCTACGCCGACGACACTCAACTGATCCTCTCCCTCACCAAGGACCCCCTCGCCGCCAAAGCCAATCTCCATGAAGGAATGAAGACCGTCGCCGATTGGATGAAGATCAGCCGACTAAAGCTGAACACGGACAAAACGGAGGTCCTCATCCTCGGCTCCAACCCCTCAGCCTGGGACGACTCCTGGTGGCCAACGACGCTGGGAGCAGCCCCGACACCCACCGACCACGCACGCAACCTGGGAGTCATCCTCGACTCAATGCTCTCCATGGCCAAGCAAGTCAACGCAGTCTCTTCCTCCTGTTTCAACACCCTCCGCATGCTTCGCAAGATCTACAGGTGGATCCCGACAGACACAAGAAGAACAGTTACCCAGGCCCTCGTCAGTAGCAGACTGGACTACGGGAACGCCCTCTACGCGGGAGCCCCGGCCAAGCTCATCAAGCGACTGCAACGCATACAAAACGCCTCCGCACGCCTGATCCTCGACGAACCACGCCACAGCCACATCACCCCCCACTTGAGGAACCTGCACTGGCTCCCCGTCGACAGGAGGATCACCTTCAAACTCCTCATCCACGCACACAAGGCACTCCACAAAACTGGCCCAGCCTACCTCAACAGACGACTCTTCTTTTACGTCCCCAACCGCCAGCTCTGCTCGGCCGACCTCTCCCTCGCCACCGTCCCTCGCATTCGAAGAACAACCACCGGCGGCAGATTCTTCTCACACCTCGCCGCCAAGACCTGGAACACCCTTCCACTATGCCTATGACAGACCCAAGACCTGCTGACCTTCAGGAGGCTACTCAAGACCTGGCTGTTCGACCAGTAGCACCATCCCCCCCCTTCCCTCTCCCCAGTGCCTTGAGACCCTCGCGGGTAAGTAGTGCGCTCTACAAATTCTGTGATTGATTGATTGATTGATTGATTGATTGATAGTGGAGGAGAAAAATTTACTATTCCCACTCTAACAAGTGCAACAGTAGGGGAAGTGTTGGATAGCGGATGGGATAAAATTACTATTCCCACTCCTGTGAGTGCAACAGTAGGGAAAGTGTTGGATAGAGTAGGGGTAAAAATTACTATTCCCACTCCAACAAGTGCAACAGTAGGGAAAGTGTTCGATAGTGGAGGTGTAAAAATTATTATTTCCACTCCAGTAAGTGCAACTGTAGGGAAAGTGTTGGATAGTGTATGGGTATAAATTACTATTCCCACTCCTGCAAATGCAGCAGTAGCGAAAGTGTTGGATAGCAAAGGGGTAAAAATTACTATTCCCACTAAAGAAAATTCAAATTTAAAAACAAACAAAATATCAACTACAATACAAAATATATTAAAAAACCGAAAAACCAAACATATATAAAAATATAAAAATTCACAAAACATAGAAACATATTATAATGTAGAAAAAATCTAAAATTTACATAAAAAGAATAATTTTTTTAATGTAACGAAAAATTAACAAACAAATAAATATTTTGGAAAAGAAATTAATTTGAATCAAAAAAATATTTATTACATAAATGTAATATTCTATTTTCTACCCTATAACACCACTCAATTTACAACACACATCTAAATTAAAAAAGAAGTGTACCTCCATAATTAACACAATTAATTATCAATTAAACAATTATTAATAATTAAAAAACACATTTAAAAAGGTAAAAATGTATGTACTAACCAAATGTTACAGTTATAGAACCTAAATCCCCAAACAAAATAAAAATAAACAATTGACAAAAATGTTTATCAATTAATAAATGAATATTATTGATCAAGTAATGATGATTAATTTAAACTAAATTACTTTTCACCCTCTACGACAATAAACACCACAACACACACCTAAAAATATTTACACAATTTCCATAACTAAATTAATATCAATTAACAACAAATCATTAATTAATTTAAAAAAATTACTTCCCACCATTTACCACTATAAACCCCACAACTATCAACATCAAAGTAATTACACAATTGCCATATTTGAATTTTAATTAATTAATTAGCAATAATTAACAAATAACTAATTAATTATAAATAAATTACCTCCCACCATATTCCCCTATAAATGCCACCACCAATTTCTTAAAACTTGACACAATTAACATAATTAATTAATAATTAATTAATTAATTAATACCAATTAAGAAGCAAAATATAAATAAATATTAATAACTTAATTCACACAATTAACACTATAAAATAAAATAAAATAAATATTATATTAAACATATTAATTAATGTATTAAAATTAAATTACTTCCCACCCTACTCCCTATCAACCCACAACCTGCTCCTAACAAAATAACACAATTAACATAATTACCAATTAGTTAATAATAATTAACAACCAATTAATAAATAATTAATAATAAATTAATTCCCACAGTTAACAATATAAAATATTAAATAAATAAATATTATTTAATAAAAAAATATGAATAATTTAATTATAATTAAAATACTTCTCACCCTATTCCCCTATAAACCCACAACCCGCTCCTAAACAAAATCACACAATTAACATATTTACCATTTAATTAATCAATAAAAATGAACAGCCAATTATTGATTAATTAATAATAAATTAATTCCCACAATTAACACTATAAAATCAAAATTAAATAAATACTAATAAATAAAAATTAATATTCAATTTATTATAATTAAACTACTTCCCACCCTATTTCCCTATAAACCCACAACCCGCTACGGAACAAAAATGCAAAATTTAATTAAAATAAATTTAATAACTTCTAAAAATCTAACACATATATTAAAAAACAAATGCAATACTTAGACAAAAAAATAGAGCACATAAATTTAAAATACATACTAAAAGACATAACACTAATTAAAAAACGATATTTTTAACAACTATGGGGCCCGTTACGATGGCGGGCGGACAAAGTCCGCCCGCCACCGTAACGGAATGCGGAACCGTCCGCAAGGTTGCGGCGGTCCCGCACCTGACATTAGGATGCCACCGCCACCGTGGCGGTGGGAAACCCTATTCCCAGCATTGTGGCGGGTGGTGCTCACAGCACCGCCCACCACAATGCTGGGAATGCACGTCGTGGATTTGCATTCACAACGTGACAGGCACCGCGCGGTGCCTGCCACCTTGTGCATGCAAATGCAGGGGGATACCGTGCACCCCCCACCCCCCAACTTCCTGGGGGCCCGCTATGGACCCCCGAAGGCAAAGACCACATGCCTTTCCATGGCGGCAATGCCGCCATGGAAAGGCTGATCACCGCAGGCATTGTAATATGGATGGCGGTGTCTTGCAGACACCGCCACCATATTAACCTTGTTTTCCGCCGGTCGACAAGTCGACCGGCGGAGTGCGGCGGACGGTCTTTCCGTCCGCCGCGGACCCCCAGCCATCATAATATGGCGGGGGTCTTTGCTGTGTGGATGGCGGGCGGATTGCCCCCGCCGGGCCGGTGGTGACTACCGCCGGCCCGGCGGGGGCGATCCGCCCGCTATCATAATGACCTCCTATATTTTTGCAAACGATATTAATGACTTCGATATTTTTGAAAACGATTTCTTACCTTAAACTCGATATTCTTGACCACGATATCCTTGCAGTCGATATTTCTGTATCTCGATTTTCTGCACTCGGTATTAGTGCAAGTCGATATTCTGACTCTTTACCAATTTAAGTATATGTGTGAATTCACTGGAAAAAAACAAAGGCTAAAGGGAGATTATAGTTAGGTGAAAATGTCAGTTAAAACATACCGTTTTAAGAAAATAAATATACAATGTTTTAAAGTTATCTCAAGTGTCTCAAGTAACTATAACTCGTGCCCTAAAATAACTATATTTTGTGACCCAGCCATGCACAGTGTTGTCATCAGTGATGTCATTTCAGCTGTTGCCATGATGTTATCAAGGAAGTCATAGAACATATCACAAGTGATGTCAGGCCCCTCTCCCCATAATTAATGAATCAGCCTTCACAAGGCTTGGGTAGGGGAGGCACATGCCCCTGTCTCCTAACAAAAAAGACATCAGCAACCTCCCTGGGCGCTGGCCCGCCCTGGGGGGCATATCTTGGAAAAGTAAGTATCTGGGGGTCAGGAGGGTCTAAAGGGTCAGGGTATCCCTACCCTGCCCCTCTATAGGTTTTTAAAAACGTTTTACCAGGACAGGGGACTGAGTCCTAAACTGTTGCCATATCATTGATGAAGTGGTGGCAGCGAATCAGATCTTAAGTTTAGAATTCTCGGGTCCACAGATCTTCAGTAGCCTGGTATATACTTAATTGTGCATCTTTTTTTACTTTTTTGAGATTCTGATGGTGCCCCTAGCAGGCGCAGGGGTCCCACCAAGCATTTTCTTAATGTTGTGGGGGGGGGGGGCTGCGGGGAGTGTAGCAGCCTCCTAGCAACAGTGAAAAAAACAGTGAGTATCCTGGGTCATTACATCCTTGATCCAGGAGAGCTTACCATATTTTTTAAAGTGCTCCAAACTGGAGCTGTGTATTCTTCAGCTGGAGTGCAGAGCACCCTTGTGGTGGAGTTCTAAGGCTGCACTTTATGGCCTAAAATGTTTTTTTAAAACTCTAAGCGGTGATGATTTTTTTTTAAATAAGGTTTTATTTAAATAAATTATGGGAGCTACTTTTATTAAACATTGCAATGCACAAATGTATATAACGTACATTGGATTCTAAATATTGGTGACTTTTTGACAAAGATAATAGGCCTGCTTTTTATAAAGTAATAATAGGCACATTTTTATCATTTGGTGTTTTGCCCTTGGACAAAGTCAGTAGTTCTGCCTTTTTTAAATTAAACCCTTTATATTGTGACATCACATAGTCAGGTGTGGGCATCTGTGGAGGATTTGACACTAGGCCATGTGCCCTCCACGTGAGCTTTTTGTTCTCCTTGTCCCTCCTATCTTACCACTCTATACTTTTGGGTCCATTAGCCATGGATCCCCTGTCTCGATCATTAGACTCCAAACTGGTTCCAGCTGGCTGTAATGCCTACACTATCATATACCCCCCTAATCTATCTAAAAGCACTTCCAAGAACTTTAAACACAGGCTTCTAAAAATCTCACCCAGAAACGCTTATTTCTGACCCCTACTTCTGCACGAAAAATGGAGCTTCCATAAGTGACCTTATCTTCTACACTAAAAGAGGAGCACAATGGAGGAAAGCCCTTTATTCTCTGCTCCAGATCAATGCATCCACTAAAACCCCCCACAGTCTCAGACTCTCCGTAGTTCCCTCAAGTGCTTGCCGAGAAGAGGCAACCATCTCCCTTTATAATAATGGGATTATTCTCATCCAAGCATCCGAGCGCAACCTAGAACAACTAGATGAAAGATTCTCCCTCGTCAAAAGCTACGTGACAAAGAAAGAATCCTCCCGGACCCAAGCTCATCATAACCCTTCAGACAGCCAACAGGTACCTCTTGATGTATCCTTCCCCCCATTACTTATATTGCTGCACCACTATCCCCTCCTCCCCCAAACCACCCCGATCAGTCTACCCAACATCATGCCCTCCATATAACCCCCTGGAGCTTGATTCAACCTACATTTGTCATCATAATTGTCTGATCCCTCTCCACACCTCCAGTGCAGAGATCACTGAAACACACTGCCTTGTGACCAACACCTTCACCCCATCTCTGCCCCTGACCTCTGAACATATCCCCGTTGTCACTACTGATATGCGTTCAACACTCCCTTTGGCCCAAACTATGACACTTGCAAGTGTGGAACTCCCAAATATGACCAGCAACATGGCTCCTCTCTCCTCAGCACTCCTTATCAACCAGTTCATGGGACCCCCATCCCCGACCCTCAATCATGACTCCATCTCTGCCCCCCTGCGCTCCCCCCAGGGTTTTCCCTACTCAGCTGCTCCCTAACACCAGATGCCAGAGCACCCGCTCTTCTCCTGGGCCATTGACCCTCATCGCACCCTCCTGTTCCGACACCATGCTTAAATCCAAACTTACTGAGATCTCCCCGGAGCTTCATCAACTTAAGGCTGACTTACAAAGCCTAATATCCATCTCCTCCGAGCTAGTTAATTATTGTTATCCAGCAGGCCACTAGGTAAGAATAGACACGCCCATTCACGATCCTACAACAATCATGCGAAACGGATGTCACCTCCCACATTCAATGGGATCTCAACAACCTCAATGCCTCCTCATCTGACCTGGAGAACAAACCCCTAACCCAGAGCCTCCTCCCGGCTCATCAGGGTGAAAGCCACGGTATCAGACAATGATATTTACTCCCTCCTCTTCTCATGCAACTCTGTACACTATGACACCCCAGAAAACTTGGGTCAAATTCAAACTATTCAGACCAATCCACAGAGAGAACCAATCTAAGAACAATAAACAAATCCAAACTCAAGCAAATCCCCATTACTCGGGCTTTCTCAGCTGCCATACTCCAACTGAGATGTATGCTACTCAATTGCAAATCAGCATCTAAGCATGCAGCGGATATTGCTGACCTTATCCTTACACATGATCTCGACCTCATAGTTCTGACTTAAACATGACTAAATGACTCCTCCACACCAACACTCGATATTCTCGTACCTCCCAGTTACAACATCATCAGATAGAAGGTGGAACAAAATCTCCAGCGATGAATTGAGGAAAGCTCTTGATTCCTCTCAAGTAAAAGAAGTTAGCAGTCAGGTGCAGACAGCAGAGAATTTTAACAGATGGTTGAGGTCAGCAATTGTAGAGGTAGCCCCCATTATCACCAAAGTCAAGGGGAGGAGGATGATCCCAGCCCCATGGTTTTCAGAAAGTCTGAAAAACCTCCAACGGCAATGCCGTAAGTAAGAACGCAAGTGGAGATGGTTGCATAGTCCAGAAGAAAAGGACAAACACAAAGAGCAATTCTAACATATAAGAATGCCATTAAAGAGACAACAATCTGCATATTTCTCTCCCAAAACAAGATCTGCGATAAATGTATCTAAGGAACTGTTTAAGGTGGTTTGAGATCTTACATCGCCGCCAGCTCAACAGGAGCTGGAAAATTCTTTAGATTTTACCAATAGCGAGGCCTCGTTTTACGATGACAAGATTTTGAAGATTCTGTCTGAATTTTAGGCGGTGGAGGTTGGCCTAGTGCCCACATCTATGGAAGTAGATCTTTTAGGACAGTCTTATATTATGCACAAATTGTCCTCCTTCTCTATTCTTCCAGCAGCAAAAATGTAAACTATTTTAGGACAAATTACATAAGGTTCCCCTGATGATTTTTGTCCACCTATGGTGATGCAACTTTGCACCAGATCTAATTGCGACTGATGGAGCAGGATGGGGCTCTTTAAATTTGTAGGGGTGCATTATAATCACAAATAGTTTGCACCTACATTTATTCTTTGTCATATTAACATGTGGCTAGAAAATGTACTTGGTCATAACAATGTGAAGGAGCAATGTTAGAATTATTACGTGCCATGCAAAAAAATAAACGTGGCAGTTGTGTTTTGAATAATGTAACCTTTAGCTTTGTTGTCAACGATTAATGAAGTTGTTCATGTATAAATTAATGCATAGATTTAAATGTGCACCATATTGAAGTTGCACATGGATGTGCTTAATTGAGATTTAATGCATAGAATTCTATAGGTTGCTCATAACGATTTTGTATTAATGTGTCGATATGATGTGATAGTTTGAAAATGCATATATAATTGTTTGCTCATGTGTAATTTGTAGGCCCTGCATGCCTTATTCTTATGTTAGCCTATTGCTGAAGGCCTGAAATGTATTTTCCCTGACCGCTCTAGCAAAGGGGGTAGATTGAAACTCTTGTGTATGTTGGATTTGTTCTTTCTCACGTTTCTGTTGCAGGTGGAGAAAGTCGTCTTTGTTAGTTAGAATAACGCCTTTTGTTTTAAGAGATAGGCCTGGAGAGGAGAGGATACATCTATGCAAAGAATGTTGATAATTGGGAGACTGTGTTCTTTCACACTGGAGGAGGCCTCGGAATCAAGGTCATTGAGCCAGGAGCTGGGAGTATCTAAACTAAATCACCTATGAGAAGAGCCCAGAAGTATGAGGTGATCCTGAGGCAACAGTGGGTGTGTTCTGTGTTTTTGCATTTTGAATTAGGGACAGTGCCCCGAGAGGGGGAGACAGGAGAAAGGGCGAGGAGATCGAAGGAAAGGGAAGGAGCATCTTAGAACTAGCTACGTAGCTAGGCTACTTGACCTATGCAACGTGAGTGTACTTCTTAGGAAGTCTTCACGCGCTGACATCTTTTCCTGATCTTGCCTGGGGATTGCTAAGTAGGGGTGTCACGATAGTGGTAGTGCAGAGATAGACTAATGATTTTATCTTACTAACCGCAAATGAAGACGGACCTTGATGGAGGGGCAATCATTGCCTGCATCCTGGTTCTGAAATTTGTCATTCTTTTCCTGCTTCAGAGACTTAACCTTGTTCGCAGGTTTGGATTTGTATTAGTTCCTCTGTACTTTTATGACCTCGTCCTGAGGTGTTTGTATGTTCAGCTATTTTTGGCTTTGTAATAAACCCACTAACTTGAACTTTGGAGTCAGTGATTCTTCAGAGTCATGTCTCTATTTTAAGTTGACTAGATTGTAAAGAGGAGTTGTTTCTCCCTTCTACACTTCTAAGTAGGCAACAAAGGTTCATCAACCGAGGGTTCCAGATTAAGATGGTAGGGCGGAACCCGGCCTTATCACTACTTTTTTGGACATGCCCAGGTGTTGGAATCTGGAGTGCATCCCCAGTGCTGGAAAGAAGCAATTGATATTCCTCTAAAAAAGAAATCAAATGGGGACCCAGGAGGTCTGAAAAATCTTTGCCCTATCTCCCTGTTACCCGTACCTGCTAAAATCGTTGAGAGGCACATAAATCAGGATCTGGTGCCATTTTTTACAGACACTAAGCCTTTAGATTCCTCACAGAACAGCTTTAGGAGGAACAACAGCACAGAATCTACACTTATCGCAGAGGCAGACTCTATTTGCCGCCAAGTAGATGAAGGAGGCGCGGCTATTCTCGTCATTGTAGATTTATCCTCAGCCTTTAATACCATCCCTCCCATGCAATTGGTGCAGACTGTGCCAGGGTGGACTGAGGGGTTCTGCCCTCCATCTTCTAAAATCCTTCATGGCAAATCGGCCCTAAAAAGTGAGATGCAGTGACTTTAGAGCTAAGGCTTTTCAGCTTCCTTGTGGGGTCCCGCAGGGGTCCTCCTTCAGTCCCATATTATTTAACCTCTATTTGGCCCCTCTGGCTAAACTGGTCCATTCTTTCAGCTTTCAAGTGCTATCCTACACGGACGATACACAAATCATTGTCTCTATATCAGGTGACTCGGAAGGTATTGTTAATATGTTTAGGTTGTACATAGGGCAAGTCAGCACCTGGATGCAAGAAAATTGGCTCAGGTTGAATGCCGATAAGACGGAGATTGCACTTTTCTGGACGGAGAACTCTGTTTGGTCCGATCGCTGGTGGCTGGAGACCTGCAGCTTACTACCAATTCCTAGAACCTCTGCTGAAAACCTGGGGGTGTATATGGACGTGGACGCCGGGTGATAAGAGATATTTATTTATTATAGGTCAGCATGAATGGAACCACCTTCTTCAACGAAGACACACCAACTGTCCTCTCTCCAAGTCGTTCTCGAATCACCTCTGTAGGAGGCTGGCTTAATATATAGTGCACACTTATTTAAGTGGAGTATCCTGCACTAATCCAGACAACCCTTATGGTGATTTTAGTGGTCTTAGACAACCTTAGAAAGCTCTCTAAGTGGTAGCTGTGGAGAGCAACCTTCTGGCTTAGTCCAGAAGGAGTGTAAAGCAGCTTGTTTTTCCAGTACTAATTATATGGTGTAGGTTAAGTGAAAAAGAACTACACAGTGCAGTTATAAAAAATGAATTTATTTTAAACACTCACTAACACATTGCAATATCTCTTCCCCTGAGATATAATCACAATACACAGAATACTTCAGTAATAGAACAGGTAAGTAGCACAGATACACAGCGGGGAGACCAAACCATATACTAATAAAGTGGAATGCGACCCACGACTGAAGTCGAGACTGGACCCAGAAGACTTAGAAGAGCCGGGGATCCCAAGGAACCACCCAAGGTAAGTACCCAGGAACCCCGCGGAGGCCGTGTGCAGAGTGGAAACACGACAGCGTGCTCGATACAAGTCAATGGGAAAGTTAGAAAACAGCACACTGGCAATGTGGACTCCAAAGGGCACACTGGTGTGTAATTAACACAAATTATGTTTCCTCCAGCGCTCTACTTTTGTGAACCCATTGCCAAGACGCCACCCCAACACAAGGTCAAGAAATAACAAATGAAAAGGAGAGTTCAATTCTATACAGGATTATCTGTTCCAAAATCAACAGTTGGTTAAACTGTTCTCCAGCAATAGATCAAGTAGTCATGATGTGATAAATAAAAGTTATTAAAATTGTCAAATTGGCATTTTTTGAATAAAATTAGATTCAAAGCAACTCGTAAGACTCCTGAATAACTTTTATTTGTCACATCATGACTACTTGATCTATTTCTGGAGAACAGTTTAACCATCTGTTGATTTTGTAACAGATAATCCTGTATAGAATTGAACACTCATTTTCATTTATTATTCAATGGGGAAGTTGCAGTTGCAGTTTTCAAGAGAATGACCCTTCCCAGAGAACCCTGAAGAAATGATGGAAGGTTTGAGAGTCACCCCACCCGTGGATACCCCACGGACCAGGATACCTATACCAGGGAAGCCAGGTGCATAGGCGCAAAGTGACGTCGGAAACCGCCATAGACCACAATGGAGGACTTCAGTAATCATGCCGCTGGTGAAGAAAGCGAAAGAGTCCGGTGGAATCCAAGGGTGGATTTAGGAAGCGAGGTACCTGCAAGCAGAGGGTACAGAGTCTATGCCACTCAGGAGGGACCAGGAGGCACAGAAGATGAATGCCCACTGATGTCGGAAGATGCAGGAGAGTTAATGGTGACCTTGGCGCTGTAGCCATGTGGATCAGGCGACGCTGTGGAAGACCAGGAGCCATTCACGAGCTGTCCCACATCGGATGTCAAGAGCCAGGGAGTCGGTGTCCGGCGGAAGCACCAACAAGCCTTGGCAGCAGCAACAAATGTGGCAGACGAAAAAGGTAAGTCAGAGAACTCCTGAGCAAATAGGGGAGCCCACTGGAAGTTCAGACGACCCTCAAGAGGACCCACAGGCCGGAGGCAGAGGAGTCACAAGAGGACCTCGAGCAGCTAACCAATGATGCAGGCCCTTGGTGCAGAGGATGCGGTGAGGACAAAGATCTTGGTAGTAAGAGATGCTGGAGGCTGGAGCTTCTTGGAGCCAGAAGGTCTCTGAAGAAGAGAGTCGACAAGCCTTGGCAACAGCAAGTCGACGAGATTCACAGAGGTACTGCTCCAGCGGTTCCGACAAGGGCTCCTGATTTCAAACTTGCTGAGAAGACAGTGCACGCCTCGAGGACATAGCAAACCCACCACCTGTGTTGCTGAAACGTTTGGAGTCTGTCATTTTTCATCATTTCTTTTTTCAGAAAGCAAGGTTTGTCACTCACTAACCATTCTGACTTGTAACTGCAACCAACAACCGCTAGTTCTAACAGGCTGATTTGTGTATCTTCTCTGTAAGTTCTAAAATATTCCTGCATGTTACAATCAAAGCCAAGTGCATGGAACTGTGCTACATTTTCTCAAGTCAACATTATTTCTGAAGCTTTTAATTCAAACAAACGTGCAAGGCATGTTATCAAATCTTGCTCCGATCTTTGCTGAAATCTGTCCAAAATACTATTAATTTCTGGCCGAGGAAAGTCCTCCAAAGAATCAATTAAAACCTCCTGTGAGCATTGTAAATTGACCTGCAGCTCTTCTCCAACCACATTCTTCATGAGCGACTCAGTCTGGCAAAATAAACTGCTTTATGCCCGATGTTTCTTGCACTGCTTAGTACATTTCCAACTCTGTTTTCAATGATTTATTTTCAAACAATAATAGGTCTGACTTTTCTTTAGCTTTAACTAACTCTCTTTGCATTTCATTACGTTCTATTTCTAACTGCCCACATTTGTCATACATGCTGAGCAATGCATTCAAAATGACACCACTTTTTCTCTCTGAAATACCAAGTTGTTTTCCATTTTTAAAAGGAACAGTTTTTAAGCATTTAAATATCTGTGTTTGCCCCTCATCTGTTCAACATGCATTAAAGGCAACAATCCACTCCAAAAACTCAGTTGGCATCTGGGAATCTTTATTATATTATTATTTATTTATTATTATTATAATCTGCAAATGAAAACATTGACATTTTAGAAAACATTCTCCCTTATTTTTTAATTGAATTTTCGTATTCTGCCGACTATGCCAAAAATGTATTGCTTCGCACTCCCAGATAATAGAAAAATACCAACCTTCCACACAGAGGCTCAAACACGCTGAAACAATAAAAACAACAAAACACCACCTGGAAAGGGATTTCACTTTTATAAAATGAAACACATCAAAGAATAAGGCAAGGGGTTATATTTATGCAACGCTCTCTAACAGAAAGGCTTTCCCAGATGTCAAATGAAAAACATTCAAATGTATGTAGAGATATATACACGTGAACTAGAGGGAAGTGTGGACTCGGTGCGTGACACTATATTTTGCAAGTGGCGCTTACTATGGTCCTCGTTTAAATAGATAAACCGACTGGCCTTTTTCACAGTTCTACGTGAACGTATCCTTTCAAATATATGTTAAAGGATTTCCCAGTAAGGGACGATTGACGAGCGCACTTCCCGATACTTACTAGGCTTCATCTGCTACTTGACAGAACTTTTGACTTTTCATAAATACATATTCCTCTGCCAGAATCATGCAGAAATTTTTGATCAATACTATGCTACATTTCTAGTTCCTACAGACGCTCTAAACACCTTTATCAAATACATAGGATGTATGGTTGGTCTCGTACTTGGACGAACTACCCAATCTTGGTGTGATTAGAACAATAATTTTAGTCCAAAGCCTTGAAAAAGTTACCTTTGTAACGAAACACGTGTCGGCTGTTATGTGTGTTTCATCTCCTCACCATCAGACCATGCTGTGTCTTCAAATGTAAATGTGTACAATCATTAAGTGTCTAAAGCTTGAATATACATGATCATAGAATGGTCTGTATATATTTTTTCTAAACAATATTTAAAATAAAATCTGAACTTTCAAATTGTATAGATTTGTTTTTTCTGTGTTAAAACTCCCTTAACACCTTCGGCACTGCGCGAATTCTCTCGCTGTGTGGGAGAATTAATGAGTGGGCGTGTTTCGGACGGCCCCCAGCCGTCCTCCGCACATGCCCACCGTGACGTCGGACGGCCAGGGGCCGTCCTGAGCACCGAAGGGGTTAAATGTATGTAAGCAGGTGCTCATATTCATGGGAGCTAATTGTGATGATAAATAACACGAGTGTCGAGGTATAACTTTTTGTTCAGAGATATATATGTATATATATGTGCAAGCAATAATGAAATGAAATGCAAGCAAATAATACTGGAATGAAACACAAGCAGATAATACTAGACGTACTGCAAGAAATCAGGAAGATATATACACTAAATACATCAGATGATTACAACCACTGAAGACTTGGATGTGCACACGGACTCTCACACCTCACAAAGCCAATACTCAAAGAAAACACCTCAGATGATTATAGCCACTGGAGACTTGAATGTGCACACAGACACTCACACATCACAATGACGATTATTGCCACTGGAAACTTGAATGTGCACACAGACACCACACATCACAATGGCAATAATCAAAAATAAAACACCTCACCTGCTGCAAACACTGCATCTTAGCCCACTCCAGACTGAGGGATTCACAGCCGGGGTTAAGAGCCTCAGCAAACCGGGTACTGCCGAAGTAGATGCGTCCGTCCCCATTACAATTCCAAAATCCTAGGCCTGGGGGTAGTTCGCGGAGTTTTGCTACGTGGAACTCCGCGAAGTTACAAAAAAACTCTGCGAAGTTCCGCGAGTGGCGGAGTGCAGTGCGAACTGCAGTTTGTGCTGGTATTCCTGCCGCTCGGGTAGAAATTCTACCTGAGCGGCAGCTCACGCTCGCGTACTTACTGTTCGCGATCGCCAGCGGGGAAAAAACCCTTGCTGCACATCGCGAAGCCGAGTTTTCTGCACTCCGCGAGCTCCGCGGAGTGCAGAAAACTCCGCAAACTCCGTGAACGGAGCGAAGTTCACCGCCCAGGCCTAGTCTCTAAGTCAACAAATCCCAGCTTTATAATCTCAAAACACACTGGAAGGTTCCCAGAGGCCTTCCTCTGCACCAAGGAAACATACTGGAATTGGCCACTTTCCATGCAAGCATTCCAAAGGCAAAAGAGTTCTCACGTTCCTTCTGCACTCTCACATGTGTTCCAGCCTTTATCTTAACAAAGCTTCCGAAAGTCTCCGGCAGTACAATCAACAAAACAACCTTGAACGTGAATAGCCTAAACAACTTGAGAAATCTGGGGGCCTGCCTGTGTGTGCAAAAGCTCAAGCTAGCTGACAGAATTCAAGATGGCATGAGGGCATTCCACATCTCTCTCTCTCTTATGCTTTCAAATGCACATCCCACACGTTCTGTTCCTGGCATGGCTGTTCTACACTGTGAAAGCTCTCCCACTTTAAATACAAAGATTACACGAAAGAAATCTTCAAGGAAATGTGCACAAGCAGGTAAAAATGATGTCGTACATTCAGGCTAGAGTGAAGTAAAACACCAAAATTCAATTAAAATAATGGTCGTCAAAGGTCATCACTTGGTTTCAATACATAGGAGTGCCTCTAGCACTACAGCAAGCGCTATATAAATGCAAACCTTTTTCCCTCTTCTATCCCTCTACTATCCCTCTCAACCTAAATAACTGACTAACATATCCAACACTCAAATTACTTTCATATTTCACTATACTGATTCACCACTAATCCTTTAAGGGTTCCGGTGTAGCGTGATACTTGCCGAAAAAGCGATTAAACGCCTCATCAGGGGTAGTAGGCGCATATTTAGATGCAATTACAATTACAATATCAAACAACACACATATCACATAAAGACGTCTTGGAAATTCACACACAAAAGCGCACATTGATGATAAAGCAATGATGTCACAAATTACACATATCAAAAGCAAAAAGCATTGGCACGCACATCACATACAAATCAAACACAAATGTGCTAAGCTCACATATTACACACACTTTTTGCAGTTTTATAACCATTGAGGTCTACATTAGTTGTAAATGTGCCATTTAAACCTCTTGCCTGTCTCACTTTCCTTGCCCCTCCCATCACAAAAAAAAAATAACAAAGCCACATAACTCTTGCATATGCAAGAGCTTTTTGGTTCCATCAAAGTATTTTTTTAAATCAATGTAGTACAACAGCACACTTGCTGTGCAATTTGGCCGAAAGCAAAAAAGAAGTGCTATGATGCTACCAGAATTTACCCCTTCATACACCTTTATTTTTTATTTTTAGGCATGCTGTATAACAAGACTACAAATAAGTAAATAGCAAAGACAATAGATCCTCACATAGGTAAAATCTATTGGCTTTGCCAATGTTTGTTTGTGAATAAGATCACAATAGAGCCCTTCCATGATGGCTGAATCATGGCAGTGGACAAGACATTGGACAAAAGGTTGTAAAGTAGTGTGCTCCATGTCATCACATTACATTTAAAGATTACTACAGGAATCCCATTGAGGCCACTTGCTCGCCAAGACCTGTTATATTTTTATTAATTTGTAGACTTCTGCTTGAAAGATGTATAGTGTTCTGTTACAATAGGATTTCGTGGTTTCGAAGGTGTTTGGTTTATTAATAATCAACCCCCATTGAGAGTTAGAAATGATGAAATTGTTGGTTACAATCTTTAGTTTCAAGATCGATAAAGGCCAAGAATTTGATAGAGTGATTCGAATTGATTGCCTCCAGTAGGTCAGACTAAGTCTTGTCAATCAGTTTTATTTTAATGCTTCCTATTGTACTTTTGTATAGATATTTAAATTGTTTAATCAAATTATTACAACGGTCTGTGGTAGCTGTTTTCAGCAATCTCAGGGTTTGCTGATGGTGCCGTTTGGCGGTCATAACTTGAGTACGAAGTATGTTACGAGACAATTAGTTGAATCTAACACTATTTGTGGACAAAGTGCATGAGGAGATGAAGCTGAAAGTAGCATGTAGAAGAGGGTAGGGAGATGAAGCTACAGGTAGAATGCAGAAAAGCGTGATAACATTAAGCTGAAAGTAGCATGTAGAACTGCACGAGGAGATGAAGCTGAAAGAAGCATGTAGAAAAATGCGAGGAGATAAAGCTGAAGGAAGTGTAGGAGAGTAGGATCTGCTTCACAGGGGTACCCCCACTTTTTGCTGATACTTCACTGGTTTTCGACATTAGTCTGGCTGGGGCCCTGCTATTCAGAACCCCAGCCTAGCTGTTTCCTCTTTAAAAGGGTCTCCATGTGCCTTAGGCACATCACTGATTGGGATCTGGAGTGCCCTTGTAAGTCCCTAGTATATGGTATACTATGTACCAAGGGCATAGGTACCTCAGAGGCCTGCCAGGGGCTGCAGCATGTATTATGCCACCCCTGGTAGGCCATCCAAACTGACACCACAGGTCTGCTACTGCAGCCTGGGTAAGGTGGTGCATGCACCCCTTGCTGTGGTATAGGTTACCTATATCACTAAAAGCATACACACATATAAACCTATGAGTCACTCCTAAGGCAGGCCTTATCAATCCTAAAGGCAGAGTGCATGGTTCCTATGTGAGAGGGTGCCCCTGCATGAGCAGGGCCCCTCTGCAGCATTCGGAGACCATCTCTGATGCTGTTTGTAATGCAGCCTGACCATATACTCTTAAACGCATTATATCCTCGCGGTAAAATGCTAACTATGGAATGGCTGCACCTAAACATGTCGTGTTTGGTGTCAAACATCTTGGAATACTACCCCCCGCCAATCCTGGCGGCGGGGGTAGCATTCCACCCTTCTAGAGGGAAAGGCATGTTAACTCTGACGAGTCCGGTAACTTCTTTCCAGAGCCCTGGCATCACAAAATGGATGCTGCTGCCACAGACACGAGTCTGGCCTCCTGCTGCTGGACGAAACTCCGGCAGGGGAGGCCTGGACAATAGGTTTCCTGTCCCAGGGAGGTGTGACCACCTCCCCAGACAGGACAATGTGTATTGGGGCTGGGCGGGAGCACTTTCGGGTGCTTTGAAGTCCTGCACTGGGGGCACATTTGGTGTCCCTGTGCATACCCCAGTTCAAACCGGATCAGGGGCTTGCAGCCCCTGCTTTGGCGCGAACTGGACAAAGGGAAAGGGTGTAGCCACCCCTCTGCCCTGACCCACCCATAGGTGGGGCCACAGAGTAGTCCATCCCCTATTTTTAGAATAAAGGTAGGAACCCCGTCCTTAGGACTTTAGATTATACCTGGACGAAACTCTGAAACAGAATCCTGGACCTTCGACGCTCTACTCACGATTAGAGGACTGAAGAATCTCCCTTGGGGTCAAGGAGTGACTCCCCTGCTTGGCAGGCACCAAAGAAGCATCTGTCCGGTTCGCATCACTGAAGCTCCGTCGGACGCCGAAGTCATCGCATCACCAGAGGTGGATTCTCAGACTTCCCGAGCCTACCCTGAGTCCCCAGCAAAGCTGAGGCCCGTGGCTATTGTGGGTGACTTGAGACCGTGACCCCTGGACACCGAGCACACTTGCAAGTGCACCATCTTCTGGGTCTCCCAAGAAGTCGTGCTTTGGGCTCCGAGTAGCCCTAGCCTCCAGCACTACCTGCACCGAAGATCACTGGCCCCCACTCCACGAGTGTCCTGTAAGCCAGCTCCACGTGCGGTGTCACGAGGCTCCTTCGCAGTCGCTAGCCCGTTGGCTAGTAGCCCTTAACGAAGGCCAATCTTTTCTTTACTTGGCAGTCTGGTTGCTCCAGGCCTTCCCTCACTTACCCTCGCTGGGTGAGTTCCCCAGACCTTGCTGGTCTGCATCATCGACGATCTACATCTTACTCGAGACTTGCCGTTGCCAAGGCTTGTTGGGTCCAATCTGGTCGCCAACACCTCTGCACTCGACAGACATCGAGCAACAGCCCGAATCCTGCTCCTGGTCGCCGACAACGCCTCCCGGACCTCGTGGCTGAAGAGTCAAGATGACCGTCATCGAACCTGAAGCACTCGACATCAGTGGGCATCTGTCCATCGCCTCCCTGGTCACTGGCTAGTGACCCAGACTCTGTCCCCTCTGCTTTCAGGTTCTTCAGAACTCCGATCCACTCTTGGATCCACCCGGACACTTTTCTCCTGGTCGCCAGCAGCACTTTGCAGCAGATCGCCATAAGAAACGACGACGAAACCCGACCCCGAAAGGCACCTATGCACCCGGCTTCCCTGGGTGAGGTAACACGAGTACTCCGGTGCTCCCGTGGGTAGAGACTCTTCAAAGTCCTAGATCTCCAAGGGTTTTGTCCTAGTCCTCTTTTAAGTGTCCCTTTCCTCTATTTTCCCGATCCCGACTTTCTCCATAGAAGTTAACGGCGTATCGCGGTTGTGTATTTACACTGCACGCGTCTCCCGTGGGTCCCCTGTGTCACTACCTTGGGTGGTTCCTTGTGGTCCAAGCACTTCTAGAGGCTCTAGGCCTAGTGTCTAGTTCAGTCGTGGTTCGCATACCACTTTATTGGTATATGGTTTGGTACGCCCTAGGGCCCAAACGTGTATTTGTGCTATTGCTGTGATTTAAGATCTTATAACCTATGTACTTCGAACTCTAGCCTCATAAAGTGACTAGAGGGGTGTGTTTAGTAATAAATACATATATTTTGAATATATACCTGGTGTGGTGCTCTTTCATTTGGTCACTCAAGAGATTATAGACTGGTAAAACAAGCTGCTTTACATTCCTTCAAGACTTAGCCTGAAGGCTGCTCTCCACAGCTACCACTAGGATAGCTTTCAATAAGGTTGTCTTTAACCTACCTACCATAAGAGTCGATTTGGACTGGTGCAAGGTGCCCACTATAATTAGTGGACAGCATATGCCAGGCCAACTTCTCACATTGGTGTGCAGCGTGTGGGATTCCAGCTTGCTATTGTTTTACCAGATAATCTCAATTGAATTGATCAACTGAAAACCACTAAAGGTACCTAAGGTACATATAATTTAAGCTTAGAATATCAGTAAATTCTACTGAACTTAGAGTTGTGTGTTAAGGGATAGCACAACCCTTTCTACAACTCAAGAGAGTTTAGTAGGCCACACTAGAGTAGGTAGTGCATACACCACACCACACTAGTAATGTCTTTAAAAGCATAATCCAAAGATGCCCTGCAGGAAGCCATTGAGCTTCCCCCGTCCAAGTATGACACACTCCCATTCTTGGAACTGAGAGCTTTGTGTAACGTGAGGAAATTAAGGACAGGCCAAAGTCCCACCACCCAACACCTCCAGGAGTTGTTGGTGGCTTATGATCTTAGTAAGTCCTCAGAGACTGAAGGGGTAGGAGCAGAGGGTGGGCCAGCAGATGAGGAAGGGGCCAGGGGTACTACTACCCCCAGCCCCCTCTGAAACTGACCAGGAGGGTGACAATGACCCTGACCTGGAAAACCCAATCCCTTCTGGGGAAGATGAAGATGAGGCTCTAGAGAACCACACCTTTGTCCCCCAGGAAGGATTATGAGTGTGCTCAGGAAGTCTAGGTCTCCTTCTCAGGAGTCTAACCACTCTGGCACCTCAATAGGGAGCTCTGTTTCTTCTCACAGGAGGGAATCCTCTCATGAGAGAAGAAAGAGACTGGTCCAGTATGAGGAAACTCAACTAGAGATCAGGAAGAAGCAATTGGCTTTAGATAGAGAATCCCTAGATCTCCTTAGAGAGAGAAGAAAGTTGGGACTAGAGTCCCATGGTGGCAGCCATGTCCCTAGAGATAGGGAAAGGTCCTATGACCATAGGAACCTGAGCAAGATTGTCCCTCCCTACCAGAGTGGGGATGATATCCACAAATGGATAACTGCTTTAGAGAGGGCCTGTAAAGTACAGAAGGTCCCTCAGGAGCAGTGGGCAGCAATCTTGTGGCTCTCCTTTGCTGACAAAGGTAGAGACAAGCTCCTCACTGTTAGAGAGGAGGATGCTGACAATTACAAGGTCTTGAAGAGTGCTCTTATTGATGGGTTTGGCCTAACCACTGAACAGTACAGGTTGAAGTTCAGAGACACCCAAAAGCACAGACTCAAGACTGGGTAGACTATGTGGATTGTTCTGCCAAGGCTCTGGAAGGCTGGTTGATGGGCAGTAAGGTGTGTGACTTCTCAGGATTGTATAATCTGATAATGAGGGAGCAGATTCTTAATAACTGTCAAAACCAGCTGTTGCATCAGTACCTGGTTGACTCTGATCTGACCTCTCCCCAAGAATTGGGAAAGAAGGCAGACAAATGGGTCAGAACCAGGGTGAAGCAGAAGGTACAGAACCAAGGTGGGGAAACCAAGAAGCAAGATGCAAAGAACTCTGACAAGGGTGGGGAGAAGGGTAAAGATCAAAAGTCTTCATCAGGCCCCCAAAAATCTTCTTCTGGTGGGGATTCCCAGTCTACCAAGGGTAAAGGCCAAAGAAAACCATGGTGCAAGGTCTGTAAGCAAAAGACCCACTGGACCAGTGATTGCACCAAGTCCAAAGACTCCAGTCCAGCACCCACCAATGCCCCTAAGGCACCTGTTCCCCTAGTACAGTTGGTGGAAGTGCTCCAGCAAAGGGTTTAGTAGGGTTCACCCTGGGAACTGAGTTGGGCTCTGACTTAGTCAGGGAACTGACTCAGGCTGTGTTAGTCTGTGATGGAGGCATGGATGTGACCTCCACTGTGAGTCCCAGTAATCTGGGCAAGTACAGACAACAGCCTTTAATCAATGGACGAGAGGCTTTGGCATTTAGGGACACAGGGGCAAGTGTCACAATGGTGACACAAGACCTTGTGCTACCTGGGCAAGTTATGCTTGGTGAGATGTACCAAGTGACCAATGCTAGCAATGTCAGAACAGACCATACTCTGGCAGTTGTTAACTTCTCCTGGGGAGGGGTAACTGGCCTTAAGAAGGTTGTGGTAAGTGCAAACCTACCAGTCGAATGCTTGCTTGGCAATGACTTAGAGACTTCTGCTTGGGCAGAAGTGGAGCTCAGGACCCATGCAGAAATGCTGGGGATCCCTGCAGATGTGTTTGCTGTGACCAGGTCACAGGCTAAACTGTCTAAAACTGAACAGGCCTTGGATTCTGGAAGAATGGACCAAGTGCCTTCCAAGAGGAGGAGTAGTAGGGTTAAGGCAGTGCCTTCCCCTTGGCTCAGGAGGAAGATCAGTCCCTTGAGGGGGATGATCTCAGCCCTGAAGAAGGAACTGTCCCAGAGGAACTTGAACCTGACCAGGTTGAGTTCTTGGGGACAGGGGGACCTTCTAGGGCAGATCTGAGCCAGGAGCAGCAGAGCTGCCCCTCCCTTGAACCCCTCAGACAGCAAGCTGCTGCTGAGGCTGCTGGGAAAGCTAGTGGTCCCCATACAGTGTATTGGGATGATGGACTCCTGTACTCAGAGAGTAGAGACCCCAAGCCTGGTGCTACCAGGAGGTTGGTAATACCTTTGAAGTTCAGGGGCTTCCTATTGACCCTAGCCCATGATATTCCCTTAGCAGGACACCTGGGCCAGAACAAGACTTGGGACAGAATTGTCCCTCACTTTCACTGGCCCCACATGTCTGAAAGACAGTAAGGAGTTTTGTCGCTCCTGTGTAACCTGCCAAGCCAGTGGCAAAGCAGGTGGCACTACAAAGGCCCCCTGATACCACTACCTGTGGTGGGGGTGCCCTTTGAGAGGGTAGGGATTGACATTGTTGGTCCCATGGATCCCCAAACTGCATCTGGGCACAGATTTATACTGGTGGTAGTGGATCATGCCACCAGGTATCCAGAGGCTATACCCCTTAGGACCACTACAGCACCTGTGGTGGCAAGGGCCCTCCTGGGAATCTTCTCAAGAGTGGGCTTTCCTAAGGAGGTAGTATCAGACAGGGGTGCAAACTTCATGTCTGGGTACTTAAAAGCAATGTGGAAGGAGTGTGGAGTTACTTATAAGTTCACCACACCCTATCACCCACAATGCAATGGTTTAGTTGAGAGATTCAACAAAACCTTGAAGGGCATGATTAAAGGGCTCCCAGAAAAGCTTAGGCGTAGATGGGACATACTCTTGCCCTGCCTTTTATTCGCATATAGGGAGGTGCCTCAGAAGGGGGTTGGTTACAGCCCTTTTGAACTTCTGTTTGGCCACCCTGTGAGGGGTCCACTGTGCTTGGTGAAGGAAGGATGGGAGTTACCTCTCAAGCCCCCAAAGCAAGATATAGTGGACTATGTACTTGGTCTCCGCTCCAGGATGGCTGAATACATGAAAAAGGCAACCAAAAACCTTGAGGCTAGCCAGGAACTTCAAAAGGCCTGGCATGACCAAAGGCTGTTCTGACTGTTTACCAGCCAGGACAGAAGGTGTGGGTGTTGGAGCCAGTGGCCCCAGCAGCTCTCCAAGACAAATGGAGTGGACCCCACACTATTGTTGAGCAGAAGGGTGAGGTCACTTACTTAGTGGACCTGGGAACACCCAGGAGTCCCCAAAGGGTTCTCCATGTCAACAGACTTAAGCCATATGTGGACAGGGCAGACATGGGCTTGCTCATGGCTACTGATGAAGGGCAGGAGGAAGAGAGTGACCCACTCCCTGACCTGCTCTCACAGAACCCTGACGATGGGTCAGTTGATGGTGTAGCCTTGGCAGGCAGCCTCACTACCCAGCAACAAACTGATTGCAGGCAAGTCCTCAATCAGTTTAGACATATGTTTTCACTGACACCCAGTCAGACCACCTGGTGCACTCATGAAGTGGACACTGGGGACAGTCTGCCTATTAAAAACAAGATTTATAGGCAACCTGACCATGTCAGGGACTGTATCAGGACTGAAGTCCAGAAGATGTTGGAATTGGGAGTGATTGAGCCCTCAGATAGCCCTTGGGCTAGTCCAGTAGTCCTAGTACCTAAACCTCACACCAGTGGTGGGAAAAGAGAGATGAGGTTTTGTGTAGACTACAGGGGCCTCAATGCAGTCACTAGGACTGATGCCCATCCAATACCCAGGGCAGATGAGCTCATAGATACTTTGGCCTCTGCCAAATATCTCAGCACATTTGACCTAACAGCTGGCTACTGGCAGATCAGACTAGCTGATACTGCAAAGCCCAAAACAGCATTTTCAACCCCTAGTGGGCATTATCAATTTGTGGTGATGCCCTTTGGTCTGAAAAATGCACCTGCCACTTTCCAGAGGTTGGTGAACACAGTTCTCACAGGACTGGAAGCCTATAGTGCAGCTTATCTAGATGATATTGCTGTCTTTAGCTCCACCTGGGAGGATCACCTGGTCCACCTCAGGAATGTTTTACAGGCCCTGCAAAGGGAGGCCTGACTATCAAGGCCACTAAGTGCCAGATAGGGCAGAGTCAGGTTGTGTACCTGGGCCACCTTGTGGGTGGAGGCCAGGTTCAACCTTTGCAGAGCAAGATCCAGACCATCATGGACTGGACTGCTCCCACTACCCAGACTCAGGTGAGAGCCTTCTTAGGCCTGACTGGGTACTATAGGAGATTTGTCAAGGGGTATGGATCGATAGTGACACCCTTGAATGACTTAACTTCTAAGAAAATGCCCAAAAAGGTTCAGTGGACAGTTAGCTGTCAAAAGGCATTTGATGACCTCAAGCAGGCCATGTGCACTGCTCCAATTCTGCAGAGTCCTGATTACTCCAAGAAGTTCATTGTTCAAACTGATGCATCTGAATTGGGGGTAGGGGCTGTACTGTCACAATTGAATGAAGAAGGTCAGGATCAGCCAGTAGCTTTTATTAGCAGAAGGCTGACCCCTAGAGAGAAACGTTGGTCAGCCATAGAGAGGGATGCCTTTGCTGTGGTCTGGGCTCTGAAGAAGTTGAGGCCATACTTGTTTGGTACACACTTCCTGGTTCAGACAGACCATAAGCCCCTCTTATGGCTAAAACAAATGAAGGGTGAAAACCCCAAACTGCTTAGGTGGTCCATTTCCCTACAGGGGATGGACTTTACAGTGGAACATAGGCCTGGGAGTAACCATGCGAATGCAGATGGACTCTCTAGGTATTTCCACTTAGAACATGAAGACTTAACTGGGCAAGGTTAGTTTAATGTCCCTACGTTTGGGGGGTTGTGTAGGAGAGTAGGATCTGCTTCACAGGGGTACCCCCACTTTTTGCTGATACTTCACTGGTTTTCGACATTAGTCTGGCTGGGGCCCTGCTATTCAGAACCCCAGCCTAGCTGTTTCCTCTTTAAAAGGGTCTCCATGTGCCTTAGGCACATCACTGATTGGGATCTGGAGTGCCCTTGTAAGTCCCTAGTATATGGTATACTATGTACCAAGGGCATAGGTACCTCAGAGGCCTGCCAGGGGCTGCAGCATGTATTATGCCACCCCTGGTAGGCCATCCAAACTGACACCACAGGTCTGCTACTGCACCTGGGTAAGGTGGTGCATGCACCCCTTGCTGTGGTATAGGTTACCTATATCACTAAAAGCATACACACATATAAACCTATGAGTCACTCCTAAGGCAGGCCTTATCAATCCTAAAGGCAGAGTGCATGGTTCCTATGTGAGAGGGTGCCCCTGCATGAGCAGGGCCCCTCTGCAGCGTTCGGAGACCATCTCTGATGCTGTTTGTAATGCAGCCTGACCATATACTCTTAAACGCATTATATCCTCGCGGTAAAATGCTAACTATGGAATGGCTGCACCTAAACGTGTCGTGTTTGGTGTCAAACATCTTGGAATACTACCCCCGCCAATCCTGGCGGCGGGGGTAGCATTCCACCCTTCTAGAGGAAAGGCATGTTAACTCTGACGAGTCCGGTAACTTCTTTCCAGAGCCCTGGCATCACAAAATGGATGCTGCTGCCACAGACACGAGTCTGGCCTCCTGCTGCTGGACAAAACTCCGGCAGGGGAGGCCTGGACAATAGGTTTCCTGTCCCAGGGAGGTGTGACCACCTCCCCAGACAGGACAATGTGTATTGGGGCTGGGCGGGAGCACTTTCGGGTGCTTTGAAGTCCTGCACTGGGGGCACATTTGGTGTCCCTGTGCATACCCCAGTTCAAACCGGATCAGGGGCTTGCAGCCCCTGCTTTGCGCGAACTGGACAAAGGGAAAGGGTGTAGCCACCCTCTGCCTCTCCCCTTTTTCCTTCTGTGCCCCTCGCTGCCCCATTGTCGCTGTGCCCGTGATTTTGTCTCCCCTTTTTCCTTCTGTGCCCCTCGCTGCCCCATTGTCATTGTGCCCGTGATTTTGTCTCCCCTTTTTCCTTCTGTGCCCCTCGCTGCCCCATTGTCGTTGTGCCCGTGATTTTGTCTCCCCTTTTTCCTTCTGTGCCCCTCGCTGCCCCATTGTCGTTGTGCCCGTGATTTTGTCTCCCTTTTTCCTTCTGTGCCCCTCGCTGCCCCATTGTCGTTGTGCCCGTGATTTTGTCTCCCCTTTTTCCTTTCTGTGCCCCTCGCTGCCCCATTGTCGTTGTGCCCGTGATTTTGTCTCCCCTTTTTCCTTCTGTGCCCCTCGCTGCCCCATTGTCGTTGTGCCCGTGATTTTGTCTCCCCTTTTTCCTTCTGTGCCCCTCGCTGCCCCATTGTCGTTGTGCCCGTGATTTTGTCTCCCCTTTTTCCTTTCTGTGCCCCCGCTACCTCTCGCCATTCCCGCCGCTGCATCCCCTGCGGCCCCGCCCCCTGACTGCCCATTCGCTGCCCCTGCCTCCCGCCTCCCAGCTGCTCCTCCCTCCCACCTCCCCATAAATGGCGGCCGCTGCGCGTGAGGAGAGCGACCCTTGACCTTGCCAGGTAGGTCGCTCCCCACCACACAGCTCCGCCTGTGTTGTCTGCCCGCTGCTCCTGCAGGTAAGATCGCCCTCCGCTTGTGGCCCCGGTGCCCGCATTTTCTGCTTGTCTCCCCTTTTTCCTTCTGTGCCCCTCGCTGCCCCATTGTCGTTGTGCCCGTGATTTTGTCTCCCCTTTTTCCTTCTGTGCCCCTCGCTGCCCCATTGTCATTGTGCCCGTGATTTTGTCTCCCCTTTTTCCTTCTGTGCCCCTCGCTGCCCCATTGTCGTTGTGCCCGTGATTTTGTCTCCCCTTTTTCCTTCTGTGCCCCTCGCTGCCCCATTGTCATTGTGCCCGTGATTTTGTCTCCCCTTTTTCCTTCTGTGCCCCTCGCTGCCCCATTGTCATTGTGCCCGTGATTTTGTCTCCCCTTTTTCCTTCTGTGCCCCTCGCTGCCCCATTGTCGTTGTGCCCGTGATTTTGTCTCCCCTTTTTCCTTCTGTGCCCCTCGCTGCCCCATTGTCGTTGTGCCCGTGATTTTGTCTCCCCTTTTTCCTTCTGTGCCCCTCGCTGCCCCATTGTCATTGTGCCCATGATTTTGTCTCCCCTTTTCCTTCTATGCCCCTCGCTGCCCCATTGTCATTGTGCCCGTGATTTTGTCTCCCCTTTTTCCTTCTGTGCCCCTCGCTGCCCCATTGTCGTTGTGCCCGTGATTTTGTCTCCCCTTTTTCCTTCTGTGCCCCTCGCTGCCCCATTGTCGTTGTGCCCGTGATTTTGTCTCCCCTTTTTCCTTCTGTGCCCCTCGCTGCCCCATTGTCGTTGTGCCCGTGATTTTGTCTCCCCTTTTTCCTTTCTGTGCCCCCGCTACCTCTCGCCATTCCCGCCGCTGCATCCCTGCGGCCCCGCCCCCTGACTGCCCATTCGCTGCCCCTGCCTCCCGCCTCCCAGCTGCTCCTCCCTCCCACCTCCCCATAAATGGCGGCCGCTGCGCGGTCGCGCCGCTGGCGCGCCGAAGGCGCGCCTAAGGCAAGCCCGTCTGCGCCCGTCCGCGACTGGACCGCGCCCAGCGCCAGAACCCCTGGATCCCACCGATGCAACACCACTCGACGGACCTACGACGCCGCCACACTCACAGCACTCAATGCCGGCCGGAACCCTGCCTGCTACCGAGCCTCACCGAGACGCACCCACGGACCCTTCACCTGCCAAACCTGCCGATTCACCTGCCCCCGGACGTGCACCACCTCCGCCAAGTCGAGCACCAGCAGCAACCACCTGAAATGCATCCTGCTGAACACCCGCTCCGTCCACAGGCACGCCGTGGAACTCTGGGACCTGCTCGACGCAACAGCACCGGACATCGCCTTCCTCACCGAAACCTGGATGAACGCCTCCTCAGCGCCCGACATCGCCATAGCCATCCCGGACGGATACAAGATCACCCGGAGGGACCGCGTCAACCAGACGGGAGGAGGCATCGCCATCGTACACAAGAGCACCATCCGCATCTCGACTAACTCCGACGAGACCTTCACCGCCGCCGAACACCTACACTTCCAGATACACACTGACCCCAAGACCACCCTCCGAGGCACCCTCATCTACAGACCCCGGGACCACGCACACTATTCAGCGAAGACATCGCAGACTTCATCAGCCCGCACGCCATGCCCTCCGCCGACTACATCCTCCTAGGGGACCTCAACTTCCACCTGGAGAACAACAACGACAGAAACACCACCGCCCTGCTGGACAACCTCGCCAACCTCGGACTCAAGCAACTGGTGAACACGCCCACCCACTACGCCGGCCACACGCTTGACCCCGTCTTCTCGTCCAGCAAGCACATCTCCTTCAGCCACGCCACCGGACTCCACTGGACCGACCACAGCTGCGTCCACTTCAGCTTCAGAAAGACTGCGACCCACCACCACCCGCAACAGGCTCCCCGCCGGAGCTGGAGCAAGATCACCGCCGAGCAGCTCACCGCCTCCCTCAGCCAGAACACACCCACCAACACAACGGACCCAAACGAAGCAGCCAGCAACCTCGCCAAGTGGCTGACCGCCTGCGCCGACGACCTCGCACCACTAAAAACCCTCCCAGCAGACCCGGAAGCAAGAAAACCCCTTGGTTCACCAACGAACTCAAGGAATCCAAGAAGAACTGCCGCACTCTCGAGAAAACCTGGCGACTCGACCAGACCACAGACAACAGGACCGCCCTCAAACACGCCACCCGCAAACACCACCAGCTGATCCGTGCCACCAAGAAGTCGGCACTCAAAGAACGACTGGACAACAACGCCCATGACAGCAAGGAACTTTTCAGCATCGTCAAAGAGTTCTCCAACCCCAGCGCCGGAAACAACGACATCACCCCTCGCAAGACCTCTGCAACTCACTCTCCGCGTTCTTCCACCGCAAGATCACCGACATACATAACAGCTTCGACGCACAAACCACGCACCCTACCGCCGAACCAACGCCCGCCACCACCACCCTCTGCAACTGGACCCCGATCAGCACCGAAGACACCACCCGCACGATGAACTCCATCCACTCCGGATCACCAACCGACCCCTGCCCACACCACGTCTTCAACAAAGCCGACGCCACCATCGCACCCCATCTCCGGGACATCATCAACTCCTCCTTCCACACCGCCACCTTCCCGGAGAGCTGGAAGCACGCCGAGCTTACCGCCCTCCTGAAGAAACCAACGGCGGACCCCACCGACCTCAAGAACTACCGTCCCATCTCGCTCCTTCCGTTTCCGGCCAAAGTCATCGAGAAGACCGCCAACAGACAGCTTGCCGCCTTCCTCGAGACGAATGGATCCCTCGACCCCTCGCAGTCCGGGTTTCGGGCCAACCACAGCACCGAGACCGCCCTTATCGCAGCCACCGACGACATCAGAACCCTAACCGACAACGGGGAAACAGCTGCCCTCATCCTCTTGGACCTCTCCGCGGCGTTCGACACCGTCTGCCACCGCACCCTAGTGAAGCGCCTCAGCAACATCGGAATCCGAGAGAAAGCACTGGAATGGATCATCTCGTTCCTCGCCGGTAGAACCCAGAGAGTCCGCCTCCCCCGTTCAGATCCGAAGCCACCGAAGTCATCTGCGGCGTTCCACAAGGATCTTCACTCAGCCCAACCCTCTTCAACGTCTACATGAGCCCCCTCGCAGCCATCGCACGCCAACACAACCTCAACATCATCTCCTACGCCGACGACACCCAGCTGATCCTCTCCCTCACCAACGACCCCACCACCGCCAGAGCCAACCTACACGACGGGATGAGAGATGTCGCCGACTGGATGAGGAACAGCCGCCTTAAACTGAACTCAGACAAGACGGAAGTCCTCATCCTGGGCTCATCACCCTCCGCCTGGGACGACTCCTGGTGGCCCCCGGCCCTGGGCACCGCGCCCAAGCCAACGGACCACGCACGCAACCTGGGCTTCATCCTGGACTCCTCCCTGTCGATGACCAGACAAGTCAACGCCGTCTCATCTTCATGCTTCAACACCCTGCGCATGCTCCGCAAGATCTTCAGATGGATCCCCACTGAAACCAGGAAGACCGTCACCCAGGCACTCGTCACCAGCCGACTGGACTATGGGAACACCCTCTACGCCGGAACCACAGCCAAACTTCAAAAAGACTCCAGCGCATCCAGAACGCCTCCGCACGACTCATCCTGGACATCCCCGACACAGCCACATCACCGGACACCTGAAAGACCTGCACTGGCTCCCCGTCAGCAAGAGAATCACGTTCAGACTCCTCACCCACGCACACAAGGCCCTCCACGACCTGGGCCCAAAGTACCTCAACGACCGCGTGACCTTCTACACGCCCACACGCCAGCTACGATCAACCAGCCACGCCCTCGCCACCGTACCACGCATCCGCAGAACCACCGCCGGAGGAAGATCCTTCTCCTACCTGGCAGCCAAGACCTGGAACTCCCTCCCCACTCACCTTCGGCGAACCCAGGACCATCTCTCCTTCAGGAAGCAGCTCAAGACCTGGCTGTTCGAGCAGTAACTTACCCCCTCCCCCAGCGCCTTGAGACCCTCCCGGGTGAGTAGCGCGCTCTATAAATGCCGTGATTGATTGATTGATTGACCCACCCATAGGTGGGGCCACAGAGTAGTCCATCCCCTATTTTTAGAATAAAGGTAGGAACCCCGTCCTTAGGACTTTAGATTATACCTGGACGAAACTCTGAAACAGAATCCTGGACCTTCGACGCTCTACTCACGATTAGAGGACTGAAGAATCTCCCTTGGGGTCAAGGAGTGACTCCCCTGCTTGGCAGGCACCAAAGAAGCATCTGTCCGGTTCGCATCACTGAAGCTCCCGTCGGACGCCGAAGTCATCGCATCACCAGAGGTGGATTCTCAGACTTCCCGAGGCTACCCTGAGTTCCCAGCAAAGCTGAGGCCCGTGGCTATCGTGGGTGACTTGAGACCGTGACCCCTGGACACCGAGCACACTTGCAAGTGCACCATCTTCTGGGTCTCCCAGAAGTCGTGCTTTGGTCTCCGAGTAGCCCTAGCCTCCAGCACCACCTGCACCGAAGATCACTGGCCCCCACTCCACGAGTGTCCTGTAAGCCAGCTCCACGTGCGGCGTCACGAGGCTCCTTCGCAGTCGCTAGCCCGTTGGCTAGTAGCCCTTAACGAAGGCCAATCTTTTCTTTACTTGGCAGTCTGGTTGCTCCAGGCCTTCCCTCACTTACCCTCGCTGGGTGAGTTCCCCAGACCTTGCTGGTCTGCATCATCGACGATCTACATCTTACTCGAGACTTGCCGTTGCCAAGGCTTGTTGGGTCCAATCTGGTCGCCGACACCTCTGCACTCGACAGACATCGAGCAACAGCCCGAATCCTGCTCCTGGTCGCCGACAACGCCTCCCGGACCTCGTGGCTGAAGAGTCAAGATGACCGTCATCGAACCTGAAGCACTCGACATCGGTGGGCATCTGTCCATCGCCTCCCTGGTCACTGGCGTCGGCACTTGGGCGTTTTTCAGCTGCTCCGGTAGGCTGCTACACTGAGAACAGAGCTGCTCAACATTTTGGATTGCCAAAATAGCATCCTTTTTTAACTATCTGAGGGATTAGCAGCTCGTCTTTCTTGCTGGATACATTTTATCAAGGCCTTCTTTTTGAGGAGTCGGTTAATAAATCACACCAGTTCCCTTTTGAGATAAGCCACTATCAACATAAGGTGTATTCTGGATGACAGGAATAAATTCTTGACCTGAACTACTTAAACCTTTTATCAGCCTACGTATAGATGCTGGACAGTTTTGAGCACAACATTCTGAGGTGGAAGTCCTGATGAAGACAGTGTTTCTGTCGAAACGCACGTAGAGTCATCTTCCAAAACCACCCTACAAATGCAATCTTCTTATTTAAGTGTTGTCGTTGTTTGTTTGTTATAGTTTGTATTAAACCAATCATGTGGGACGGAATAATCATGGATATCAATTTGATTATATGTATGTAGTATGTCTCTGATTGTGAATGAATGTGGTCAGAATGTTGTATAATTGTTAGTCTCTGTATGAATATCTTTATGCTTATGTGTTTTTATAGTTACCTACCAATAGGTTTAAGATAATTTATAAATAAACTTTTTTATACATTTCTAATTTTTAGTGTCACTGTAGTTATTTCTCAGCCGTTCATGGCGTGAGGGTTTATGGTCTGAAGTAGCCCTAGAGTATTTACATTAATTACCACCCATAGGTGGGGCCACAGAGTAGTCCATCCCCTATTTTTAGAATAAAGGTAGGAACCCCGTCCTTAGGACTTTAGATTATACCTGGACGAAACTCTGAAACAGAATCCTGGACCTTCGACGCTCTACTCACGATTAGAGGACTGAAGAATCTCCCTTGGGGTCAAGGAGTGACTCCCCTGCTTGGCAGGCACCAAAGAAGCATCTGTCCGGTTCGCATCACTGAAGCTCCCGTCGGACGCCGAAGTCATCGCATCACCAGAGGTGGATTCTCAGACTTCCCGAGGCTACCCTGAGTCCCCAGCAAAGCTGAGGCCCGTGGCTATCGTGGGTGACTTGAGACCGTGACCCCTGGACACCGAGCACACTTGCAAGTGCACCATCTTCTGGGTCTCCCAAGAAGTCGTGCTTTTGACTCCGAGTAGCCTTAGCCTCCAGCACCACCTGCACCGAAGATCACTGGCCCCCACTCCACGAGTGTCCTGTAAGCCAGCTCCACGTGCGGCGTCACGAGGCTCCTTCGCGGTTGCTAGCCCGTTGGCTAGTAGCCCTTAACGAAGGCCAACCTTTTCTTTACTTGGGAGTCTGGTTGCTCCAGGCCTGCCCTCACTTACCCTTGCTGGGTGAGTTCCCCAGACCTTGCTGGTCTGCATCATCGACGATCTACATCTTACTCGAGACTTGCCGTTGCCAAGGCTTGTTGGGTCCAATCTGGTCGCCGACACCTCTGCACTCGACAGACATCGAGCAACAGCCCGAATCCTGCTCCTGGTCACCGACAACGCCTCCCGGACCTCGTGGCTGAAGAGTCAAGACGACCGTCATCGAACCTGAAGCACTCGACATCGGTGGGCATCTGTCCATCGCCTCCCTGGTCACTGGCTAGTGACCCAGACTCTGTCCCCTCTGCTTTCAGGTTCTTCAGAACTCCGATCCACTCTTGGATCCACCCGGACACTTTTCTCCTGGTCGCCAGCAGCACTTTGCAGCAGATCGCCATAAGAAACGACGACGAAACCCGACCCCGAAAGGCACCTATGCACCCGGCTTCCCTGGGTGAGGTAACACGAGTACTCCGGTGCTCCCGTGGGTAGAGACTCTTCAAAGTCCTAGATCTCCAAGGGTTTTGTCCTAGTCCTCTTTTAAGTGTCCCTTTCCTCTATTTTCCGATCCCGACTTTCTCCATAGAAGTTAACGGCGTATCGCGGTTGTGTATTTACACTGCACGCGTCTCCCGTGGGTCCCCTGTGTCACTACCTTGGGTGGTTCCTTGTGGTCCAAGCACTTCTAGAGGCTCTAGGCCTAGTGTCTAGTTCAGTCGTGGTTCGCATACCACTTTATTGGTATATGGTTTGGTACGCCCCTAGGGCCCAAACGTGTATTTGTGCTATTGCTGTGATTTAAGATCTTATAACCTATGTACTTCGAACTCTAGCCTCATAAAGAGACTAGAGGGGTGTGTTTAGTAATAAATACATATATTTTGAATATATACCTGGTGTGGTGCTCTTTCATTCGGTCACTCAAGAGATTATAGACTGGTAAAACAAGCTGCTTTACATTCCTTCAAGACTTAGCCTGAAGGCTGCTCTCCACAGCTACCACTAGGATAGCTTTCAATAAGGTTGTCTTTAACCTACCTACCATAAGAGTCGATTTGGACTGGTGCAAGGTGCCCACTATAATTAGTGGACAGCATATGCCAGGCCAACTTCTCACAGGAAGCATGTAGAAGAGCATGGGGACATGAAGCTGACGGCAGCATGTAGAAGAGCGTGGGGACATGAAGCTGATGACAGCATGTAGAAGAGCATAGGGACATGAAGCTGAAGGTAGCATGTAGAAGAGCGTGGGGACATGAAGCTGAAGGTAGCATGTAGAAGAGCGTGGGGACACGAAGCTGAGGGTAGCATGTAGAAGAGCATGGGGACATGAAGCTGAAGGTAGCATGTAGAAGAGGGTAGGGAGATGAAGCTGCAGGTAGAATGTATAAAAGCGTGATAACATGAAGCTGAAAGTAGCATGTAGAACTGCACGAGGAGATGAAGCTGAAAGAAGCATGTAGAAAAGTTCGAGAAGATAAAGCTGAAGGTAGCATGTATAAGAGTGTGGGAACATGAAGCTGCAGGTAGCATGTAGAAGAGTGTGGGGACATGAAGCTGAAGGTAGCATGTAGAAGAGCGTAAGGAGATGAAGCTGAAGGTAGAATGTAGAAGAGCGTAAGGAGATGAAGCTGAAGGTAGAATGTAGAAGAGCGTGGGGACATGAAGCTGAAGGAAGCATGTAGAAGAGTGTGGGGACATGAAGCTGCAGGTATAATGTAGAAGAGCGTGGGGACATGAAGCTCGAGGTATAATGTAGAAGAGCGTGGGGACATGAAGCTGCAGGTAGAATGTAGAAAAGCGTGATAACATGAAGCTGAAAGTAGCATGTAGAAAAGCGTGGGAACATGAAGCTGCAGGTAGCATGTAGAAGAGAGTGGGGACATGAAGCTGAAGGTAGCATGTAGAAGAGAGCGAGGAGATGAAACTGCAGGTAGCATGCAGAAGAGCGTGGGGACATGAACCTGAAGGTAGCATGTAGAAGAGCGTGGGGACATGAAGCTGACAGCAGCATGTAGAAGAGCGTGGGGACATGAAGCTGACGGCAGCATGAAGAAGAGCGTGGGGACATGAATCTGCAGGAAGAATGTAGAAGAGCGTGGGAACATGAAGCTGCAGGTACAATGTAGAAGAGCGTGGGAACATGAAGCTGCAGGTAGAATGTAGAAGAGCGTGGGGACATGAAGCTGCAAGTAGAATGTAGAAGAGCGTGGGGACATGAAGCTGCAGGTAGAATCTCGAAAAGCATGATAACATGAAGCTGAAAGTAGCATGTAGAACTGCACGAGGAGATGCAGCTGAAAGAAGCATGTAGAAAAGTGCGAGAAGATAAAGCTGAAGAAAGCATGTAGAAAAGCGTGGGGACATGAAGCTGATGGCAGCATGTAGAAGAGCGTGAGGACATGAAGCTGAAGGAAGCATGTAGAAGAGCGTGAGGTTATGAAGCTGAAGGAAGCATGTAGAAGAGCGTGAGGACATGAAGCTGATGGCAGCATGTAGAAGAGCGTGGGGACATGAAGCTGAAGGTAGCATGTAGAAGAGCATGGGGACATGAAGCTGAAGGTAGAATGTAGAAGAGCGTGGGAACATGAATCTGCAGGAAGAATGTAGAAGAGCGTGGGGACATGAAGCTGCAGGTAGAATCTCGAAAAGCATGATAACATGAAGCTGAAAGTAGCATGTAGAACTGCACGAGGAGATGCAGCTGAAAGAAGCATGTAGAAAAGTGCAAGAAGATAAAGCTGAAGAAAGCATGTAGAAGAGCGTGGGGACATGAAGCTGAAGGTAGCATGTAGAAGAGCATGGGGACATGAAGCTGAAGGTAGAATGTAGAAGAGCGAAAGGAACATGAAGCTGTAGGAAGCATGTAGAAGAGCGTGGGGACATGAAGCTGAAGGTAGCATGTAGAAGAGTGTGGGGACATGAAGCTGAAGGTAGCATGTAGAAGAGGGTAGGGAGATGAAGCTGCAGGTAGAATGTAGAAAAGTGTGATAACTTGAAGATGAAAGTAGCATGTAGAGATGCACGAGGAGATAAAGCTGAAAGAAGCATGTAGAAAAGTGTGAGAAGATAAAGCTGAAGGTAGCATGTATAAGAGTGTGGGAACATGAAGCTGCAGGTAGCATGTAGAAGAGCATGGGGACATGAAGCTGAAGGTAGCATGCAGAAGAGCGCGAGGAGATGAAGCTGCAGGTAGCATGCAGAAGAGCGTGGGGACATGAAGCTGAAGGTAGCATGTAGAAGAGCGCGAGGAGTTGAAGCTGAAGGTAGAATGTAGAAGAGCGTGGGGACATGAAGGTGAAGGAAGCATGTAGAAGAGCGTGGGAACATGAAGCTGCAGGTAGCATGTAGAAGAGCGTGGGGACATGAAGCTGAAGGTAGCATGCAGAAGAGCGCGAGGAGATGAAGCTGCAGGTAGCATGCAGAAGAGCGTGGGGACATGAAGCTGAAGGTAGCATGTAGAAGAGCGCGAGGAGTTGAAGCTGAAGGTAGAATGTAGAAGAGCGTGGGGACATGAAGGTGAAGGAAGCATGTAGAAAAGCGTGGGGACATGAAGCTGCAGGTAGCATGTAGAAGAGCGTGGGGACATGAAGCTGAAGGTAGCATGTAGAAGAGCATAGGGACATGAAGCTGAAGGTAGGAAGTAGAAGAGCATGGGGACATGAAGCTGACGGCAGCATGTAGAAGAGCATGGGGACATGAAGCTGATGGCAGCATGTAGAAGAGCATGGGGACATGAAGCTGCAGGTAGAATGTAGAAGAGCGTGAAGACATGAAGCTGAAGGAAGCATGTAGAAGAGCGTGGGGACATGAAGCTGCAGGTAGCATGTAGAAGAGCATGGGGACATGAAGCTGAAGGTAGCATGTAGAAGAGCATGGGGACATGAAGCTGACGGCAGCATGTAGAAGAACGTGGGGACATAAAGCTGAAGGTAGCATGTAGAAGAGCGTGGGGACATGAAGCTGACGGCATCATGTAGAAGAGCGTGGGGACATAAAGCTGACGGCAGCATGTAGAAGAGTGTGATGACATGAAACTGTAGGTAGAATTTAGAAGAGCGTGGGGACATGAAGCTGACGGCAGCATGTAGAAGAGCGTGGGGACTAACCCTGGGCGTAGTTCGCGTAGTAGCGCTACGCGTAGCTACGCGAAGTGCACTTCGCACTACGCGAGCTACGCGAACTGCGTAGTGCACTGTGCAAAATGCTGTTCGCACTGATTGCACAGTGCTGGATGCTTGTCCGCACTGTGCAATCAGTGCAAACCGCATCTTGCACAGTGCAAGCTGTCGTTTTCTGCCGCTCGAGTAGATTTCTACTTCGAGCGGCAGCTTCTCAACGCGGACTGGTAGTTTCTCATCGCGAGCGGTCGTGAGCATACGCGACCACTCGCAATCAGAAACCTGACCTCCCCGCGTTGAGAATCTCGCCGGGAGGTTTATTTTCCACGCTCGCGATCGACAACTTGATGTTGCTGATCGCGAATGAGGAAAAAGTGTCGCCGGGATGTCATTTTGCTTGCTCGCGGTCGCCAACTTGACGTTGAGGACCGCGAGCAAGCAAAAAATGATTGCTACGCTACGCTACGCGTGTTTGCACTGTGCTACGTGCAATTCGCGTAGTGCGAAGTAGCGCAAACTACGCAAGCATAGCATAGTACTTCGCCCAGGGTTAGTGGGGACATGATTCTGCAGGTAGAATGTACAAGAGCGTGGGGACATAAAGCTGCAGGTAGAATGTAGAAGAGCATGAGGACATGACGCTGCAGGTAGAATGTAGAAGAGCGTGGGGACATGAGGCTGAAGGTAGAATGTAGAGGAGCGTGGGGACATGAGGCTGAAGGTATAATGTAGAAGAGCGTGGGGACATGAAGCTGCAGGTAGAATGTAGAAGAGCGTGGGGACTTGAAGCTGCAGGTAGCATGTAGAAGAGCCTGAGGATATGATGCTGCAGGTAGAATGTAGAAGAGCGTGGGGACATGAGGCCGAAGGTAGAATGTAGAAGAGCGTGGGGACATGAAGCGGAAGGTTGACTGTAGAAGAGCGTGGGGACATGAAGCTGATGGCAGCATGTAGAAGATCGTGGGGACATAAAGCTGACGGCAGCATGTAGAAGAGTGTGGGGACATGCAGCTGACGGCAGCATGTAGAAGAACGTGGGGACATGAATCTGCAGGAAGAATGTAGAAGAGCGTGGGGACATGAAGCTGCGGGTAGAATGTAGAAGAGCGTGGGGACATGACGCTGCAGGTAGAATGTAGAAGAGCGTGGGGACATGAAGCTGAAGGTAGCATGTAGAAGAGCGTGGGGACATGAAGCTGAAGGAAGCATGTAGAAGAGCGTGGGGACATGAAGCTGAAGGTAGCATGTAGAAGAGCGTGGGGACATGAAGCTGCAGGTAGAATGCAGAAGAGCGTGGGGACATGAAGCTGAAGGTAGCACGTAGAAGAGCATGGGGACATGAAGCTGAAGTTAGCATGTTGAAAAGCGTGATAACATGAAGCTGAAGGAAGCATGTAGAAGAGCATGAGGACATGTTCCCAATCAAAATCCAGGATCGTGTGTAAAACCTCAGTGTCGTGATGGGCTGCAAACAGTGAGTAATAAATGGCTGAGTGCTTCAAGGAGAAAGTTTATGATTGAGGCCATTGTTCCATCGAATAAACTGATTTTGATTAAAATATCATTGTTGTCGGTTAATGATGGACAAATTAAGTGTTGATTAAAAGTAATACTCAGTGGCATGTGTTCTGGATTGTGATCGCTCTCCCTTCTGGATATTATTTCAAACTCAAGATGGGGATTGAAGTATGCGTAGTGTAAAAAGGTGTAATCCACCCTTGTTGAACAGTTCCCTCTGGCAAACGTAGGTTTCGCAGGTGATCCTCAAAGATCTGCCATTCAGTGACCGAACTCAATTGTCTGAAAGAAGATTAAACAGGTGGTGCTCGTCAGGTGCTCGTCATATTTTGGTCTTGTTGGTCATAAGAGGAAGGATGGTGAACAATGACTCAGGAGTCGTCAGCCGCACCCGAAGGTTTAGTTAGAAGCAGATAATCGTTTAATCCCCTGTAATGACGATGATAGAGTTTGCATGAGTTTCTAAGATGTTATCTAGCTCCTGTTCTGTTTAAAAATGGAGGAAGGTAAATGTAATAATCAGAATGGGTTGTTTCCCTTTGGCTTTTAACTGCACCACTAACATTTTCTTTGATGCAGTCGAAAGGGGCTTTTCTTTTATTCTCAAGTTGTTGCTAATGAGGGTTAGAAGACCACCCCTGGGACCACCCATTTTTGATTTGATAGCTGGCTCGTCAAATGTGAAAAAGTTTGTGAAAGCAAAAGATGAAGTTCTCCATGACTCCTGGGGGCAGATTACTTGAAAGGTGTTTAAGAAGTGTTTGAGAGATGCACCACTAGGAGCCCGGTGCCTGTCTATTCCAGCCATGTTCAAGGGCAGATCTATCATCATTGGCTTGGGTGAGGGAAGCGCCTGGGTTCCTGTTATGATAGATGAGAAACGCTCTTCACACTGGGGAGACTACAACCTGCTGTGTGGAAGAAGGCAAATTGTCTGCTAAGATCCGAGTTATTGCCAAATATTATTTGTAGGTGTTCATGTTAGTTAAAGCTTCGGTGATCTGGACCTTTAAAATTACTGTTCTGGTTCAGATATACTCCTATTTATAGAGAGGGGGGGGACGGTAGGAGCTGATTGTTAGTTCCAGTGACCCTTGCTCCCGATTGATAACTAGTACAATAAAGGAGTCACTGTTCCTTGTAAAGGGAAATCAAAGAATGAAGTTTTGTCCTGTGCTACTCTATGTGTGGGGATAGTGTGTCCTCATCATGATGCCCTCACACACCCGAAGGATATCATGCTTCATCATAGGGCTTGTTGCTCCTCGTCGGGCCGGCGCTGCAATGCCCTATGGGTCCCCGAAGGGTCTCTTTATCGGAGATCTTTTGATGAAGAAGCCGTATGGGTGCATGCGTGTGAGTGGTAGTGAGGTCTCAAGTAGTGTTTTTAAAAATGATTGGAGGGAGTGAATATTATTTATTAAGGTGATCCCTCTGTCATTGTTAAAGGTGTGTGGTGCTGCTCTGGGGGATATTATGTCCCTAGGTAGCTAGATATACGTCTCTAATGGGCGTATAAGGTGGTCGACATGTTTCACGCTCTCTGTGGCCTCAGGAGGAGATCCAAAGCGTTTATTCAGGACCAAGGTAAGTTTAGGTATCACTAGCGGCCTGGATTTGACCCGTGCTGCTAGGTTAATGAGATGATCGGCGGAGATGGAGAGAGGCAGGCAGGTGTACCGGCACAGCTAAATGGGAGAACCCTCCCGACTGCCCTCACCAATCTCATGAGGCAATAATTGTAAAAATAAGGGGGACGCTACTCCCTCTCATTAACCTAGCAGCACGGGTCAAATCCAGGCCGCTAGTGATACCTAAACTTATCTTGGTCCTGAAGAAACGCTTTGGATCTTCTCCTTACGCCACAGAGAGCGTGAAACATGTCGACCACCTTATACGCCCATTAGAGATGTATATCTAGCTACCTAGGGACATAATATCCCCAGAGCAGCACCACACACCTTTAACAATGACAGAGGGATCACCTTAATAAATAATATTCACTCCCCTCCAGTCATTTTTAAAAACACTACTTGAGACCTCACTACCACTCACACGCACGCACCCATACGGCTTCTTCATCAAAAGATCTCCGATAAAGAGACCCTTCGAGGGACCCATAGGGCATTGCAGCGCCGGCCCAACGAGGAGCAGCAAGCCCTATGATGAAGCATGACATCCTTCGGGGTGTGTGAGGGCATCATGATGAGGACACACTATACCCACACATAGAGTAGCATAGGACAAAACTTCATTCTTTGATTTCCCTTTACAAGGAACAGTGACTCCCTTTATTGTACTGGTTCAGATATAGTCTCGTTGGACAGGAAGTGCCAGACGCTATTGTGGACCTTAAAACTTCAGGCTATTTTGCTTTTTGTGGTTGAGAAACCAGGATATCCCATGCCGTTAGATCTTCCCTCCTTGCTAATCAGCCCTGAGACCCAGCATGAATGGGTAGTACACACATGACCTTTATCTCTGACCAGAATTGTCACACTTAATAGGACGTTGGGATTAATCAGGTTCATTTCTTTGAAGCATCTCAGAAGTTTTAGGATGTTGTGACGGTTCAAGATATCATGGGCACCTTCTGAGGTATACCAAAGAGAGATATCCAGAGTAGATGGTGCCTGGTTATTGCTGAGAGGCCAGTTGGTTATCCTGATGTTATCCTCAGGTCTTATTACTAGTGCTTCCATATTAGGCTGGTTATCATTTGGGAATTCGTGAGGCTTGCTTCTGCCAGATCAAGTGGCACAAGTATTACATTGCAAGTTGATTGTGTCAGTAGTACCAGACACTTTTATCAAACTGGCTGAGGCTCTAGAATGTAAACAAGCTGTTAAAGACGCACTTAAGTTATTGCGCACAGGACATGTGGGACTAGTCAGGCTTTTATTGGTGACCGAGGAAGATGTGGGTGGGTGCGAAGTGGGAGTCAAAGACAAAGTGGTGAGACTCCTGGTATAGTTGTTAGCCGGGTCCAGTGAATTTGGACCTGTCCAAGTTTCAGCCATGTTGGAAGTGGTAGGTTCTGAGGTTCGACCCTGCACTACCACCTCACTGTCCATGGCACTTTGTTCCATGCTGTAAAAGGATGTGCACAGGAAGCGGTGGGCAGAAGTCTCCTGATTGATCAGAAGTCTGAACGTCTGGGGTGGCAAGGAACCAGAGTGGTGGTTTGAGTGGCAGTATTGCTTGTTAGCGCAGTGGTAACTGCTTGAGTGAAAGTGGAAATAATTTGGTGCTATTGAAGAAGTCCTATTAATAGGAAGATAAGATCTATCTCACGTGTTATGTTATGGTGCTAGTTTTTGTAAAGCACTTGTAGACCAGATCAGTTCTTGGCACTGAGCAATAGAAGAGAACACACTGCTTGTGGGGATTAATCATAGGCTTGTCTGAAGAGTCAAGTCTTCAGAAGTTGTCTGAATCTCATATAGCTGGGGGTAGACCTAATTCTCAGAGGGGAGGGAGTTACAGATGCCGGGGCGAGAACAGAGAACCTAGAACCCCCAGTCTCTTCTTTTTTAATGTGGGGATTGTAAGGAGATTCATGTGGGTGGACCTCAAGTTACAGTTGGTGGTATATTTTCTGATTCTGGATGATATAAAAGCTGGGATTTTTCCATAGAGGGATTTAAGGATGAGACAGCCAGTCTTAAAGATGGATCGTTGTTCTACGTGTAGCCAATGTAGCTTTCTCATCAGGGGGGTGATGTGGCAGCATCTGGGCTGTTTAAAGATTAGCCTGGCTGCCTGATTTTGTGCCAGTTTGAGGCTTCGATTGAGGCCTTTTGAGAAGCCAAAATAGAGAGAGTTTGCAAAGTCCATCCTTGAGATGACTAACGTGATAATAACCTGGATCATAGCTTTGAACGTAAGGAATTTGCCTATCTCTTGATTTTACACAGCTGTAGAAAGCAGGAGGATGTTACTGCTCCTAATTGGTGTTTCATGGACAGGTTCTTGTCGATGAGGACTCTGAGGCTCTTTACAGAGTTCTTGGGCTGGGGTGGAACCCATCATGGGGTGCCAGAAAGAGGGATTCCACAGATCGTGATTATTTTAAGTTATAACAATTTCTTTCTTGTCTGAATTTAGTTTCAGTTGATGGTTGTTCATCCAGTCTCGGATGAACAACATAGAGCGCCAGATTCCCAAATGTCAACTGAGACTAAAGTCTATCTTAACCACTTTCGGTATTCACAAAGGGCATTTAGGAGTAGTAAAGTTAGACTTTTGTCTCAGTTTAACTTAAATTTTGGTCTTAAGTCTAACTGAGACTAAAACGTAAGTTAAACTGAGACAAAAGTATAACTTTACTACTCGTAAATGCCCTTTGTGAATACCAAAAGTCGCAAAGTTAAACTTTCATCTCAGTTTACCTTGGTGAATTGAGCCCAGTGTTTTAAAGGCTTCCTTAGATTTGATGGAGTTATTGATGGTGAAGAGTAACTTCATATCATCCGCTTAGTTATAAATTCTGTCTTTAACTTCCTGTAGGGAGTGCACTAGGGGAAGAATGTACAGGTTGAAGAGAAGGGTGGACAAGGAAGACCCCTGAGGTACTCAAAAGGTAAGCCGGACCTTGGAAGAGTTAAAGGAGATAGCTGGACCAATTACAAGAGGTCCTTCAAGAAGAATCTGACCCAGGCAAGGCTGAGTCCTGTAGGTCCGCGGCCCGGACGCGGACAATCAGAAGCTTGTGGTCGACTGTGTCGAAGGCCGCAGAGAGGTCAAGGAGGACCAGCACCTGGTTAATGCCTCTGTTGGCTTCTTCCCGCATGTCATCTTCAACTGAAAGGATGACCGCTTCAGTAGATTGGGTTAGCTGAAATCCTGCCTGATGGGGGTCAAGGAAATTAGATTCCTCTTGAAAAGAGCGTAGGTGTCTGGCAATATGTGCCTCTAGCACCTTTGCTAAGAAAGGTAGCAGTAAGATTGCCCAATAGTTTTTCAAGGTGAGTAGTTCCACGCCGGCTTTCTTTAGGAGCGGAACCACTATTGCCTCCTTTAAGGTGTCAAGAATAATGCCTTGGCTAAGGGATTGATTAAAGCGGGAGATGGCTAAGTCAGGGAATTGTGAGAAAACTGTTTTTAAGAATCTCTGAGGGCAGGTGTCACTGGGAGATCCCGACTTGACTTCTAGCAGCATGTCCATGAAGCAATCCTTGCTGATAGTGCGAAATTCAGATAGTTTGATTGGGTTTCTCTCTTCGGTGAGTATCATCGTGAAGGGGTACCTAGCCAGAATGCTCTCTTTTATCATCTTAATCTTCTCAACAAAGAACAAATTAAGAGTATCACATAGATTCTGAGCGGGTAAGATGGGGCGGTCATCCTGTCAGGGTTGGACAATTCAGAGACTATACTGAAGATTTCCTTGGCCTTGTTCACAGAACTTACAATTTTGTTAGAGAAGAAGGTGTATTTGGCTTGCCTAATTAGTTTTTTTTAATATTCTTTAAGGTGTAAAGAGTAAACTTCCTTATTGTTGGTTGAGTAATTAGTCCGCCATTTAAGTTCTGTGCGGCAGAGTTCAGTTTTAGCTGTTTTTAGATCTTCTGAAAGTCATTTGGATGCGTCATGTTTCCTAGCCAGTTTGAGCCTTTCGAAGGGGAGCATGTATGTTGCCGGCTGCTATTAGCTAGATGGAGATTCTTCCTTATGGTGATCTATGCTGCCATATGAGTTGGGTGGAGTGGTAGTTAATGATTCACAGAAGGAGTCGGGGTCAACTCAGGACCAACTCCTGGAAAAGATTCCAGGGCATGAGAGGTTTGAGGGGGTCAAGCCGAGTAGTGAGAATTTAATCAAGTAGTGATCAGACCATGTGCACAGAGTGACTGTGAGATTGCCCACGGGTAGGTTAATGGACCATACCTGGTCTAACTTGTGGCCTCTACATTTGGATTATGTAGTAACCTTCTGGAAGAGCAGCTAGGATGTCCAGCAAAGATTATTCCGTTAAGCAAGTTTCCTTTAAAAATCGAATGTTTGGGGATTCAGAGTCAAATAAGTGGAAAAAGTCTAGTGCTGGAACATAGATCTGGTGTTAAGATAGATGACCATGATTTGGTCAGTCTTAGGACTGAGGGGAGTGGAATTCTTGAGTGAGTCTGTCACGATGGGCTCAGTCGGTTTGATCAAATCTGAGTCTGTAATATTGTCATTTAAGAGGTCTAGATTGTGTAGCAATTGTGATATCATATTTCTATTGAGTTTTCTGAGTTTCTTATGCTGATTTTTACTGTGTAGGGCTCAAAACCATCCATTGAAGCCTCGTTAGTGGATACCAGAGACTGAGCATTACTGAGTGACTTTGGCATCTTTTGTCCAGATGATAACTTCTTGTTGTCGTGTCAAGTGAAAGGAGTTGGATTCAAAATTAATGGAGGATCAAAGACGATTACTGAGAAGCTAATATTCTTTAAACCAATTTGATAGCGGTCTAAATCCTGACCTGTGTTGGAAACATTAATCAATTTATGGGGAAAAAAGTTGCAATCGATCAATGATAATGTCAATCCGCAGTAGATGGTGGAAGAGTGCCTCAAAAGACAAAGTTACCTAACCCTTTTGAGCTTTCATGCAAAGTTGTTAACTCGCTTTAGGGTGTCAGAGATTTTGGTTAGAATATAACTAATTGTTTCCATTGCATTAAGGACAGGATAGGTCGACTGAGTCAGTAGTTCTTCCATTTGATGGTTGCCATTACTCAGCTGTGAGGTTGCTATCGAACGGTGTTGGAAGAAGGAAATGTGCTGTCGTAAGTCCCGCGCTGAAAGACGGTTAGCTTTCATTAGAATATCTGAGTTGTCAAACGAGCTGGAAGGATAGTCCCACCATCTGACAAGCTATTACTGACATGAAAATGCCCTCTAACATCTTGTCACTTGAAATATGCCTCCACGAGGGTAACTTTGCATGCATCAGGAAGGGGAAACAGGCCAAATTGACTGATAGAATCCCAGTCCTCAGACGTGTACACCAGGGCTGCGTATTGGCTCCCACACTTTTCTCTTTATATATTAACAACATTGTTCCATTTCTATCTCAGGTTGAAGTGGACGCTCCCTCAGTGGCCCAAATTAATTCCCCAATGCTTTTATTTGCTGACAACACATTGTTGATCTCTAAGATGCCGAGCGGGCTCCAGAAACTCCTGAATCATTTTGAGGAGTTCTGTCTTGCACGAGGTTTGGAGATCAACACCACCAAAACAAAACTGATGTTGTTGAACCCCCACAAATCTTGTAAAAAGAGTATAGTTCTGTAGGGGGGGGGGGCCTCTTGAGACAGTGGACTCTTTTTTTTACTTACGTGTCATGAAACTCCATGTTAATAAAGCACCCCTAAAGCTTAAACAAATAACTTGGGGTGGGAAAAGAATTCCGCTCCGCCGGCGGAGTTCGCAGAGTTTTGCCCACTTCATGCCCTGTGCGGAGCGAGGAGTTCAGCAAAACTCCACGAAGCGACACGGAGTGAAGTTTTTTCTCTTGCATAGCTCGCCAACGATAAGGTGGTGAGTGGTTGCAAGAGAAAATCGCACACTAGACCTCCTGTCGGTGCGATATCTCAATGCTGGTGGTCGCAGCAGGTCACGACCGCTCGCGTTGAGAACTCTGCCACTTGGGTTGAGGAAGCTATCGCTCAAGTAGAATGTCTACTCGAGCGGCAGAAAGCAGCAGTGCTCTCCAGCTTGACACGGAGTGCTGTTCACGCTGATTATATTGGGTCAGACATTTTCCCAGTACTTAATATCAGTGTGAGCAGCCCAAATTAACATACTCTGCAGCTGGTGTAACTCCGGGGAGAGCGACAGAGTATTTCAGTCACTTTGTCGAATTCCGCGGAGTAAAACTCCGTGAACTCCGTCCAAGCCTACCAATAGCAGGGGCAATACTCAAAGAATATTGTGCATCCCGCACCAAACCCAATCCACCTGTGCTCCACATCTATGAGGCTAAGGCTTTGGGTTCGGTCCTCTACAGGGTGGAGCTGTGGGGTCTCTCTAAAATCAAGATATTAGCAAGTGTGGAAAATAAATTCCTGTGTAACCTTGCCCTTCTCACCCCAGCACCCCCTTGTATCCTCTCTTTCTGGATATAGGGGTAAGAAGACGTTGGCAAAGCAAGTCTACATTCCCTGTTGTATTGGAGGTGTTTGTGGGCCATCTCAGAACTCGCTCATTGCGTTACAGCCCTTCAGGATGTAATAGAAGCTGACCAATTCTCTAAAATCCCTTGACTCACAAACATCAAAGAGTTGCTTCATGCCCTTGGGCTGTCGGACCTCTGGGACCATCCTGCAACTACCTGCTTCCCGTCTAGGAATTCATTGAAGTTGCTCTACTGGGCAGCCACAGTGGCCAACAACTCCAGAAAGACTGCTTCTTCCAAGTTGACTGTGAGAAGTTGGCCTGGCATATGCTGTCCACTAATTATAGTGGGCACCTTGCACCAGTCCAAACAACCCCTTATTGGAGATAGGTTAAAGACAACCTTATTGAAAGCTATCCTAGTGGTAGCTATGGAGAGCAGCCTTCAGGCTAAGTCTTGAAGGAATGTAAAGCAGCTTGTTTTACCAGTCTATAATCTCTTGAGTGACCAAATGAAAGAGCACCACACCAGGTATATATTCAAAATATATGTATTTATTGCTAAACACACCCCTCTAGTCTCTTTATGAGGCTAGAGTTCGAAATACATAAGTTATAAGATATTAAATCACAGTAATAGCACAAATACACGTTTGGGCCCTAGGGGCGTACCAAACCATATACCAATAAAGTGGTATGCGAACCACGACTGGACTAGACACTAGGCCTAGAGCCTCTAGAAGTGCTTGGACCACAAGGAACCACCCAAGGTAGTGACACAGGGGACCCACGGGAGACGCGTGCAGTGTAAATACACAACCGCGATACGCCGTTAACTTCTATGGAGAAAGTCGGGATCGGGAAAATAGAGGAAAGGGACACTTAAAAGAGGACTAGGACAAAACCCTTTGAGATCTAGGACTTTGAAGAGTCTCTACCCACGGGAGCACCGGAGTACTCGTGTTACCTCACCCAGGGAAGCCGGGTGCATAGGTGCCTTTCGGAGTCGGGTTTCGTCGTCGATTCGAATGGCGATCTGCTGCAAAGTGCTGGCGGCCAAGAGAAAAGTGTCCGGGTGGATCCAAGAGTGGATCGGAGTTCTGGTGAACCTGAAAGCAGAGGGGACAGAGTCTGGGTCACTAGCCAGTGACCAGGAAGGCGATGGACAGATGCCCACCGATGTGGAGTGCTTCAGGTGCATTGACAGTCATCTTGACTCTTCAGCCACGAGGTCCAGGAGGCGTTGTCGGCAACCAGGAGCAGGATTCGGGCTGGTACACAATGTTTGTCGAGTGCTGAGGTATCGGCGACCGGATTGGACCCAACAAGCCTTGGCAACGGCAAGTCTCGATTAAGATGTAGATCGTCGATGGTGCAGACCAGCAAGGTCTGTGGAACTCACCCAGCAAGGGTAAGTGAGGGCAGGCCTGGAGCAACCAGGATGCCAAGAAAGAAAAGGATTGGCCTTCGTTAAGGGCTACTAGCCAACGGGCTAGCGACCGCAAAGGAGCCTCGTGACGCCGCACGTGGAGCTGGCTTACAGGACACTCGTGGAGTGGGGGCCAGTGATCTTCGGTACAGGTGGTGCTGGAGGCTAGGGCTACTCGGAGCCCAAAGCACGACTTCTTGGGAGACCCAGAAGATGATGCACTTGCAAATGTGCTCGGTGTCCAGGGTTCACAGTCTCAAGTCACCCACGATAGCCACGGGCCTCAGCTTTGCTGGGGACTCAGGGTAGCCTTGGGAAGTCTGAGAATCCACCTCTGGTGATGCGATGACTTCGGCGTCCGACGGGAGCTTCAGAAATGCGAACTGGACAGATGCTTCTTTGGTGCCTGCCAAGCAGGGGAGTCACTCCTTGACCCCAAGGGAGATTCTTCAGTCCTCTAATCTTGTCGTAGAGCGTCGAAGGTCCAGGATTCAGTTTCAGAGTTTCGTCCAGGTATAATCTAAAGTCCTAAGGACTGGGTTCCTACCTTTATTCTAAAAATAGGGGTTGGACTACTCTGTGGCCCCACCTATGGGTGGGTCAGGGCAGAGGGGTGGCTACACCCCTTTCCCTTTGTCCAGTTCGCGCCAAAGCAGGGGCTGCAAGCCCCTGATCCGGTTTGAACTGGGGTATGCACAGGGACACCAAATGTGCCCCCAGTGCAGGACTTCAAAGCACCCGAAAGTGCTCCCGCCCAGCCCCAATACACATTATCCTGTCTGGGGAGGTGGTCACACCTCCCTGGGACAGGAAACCTATTGTCCAGGCCTCCCCTGCCGGAGTTTCGTCCAGCAGCAGGAGGCCAGACTCGTGTCTGTGGCATCAGCATCCATTTTGTGATGCCAGGGCTCTGGAAAGAAGTTACCGGACTCGTCAGAGTTAACATGTCTTTCCCTCTAGAAGGGTGGAATGCTACCCCCGCCGCCAGGATTGGCGGGGGGGTAGTATTCCAAGATGTTTGACACCAAACACGACATGTTTAGGTGCAGCCATTCCAAAGTTAGCATTTTACCGCGAGGATATAATGCGCTTAAGAGTATATGGTCAGGCTGCACTACAAACAGCATCAGAGATGGTCTCCGAACGCTTCAGAGGGGCCCTGCTCATGCAGGGGCACCCTCTCACATAGGAACCATGCACTCTGCCTTTAGGATTGATAAGGCCTGCCTTAGGAGTGACTTATAGGTTTCTATGTGTGTATGTATTTCGTGATATAGGTAACCTACATCACAGTAAGGGGTGCATGCACCACCTTACCCAGGCTGCAGTAGCAGACCTGTGGTGTCAGTTTGGATGGCCTTCCAGGGGTGGCATAATACATGCTGCAGCCCCTGGCAGGCCTCTGAGGTACCTATGCCCTTGGTACATAGTATACCATATACTAGGGACTTATAAGGGCACTCCAGATCCCAATCAGTGATGTGCCTAAGGCACATGGAAACCATTTTAGAGAGGAAGCAGCTAGGCTGGGGTTCTGATTAGCAGGGCCCCAGCCAGACTAATGTCGAAAAACAGTGAAGCATCAGCAAAAAGTGGGGGTACCCATGTGAAGCAGATCCTTCTCTCCTACATTGACCAGCAAATTCTTTGATTTTAAGCCTTCCAATGGATACGAGTCATACTGGGATCAGGTAACTGTCTCCATAGACAGAAAGTTATACTTTAGAGAGGGCGCTCTCCCTCTGAGAGTCTTTACTTCAAAGTGGTCTTGCAGGCCCACTGACCTATGTCCTGATTGCATTTCTTCAGCAGAGAGTGTTTCACACATTCTCCTTGCCTGCCCAGTATGTCCGTCCCAGTAGAACTTGACTAGCTCCCATTTGCAGACGCCTAGGCGAGCATAGTCACTCTGATGCTCTTCGCATTCTGAGTTCGGACTGTAGCCCAATTTTTGCCATCCCAGTAGCAAAGTTCTTGGGCACCATGTGAATACTTCGTAGAAAGGCACCCCTCCCCCCTCAATGTTATGTTGACTACTGTGTCTCATCTCTGTTCTCTTAACTCGCATGTCAGCAACACTAAACAGCCTTCCTTGTACCATATTAATCTTTTACTTCTTTCATTTTGGCATCTGCCTACATTAATTATGAATTCGTTATGCTGAAATGTATTGCTTTATCTATTTATTTTGTATTTTTATCTGCATTTCCACTTTTATGGCCCTGGAGGCCGAAATAAAGCTATTTAACTGACTGACTGGGTCAAAACAATTGCTGAAAATTGTTTGCTTGCTCAGTCTCTGGATAGAAACAGTGCTGGAAACTGTATTTGCTTTAAGAAGTTCATTGTTCCCAGTGGGAGGCGGGGAATGGGTGAACGCTGTACACTGAGGGGAGTGGGTCGGAGGATTGCAGCAGGAGATGGAGTCCTCCTTAAATGTCACTGATAAATCACCAGAAGATCCCTAGCTTGTGTTTTTGGGTTTTGTAAACCTGGACAGTGGGTGGGACTGAGTTCTTTTTTTAGAAATAGCAGGCAGTAAGAGCTTGGGCGTTCTAAGGATTGATTGCTTGTTTTCATCGTCTGATCTCAACCAGACTTTGGACCAGCAGGAGAAGATGAGAGCAAGAGAGGCGCCAAAAACACCTGAATCAGGAGCCTGAATTACTGCTATTTGGTTGAACTGCCGGACACTCCATGGTGGGTCCAAGTTCGATGGTTAGAGCCCCGCACCGTGGCCAGGCTAGAATGGCCACTGAGGTGGAAATGGAATGGAGGAAGAAGGGTAGAGGAGTGCGCACTCAGAGCTGAACACTAGTACCTCTGAGCTACCACCCTTAGCTACACCACGCCAGGTCACTGCACACTGTGATCAGAACTCGTGATTTTCCCTTGCTGGAGAGTCTACCATGGCCAGTGGTGTAACGAAACTTGAGGGGGCCTCAAAGTAGATAAAGGGGGCCCCCACTCTCTGGTCCCTGTCAGGAGCTCTCAGGCCAGGGGCCCGCCACCCGTGCACTACGCCGGAAGGGGCCCCCTGGAGCTCGGGCCCCCCCGCACCGCATGGGCTGCAGTAGCTAATGTTACGCCACTCACCATGGTGGATGTCCAGACCTCACAGTTGGGCTGACTCGCTGGGAGGGACAGTCTTTCTCATGGGGCACTTGATCCCAGATGTGCAGCTCCCTGCAGCCCCGCCCCTCCACTGCTGCCCCTGTTCTGGGCTCCTCTGGGGTGAAGTGACGGGCGGGATGACTGCCACTCCTGGGCAGGCTAGCGGAGTTCTCTTTTTTTTAACCTATTTTTATTGCAACGCTGCACAGTTATCGCAGGACACATTCATCACACAGTTGTACAGTTTGTCAATAATGGCTGATCATTAAAGTTACATCACAGCAGTGATTTTGAGCGTCCGTATTCTCCGGTACATTGTTTCATCGGTGGGCGCATATTAGCTATGTGGTATTTAAAGTCTTTCACACCCAGGAGAAATACGTGCAGCAATATTTAGTTACAATTTAGATTAGGAAACTAATTAACAAAAAGAACAGAACCTTGGCAGCGACTAGCAGTGGAACTGCATTCCACAGGGAACATGTACATGTCTTCTAGAGCAGGCTGTCGAATGGTCGTCGTTATTAACCCAGTGAAGCGGGGGGGGGGGGGTGATCATTATTACTCTCTGGTGAAGGCTATTTCTATATGTGGGGGACTGGGCTGTTTCCAGTTTCTGTGTTCGGTGTGGGGGTGTGTACTGTTTCGAGTTTCTGTGTTCGGTGTGGGGGTGGTATGGTGTGACTGCTGTGTTGCACCCTCCTCCCTCTCATTTGGATCTTCTGTCAACTGCAATCGCTCCATCATGTGCCCCAGTCTTTTAAATCGCGCTCTGCATTCTTGTCTGTATGCACTGCTCGCAGGTGGCTCTCTTCGGCCACCCCCTACTCTTGCATATCCGCCTTCTATCTGTCTAATCTAGGGGGGATAGTTTGTGTCCAATGTATTGCGATACGCCATTTCACCTGGACTAGGCCTAGGAGTGTAAATTTGTATCTTATACGAGTTCCCTTTTTTGGTGTCAGGAGTACTCATAGCAGGCAATGCCTAATTGACACCTCTATTGGAATCGCTGTGCCTGTGCGGAGTACCTGGATCACTTGTTGCCAATAGGATTGCAGGTTGACGCAGGTCCAGGTCATATGTCTGACCATCGCAGGATCTGCACCGCATAGGGGGCATGGCAAGGAGCGCCCTGGGTTGAAGCGGGCCAGTCTCTGAGCTGTCAGGTAAGTGCGGTGTAGGTAGTAGAACTGAGTGAGTTTGAACCTTGCATTACTGGCTACCTCGTGGACCTGCGCAGACACTCTTGTCCACTCGCCCTCTGTAAGTAGAACCATCTATCTTTTGTCATGGCAATCTCAACTGTGCGATCTTCCTTCAGAGCTTTGTAGATGCTTGAAATTAGCCCTCTAGTAGACCCCGGTCAAGTAATATTGCTAATGTGTGTGACTCTACCGGCTCGTCTGGAAATGCAGTCCATATTTCACGGACTGTGCGTGGCATTTTTGCATATTGCAGGAAGTGGCCTTCCAGGACCTGGAACCACTCTCTCGCCTCGTCAAAGGACAAGAAAGTCCCGTTCATGTACAAATCTCCAGCTGTCATGCAGCCCCCCTCATACCACTTTGAGATATCCATGATGGACTGGGTTTGGTGAAAACCCTGTAGCCATTGTAGTGGGAGTGAATTAGCATATGGTGCCCTACGGATATCCCGGGTAATGGCTTGCTCCCAAGCCTCCGCTACTTGCCGGATTCTGTATGGGCATTCCCTGGGGGCCTATGAACCCATCATGAGATATCTTGGCAAATCTGTCCTGCTGCCACAGTCCGCCAGTAGCATTTTTTCTGCATTATGGCCCTCGGCACACCACTGTACAGCATATTATACCAACCCCGCAAAGTAGTAGAGTCTGAAGTCTGGGAGTCCCAGTCCCCCGGAGTCCAAGTCAAATTTTATTATATCTAATTATACCCTACTGCGTCCTCCGGACCACACTAACAAGACCAGTAAACTGTTCAAGCTATCAAAAGTGGCTTTCAGGATGCTGCCAAAGGTGTTTTGAAGTGCATAAAGGCAACGGGGGAAGCATGACCATCCTCGCCATGGCCACCCGTTTAACCGAGAGGAAGAGTCTGTTCAAAAACTGGATCGACTCCCTCAGGCTCGCAATAACTGCTCTCATGTTCAATGCGCATTGAGCATCCGGCTGGTGTGGCACCCGTATGCCCAAATTGCGAAAATGGTCGCTCTCTCAACCGAAGCCCATTTCAGGGTGGTTTAGTGCATCTCCCCATGCTAGTGCTGCCAAGAGGAAGATACTCGATTTTCGGTGGTTAATGTGTAAACCCAATGCCTGTCCAAAAGAGAGCAACACATCTAAAAGTGCCAGTACTGTTTCCTCCGGCTGACGAACATAGAGGAGTGCGTCGTCTGCGTATAATGAAATTACATGTCTGCAACCGTCAATAGTGATACTGCACTGATCCATGTCTCGCCTTAACTGAATCGCCAGCGGCCCCATCTTCAAGGCGTATAGGAGCGTAGAGAGAGGGCACTCCTGTCATGTACCTCTCTCAATAGAAAAATTCTCAGATATCAGGCCACTAGTGCGTACACGAGCTCTTAGCTGCCCATATAGGAGCCGGATCAAGGTCACATATTCATTGCCTAATCCCATCCTCATGAGGACCTCCCATAGATACTCCCACCTTAAAGTGTCAAATGCTTTCTCGATGCCCATGGCGACAACTGCCAGTACCTTGGCTAGTATTTTTGTGTCATCGCCTAGCATTGATAATGGTCGGTATGAACCCGGGTCACGTACATCTCTGCCTGGCTTTGGGAGCATAGCAATCTGTGCCTCTTTCATGGATTGTGGCAGGACTCCTACTCTCTTGGCCTCGTGTAGGGTTTCCAGTAGTCGGGGAGCATTAGATCGGATTAGGTCTGATAGAATTCCACCGGAAGGCCATCTTGACCCGGGGCTTTGCATCGAGCCATACTCTGCACCGCCTCCCGGGAGCTCCTCTATCTGAATCGCCGCATCCAAACCCGCCACCTGCTTCTTAGTGAGTCAGGGAACAGGTACGTAATTCAGGAACACAAATTCACAGTAAGCGTGGCCTCTGGGTCTTTCTGATATATTGCAGCCAAATGGTCATGCAATAAAGAGTTAATCCCCACTTGCGTAGTGGCAGCGGTTCCATCTGGGTGTGTAAGTGTCAGTATAAGTGGGGAGGCCATTCACGCTTCAGCAGCCATTCCAGCAACCTTCCCGATTTGTCACCATCTCTGTGTAGCAGTTGGCAATATTCTCATCTGGTGACACCGTCTAATCTGTCCCATATCTCGCCAACTTGGCGTTGTGCTCGCAAAGTGGATTCGTCATATGGTACCGGTTCCCGTCCTCCATGTTGTAATTACGACAGCTCATCCTCTGCTTCGACCAATTCTCGGTCTAATTGTGTCCTCATCCCCAACTTTAGATAAGCATTCTCCTCGGGTGACCACCTTAAGAGTATCCCACTCCACTCCCCTCCTAGTGGCGGTTAACCAGTTTGCGTCAAAGAATCCTGTAATGGCTTCCCTGAGCTCTTCTCAGAACACCGTGTCTCAGAGGGCTTCTGGATTCAGATGCCACAAAGGTACCTTCGGCCTGCTGTGTTCTAGTCCCCACTCCAGCAATACTGGGGCATGGTCCGACAGAAAGCGGTCAAACAACCGGGTCTGTACTGCAGCCACCAAAGCCTCCTCCAAGAGAATAAAACGGTCAAGTTTGCTAGATACGGATCGGGACAGTGTACAGCATGTACACCCTCGCATACCAGAGTGTGTTTTGCGCCAGATATCGACATAATGCAATCGATGCATCACATCTCGCAGAGCAGCAGTCATATTGGGTTTAGTATGTAGTTTCGAGGGATATCTATCTAGGTTGCCATCTAATATGCAATTAAAGTTTCCCGCCCATAATAATGGCACCCCTATATGTGGGACAAGCAGTTTCTCTAGTTGTGGATAGAACGTGCCATTGCCCACATTCAGCACATATACATTAACCAGGCACACCTCGGCACCATCTAGTGTACCATGTATCACTACATATCTTCCCTCTATGTCTGCTGTGTAACCATGCACTTGGAATGGGACATGTGGGGCTACCCATACTGCCACCCCCCTTGCATATGTGGAGTAGGTGGAGGAAAATAATTGCCCCCTCCATTTCTTATGTAGCTTTTGGATTTCGAAGTCCAGTAGGTGAGTTTCCTGGAGCATCACCACATGAGCTCCCTGTCTGCTTAAGTAAGTCTGAACTCTGTAGTGCTTCACAAATTAATTACGCCCCCTCACATTCCATGTTAGAAATTCAAATAATCCCATCTCTCATTACTTGTAGCCGACTCTACCCTGTCTGGCCATCGTTCTGCCACTGTTGCAGCCATCAACGAATATAAAACTAACAATTGGAACAACCCACCACCCGGGTACACACTGCGTAAATAAAACATGCATTCCCATCTGTTCTTAACCCCCCTTGTACCCTCCCAGGTCGCCGATCCCCAAACAAGCATCAAAACCATTGTCATAACTTGAACATCGATGGCGAATAACCAGTAAATCATGGCTATAAAGAAAAACAAGATTTTACTAGACATCACCCAGTCATGCGATGGACGACAACTTATATCCATCCCCATGTCTTCACACAACTCACTTCCAGTCATTCAATTGCATACGCAGTGCCAGAGTGGGTTGGTGAGCGTTGAGGCCACAATAGTGGTCCCATTGTTAAATTCCATATTGGTACCCTGATATAGGCCCAGGTAACTTCATAGCCCTTCACATATATTCTTCCCTACATTACACTAATAATGGTTTACAGGGACTGACCTTTTACCTAGATACAACACTGCATTCAGAATGCAGGTTTTTTCCTAGTTCGAAAATCTCATACATTATGCATGAGGGTTCTTGGAAGCGCAGCAGGACTACCATCTCCTGTATAATATCTATGTATAAAGTTCATGCCCGACGTCATCCTTAGGCCGACACAGTAATACAGCGAGGTAGGTTCCCTGGCAGACCTATGGGTATATATACATCACATCTTGCTAAGATAGACAGAGGAGACCTAGACTTCCCGGCCGACACACTGACGTGAGACGCTGAGGTTCCTGTATGCAGCTACTCCAGCTCGCAGTGGTCTAACATCGCTTGCGGGGTGTCCAACCCGAGACCAAGACGGGGTCCCACAGTCTCTCACTTCAGGTAATGGGGTTGACTTTATCCAAGAGGGATTCTTGGCTTAACACCTACACACATGCTAGGTACACTTCGGTACATCTAGTTAGGGACACATCGTAGGAGTACGCATCTTTTTATTATCATATATTTTACACAGTCTCTTACTTCAGGTAATGGGGTTGACTTTATCCTAGAGGGATTCTTGGCTTAACACCTACACACATGCTAGGTACACTTCGGTACATCTAGTTAGGGAGACATCGTAGGAGTGCGCATCTTTTTATTATCATGTATTTTATGTACTTGTATGTATTCATGATTACTGCAAGATTTATTTATTTATTTTATTTTATTTATTTATAAAGTTTTATATAGAGCGAACTTGATACTAGAGGGTATCAGAGCGCTTTACAGATTAGTTAAATAAGTAGAAAATAGATAACCAAGAAACATAAACGATGACGATGTCCGTTGCAAGATGGTAGAGCTTTACCATCCGTTTACTTTTATAGTGCTCATGATCCTATATATCTGCTGCTGTCTAACGGTTGTTGCAGCTCATCTATTTTACACCAGAACAACAACTGTTCAATAAATACTTATTGAAAACACCCAGCCTGTTTATTCTGTCTATCTTTCTAAGACAGACTAAGTAAGCACGAGTGACTGAGCGAAAAATAGTATATTGTTTCCACGGTCCTGAGGGATCAGGGTTGTCATGTTCGATGGTTGCCAAGAACTATTCTCTCCTTGGTAAGAGGAGATTCTAGTGGCACTGTGAGCTAGCTGGTACAAAAGGCCAACATACCCGGTGGGGGTGTTCAGAATCAGTCTGACACCAATCCTACAGTTTATGCTGTCCGAATGCGCAGATCCTGTATAGGTTTTATAGGAACTACACAACACCATCACCTACTCCCACCCGCCTCTGGTCTCCACTCATACGGTCATACCTCCCATCACTCATCAATCAAACCTTTCTATACCATACGTGCATCCGCAGGAGAGGAAAAGATAGTGATCAAGAAATTGATAAGGAGGGGGTGAGAGGGGACAAGTTTTGTGTAATAAATAAAGTAGCAAAGTGGAAGAGAGGGAAAAAAACAAAGAAGTGGAGGGGGCATCCGCCTGTCTTGTAATAGCACCCATCTCAGCCACTCTGTGCACCGGCTGGATCTACGAACATCTACCCAAGTAGCATCCACATTCAGCTCGGCTTCTCGTCCTCAACATTAGCAACTCATCTGATCCTTTCTGTAATTGGCTCTCATATATTGTCTCAGTCAATGACTGCTTCAGGGGTCATCTGGTTGGGGAATGTCCTCTACTACATCCCCCATGCTGGTATTGTGAGTTTGAGGTGGTGACTTCCTCTACCAGAGCCCTTGCAGCCTCTCGCTCAGCCTGTTGTAGTAACGGTTCCACTCTGAGCAACTGTCTGTCCTCGCTGCCGGAGTCTGGCCACATTAGATCCAGGGATGCGTCGTGGCGCACCACCACTCGATGGGTCGAGTGCGAAGCTCGTCTGGATCTCCCTTCTCAACCACTGTTTTTTCTTGTTGTATTAGAGCCGGGTGTCTTCAACCTCGTGCTCCCCCAGTGTAGGGCCCAAGGCACCTCCAGCCAGTCCCATGTAGCCTCCTTCGATGTGAAAAAATGTGCACGATCACTGTGTATAACCTTCAGCTTAGCTGGATATAGGAGCATATAGTGGAGGTTCATCGCCCTGAGTTTCTGTTTCACCCCTCCAAAGGAAGTTGTTGCACCAGGCGTGTGTAGTCTGTGAAAGTGCGGATCACATGATTTTCATAAATCGCGGCCCGCTACTTGGCGAGTCGCTATTAGGATACAGTCCTGATCCCTGTAGTTGAGAACTTTAGCAATGAGAGTTCGAGGGGGAGCACCTGTGTGGGGCTTTCGGCACAAGAGCTCAATGCGCTCTCTCAATTACAAATATAGTAGATAGTTCTGCTATGGGGAAAGTGTCTTTGATCCATTGTTTGAGAAAGAGCTCCCTTCTGCTTCCTCCAGAAATCCGTCAAATCTGAGATTGCTCCTTCGAGAGCGTCCCTCAGCATTGCAGGGCAGCTGATTTGACGGCTAAGTCTGTGAGGGCTGTTTCAATGTGCAGTTTAGTGATGTTTTGTTCTGTGGCAATGGATCTTTCCGCCACAGTGTGGAGATCGACCCGCAGTAGTCCAATATCAAGGCACATTGCATCTATTTTGGCCTGTACTGCCATGCTAGAAGTCTCTATGGCTGCTAGGATTTGAGCTCCAGTGGGGCCTGGCTGTGTACTCTTGCTCTCCAAGCGGACCTCGCACATGGGATTCGGCTTTGAGGCACCTCCCTGTGCTGTGTATTGGCTCATATTCATTTGTCGTGCCCCCCCCTGCAGCCTGTCCTTGCCAATGTTTATATTTCCTGGGTGGCTGGATAGGCACGGGCGATTGTCGCACATTACCTTGGGGCGCCGTGGTCCGTGTGTTAAATTCCATATAGGTACCTCAATATAGGCTCAGTTAACATCTCACCTTTCACCTATATTCTCCCCTAAATTACATATGTTAGATCTGGGGGTCTCTAGTTGGCAATGGTATACACCTTTGTCCAAATAGGGACCCTTGCTTCTAAGTCAGGAAAGGGGATTACACTACTGGATAACCCTGTTCACCCCTTTGGTAGCTTGGCACGAGCAGACAGGCTTATCTCAGAGGCAGTGTGTTAAGCATTAGTGAACACATACAGTAATACAGTGAAAACACTACAGATGGACACCACACAGGTTTTATAAAAATAAGTATTCTTTATATAGACTTAACACCAGAACACAAACAACAACAAAATCCACAATACTGTACTCAAAAATAGACTTAAAGATGGTAGAAGTAACTTAGTTCAAGATGATGATAAATGCGACACGTTTCTCACAAAAGTACCTTGGATGCGTAATGCAAAACAAACAAAGGATCCGCAGGGAGGGCGATGCGGCGAGCAGGTGCCTCAATGCGATGCGACGATCCGGTGCGATGCAATGAGAGTGTGCCCTTGATGCGATGCGACGATGTGAAGATGATGCGTGCACGCCCGACGGCCGTGCGGCGAACTCTGTACCTTTGGAGCAGCGACAGGCCCTGCGACACTCCTCTCCAGTGATGCTACGGCAGGCAGCTGCGACGGCGACACGCTTCTCGGGGGATACGACGGCGACCCTTGTGGTGGCGACACGCTTCCCCGGTGATGCGACGGCAGGCAGTTGCGATGAAGCCACGCTTCTCCGGTAATGCGACGGCAGGCAGCTGCGACGAAGACACGCTTCTCTGGTGATGCAGCGGCGGCCTCTGTGGCGGCGACACGCTTCTCCGGTGATGCGACGGCAACAGCTGTGACAGCGACACACTTCTTCTCGTTGAGTCAAGCTTCCAGCTCACAGTGACACGCAGGCTTCTGCAAACAGAATCCCCAGCAAGGGAATTCAGGAGGGAGCTGGTGGTGAAGTCTTGTAGCCCTGAGACTTCAGCAAGAGGCAAGCTCTAGTTCAAGCACTTGGAGAAATATTCTGCAAGATGATGAAAGTTCTTTGAAAGTTCCTTCTCCTTTCCTTGGCAATGAAGACCACTGCAGGCCAACCCAGCAAACAGCACACTGGCAGAGGGGCAGTCCAAACTCCTGGAGCTTCCTTGGTTCTTCTCCTTGGCAAAGGTTTGTCTTGTTGTTCCAGAAGTGATCTAAAGTTCTGGGGTCAGGGCCCCAATATTTATACCAGCAAATCCTTTGTCCTCTGAGGGCAGAGGGTCCTGTACCTAGTCCAAACCAGTTCTGGGTGCATCCTGCCAGTGCACATCTTCTTCCTTTGTCAGAGTGGGCCAGGGACATCAGACACCCCACAGGAGGTGGAGCCAGCATTGTGGAAGGCTGGCACATCCCTATTCAGGCCCAGGTGCTACTCCATGCAGATAGGTCTATTCAGCCCTGTGCTGACTCACCCTGTCTCCTGGAGCCCCCCAGCCCCTGTCACTCACAAAACCAGACATACAATACACAAGCTAGCAGCGGCAGGCTGGATGGTTAGGCAAGAAATTACCTACTTTCTAAAAGTGGTATTTTCAAACACAGAATGTTAAAACCAACTTCACTAAAAGATGTATTTTATCATTCTGAGTTCAGGCATACTAAACTCGAATTTCTATCATGTTCCCTGGGTCAGTTAGGATTATAAGATGTTATAATCAAACTGCCCATTCTGACCTATGGGGACAGGTAGCCTTGCAATAGTGAAAAACGAAATAGGCTGTAATTCACTATCAGGTCATGCCACACATATCAGGGCATGACCTACCTTTTACATACAATGCACCCTGCCCTAGGGCCTACCTTAGGGGTGTCTGATATGCAGAAAAGGGAAGGTTTGGGGACTGGCAAGTGTGTCCACTTGCCAAGTCGACATGGCAGTCCCAGACTGCACACAGGCTCTGCAATGGCAGGCCTGAGCCATAGTTTACAAGCTGCTCCGGTGGGTGGCACAATCAGCGCTGTAAGCCCACCAGCAGCATTTGATTTACAGGCCCTGGGAACACACGGTGCACTGTACTAGGGTCTGACAAGTAAACCAAATAAGCCAATCATGGAGTCACTAATCCATTACATCACTTTATAAAGAGAGCATATGCACTTTAGCACTGATCAGCAGTGGTAAAGTGCCCAGAGTCATAAAACCAACAAAAACAGGTCAGAAATAATACAGGAGGAAGGCAAAAAGTTCAGGGATGACCCTGCAAAAAGGGCCAAGTCCAACAACATACATAATGGTTCTTGGGAATTGACCTTTTACCTTGATACAACACTACACCAGGAGATCGGGATTTCCTAGTAGCAGCCTCATACATTATGCATGAGGATTCTTGGAAACTCAGCTGGGCCCAATGTTCCTGCATAATAACTATGTATAAAGTTCATTCCCGACGTCATCCTAAGTCCGACACTGGCACGGCAAGGTAAAACCCCCTGGGAGACCTTTGGGTATAAAAACATCACATCTTGCTGAAACAAGCAGAGGAGATCAGGACTTCAATGCTGACACACTGACGCGAGACGCTGAAGCACCCTGCAAGCAGATACTCCAGCTCGCAGTGGTCTGACATCCCTTGCGGGGTGTCCAACCCGAGACTAGGATGGGGTCCCACAGTTTCTCACTTCAGGTAATGGGGGTTGACTTTATCCTAAAGGGATTCTTGGCTTAAATACCTACATACGTGCTAGGTACACTTAGGTACATCTAGTTCGGATGGCTTCAGTAGGAGTACTCATTTTAATGTCATTTTATTTGTCATGTATTCTATATACTTGCCTGTATTCATGATTATGTTAGGATGGTAGAAATTTATAAAACTATGAAAGACCTCTCGCAGACCTATATTTCTTTAAAGCATAGCCTGTAGCTTATAAACGCCCCACAAAAAAACTACTTATTTCTATAGAAGAATCATTTAGAAACAACAATTTTTATTGGAAACCTTATTTTTTTTATTTTTCATTTACGAAAAGTGAGAGTTCATTTATAAAATTGTTAAATTCGCAGATCACAAAAATACATTATGAGAATAATTCAACAGAAATTAACATAAATACATACATTTGAAATCAAAATCATGTCACTTCTTTATCATCACCATACCCCAGCAGACTCATACAAAAAGTGCAGCAAACACACTTCCTATCATACCAATCATTCAACCTAACATACATAAATGTGCATTAAAAGTACAATTTTACGACACAAATTGGATCCAACAGTTCAATAGATCATTTCATTTGTGATGTGAAAACATTCCATCAATTTCAGCAGTGTATAAAAATCACTATCATTTCATTGTTATATGAGAAACAACACCATCTGTCTTTTTTCTCTATATTTATCTCACTGGCTGGATTCCCAAAGGTCAGTGGTCGACGTACGTTTCGGACCTCAATTTAAATTAAGGGGTACCTTTTTGTCATTAGGATGGTAGAAATCTACCATCCTTTTACTTTCTTAGTGCTTCTAGTCATTTATATCTGCTACTGTCTAATGATCGTTACAGCACATCTATTTTACACAAGAATAACGATTGGTCAATAAATACTTTTTGAAAACGTCCCTACCATTTATTCTGTGTATCTCTGAGATTAATTGAGCACGAGTGACTGAGCGAAAAGTAGTACACTGTTTCCACGGTCCTGAGGGATCAGGGTTGTCATATTCGAGGGTTGCCAAGAACTATTCTCTCCTTGGTAAGAGGATTTTCTAGTGGCACTGTGAGCTAGCTGGTACAAAGGCCAACTTACCCGGTGGGTGTGTCTGGAATCAATCTGGACACCAAGCCCACAGTGTACGTTGTCCAAACGCGCAGATCCTGTACAGTTTATATAGGAACTACACAACACGTGAGGTCCCCTGTAGCAATGGGCTGGGCCCCATATCCCTAGAGAGCACCCAAGTACACGTAGATTTGAACTTAGTACACTGCGAAGGCTTCTCGCTATGTACTTCAGAAACACCGGCGGCAGTCTCTGTAGGTCGAGAGCCTCACGTGTGGCTGTGTCTTTATTATGGCCCTTATGTGGAGCTATGTAGTCTGTCTAGGCACCCATGGGGTCAGGGGTGTGGTGCCTCAATTGATGGGCATGGGGGAGCACTGTGTGGGTGGTTATATGCTGCTCTTCGTCCCCTTGTCCACATTATAGTAGTCTCACAGCCTCTTGAAACGTGTCTCAAGATGGATAGGGCCTCCTCTCCAGTTATACCGCCTACCGGGTGGGCTACAGAGGTGTGGGCTCTTGAGTAACTTATCTTTTATTTTCCCTTTTTCGTCCCCCTTCCTTGTTTTGTCAGGGGAAAGCCACGTTGGAAGTGTGACTGTCGTGTCCCGCCCGTGGCTATGTCCACCTTTCCGTCTGGCCTAGAGCAGGGACGATGTGGCCAGGTCCAGATGCCGCCGCCCGGTGCCCTCCTGTCTCTTATGCACCACCTGGGATCTGTAGTTTGCTTATTAATGGTACCCCACTGGTCTTATGTATTGTGCGCCGAGGCTCCCAGCAGGGCCTGACCTCCACTAAGGCACCTCTATCACTTGTTCAGCATCTGGTGAGGGCGCTGCGAGCCTATGTGGCCGGCGGCCCTGCTTCACCTTGAATCTCCGTTAGGGTCTGGCATGGAGATCCAGGCCCAGTTTCAGCAGGGCATCTGTGCACTCACCTCTTATGCTCTGGCCTCATGTGACTCCGGCCGTGCGCAAACACAGTCCTCTCCACTCCTTTTCTGTTGTTTTTGTGGAAAGGGCCTTCTTCACGCGAGGCCCTAGCGTCAAGTCTTCGGGTTGGGCCTCCTTTTGCCATAATCTGACCTCATCTTCACTCCTGGTTGGGGCTGTGGAATATATGGGGGGACCGACCCATCATCAGCAGGTGAGGAGTCAGAGGGATCGGCTCTGTCCAAAGCGCGCGGTCCCCTGGAGCCCATATGCCCGGCTCCGTGACACTCTCTGGGGCCCGGAGAGGGGCTCGTTTTTCTGTCTTCACCTCGCGGTTTTACCCTCCCCCCCGGCTCAGTTCTAGTTCTTGTCTCCAGGCCAGGGCGCCAAGACTGGCAGGTAGCGGCTGGACTGGTAGGGGAATTAAAGGATATTTAGACGGGCGGACAGCAGAGCTCCTTAAGCTGCGTCAGCTCCAGTCGCCATCTTGGCCATGCCCCAGTGAGCGGAGTTGTCTACTCACTCACATGGGAGGCCAGAAGCAGGAAGGAGCAGTGATGCTAGTGGCGTCAGAGGCCGGGTAGTAATAAAGACGGATAAAACTTCTGGGAAGATCCTGGAACACTGGATGCCCTGGTCAAGGCAGAAGACTGAGGACAGAAGTTGGTAGAAGGCGATAGATGGTAGACGAAGGAGTGTCTCACGCTACACTGCACAGGCACGAGAATAGACAGGAGGCTTGTTTGCATTGTGTTGTACTCCAGACCCAATCTGGACCTTGAGCTCACTAAGCTTTCGCATTTCGAGTTACCTTGACCACAGAATCCACTGAACAAGCTAAACTATGGTCTGGACTCAAATCCAAAGAGGTCGGTATCTGATTGTTAATAGTGGAGGGTGAATTCACAGTAAATTGTTTATTAAAATTATTTTTCCAACTTTGCTCCCTATTAAAAGAGATTTCTTAGGGGTGACCTTGCCTCTTGTTTTACAGACAAAATACCAAACATCTCTCAAATTCCATTTGATAAGTGAGTCATTAATACATGTACAAACTCATGGAATTTGTTAATCCTTTTAGCTATGTGATAAATTCCCAGGGTGGCATTTGAATAATCATGATTTAATATGAGGCATTTTAACATCATTCTGAGCTCCAACAGATGGCCCTGACACATTATTCAAAACTTTATTCAAAAAGTCTATTTACCAAAGTCAGAGAGGCCTATGTGAATCGGACGCAATAAATCAAGTAATAATTTGTCCACAATAAATCAAGTAATAATTTGTCCTTCTCCCACATCGCAGCAAAGACCTGGAACAGCCTTCCCAGGCACCTCCGGACCATCACCTCACTTTTCTGAATGGCCCTCCAGACCTGGCTGTTGAAATGAGCCTCCGGGACCTGCACGGGCCTGGATAATCAGGTGATTAGATGCGGTTTATAAATCCAGATTAATTGATTGATTGATTGACTGAATGAATTAAAATTATGTGTGAATTATTAAACTTAATTCCAGGTTGTTTGAAGGTCAGCAGTGATCTATAAGGTTCTGATATATATTTAAAATGAGTGTGCAGTGAAATTATCATGTTATTACTATCATCTTACAGCATTTATCAAGGTTTATTTTTCTCAAATTAACCTGCTTACAAAATGTAAAATAGCTGTTCACAGCTCCTTCTCTGCGAGGGAGAGAGATAGAGAGAGACCAGGGCGTTTAACACAGAGGCGCGGCTCCATATTGAGCTGTTGGTCCCATAATAATTTTTCTCCTACGAACATTCCAACCCGGCCTAGAGGAAAGGCCTGAAAACTGGACAAACATAAACTAAGAACATGTATGAATGTTTGCTGTTCCTATTGAAATACTGATTCCCATTGTGTCAATTCTTTTGATGCTTAGGGATATATTTATCGTTCTTTTACGCAAATCAGTAAGACAACTTGCTGCTGTGCGTGAAAGAGAGAGGGCAGGCATAAGACATATCTACCAAGATATGGCTCATTCATGTCCTCTGCCTAAACTGGGCCACAATCAGCCGTCTAGCACCTACACAGGTACCCTTGTGCCATGGAGCAAGGGTTCCTGTGTTGCAGGCAGGATAGTTTTTGTGCAGGAAGGGACACCTTCCTGCACAAAAACAATCCTTAGAGGCATATTACTCTCTACTACGGCCTCATTTAAAATATTTTGATGTAGGGCAGTGCGTAAGCCTTCCTGCTGTGCTGCTGTACGTCAAAAGAAATGGGCAGGAATGCGCTTTATCTATGAGCGATGGCGCATTCCTGTCCTCTTCCACAGCACTGGTGTACAAATGGCTGCCATGCGCCAATACAGGCCCCCTTGCACCATTGTGAAAGGGTGTCTGCGTTGAAATCAAGTTGTTTTTGTGGAGGAAGGGAATCTTGGGGCACTCGGTAGGAATACCCTGACCTCCTCGGCCTGGTGGTGGGGTCCCAAAAGGACGCCCGCCTCGTGTCAATTTTCTTTTTCTTTTTTATGAAATTTTGCTGCGAATTCATGGAGGATCATCAAATTTGTGTTGAAATTTTAAAAAAAAGCAAGCGCAGTCTACCGTACTTGTTTTTTTTAAGCCCCCAAGGTGAACCAATTTCCCAGGGGAAAAAATATTTACTAGCATTTTGAGAGAGGAGGCACAAGTGCCCCCAGGCAGATTTCAGCCCCGGGAACCCCATCCAACGGGGCCTAGTGCTATTTGCTGGGGAGCTCTCCTCCCATACCGTTTTTGGCACTGGGGACCCCATCGTCTGGGGCCCAGCCTTATTTGAAAATGGAGTGGGATGCACACGGCCGCCCTCCCCGAGGCTGATTTTGGCCCTGGGGCCCCCAGGGCCCATCTGTATTTGAAAAGCGAGAGGGGGCACGCCGACCCCATCCCCTGTGGCTGGGTCATATATGCAAAGGGGCGGGGGCTGCGCTGTCCCCTTCCCTGAGCCATTAATGGCCCTGGAGACCCCATCCCCAAGGGATGACTTATAGGCTATGTCCCAGAGTGCCCACCCCTGGGACATAGCGGTTTCCCTGCCCGCAGTGGCATGGACAGGGAAACCTGTGTTTGTTCTTGCTGTGCAGCAGCAATTTCAATTATTCTACTTGGGAGGAGCAAACACCGAGTCCGCTCCCAGCAGGCGGGAGCTTGAAAAATGCTCCCACACGCTAAGAGCAGACTTTTCATCTTATGCATCTTACTTTTCATCACACTTAAGCGGGCAGGGAAACAGATGAAAAGATTGCTCCCGCCCATAGGGAGAAGCATAATTAGCTGCTCACTGTGGGGGGCATTGCTGACTTCTGCTGAAAGTGGGGAGCCAGCTGGGGCCATGGGGGCCACGGGGCTCCCCCTGCAGCCCCCAACAAAAGTGTGGTGGGTGCCCTGGATGGGCACCTGGGCACCCACCCTTTGTAGTCTGGGCTGTGAGGGATAGGGTCCCATGCTTAAATTGGCCCGTTTAGGGGTGCTGCATATCCCCCTCCCTCTTTTCAAATAAGGCTGGGGCCCGGGGGATGGGTACCCCAGGGCCAAAATCAGAACAGGGAGGCAGACCATGTGCCCTCCTAAATATGTTGACGGGTGATTAGGTCCTCAGGACATAAAATGGCCCAGGGAGAGGGGAGCGTACCCCCTTCCCCTAAAAAATGTGCCAGGCCCGAGGGGATAGAATCCCGAGATCAAAATAAGCCTGGGGAGTTGGGCCGCTTACCCCTCCCACTAATTTTAGTTAATGACTCTGTGGGATGGGGTCCTCAGGGCTTATCAAGACTCAGGGCGGGGGGCTTCACAGCCCATCCCCCCTTTATTTTTAAAAATGGCCCTGGGGGATAGGGTCCCGAGGGCCTTACAAGGCTCGGGGAAGGGGTTCCATGTGGCCCCCCTCCTGTTTGCTTTAATTGTGGCCCTGGGGGATTGGGCTCTCAGGGCCTAACAAGACTCAGAGAGGAAGCCACACAGTCCCCCCCCCTTAATTTTAAGAGTAGCCCTGGTGCATATAGTCCCTGGGGCCGAATAAGGCTCGGGGAGAAGGCCACTTGGCCCTATTCCCCTTTAAAAACAATGAAGGCCTGGGAGGATGGGGTCCTCAGGGTCTAAGGAGGCTCGGGGAGGAGGCCAGGTGCCTCCCTCCTCTTTACAAAAAAGGCCCTGTGGCCAACTCCCCGATGCACACGGCCAAAGGCTGTATATGGTGTAGGGGTGACTGCCTTTGGGGGGGTTGCCCACATGGCCTGGCCACAGGTCAGGGCTTGTAGCCACGCTCCCACTGCATCGCGGCCAAAGGCTGCATCCAGTGTGGGGTTGGCTGCAGCAGGGGGTAGGCTGTAGGCCCTGCTGCCACCCTCCTGCCTCACTGATAATGTCACTGTGCATGGCGGGGCACAAATTATAGTTACTTGAGATAACTATAACTGGTGAATTTCAGTGGTTTAAGCGTTTAAAATGTTATATTATAACGGAACATTACACGTAACTATAACTTTACTTTAACCTTTGAGGGATTATTTACAAGCCCCTTGCGACACTTTTGCGCCGCCGGGCATCACTTTTTGTGACGCAGTAGCGGCGTAAACAATGCACCAGGTTGTGCCCTATTTACAAACTTATGCATCTAGGCTGCTGCGTCACCTTGTAAACCCCTGCGCCACATTATACCTGCCTCTGGTATAATGTATGCAGGGTGGACGTTCCCATGCCAGAAAGCCTCATAGAAGTGACACAGTGAAATCTACAAGATTTCACTGCGCCGCTTCTAGGACACCACTGCGTCAAAACCTCATGCCTGCAAGCAGGCGTAAGGAGAGAGGCAGTGCAATAAGAATAGGCGTCCTCCATGCATTGGTGGAGGTGCATCAGGCTTAGGACACAACTCAAGCAATGCGTGGGTTTTGCACCGACAGATACGTCAGAATTTCTGATGCATCTGTCAATCCTTGCGTCATGGTGCGCCTATTATAAATACGGCGCATCCATGGTGGCACAAGGGTTTCTTTCGCAGGCGCAAGGATACGAGCGCATCGCTGCTTTAGCACAGCTATTCGTCAGTTTCTGGTAAAATAAGGCCGTTGGTTTTTTCAGTGCATATAGATGTAGATATAAAACATGGGGGTCTTAAAATGCTTTTCTCCAGGCAATTTCCACAGGGAAAAGTAAGATAATGATACAGAAAAGAACTGTTAAAAAGAATGACACAAAATTTGGCAGAAAGCTAGATCTTCCCTCAGAAAGGTGCTTTTTGTGACATGGTGAAATTCTATTGAGCTGTTTTAGAGACATATTGTTTAAAATGAATAAATATAAAGTTGCAGTGGGCCTTCACAGGAACGGAAGATCAACAGTAAAGGATTGGAAACTCAAAATCAACAGAGATGTTGGGCGACCATTTTATGACTCTGGGACTCAGTCCCCATGTCCTGAAAAAAGGGAAGTCATTTACGGAGGGGGGCAGGATAGGGATACTCTGACCCCTTAGGCCTATCCCCTGTAGTAACAAAGGAAACATAAACATGGTGGGCCAGGGCTCATGGGTTTGTTGCATTTTATTCTTTTAATATGGGGAGGCGGTCTGCATGAGTGCCGCTGCCCAAACCAGGTATTGGCCCAGAGGACGCTGTTATAAATTGGGTTTCTGCTTGGCAGAGGTATGCACCCTGTCCGAGCAGGAACTACAATCCTGGTCAGGGTAGGCTAGGTACACACTAAAAGATAACCAGTGCTCATCCTGTGGTAGCTTGGCACAGAGCAGTAAGGCTTATCTAAATAGGCAATGTGTATAGTATGTGTGCAACACACACACACACAGTAACACAATGAAAACACCACAAAAAGACTCCACACTGGCTTTGAAAAATAGACTATAATTTTATAAATAAATCAAGACCAAAATGACAAAATCCAATAAGTAGAAGTTGAGTTATACATTTTTAAAGACTAAGCAGAGTTCTAGCTCTTAGAAGCAATAAGCGCCTATGGGAGTTATCTGGTCGTGCTGGACCAGGGCAAAGTCAACAGTTTGAGCCGACCACGATAAAATGCAGAAAGGAGACAGGAGGCACACAGGCAGGCCCAAAGAACAGAGTAACTTCATCCTGGTCACAACAGCGAGATGCGTGGTGCAGACACGTGATGTGTCAATGTCGAGCCAGCAGTCGAGGTGATGCGACTATCTTCTCCACTTAGTGATGGTGATGCTTCGGTTCTGAAGATAAAGTGCTGAGCCGAGATGCGCTAATTTCAAAGTGCAATAAGGTGGCTTTCCTCACGCAGTTGAAGGATGTGTCGATCTCTGTAGACTACTGTGGCGGAGATGTGCAGTACTGTACATTGGATTCTGCAGGTGCTGCAGTGGTTCTGATGCGATGCTCTGGGTTCTGCTCCTGCCCCAAGGACGATGCGTAAATTCCTGCTCATGCAGTCAGCAGATGCATCGGTGCCTCTGAAGCAAGTATCTGGTCCCACCTCCAGTGAGGCAGGGACAAGAGCAGGGGTAGAGACATTGATTTCCCTGGGTCTCAACAACAGGAGTCCAGCTCTCCTCAGCAGGGTCAGAGAGCTGCAGGCAGCAGGGCAGCACAAGAGACAAGTAGGCTTTTCAGGTCAGCAGTGCAGCAGTGTCAGTCCTTGAAGCAGCACAGAAGTTCTTCTGACAGAGTCCAGTTGTAGATCCAGAAGTGTCTGATTTCGTGGGGTCAGAGACCCAGTACTTATACTAACCCCGGGCAGAGACCTCCGCTCTGCCCGCGGAGTGAGCGGAGATTTGCCTCCTACGTGTTCCGCGGAGAACGCGGAGAAGGCAAATCTCTGCACACTCCGTGGAGTTAACCAGCCCCCACCTCCACCCCTATATTAACAATTAATTCTACATTACTTAAAATTAAATTAAAACCACTTACCTGGCATGTGGCGTCCCCGGGCTGCCATCCTCTTCTTCCTCGCCATCTGGGTAATTCTTTGAGAAAACTGGCATTGCGTGCATGCCCGCGCATTTCTCACAAGAAAGGCGCATGTGCGGGTGTGCGCGCATGTGCAGTTTTCTGAAAGAATTACAGAGAGTGCAAGGAAGATGAGGAGAGCAGCTTGGGGACGCTGCATGCCAGGTAAGTGGTTTTAATTTAATTTTATGTAATGTAGAATTAATTGTTAATATGAGGGGGGTGGAGGCGGGTGGCATAGCGTAGCGGAGTTCCATGGAGTTTGTTCGCAACTCCGTGGACCTCTGCGGAGCCCCGCTACACCCACTACGCCCGGTGTTAACTTATACCCAGTTGTGCCGTTGAAGTGGGCGTGACTTCAAAAAAGGGTCTTTGAAGTGCACAGAAGACCTTTTTCCCAACCCTAGCTCTAGAATAGTAGTAGTTGGCAATCAGCCCTTTGTTTGAGGACAGGACACTACCTATTCAGGTGTAAGTGTCAGCTCCTCCCTCCCCTCCTGCACAGGAAGGGCCATCAGAATGTAGTTGAGTGCTCAGACACACCTAAACTTTCTGTGTTTGTTGCTGTCTAGAGGGAATGCACAAAGTGAAGCTGTCACCCACCCCAGACATGTATTGGAGTCAGGCTGCAGGCACACACAGAAGTGAGAGCAGAGAAATGTCCACTTTTAAAAGTGGCATTTCTAAAATAGTAATGTTAAATCCAATTTTACCATTAAAGAGGATTTATTATTATCATTCTTAATATATATAACATGACAAACCTGCTCCTTTTTAATCAGGAATTACAACTTAAAAGTGTATTAACGAATTACCAATGTTAACCTACGAGAGGAGTAGGCCTCACAGTACTAAAAAACGAATGTTGGTATTGGTTACTACCAGGACACACAAAACTTAAGAGTACATGTCCTACCTTTTACTTACACAGCATCCTGCCCTATGGGCTACCAAGGCCTGCCTTAGGAGTGACTTATGTGTAATAAAAGTCAAATGTAAGGCTTGGCAAAGAGTTTTAAATGCCAAGTCAGGCTGAGACAGGTTTGAAGAGCTACTTGTGTGGGAGGCACAATCAATGCTGCAGGCCCACTAGTAGCATTTAATTTACAGGCCCTGGGGGAAGCATATGTACTTTAGCACTGGTCAGCAGCGGTAAAGTCCTTAGAGTTGTTGCTCGGATATGAATTTATCTTAAAGAAAGGCAAATACAAGAGGTGTTTAGCAGAGCAGGAACAAGTTGGTTTAATTAAGCGCAGCGGCCGTGAGAGCCTCAACAGAATGAGTCTGAGGAAAGACTCATCGTGTATAAAGTTTTAGCTGGTTTTACACACATCTTGTGAAGTACCATAAAACGATTTCTGCATTCTTAAAGGCCACTACAGTCCTAAAAAAACAAGTTTGGGCATTTGATAAGGACACAGATAGCTCTCGACTAGGCCCTGGCAGTAAACTCCGCTCCGCTTGTGAAGTTTGCGTAATTCGGGCATTGCACGCTCCAGAGAGGAACAGGGAGTTCCTGAATTCTGCCTTTCGGGCACGAAGTGGAGGTTTTTTTTCCGTTTGAGTTTTCATGATTTGCTTTGGCTCGCAAGACTTCTCGCACCGCTAATGAGCTCTAGCGAGACTCGCACTGCTTCCGGCCACGAAGGCGCCAATCTAGTGCCGATCATGATTGCAAGTAGAGCAGCTTTTCTGTAGGAGATGCAGCAGAAAGGCATTTGGAGTGGATTTTCTTCTCAAACTGGCTGTTGGAGTTGTTTTTTGCGTGCGATGAGCCATTTTTTCAGGGTTTTTTCAAACAGGAACAAAGTGCCCCAAAGACTCTAACTTCCTGTTCCTGTCCAGAAGGCTCCTCTCAGTGCTTTGTCCCTCTCCTGGACACTATTCATTAGGATTTGGAGCTGGAAGAATCACTCTCCCTGCCTGCTGCATACATACCATTGACTTTATATTTGAGATTTCACAAGTACATTGAAAAACTAGTGTATAGGGGTGTTGTCTGTTTGATTAGGGGCATGCACCGGGATTTATTTGTAATTTTATTTTATTTTTAAAATTTATTGTGGTGGGTGGCCTGCAGTTTTAGTTTGCATGTAATTTTTCTTCTTTTGTAAAGGAAAAATGTTGCACAGTTTACTACTTCCATGTTTTAAAAAAAAATTGCAATATTGATTTAATTCACTATGTGGCCTAGTCTGCCAATGCACCTTCCAGTCAGTAGGCCCAGTGCTAGTCATGGGTGAATGAAGCAACTGTTTCTGCATTGTCTGTTGAATTTAAACATCATTTAGGCTATGGATGGTATTGGATTAAAATATAAAATGTGTTTTTTTGTGGTATTTAACCTTTTTGTTCCTGCAAACAGTGTATAGGTGGGGTAATGGCTTTGGACAATGTGTCTTGTTGTAATAATTTTTAGTCCTGTTATTTTTCGATTTTGGCATTGCTGAATTAATGCTGTATTCTTTGTGTTACCATGCATCCTTTGTCTAGCCAGTGTGTGAGTATGTGTGTGTGCCATAGGCCACCATTTGTCTTTATCCCCCATGCCATGTGGCCAGGGGCCATTTTGTATAGTCAATGTCCATAGGCTTGCATGTGTTCTTTGTTTTGCAGGCCTCCTGCTTGTTGTTGTGACCATCAGGCTGGTGGCCTTTTTGTGTAGCCAGCCATTGTGTTTTTGCCATAGCCCTGCATGTCATTTTTGTTGTGGCCATGTCTCCTTGCTCAATGTTGTTGTTGTTGATGACCATGTGGCACTGGCTGGCAGCCATTTTGTGCATCCAGCCAGTGTGGCCCTTTGCAATAGGCTTATATGGATGGTTGGGAATGATAGCAGTTTAATGAATTAATAGGTTTGAGGATAATTTCACTTATTTAATGATTTAATTTTTCCCATTTTCCTAACATCTGGCATCAACGCCATGTCTACTATAGGTGCACAACAGCATTCATTGTCTAAGGATTATTCCATTGTCACCTGCACCTCCCTGAGTGACACATCCCAACGTGATGCACATAAAGCAAACAGTTACATCTGTATGTTGTTGTTGTTGCTCTTTCTTATCCTTCCTGAGTGTACACCATGAAAGTTTATGTTGGTGTGATTTTACGAATGGATAGCTAGACTGTATTGCTAATTATTTAAAATAACTTAAGTAACTACACTAAATGATATTGTTTGTTTGTATTACTAATCGAACTGGAACAATGCCATGTTTCACTGATGTTCTTATTGCTTGTTTGCTTCTAGGTGCACAAGAGACTACTGCCAGACAGAAGGCCTGTGCACGACGTGATGCCTGACTGACAACACAACACGGACATTCTTCAGCTTGTGAAGCTTAGTGCCACTGCCATTTAACAGCTTCATTTTGGCCCCAAAGAAAGGTGCTGCCAAGAAGAGGCCAGTGGAGAGGTGAAGCAGATTTCAAGCACTGGCATTGCAACAACAACCTTTTCTGGCAAATTTTTGCCTGCCCACTGGCCACCGGTGAGCAAGCTGAGAGCAGCACTCATGCATCAACAGCACCACCCCACAACCTAAGTCCAGGACCATGATTGTCAGTGAGGCAGCCTGTGCAATCATGTTGACGCGACGAGTAGTGATGTTGAATGGGATTTGTCCCTTTTGCAAAGTAGTACACAATCGTTTCAGAAAACAGAGTAAAGTAGACAGCAGCTGCAGTGCAGCCAGCAACAGTACATTTGCCTGATGTTTGAGCCAAACAGGAGGTTGAGCTTCCTTCTGAGCAAGAAGTTGAACCTCCTCTTTTAGAACCACTGGCTCCCAGATCTCCAGCAATTAAAAGGAAGAGTATTACTGCACCATCTTCTCCAAGCACAACTTCTGATGATGATGATGATAAGGACATGGAGTGGACCCCGGCAAAGTCCAGGAGACAACAGGAGAGGCAAGGAAAAAGAAAAGTTCCCAAAAGACTTAGGGGATATGTACAAGATCTGCCTCTAACTAGCGTTAGCGTTAGTTATCGGCAGTTTTCTTGCCTATCATCAAAAACTATCGCCCTGTTAGCGATGTGTTTACAATACGTCGCTACATGGCGATAGTTTCAGGTAGTCGTGGTGAAAACTGCCGCTAACACTAGCGTGAAGGCGATACAAATTCTGCCGTTAACGGGCAAAAACTGGCCAAAGGCCAATTTGCGGGCAAAAAACTCAGGTTAGTCAGACCAACCTTGACTTTTTTTGCCTCTAGAGGCAAAAATAGCCTATAAGTCAACGTCCAATGAAAAATAGGAAACAAAACCAATGGAATGCAGATTGGAGCAGCCAGGGCCAAGTGCAGCACAGATCAACAACCCCCCCAAGCCCCCCAACAGCCAGGATGACCAGCCAGAATCCCAGGGGAAGAGGAAATCCAGGGCTACAATCATGAAAAGAGGCGCATCGCTGGGCAAAACCAGTGATGCATCACTTATCATTGCGCACTCCTTGCAACACTATGGCATCCAAAACCTTGAAAGCGAGGACAGTCCCCGTGGCCTGGAGGCCTCGCTGGGCCTGCGTCTGGGCCCTGGAGTAGGATGCAGAGGTGCTCTGGAGTTGCTGGGCCTTGGTGGTTAGATATTGAGGCATCGGTGATTGCCCTTACCTGGTGGTGAAGTCTGCCAGGTCGCATGGAGACATGTTGCTGACATGTGTGAGAAGATCGCCTGGTGCCCCTTGGAGCTGTGAATGGTAGAGTCACTCCTGCGCACCAACGCAGGGAGGTCTGCATCGCATACCACGTGCCACCACTACACCGGGGAGCACGGAGGAGATTACCAGTGGTGGGCTGCATCTCTCTGCATCACAGGACGGAGGATGTTGTGCTGGCTGGACGCAGTAGAGGGTGAGGCCCCTGAGCTGCACCAAACTTGTGTGGCGGAAGCGCTGCAAATTCACACCTAAGGGGGCCCTGTTGCATCACCTGCATCAGGAGCTTCCCCAGCGGGCCTGGCGGCGACTGCTGTACCCTGGCTTGTTAAATCCCGTCTGGCTGAGGCTCCTGCTGGCTGAGTCACAGATTTGGAGAGAGTGCATCGGATTGCCCCACGGTGTCAATGCCCAGGTGAGGAGAAGGAGGGACGTGTAGCGGAGGAGGCCCGGGGTCGAGTTGGGCCCAGGCCTAGCATCTGTGGGTGACGTACCCTCAGTGGCAGCTCATCCGTGGTGAATGAGCATCACCCCACAGCTTTCAAGCAGTGCAAGAAGAGCAAACATAACATGATGATAACTTTCAGATGTACTCCTGCTATGTTTCCTTTGCGGGCAGGAGTGTGGGTGGGACTGCTCTACTCACGGAGCTGGGCAGGGATGGAGTGGTATGCCCACTCTAGTGTGCAATGACTCTTTGGTCAGCCCTCTCAAGCCGCCCAAAACAGTCATGTGCACATCACTTTCACAATGCAGGCTGCATTACATCCTGAATGGAGAACATGCCCACCCCCCAGCCCCTGGCAGAATGCCTTGGCACGGCACTCAAGAACAATCATAACGCTGCATTGCAGTGTTTTGATTGGCTTAGAGGAGGGAGCCTTGCTGCCTGCTTCTGGTTACTGGAAGTAGACTCAGGAGGGCAGGAGCACAGAAGACGCGGAACCCGGCCTCAAGGTAAGAATTAAAAAAAAATGTTTTTACTACCCCCGCTCCCTCCCATGTCCCCGCCCCCCCAGGGTCCTTTCCCGCATTTACCTCCTCCCAGCTGTCCAGTCCCCCCACAGCACTACATAATGGCAGCTGCTGTGCGGCAATGTACAGCGGGCATACCACTGTTGCGGCAAAGGCAAGCCTGTCTGCGTCCGTCTGCCCCTGGACTGCTCCCAGCAGCAAGGACCCTTTCTCTCGGACACTCCACTGCTACGACGCCAGCACCCTCCTCGCCATCAACCCTGGACACCACACCGCCTGCCATCTAGCAACACTGTAGAATTCTCTTGCACCCTGTGCCTCTCGAAACTACAAACGCACCTTCTGCCACATCAGCACACCAGCGCCTCCTGCCGCTTAGCCGACCAACAGTGCAGCCGACCGGCTCAACTGCATCCTCCTCAACGTGCAGTCCCTTCACAAACACGCAACAGAAATCTGGGACCTCCTCGACGCCACCTCTTCAGACATCGCCTTCTTCTCGGAAACCTGGATCAACCTCTGCTCTGGACTGAACATTGCCAACACCATACACGACGGCTACAAATTTATCCGCATGGACCACCCTGAGTGGCCAGGAGGAGGCATTGCCATTGTCTAAAAAAGGCACACTCCGACTGACCATGGACTCTAAAGACCTGACGGTGAGCATGGAACACCTCCACTTCCAGATCTGGACCAACCCCAACACCACCCTCTGCGGCACCCTCATCTACAGGCCTCCCGGGCCATGAACCCCCATTCACCGATGCCATTGTAGACCTCATCGCTCCCATCCACCGACTACATCCTACTTGGAGACCTCAAGTTCCACCTGGACAACCCCAGTGATCAGAACACCAACCCCTCCTGGGGTACTTCGCCAACATCGGACTCAAGCAGCTAGTCACCACAACAATCCACATAGCCTTACACACGATCGAGCCCATCTTCTCTACCAGCCCTGTGCCACATTGTACCTGCATCAGGTATGACGTATGCAGGGTGGGCATTCCCACGCAACAAAGCCTCATAGGAGTGGTGCAGTGAAATCCATCAGATTTCACTGCAACAATTTTAGGACGCCACTACATCAGTACCTTATGCCTGCCTCATGGCAGGCGTAGGGTGATGCAGTGCCACAGGGATAGGCCGGCCCCATGCATTGGTGGAGTTGCATCTGCAGCAATGCGTGACTTTTGAGCAGACAGATATGTCAGGATTCCAGATGTGTCTGTCATTAATTGCGACATGGAGCACTGCACAGTAAATACAGCGCATCCATGGTGTCGCAAAAGGGCATGGTGAAAAGTGTTGCAACGCTGTTTTGTCTCAGCGATGCAACACTTTTCAGGAATACGCCCTATCTTATTGATGGTGCGCATTCCTACCCTGTAGTTTTGTCGCAGGGCAGCGCAGCAACATTCCTTGCAGCGCTGTCCAGCACCAAAACCTTCTGAAATGAGGCCCCGAGTGCTTGAACCATTTTTAAGACCAGCTATTTTCTGGTCTTAAAAAACTGCCTCTAACTGGAGTTAGAGGAAGTTTTTTGGGTTTTGCACTATACAAGGAATTCCTTGTAACTATCGCGAAGTGGGGTTAGCAGCAGTTTTTGCACAGGAACGCCTACCTTGCATCTCATTTTCGTTAAGTCCCTCTAACAGAAGTGTCGATCTTAAAAATTCACGTTTACGCTGGAAAAGTGCTGCTACCTGCAGTTATCGGCAACTTGTAAATACGGCGATAAAAGAAGCTGCCGGAACGTCAAAAAATTGGCGCAACGGCGGCGTTAACTCCTTGTACATATGCCCCTTAGACTTATGGAAGGGGATGATGGGGAGAATGACGACGACGAGGTAGTTATGGTGGAAGGTGACACAGAGGAGTCTGATATTGCTATTCAATCTCAGTCGCGGTCGGTGTAGGAGTGCCGGCCGGGCGGTGACGTGGGGCGGGGGAGGGGCAGGGTGGGGGGTAGCAAAGTACGGATTACGGACCTATACAGGTAAGTAAACATTTAAATCAATGAAACGAATTTCGTTGCGCGCACTGCATCGCCAAATGCGATGCAGTGCACGCAACGAAATTCGTTTTATTGATTTAAATGTTTACTTACCTGTATAGGTCCGTAATCCATACTTTGCTATCCCCCACCCTGCCCCTCCCCCACCCCACATCACCGCCCGGCCGGCACTCCTACACCGACCGCGACTGTTCAATCTGCTCAGAGGGATGTTGCACAGGGAGCACTGCCACCAACTCTCATATTTGCACAGCCCCAGCTGAGAAGTCCTGCAACAACTTCTACATCACAAGAAGCAGAAAGACAATTGAAGACACGCCCACCTACCTCCAATACATCAGGCATTGGCAGTGGCACAGTAAAAAATTACTACTCCCCAGTTTGAGACTTTTTTACGGTAAGCAAAGAGGGGGAGCACATTGCAGTATGCAGCATTTGCAGCACGAGTATTTGTCGAGGTAAGCCTGGTACTGGAGGCCGAATGACCCATATGAAAAACACCACACAATTCAGTGGGGGAGCACCTTAAAAAACTGCTGACCTTGGTTGTGGTGATGAGGAGAGCCAGGGAACATCATCTACAAGTCCAATCAAGGTGGAAGGTGATAATGAGGAGGAAGAGGGTGACATCTTCACGCAAAGCATGCCTGTCGCCAGCAGTGCACCAGCAGATTCACCCACCTCTGCGACTTCACAATGGCACAAGATTCGGAGTGAGATGGAGACATAACAGCATATAGTGACTGCCCTACCAAAACGCATATTGGGGTAGATTTACAAGCCCCTATCGCCACAGGAACGTCACTTTTTAGGACGTTCCAGTGGCGATAGGGGCAACGCCTTATTTACAAGGCAGTGTTAAGCCATTTAACGTGGCTTAACACTGCCTTGCAAATAAGGCCCCCTTTCACGCTATGCTTACCGTGAAAATAGTGGGTACTGGGTGTTGCGGTGGCCGTTCCACCACAACACCCATTGATTTTGACACTGCCCCCTATTTACAAGGGTGGTGTAAATAGGAGGCAGTGCCAAAATTAAGACCAGGGACAACGTGGTCTTGACTTGGCGAAACGAGGAGAAATGCTTTATTTCTCCTCGTTTTTGCTTTTTTCCATGCGTGCTGCCTTGTGCAGCACACATGGAAAAAGCAAAAAACCTTGGATTGTTTATGTATAGGAAGATGACCCATCCTGCATATAAACAATCTTTAAAACAAATTAAGCCTGGGCGGAGTTCGCGGAAGTCCGTTACGTGGAACTCCGTGAAGTGTAAGAAAACACTCTGTCACACTACGCGGCGCTCCGCAAGCAGCAGAGTGCGTTAGATAAATGATGTGTTGTCCGCACTGTGCAATCATCACGAACGGCACCATGCAGAGCTCAAGCGGGCGCTGCTTCCTTTCTGCCGCTTGAGTAGATTTTTACTCGAGCAGCAGCTTTCTCAATGCAAACGGACAGTTTCTCAACGCGACCACTCGCAATGAGAAATCTGACTGCCCGCATTGAGAAATCTTGCCGGGAAGTTGATTTTCCACCCTCGCGCTCGCCAACTTGATGTTGACACAATCGCGAACGAGGAAAAATCTCGCCGGGAGGTGGATTTTCCTCGCTTGCGTTCGCCAACTTGACGTTGACGAACACGAGCGAGGAAAAAACCTCTGCTCCGTTAAAGCAAACTGGAGTTTTTGAAACTTTGCAAGCTCCGCATAACACGAGCGGAGTGAAGTTCACCACCCAGACTTAAAAAAAATGACATTTTGTAACTTCCATGTGTGCTGCATTAAGCAGCACACATAGAAGTGACAAACCGGCATTTAAAGATTGTTTATGTGCAGGAAGGGACACCTTCCTACACATAAACAATCTTCTCCTGCACACAGACACCCTTGCACTATGGTGCAAGGGTGCCTGCGTTGGCGCTAGGCAGCTAAGTGTAGCGAAAGCACCGGGGAAATGCAAGGCTGCACCATATTCTTGTACATATGGTGCAGCCTTGCGTTTCTGAAGTGGGTGAGAGAGGCGTTAAGCCATGACGGCTAATGCCTCCTCCACGACTTATTTGAACATATGCCACATTGAGTCTACCACTACCATCTACCTCTCGAAAGACGCTTGTGTCAGTGCCCCAAGAAAAGAAGTAAATCCAAGATACTATTCCGTGCATGATTAGGCAGGAGGGGCTCTACGAGCGGAACCACCCAACCGCATGTTTTTACAATGGGAAGCTGGCAAAAATGTTAGCGCTGGACCTCCTCCCTTTTTCTTTTGTAGAAGGAGTGGGATTTTTAGAATTTGTGGCAGCCATCTGCCCAAAATGGAAGGTACCAAGTAGGACCTATTTTGCCAGAGTGGCTGTTCTAGCGCTCAACATGATGTGCTGCACTTGGTTGGACAAGCTTTGCAGCAAAGTGTTGTTCACGCCGTCCACCTGACGGCAGACATGTGGACCAGTTGTCAGGCGACTGTTTACATGTGCACCACTGCACACTGGATCTCTTTTGCAGGGGAAAAGAAAAAGATATCTTTATGTCTTGGCCCAGAAGAAAGTTTTAAGAGCGTTCAGCAGCATGAAACAGTGGCCATGTTCGCCATGGAGAAATCACACACAGCTGTAAACATCTTGGAGGAATTTACCAGCAAGGTGTGTGAATGACTGTGACCCAGAGGTCTCAGAATTGGATTTGTTGCAAAGGGCAATGGCAGTAACATAGTCATGGCCACGTCAGACAGAGGCTATTTCAGGGTCCTGTGTTTGGCATATTGCATCAACCTGGTGGAGCAAGACTTCCTTAAAAGGAAGACATAGTCAGCAGCATACTGACCATCCGTAGAACAATCTGCACTAATTTCAGCCTTTCTTTTAAATCCTGGAAGCAGATGCGGATTATTCAGCATAATATTAGCACACCAGTTACCTGATACAGGAGGTGTCAAAACATTGGAACTCAACCTTTTACATGTTGCAACGTCTGTTTGAGCGGTACAGACCGATCAATGACTATTTCATTCAAAGAGGAAGGGATGCATTTGGGAAAGCTTTGACCATGAATGCAGACAAATGGGGCCTAGTCAAATGCCTGACACAGATGCTACTCCCTTTTGAGGTTTTTACACGGGAAGGTAGCAAGGAGGAGAGTACGAAGGGCCAAGCTATCCCATTGTTGCATCTTCTAAAGGACCAGGTAAAAAAGGTGTCTGAAAGGTTCGCCCCTGCAGGTGTGAATGAAAACACAGAAGCACATGCTTTGGGTGAGAGCTTAGTCCTGCACTTGGCTTCTAATATCAGGCTGCAACATGACAGCATCGACTACATATATGCAACACTATCGGCCCACCTTCATTCCTTGTACTAAACTAGATGTTTTAAAATACAAGAGGTGGAGTGTAGAGCAAGCCGGAGACTTGGAAGAAGAACGACTGGAACTTCGAGTCCCAACCCTCAGGTCTGTGGTGCCACCTTCAACTTCTAGAGTCTTGTCTCACAGCAGCCAACAACACAATCAACCAGAACACCGGCTACTACAGCAACAGAAGGACCGGACCCAACCTCTGCATTATATTGGTTTCAATTGACAGGGCTCAAGTCCAGTGCAGAGGCAATGGCAAAACAGGTTGAGCAATCGGCAGCACTAATGACCATCCACAGAATGTACCAGGGGTAGCTGGATGATCCAAAAGAGGTCTATGTGGAATAAAATCCATTGATGTATTGGTATGGGAAGATGCGCCAATGGCCAGAGCTCAGCAGGCTGGCAATAAAGTATTTGGCTTATCCTGTCACCAGTTATTATTTTTGTGTCAGATTTATGCTGCCCCACCTTTTTCATTATTAGTCACATATATTGCTGGCATGCAGTTGGACCAGTGTGCATTGAAGAAGCCTCCAAATTTTCTTCATGACATTGAGGACAATGCCTGCCCCCCTCGCATGCCTATTGCCTATCCCTTTTTGCATCACTTAGCACTAGAAGGTCTACCCCAAAAGATAACTTATTATCTACAAGACTGCCTGTCAGAACCTAATTCTAATATGTTGCCTTCATCAAAGATGATTGAATACCTAATACCTAAACTACCCGTGCTTGGAATGGAAGAGGTAACTTAAACTATTGCAATAGTGAGTGATTGATTGTGTGAGTGATGATGATGATTGGTGATACATGTGGTGGCAGACAGTGAGCGAGGGTGTTGAACTGTAATTTTGTAACTTGCCTGAGATGTCTGATTTGCAGTGTTTTGGGCCCGAGTGATGGGTGATAATTTTTTTTCCCTGGAGGTGATTGGCCTTCACAAACTTACTTAGCAAAAATAAATTAACCTATATGGTCCGCTCCTATGATCCTTCTGCTTCTTTCTTCATTTGGGATGGCTGCCCCAGAAAATCACTTGATTGTCAAGAATGCCAAATTCCCATCTGCTGCTTGAATCAAAGGGGAGATGGTGTACCTGCCACTGTGCATGGATTGGAACAGTTAACCATTGCACCAATAAGTGATCAGATTATCAAGTGACTGTAAGTGATGATTGATGGGGAGGCTGACAGTGAGGGAGGGTGTGTTTAAACTGTAGTACGGAAAACTTCTTGAGATGATTATTGATTTGCAATGTTTGGGCCCTGAGTGATGGGTGATCATTTTTTCCCTGGCGGTGATCGGCCCTTTCATACTTAGCCAGATTCAGATTAGGATCCTCTACTTTTTTCTGTTTCTTCAGAGACCAGAAGAGTCACTTTCGGTAACAAACAGAAATCTACACAAAATACTGCAATTCAGTTTCTCTACTTGTTCTACAACAGCAGTGTACTACACTTCAATCTTGCTCGGGTCATGATGGCTGGTCTGGGATACAGTTATTCGGGGTCAGGAGGAGGATCATGGTAGAACTCAGGGTGGGACCTGCAGGACTACCTCCTCAACAGCTAGAAGCAAGAAGTTATCGACTTCAGTTCAAAGGTAAAACAAGAGTCCGAGGCTTAGTACTCAGCTGTGAGGAATAGAGTGATGAGCGTGAAATATTGCTGTATGTGTGTGTGTGTGTGCATATGTGTGTGTGCATGTGTGTGTGTGTGTGTGTGCATGTGCATGTCTGTACTTGTGGCAAAAGTGAAACTCTGCGTCCCCCTCTTTTTTTTTTTTTCCTCTGCCTCAGAGTCTTCTTGATACTCTCCTCATGAAGCTTACCTTACTTGTCCTTCTCCTTGACTCAAAAAGACAGTTTCTCTTTTACAATCCACAGGCCTTCTTCTAGTCTCCTGCACAAACACAAGGCGAAAGCTGAGCTCAACAACACTCCTGCTTACCTACCAGACCAGTCCATATGGGCACCAAATAGTGGACAATCCCAAGGAGAGTGCAGATGCACCACTTAATTTTGAAATACAGAATCATTTTTCTTTTAACAATCATCTCAAGAGAACTGGGTGGGTTCATGCCCCAACCTAGAAGACAGAACATTTAGATATCTGATAACTTGGGTCTCGGGGCAGAAGGTATGTTTGCAATGCATTTATCTGTACTCTGTCATACTCATTCCTTTGTTTCCTTCTAACAACAGATTGATGGTGAATGATGTGCTGCTGCTCATTGCCCAGATGAATGTTGTCCTAGTGTTTGTCTTTGTCAACCCTTTCCCCAAATCCTCTTTCCCATCCATTCATCAAACCTTTAGCCCTCTTCCCTCAGGCTGTGTGATTTACTGAGGTGTGGCTTAATTTACACCATCAGTGGATCACACACTTGGTGGGGCGGATGTGATGAAAGCAACACCAACTTACTGCAGGATCTTTTAAGCAATAGCCCAAACTGGCCCATTACCAACCGGCACATTAAAAATGATCCATATTTTAGATATAGAATGAAGAACATCAGTCATCAGTATCATCATTCAGGCCTTGTGTTGCGTAACCATAAACGCCTAAGCTTGTCCACTCCAGACTTTGAGTCCATTTTTTATACCTAGAGGATTTCACAAATAATACTACTAGCTCCACATTAGCCAAAGCTTGCTAGTATTGCTATTTTTTTGTACTTTAGCACTATCAGGCATTCTCATTTTGTCATCATGTAGTACTCAGGTGGTGTCAATTCTTTATAAAGCTTTGATAAATATATAACCCACTAAATCAGTCTTTCTTTTTCTATTTAGTTGCCTACAATGGATAATCAATCAAATATTCATATTAATCCTACAGTTGGAGCTCACCTGGGTGGAACTGGAAGTGGGACCTCGCTTGTGAAGTTGTGAGGCCTTACCTGTTATGGCTTCGTCTATATTCAGGTATGACAACTAATATGGATGAAATTTAACTTAGTAAGTAAGTAAGTAACTGCTACTACTGTTTATCTAGGCTGTTGTAGACAATATAGGTCATCATGGCAGCATTCCCCCTAATGGTCAAGAGAGTTAAAGAAGTATAACTCTATAACTAAGCGCTACGCTCTCTCTTGAGTTACAAACACATAAACAGGCCGTGTAAAACTAGCTGAAGGCAGCAGTGCAAAGTAAAAGTAAAACAAACTACTTCAGACATAAATTTAGATTGAATAAAATAGTTTTCCACTTTATTTATTTACTAAGAAACCTACTCTAACAACATGCGCACCCCCTTCCCAAACAAAACCGACCAAAGCACCAACACTCAAAATGCACAAGGAAAAAGTCACTCCAGTCCCAACTCCCTTCCCACCCTCTCCAACCAGCCCCAACAAACAACAAGTCCCTCCCATCAAAACAAAAAATTAAAAAAGGGCTAGAAGAGGGCATTATGGATAACAGTCCGGAGCTGGTCCAGGCTCTGCTCCATTGTGATGAGCCGGCCCTCAATGGTGTTCAGCCACAGCAGGATGTGGCGCAGCAATGGCCTATTGTCAGTGTGGTAGGGGGTGGCAGCAGTTGGTTGGTGGCGGCGGCCCCGGCGATGGGATGGCCAGGAGGCTGGTAGCTGGGGGCCGGCTGCACTGGGGCCCGGCTGTTGTGCGTTACTTTCTTCCTCCTCCTCTTCCAGGGCCACCAGCCGCCGGTATTCTAGCTGGATATACTTGAGCCTCTGCCACTGCAGATGGACATCTATCTCCTGCTTGGTGAATGGTCCAGCTGGACCAGCAGGAGCAGCTATATTGAGAAAAACAAAAAAGACATATTGTAAATAATGCTCTGTGCAAACAATTCTTGTAAATAACTAGGTGGCACAGTAGCAGTACATTGCTGGCCCCCTAGGGCCATTACAATTTGATGCGATAATGATTAGGAGAGTCACAAGGGTGTGGCGTGGGTGTGGGTCTCATGGCCTGCTTACCATGTATTTCTGACTGTGGGTTGACGGGGAGGTCACCTTGGGTAAATCCAACAGCAATGGTGCGAGTTCACTGGAACTCCTGAAAATAATATGGCAGTCACTGGTGTTGTTTTTATTGAAATTCTCAATAGCTCGTGTACTGTTGTCATAGCATATATTGTTTTTCACCAATATTGACAAAGTCATGCATTCTTAGATGATGACATACATCGACCGCGCTTGTACTGGTAACAATGTGTGTACTTGGCTTATGGCATACATTAACATTGCTACTGCCGGTATCATCGATGTTGTGAAGACATTGATTATGACATACATTGACATTGTTTTTATGAGAATTCATTATGTCATATGGGCACAGGTTATGGCATACGTTGCCATTGTATTTATTGGTATTGCTGTTGTTGGAGCTGCACATATCATGGTACTCATCGACATCGTATTTATCCATTCCAACAGAGTCCTAAGGCCTACAAAAGGATCAGCAAAAACAGAAGGCAAGCAGGCCAAAAATGTGGGGGAACACCTCGCTAAGGATGGCAGGTCTAAGAGACCCCATTCCCGGGGGCTCAAGGGAAGCATTTTTAATAAAAATTATAAAAGAAATTGGGGAGGGGTCTGTGTGTCGGCCCTATCTCCGAGCCAGGGATTAGCCCTGAGGTACCCCATCCCCCAAAGCCCAACACAAATTGTGCGACCTAGGAAACCTAACCTGTTAGAAATTGGGTTTCTGGTTGGCTGAGGTATGCACACTGTACAAGCAGGAACCACAATCCTAGTCAGGGTAAGTCACAACATACCCTAAATGATGCTGTGCTCACCCTCTGGCAGCTTGGCACAGACTAGTCAGGCTTAACTTAAGAAGAAATGTGTAAAGTATTTGTGCAACACTTTGAACAGTAACACAGTAAAAACACTACAAAAAAGACTCCACACAAGGTTAGATAAATAGAGAATATTTTTATAAATAAATTAAGACCAAAACGACAAAAATCCAACAAGTATAAGTCGAGATATGAAATTTTAAAGAATAAATGTAAAATAGCACTTAGAACCAATAAGCGCTTAGATGGGATATTTGGTTGCGCTAGACTGGGGCAAGGTCAAAATTTCAGACTGAACGCAGTGGTGCACTGGCCGGATACAGGGACCCACTTGGGCCCGCTGAACCAAAGTACCTTGATCCGGGATGCTCTCTCGTCGACGAAGATGCAAGTTGCAATCGAAGCTATGCGTCGAGCCATGCAGTGGACGAGATGCACCGATTTTCTCAATGCAACTGCGGTGATACGTTGGTTCCGAGTGTGAGGTGCTGGTTCCAAATGTGATGCACGGCTGCTGCTCCACAGTAGAAAATACGTTGATTCCAAAGGCAATGCTCTGGTTCCGAAGGCGATGCACCTGGTCTGCTCCACGCAATGACAAGGATGTGCTTGTTCCGACTCACACATAGGCAAATATGCACCGGTAACGATGAGGATGTATGGGTTCTGGATGTAGAAGCGCCTTTAGCCTCACTTCCAAGGGTCCAATACTGTGGTGGCACCACTTGGCAGGGCAGACTCACAGTTTGGAGAGTCCAGATGTAGGTAGTTGGAAGTCTGTTATATCCCTGAGACTTCAATCAGGAGGCAAGACAGCTAGCCCTGGGAGTCACTCTCAGTTCAAGTGATGCAGGTCCAGTCCTTCTCACCCAGGTAGGAGAAAGCGGACAAGAACACAGCAAGACAAGAGTCCAGCACAGTAGCACCCCAGCAGTCCTTTCAGCAGCACAGCAGTTCTTCTTCTTGGAAGAGATGTCAAAGGTCCAGAAATGTACTGAAGTCATGGTGTCAGAGGTCCAGTACTTATACCCAGTGGTACCTTTGAAGTGGGGGAGACTTCAAAGGAAGCTTTGAAGTGAACTGAGGTCCTCCCTTCCTGCCCTGGTTCTAGACTCACTACAGGAGGATATGCTGCCCTTTGTGTGGGAACAGGACACAGCACTTTCAGATGTAGGCTGTGCTCAGCTCCTTCCTCCCATCTCACAGGAAGGCCCATCAAGCCACTTCTAAGATCCCTTGTGTGTGACTGTATAAAAGAAATACACAAAGCCCAGCTGTCACCCACCCCAGACTGAACAGAGACAGTCAGCAGGCACCAAATGGCTAAAGCAAGTAAATGCCAACTTTCTAAAAGTGGCTTTTGCTTAACTGTAATCTAAAATCCAACTTCACCATAAGTTGTGATTTTAAATTAGGCACCCAGAGACACCAACTTCAAAAAATCTATCTCTTAACAATTGGGAATTACACTTAAACTATGCAATGAGATGTTCCCTATGTTATTCTAAGGAGAGATAGGCCTCGCAGTAGTGAAAAACGAAATTGGGAGTTTTTCAGTACCAGGGCATGTAAAACTTAAAAGTGCATGTCCTGCCTTGTAAATAAATTGCGCCCTACCCTGAGGGTTAGGCAGGGCCTACCGTAGGGGTGACTTATATGCATAAAAGGGAAGGTTTAGGCCTGGCAAGAGTGTTACCTTGCCAGATCGAAGTGGCAGTGTCAAACTGCTCATACAGGCTCTGCAATGGCAGACCTGAGCCAGGTTTAGTGGAGCAATAAAGTGGGTGGCACAATGAGTGCTACAGGCCCATTAGTAGCATTACAGGCCGTGGGCACTTATAAGAAAATGTAATATGCCAATTGGGGTTAAGCCAATGCTACCATGTTTAGGGGAGAGAACACAAACATTTTAGCACTGGTCAGCAGTGGTAAAGTGTGCAGAGTCGTAAAACCAGCAAAAACAAGGTCAAAACGAGGTTAGAAAATGGAGGGAGGCAGGCAAAAAGTTGGGGTAAGAGTCTGTAAGCCCACCCTAAGACTGTCAGGTCTAACACAACCCATGGGACACACCATGCTGATTGCACCCGCCCATAATCTACCTCCTTGCCCTGCATAGGAGCACAAAGTAAGGCTGCTCCTACAGGGTGGGAGCACATTGAATGTGGCCAGCTTCTATCAATACCTGAGGATGGGTGCTGACTGGGGGCTGGTGGGGCCGTGGAAGCCTCTGGCCTCCCCTGTAGCCTCTAACAAAATGCTGAGTTCTGGGTTCCCCTGGTGGGACAAGGGCACACACCGAAAAATGGTTTGTGTGTCTTTTTCACCGGTACCCAGCATAGGTGCTGGCTGTAGAGCAGTAGGGAATACCCCTGTGGCCCTCGACAATTCTATTAGTTGTGTGTACCTCAAGTAGGACCAGAGCATCCTTAAAAAAAAAAACATGCAGAACTATATTGCACAGGAAAACACCAGCAGCATAGCTACAGTCTGTGTGGGGAGTTTAACTGCTATTTCAATCTGGCAAAATAAACCTTTTGCCAAGCCTAAACCTTCATTTTTATTATATATAAGTCACCTTTAAGGTAGGCCCTACACAGCCCAGAAGGCAGAGTGCAGTGTATTTAAAAAAGTTGAACACGTACTTTTAGGTTTTACATGCCCTGGTAGGGTCAAAAACTCTTAAATCTGTTTCACTCCTGCAAGGCCTACCTCTTACATAGGATAATATTGGACCCCCGCACCTCCAGCCAGTCCCATGTAGCCTCCTTCGATGTGAAAAAATGTGCATGATCACCGTGTATAACCTTCAGCTTAGCTGGATATAGGAGCATATAGTGGAGGTTCATCGCCCTGAGTTTCTGTTTCACCCCTCCAAAGGAAGTTGTTGCACCAGGCGTGTGTAGTCTGTGAAAGTGCGGATCACATGATTTTCATAAATCGCGGCCCGCTACTTGGCGAGTCGCTATTAGGATACAGTCCTGATCCCTGTAGTTGAGAACTTTAGCAATGAGAGTTCGAGGGGGAGCACCTGCGGGGGGCTTTCGGCACAAGAGCTCGATGCGCTCTCTCAATTACAAATATAGCAGATAGTTCCGCTATGGGGAAAGTGTCTTTGATCCATTGTTTGAGAAAGAGCTCCCTTCTGCTTCCTCCGGAAATCCGTCAAATCTGAGATTGCTCCTTCGAGAGCGTCCCTCAGCATTGCAGGGCAGCTGATTTGACGGCTAAGTCTGTGAGGGCTGTTTCAATGTGCAGTTTAGTGATGTTTTGTTCTGTGGCAATGGATCTTTCCGCCACAGTGTGGAGATCGACCCGCAGTAGTCCAATATCAAGGCACATTGCATCTATTTTGGCCTGTACTGCCATGCTAGAAGTCTCTATGGCTGCTAGGATTTGAGCTCCAGTGGGGCCTGGCTGTGTACTCTTGCTCTCCAAGCGGACCTCGCACATGGGATTCGGCATTGAGGCACCTCCCTGTGCTGTGTATTGGCTCATATTTATTTGTCGTGCCCCCCTGCAGCCTGTCCTTGCCAATGTTTATATTTCCTGGGTGGCTGGATAGGCACGGGCGATTGTCGCACATTACCTTGGGGCGCCGTGGTCCGTGTGTTAAATTCCATATAGGTACCTCGATATAGGCTCAGTTAACATCTCACCTTTCACCTATATTCTCCCCTAAATTACATATGTTAGATCTGGGGGTCTCTAGTTGGCAATGGTATACACCTTTGTCAAAATAGGGACCCTTGCTTCTAAGTCAGGAAAGGGGATTACACTACTGGATAACCCCTGTTCACCCCTTTGGTAGCTTGGCACGAGCAGACAGGCTTATCTCAGAGGCAGTGTGTTAAGCATTAGTGAACACATACAGTAATACAGTGAAAACACTACAGATGGACACCACACAGGTTTTATAAAAATAAGTATTCTTTATATAGACTTAACACCAGACCACAAACAACAAAAAAATCCACAATACTGTACTCAAAAATAGACTTAAAGATGGTAGAAGTAACTTAGTTCAAGATGATGATAAATGCGACACGTTTCTCACAAAAGTACCTTGGATGCGTAACGCAAAACAAACAAAGGATCCGCAGGGAGGGCAATGCAGCGAGCAGGTACCTCAATGCGATGCGACGATCCGGTGCGATGCAATGAGAGTGTGCCCTTGATGCGATGCGACGATGTGAAGATGGTGCGTGCACGCCCGGCGGCCGTGCGGCGAACTCTGTACCTTTGGAGCAGCGACAGGCCCTGCGACACTCCTCTCCAGTGATGCGACGGCAGGCAGCTGCGACGGCGACATGCTTCTCGGGGGATGCGACGGCGACCCTTGCGGTGGCGACACGCTTCCCCGGTGATGCGACGGCAGGCAGTTGCGATGAAGCCACGCTTCTCCGGTGATGCGACGGCAGGCAGCTGCGACGAAGACACGCTTCTCTGGTGATGCAGCGCGCCTCTGTGGCGGCGACACGCTTCTCCGGTGATGCGACGGCAACAGCTGTGACAGCGACACACTTCTTCTCGTTGAGTCAAGCTTCCAGCTCCCAGTGACACGCAGGCTTCTGCAGACAGAATCCCCAGCAAGGGAATTCAGGAGGGAGCTGGTGGTGAAATCTTGTAGCCCTGAGACTTCAGCAGGAGGCAAGCTCTAGTTCAAGCCCTTGGAGAAATATTCTGCAAGATGATGAAAGTTCTTTGAAAGTTCCTTCTCCTTTCCTTGGCAATGAAGACCACTGCAGGCCAACCCAGCAAACAGCACACTGGCAGAGGGGCAGTCCAAACTCCTGGAGCTTCCTTGGTTCTTCTCCTTGGCAAAGGTTTGTCTTGTTGTTCCAGAAGTGATCTAAAGTTCTGGGGTCAGGGCCCCAATATTTATACCAGCAAATCCTTTGTCCTCTGAGGGCAGAGGGTCCTGTACCTAGTCCAAACCAGTTCTGGGTGCATTCTGCCAGTGCACATCTTCTTCCTTTGTCAGAGTGGGCCAGGGTCATCAGACGCACCACAGGAGGTGGAGCCAGCATTGTGGAAGGCTGGCACAGCCCTATTCAGGCCCAGGTGCTACTCCTCCCACCACTCTACATGCAGATAGGTCTATTCAGCCCTGTGCTGACTCACCCTGTCTCCTGGAGCCCCCAGCCCCTGTCACTCACAAAACCAGACATACAATACACAAGCTAGCAGCGGCAGGCTGGATGGTTAGGCAAGAAATTACCTACTTTCTAAAAGTGGTATTTTCAAACACAGAATGTTAAAACCAACTTCACTAAAAGATGTATTTTATCATTCTGAGTTCAGGCATACTAAACTCGAATTTCTACCATGTTCCCTGGGTCAGTTAGGATTATAAGATGTTATAATCAAACTGCCCATTCTGACCTATGGGGACAGGTAGCCTTGCAATAGTGAAAAACGAAATAGGCTGTAATTCACTATCAGGTCATGCCACACATATCAGGGCATGACCTACCTTTACATACAATGCACCCTGCCCTAGGGCCTACCTTAGGGGTGTCTGATATGCAGAAAAGGGAAGGTTTGGGGACTGGCAAGTGTGTCCACTTGCCAAGTCGACATGGCAGTCCCAGACTGCACACAGGTTCTGCAATGGCAGGCCTGAGCCATAGTTTACAAGCTGCTCCGGTGGGTGGCACAATCAGCGCTGCAAGCCCACCAGCAGCATTTGATTTACAGGCCCTGGGCACACACGGTGCACTGTACTAGGGTCTGACAAGTAAACCAAATAAGCCAATCATGGATTCACTAATCCATTACATCACTTTATAAAGAGCGCATATGCACTTTAGCACTGATCAGCAGTGGTAAAGTGCCCAGAGTCATAAAACCAACAAAACCAGGTCAGAAATAATACAGGAGGAAGGCAAAATGTTCAGGGATGACCCTGCAAAAAGGGCCAAGTCCAACAACATACATAACGGTTCTTGGGGAATTGACCTTTTACCTTGATACAACACTACACCAGGAGATCGGGATTTCCCTAGTAGCAGCCTCATACATTATGCATGAGGATTCTTGGAAACTCAGCTGGGCCCAATGTTCCTGCATAATAACTATGTATAAAGTTCATTCCCGACGTCATCCTAAGTCCGACACTGGCACGGCAAGGTAAAACCCCCTGGGAGACCTTTGGGTATAAAAACATCAAATCTTGCTGAAACAAGCAGAGGAGATCAAGACTTCAATGCTGACACACTGACGCGAGACGCTGAAGCACACTGCATGCAGATACTCCAGCTCGCAGTGGTCTGACATCCCTTGCGGGGTGTCCAACCCGAGACTAGGATGGGGTCCCACAGTTTCTCACTTCAGGTAATGGGGGTTGACTTTATCCTAAAGGGATTCTTGGCTTAAATACCTACATACGTGCTAGGTACACTTAGGTACATCTAGTTCGGATGGCTTCGTAGGAGTACTCATTTTAATGTCATTTTATTTGTCATGTATTCTATATACTTGCCTGTATTCATGATTATGTTAGGATGGTAGAAATTTATAAAACTATGAAAGACCTCTCGCAGACCTATATTTCTTTAAAGCATAGCCTGTAGCTTATAAACGCCCCACAAAAAAAACTACTTATTTCTATAGAAGAATCATTTAGAAACAACAATTTTTATTGGAAACCTTATTTTTATTTTATTTTTTATTTTTCATTTACGAAAAGTGAGAGTTCATTTATAAAATTGTTAAATTCGCAGATCACAAAAATACATTATGAGAATAATTCAACAGAAATTAACATAAATACATACATTTGAAATCAAAATCATGTCACTTCTTTATCATCACCATACCCCAGCAGACTCATACAAAAAGTGCAGCAAACACACTTCCTATCATACCAATCATTCAACCTAACATACATAAATGTGCATTAAAAGTACAATTTTACGACACAAATTGGATCCAACAGTTCAATAGATCATTTCATTTGTGATGTGAAAACATTCCATCAATTTCAGCAGTGTATAAAAATCACTATCATTTCATTGTTATATGAGAAACAACACCATCTGTCTTTTTCTCGATATTTATCTCACTGGCTGGATTCCCAAAGGTCAGTGGTCGACGTACGTTTCGGACCTCAATTTAAATTAAGGGGTACCTTTTTGTCATTAGGATGGTAGAAATCTACCATCCTTTTACTTTCTTAGTGCTTCTAGTCATTTATATCTGCTACTGTCTAATGATCGTTACAGCACATCTATTTTACACAAGAATAACGATTGGTCAATAAATACTTTTTGAAAACGTCCCTACCATTTATTCTGTGTATCTCTGAGATTAATTGAGCACGAGTGACTGAGCGAAAAGTAGTACACTGTTTCCACGGTCCTGAGGGATCAGGGTTGTCATATTCGAGGGTTGCCAAGAACTATTCTCTCCTTGGTAAGAGGATTTTCTAGTGGCACTGTGAGCTAGCTGGTACAAAGGCCAACTTACCCGGTGGGTGTGTCTGGAATCAATCTGGACACCAAGCCCACAGTGTACGTTGTCCAAACGCGCAGATCCTGTACAGTTTATATAGGAACTACACAACACGTGAGGTCCCCTGTAGCAATGGGCTGGGCCCCATATCCCTAGAGAGCACCCAAGTACACGTAGATTTGAACTTAGTACACTGCGAAGGCTTCTCGCTATGTACTTCAGAAACACCGGCGGCAGTCTCTGTAGGTCGAGAGCCTCACGTGTGGCTGTGTCTTTATTATGGCCCTTATGTGGAGGTATGTAGTCTGTCTAGGCACCCATGGGGTCAGGGGTGTGGTGCCTCAATTGATGGGCATGGGGGAGCACTGTGTGGGTGGTTATATGCTGCTCTTCGTCCCCTTGTCCACATTATAGTAGTCTCACAGCCTCTTGAAACGTGTCTCAAGATGGATAGGGCCTCCTCTCCAGTTATACCGCCTACCGGGTGGGCTACAGAGGTGTGGGCTCTTGAGTAACTTATCTTTTATTTTCCCTTTTCGTCCCCCTTCCTTGTTTTGTCAGGGGAAAGCCACGTTGGAAGTGTGACTGTCGTGTCCCGCCCGTGGCTATGTCCACCTTTCCGTCTGGCCTAGAGCAGGGACGATGTGGCCAGGTCCAGATGCCGCCGCCCGGTGCCCTCCTGTCTCTTATGCACCACCTGGGATCTGTAGTTTGCTTATTAATGGTACCCCACTGATCTTATGTATTGTGCGCCGAGGCTCCCAGCAGGGCCTGACCTCCACTAAGGCACCTCTATCACTTGTTCAGCATCTGGTGAGGGCGCTGCGAGCCTATGTGGCCGGCGGCCCTGCTTCACCTTGAATCTCCGTTAGGGTCTGGCATGGAGATCCAGGCCCAGTTTCAGCAGGGCATCTGTGCGCTCACCTCTTATGCTCTGGCCTCATGTGACTCTGGCCGTGCGTAAACACAGTCCTCTCCACTCCTTTTCTGTTGTTTTTGTGGAAAGGGCCTTCTTCACGCGAGGCCCTAGCGTCAAGTCTTCGGGTTGGGCCTCCTTTTGCCATAATCTGACCTCATCTTCACTCCTGGTTGGGGCTGTGGAATATATGGGGGGACCGACCCATCATCAGCAGGTGAGGAGTCAGAGGGATCGGCTCTGTCCACAGCGCGCGGTCCCCTGGAGCCCATATGCCCGGCTCCGTGACACTCTCTGGGGCCCGGAGAGGGGCTCGTTTTTCTGTCTTCACCTCGCGGTTTTACCCTCCCCCCCGGCTCAGTTCTAGTTCTTGTCTCCAGGCCAGGGCGCCAAGACTGGCAGGTAGCGGCTGGACTGGTAGGGGAATTAAAGGATATTTAGACGTGCGGACAGCAGAGCTCCTTAAGCTGCGTCAGCTCCAGTCGCCATCTTGGCCATGCCCCAGTGAGCGGAGTTGTCTACTCACTCACATGGGAGGCCAGAAGCAGGAAGGAGCAGTGATGCTAGTGGCGTCAGAGGCCGGGTAGTAATAAAGACGGATAAAACTTCTGGGAAGATCCTGGAACACTGGATGCCCTGGTCAAGGCAGAAGACTGAGGACAGAAGTTGGTAGAAGGCGATAGATGGTAGACGAAGGAGTGTCTCACGCTACACTGCACAGGCACGAGAATAGACAGGAGGCTTGTTTGCATTGTGTTGTACTCCAGACCCAATCTGGACCTTGAGCTCACTAAGCTTTCGCATTTCGAGTTACCTTGACCACAGAATCCACTGAACAAGCTAAACTATGGTCTGGACTCAAATCCAAAGAGGTCGGTATCTGATTGTTAATAGTGGAGGGTGAATTCACAGTAAATTGTTAATTAAAATGATTTTTCCAACCTTGCGCCCTATTAAAAGAGATTTCTTAGGGGTGACCTTGCCTCTTGTTTTACAGACAAAATACCAAACATCTCTCAAATTCCATTTGATAAGTGAGTCATTAATCCATGTACAAACTCATGGAATTTGTTAATCCTTTTAGCTATGTGATAAAATCCCAGGGTGGCATTTGAATAATCCTGATTTAATATGAGGCATTTTAACATCATTCTGAGCTCCAACAGATGGCCCTGACACATTATTCAATACTTTATTCAAAAAGTCTATTTACCAAAGTCAGAGAGGCCTATGTGAATCGGACGCAATAAATCAAGTAATAATTTGTCCACAATAAATCAAGTAATAATTTGTCCTTCTCCCACATCGCAGCAAAGACCTGGAACAGCCTTCCCAGGCACCTCCGGACCATCACCTCACTTTTCTGAATGGCCCTCCAGACCTGGCTGTTGAAATGAGCCTCCGGGACCTGCACGGGCCTGGATAATCAGGTGATTAGATGCGGTTTATAAATCCAGATTAATTGATTGATTGATTGACTGAATGAATTAAAATTATGTGTGAATTATTAAACTTAATTCCAGGTTGTTTGAAGGTCAGCAGTGATCTATAAGGTTCTGATATATATTTAAAATGAGTGTGCAGTGAAATTATCATGTTATTACTATCATCTTACAGCATTTATCAAGGTTTATTTTTCTCAAATTAACCTGCTTACAAAATGTAAAATAGCTGTTCACAGCTCCTTCTCTGCGAGGGAGAGAGATAGAGAGAGACCAGGGCGTTTAACACAGAGGCGCGGCTCCATATTGAGCTGTTGGTCCCATAATAATTTTTCTCCTACGAACATTCCAACCCGGCCTAGAGGAAAGGCCTGAAAACTGGACAAACATAAACTAAGAACATGTATGAATGTTTGCTGTTCCTATTGAAATACTGATTCCCATTGTGTCAATTCTTTTGATGCTTAGGGATATATTTATCGTTCTTTTACGCAAATCAGTAAGACAACTTGCTGCTGTGCGTGAAAGAGAGAGGGCAGGCATAAGACATATCTACCAAGATATGGCTCATTCATGTCCTCTGCCTAAACTGGGCCACAATCAGCCGTCTAGCACCTACACAGGTACCCTTGTGCCATGGAGCAAGGGTTCCTGTGTTGCAGGCAGGATAGTTTTTGTGCAGGAAGGGACACCTTCCTGCACAAAAACAATCCTTAGAGGCATATTACTCTCTACTACGGCCTCATTTAAAATATTTTGATGTAGGGCAGTGCGTAAGCCTTCCTGCTGTGCTGCTGTACGTCAAAAGAAATGGGCAGGAATGCGCTTTATCTATGAGCGATGGCGCATTCCTGTCCTCTTCCACAGCACTGGTGTACAAATGGCTGCCATGCGCCAATACAGGCCCCCTTGCACCATTGTGAAAGGGTGTCTGCGTTGAAATCAAGTTGTTTTTGTGGAGGAAGGGAATCTTGGGGCACTCGGTAGGAATACCCTGACCTCCTCGGCCTGGTGGTGGGGTCCCAAAAGGACGCCCGCCTCGTGTCAATTTTCTTTTTCTTTTTTATGAAATTTTGCTGCGAATTCATGGAGGATCATCAAATTTGTGTTGAAATTTTAAAAAAAAGCAAGCGCAGTCTACCGTACTTGTTTTTTTAAGCCCCCAAGGTGAACCAATTTCCCAGGGGAAAAAATATTTACTAGCATTTTGAGAGAGGAGGCACAAGTGCCCCCAGGCAGATTTCAGCCCCGGGAACCCCATCCAACGGGGCCTAGTGCTATTTGCTGGGGAGCTCTCCTCCCATACCGTTTTGGCACTGGGGACCCCATCGTCTGGGGCCCAGCCTTATTTGAAAATGGAGTGGGATGCACACGGCCGCCCTCCCCGAGGCTGATTTTGGCCCTGGGGCCCCCAGGGCCCATCTGTATTTGAAAAGCGAGAGGGGGCACGCCGACCCCATCCCCTGTGGCTGGGTCATATATGCAAAGGGGCGGGGGCTGCGCTGTCCCCTTCCCTGAGCCATTAATGGCCCTGGAGACCCCATCCCCAAGGGATGACTTATAGGCTATGTCCCAGAGTGCCCACCCCTGGGACATAGCGGTTTCCCTGCCCGCAGTGGCATGGACAGGGAAACCTGTGTTTGTTCTTGCTGTGCAGCAGCAATTTCAATTATTCTACTTGGGAGGAGCAAACACCGAGTCCGCTCCCAGCAGGCGGGAGCTTGAAAAATGCTCCCACACGCTAAGAGCAGACTTTTCATCTTATGCATCTTACTTTTCATCACACTTAAGCGGGCAGGGAAACAGATGAAAAGATTGCTCCCGCCCATAGGGAGAAGCATAATTAGCTGCTCACTGTGGGGGGGCATTGCTGACTTCTGCTGAAAGTGGGGAGCCAGCTGGGGCCATGGGGGCCACGGGGCTCCCCCTGCAGCCCCCAACAAAAGTGTGGTGGGTGCCCTGGATGGGCACCTGGGCATCCACCCTTTGTAGTCTGGGCTGTGAGGGATAGGGTCCCATGCTTAAATTGGCCCGTTTAGGGGTGCTGCATATCCCCCTCCCTCTTTTCAAATAAGGCTGGGCCCCGGGGGATGGGTACCCCAGGGCCAAAATCAGAACAGGGAGGCAGACCATGTGCCCTCCTAAATATGTTGACGGGTGATTAGGTCCTCAGGACATAAAATGGCCCAGGGAGAGGGGAGCGTACCCCTTCCCCTAAAAAATGTGCCAGGCCCGAGGGGATAGAATCCCGAGATCAAAATAAGCCTGGGGAGTTGGGCCGCTTACCCCTCCCACTAATTTTAGTTAATGACTCTGTGGGATGGGGTCCTCAGGGCTTATCAAGACTCAGGGCGGGGGCTTCACAGCCCATCCCCCTTTATTTTTAAAAATGGCCCTGGGGGATAGGGTCCCGAGGGCCTTACAAGGCTCGGGGAAGGGGTTCCATGTGGCCCCCCTCCTGTTTGCATTAATTGTGGCCCTGGGGGATTGGGCTCTCAGGGCCTAACAAGACTCAGAGAGGAAGCCACACAGTCCCCCCTTAATTTTAAGAGTAGCCCTGGTGCATATAGTCCCTGGGGCCGAATAAGGCTCGGGGAGAAGGCCACTTGGCCCTATTCCCCTTTAAAAACAATGAAGCCCTGGGAGGATGGGGTCCTCAGGGTCTAAGGAGGCTCGGGGAGGAGGCCAGGTGCCTCCCTCCTCTTTACAAAAAGGCCCTGTGGCCAACTCCCCGATGCACACGGCCAAAGGCTGTATATGGTGTAGGGGTGACTGCCTTTGGGGGGTTGCCCACATGGCCTGGCCACAGGTCAGGGCTTGTAGCCACGCTCCCACTGCATCGCGGCCAAAGGCTGCATCCAGTGTGGGGTTGGCTGCAGCAGGGGGTAGGCTGTAGGCCCTGCTGCCACCCTCCTGCCTCACTGATAATGTCACTGTGCATGGCGGGGCACAAATTATAGTTACTTGAGATAACTATAACTGGTGAATTTCAGTGGTTTAAGCGTTTAAAATGTTGTATTATAACGGAACATTACACGTAACTATAACTTTACTTTAACCTTTGAGGGATTATTTACAAGCCCCTTGCGACACTTTTGCGCCGCCGGGCATCACTTTTGTGACGCAGTAGCGGCGTAAACAATGCACCAGGTTGTGCCCTATTTACAAACTTATGCATCTAGGCTGCTGCGTCACCTTGTAAACCCCTGCGCCACATTATACCTGCCTCTGGTATAATGTATGCAGGAGTGGACGTTCCCATGCCAGAAAGCCTCATAGAAGTGACACAGTGAAATCTACAAGATTTCACTGCGCCGCTTCTAGGACACCACTGCGTCAAAACCTCATGCCTGCAAGCAGGCGTAAGGAGAGAGGCAGTGCAATAAGAATAGGCGTCCTCCATGCATTGGTGGAGGTGCATCAGGCTTAGGACACAACTCAAGCAATGCGTGGGTTTTGCACCGACAGATACGTCAGAATTTCTGATGCATCTGTCAATCCTTGCGTCATGGTGCGCCTATTATAAATACGGCGCATCCATGGTGGCACAAGGGTTTCTTTCGCAGGCGCAAGGATACGAGCGCATCGCTGCTTTAGCACAGCTATTCGTCAGTTTCTGGTAAAATAAGGCCGTTGGTTTTTTCAGTGCATATAGATGTAGATATAAAACATGGGGGTCTTAAAATGCTTTTCTCCAGGCAATTTCCACAGGGAAAAGTAAGATAATGATACAGAAAAGAACTGTTAAAAAGAATGACACAAAATTTGGCAGAAAGCTAGATCTTCCCTCAGAAAGGTGCTTTTGTGACATGGTGAAATTCTATTGAGCTGTTTTAGAGACATATTGTTTAAAATGAATAAATATAAAGTTGCAGTGGGCCTTCACAGGAACGGAAGATCAACAGTAAAGGATTGGAAACTCAAAATCAACAGAGATGTTGGGCGACCATTTTATGACTCTGGGACTCAGTCCCCATGTCCTGAAAAAAGGGAAGTCATTTACGGAGGGGGGCAGGATAGGGATACTCTGACCCCTTAGGCCTATCCCCTGTAGTAACAAAGGAAACATAAACATGGTGGGGCAGGGCTCATGGGTTTGTTGCATTTTATTCTTTTAATATGGGGAGGCGGTCTGCATGAGTGCCGCTGCCCAAACCAGGTATTGGCCCAGAGGACGCTGTTATAAATTGGGTTTCTGCTTGGCAGAGGTATGCACCCTGTCCGAGCAGGAACTACAATCCTGGTCAGGGTAGGCTAGGTACACACTAAAAGATAACCAGTGCTCATCCTGTGGTAGCTTGGCACAGAGCAGTAAGGCTTATCTAAATAGGCAATGTGTATAGTATGTGTGCAACACACACACACACAGTAACACAATGAAAACACCACAAAAAGACTCCACACTGGCTTTGAAAAATAGACTATAATTTTATAAATAAATCAAGACCAAAATGACAAAATCCAATAAGTAGAAGTTGAGTTATACATTTTTAAAGACTAAGCAGAGTTCTAGCTCTTAGAAGCAATAAGCGCCTATGGGAGTTATCTGGTCGTGCTGGACCAGGGCAAAGTCAACAGTTTGAGCCGACCACGATAAAATGCAGAAAGGAGACAGGAGGCACACAGGCAGGCCCAAAGAACAGAGTAACTTCATCCTGGTCACAACAGCGAGATGCGTGGTGCAGACACGTGATGTGTCAATGTCGAGCCAGCAGTCGAGGTGATGCGACTATCTTCTCCACTTAGTGATGGTGATGCTTCGGTTCTGAAGATAAAGTGCTGAGCCGAGATGCGCTAATTTCAAAGTGCAATAAGGTGGCTTTCTTCACGCAGTTGAAGGATGTGTCGATCTCTGTAGACTACTGTGGCGGAGATGTGCAGTACTGTACATTGGATTCTGCAGGTGCTGCAGTGGTTCTGATGCGATGCTCTGGGTTCTGCTCCTGCCCCAAGGACGATGCGTAAATTCCTGCTCATGCAGTCAGCAGATGCATCGGTGCCTCTGAAGCAAGTATCTGGTCCCACCTCCAGTGAGGCAGGGACAAGAGCAGGGGTAGAGACATTGATTTCCCTGGGTCTCAACAACAGGAGTCCAGCTCTCCTCAGCAGGGTCAGAGAGCTGCAGGCAGCAGGGCAGCACAAGAGACAAGTAGGCTTTTCAGGTCAGCAGTGCAGCAGTGTCAGTCCTTGAAGCAGCACAGAAGTTCTTCTGACAGAGTCCAGTTGTAGATCCAGAAGTGTCTGATTTCGTGGGGTCAGAGACCCAGTACTTATACTAACCCCGGGCAGAGACCTCCGCTCTGCCCGCGGAGTGAGCGGAGATTTGCCTCCTACGTGTTCCGCGGAGAACGCGGAGAAGGCAAATCTCTGCACACTCCGTGGAGTTGGCCAGCCCCCACCTCCACCCCCCTATATTAACAATTAATTCTACATTACTTAAAATTAAATTAAAACCACTTACCTGGCATGTGGCGTCCCCGGGCTGCTATCCTCTTCTTCCTCGCCATCTGGGTAATTCTTTGAGAAAACTGGCATTGCGTGCATGCCCGCGCATTTCTCACAAGAAAGGCGCATGTGCGGGTGTGCGCGCATGTGCAGTTTTCTGAAAGAATTACAGAGAGTGCAAGGAAGATGAGGAGAGCAGCTTGGGGACGCTGCATGCCAGGTAAGTGGTTTTAATTTAATTTTATGTAATGTAGAATTAATTGTTAATATGAGGGGGGTGGAGGCGGGTGGCATAGCGTAGCGGAGTTCCATGGAGTTTGTTCGCAACTCCGTGGACCTCTGCGGAGCCCCGCTACACCCACTACGCCCGGTGTTAACTTATACCCAGTTGTGCCGTTGAAGTGGGCGTGACTTCAAAAAAGGGTCTTTGAAGTGCACAGAAGACCTTTTTCCCAACCCTAGCTCTAGAATAGCAGTAGTTGGCAATCAGCCCTTTGTTTGAGGACAGGACACTACCTATTCAGGTGTAAGTGTCAGCTCCTCCCTCCCCTCCTGCACAGGAAGGGCCATCAGAATGTAGTTGAGTGCTCAGACACACCTAAACTTTCTGTGTTTGTTGCTGTCTAGAGGGAATGCACAAAGTGAAGCTGTCACCCACCCCAGACATGTATTGGAGTCAGGCTGCAGGCACACACAGAAGTGAGAGCAGAGAAATGTCCACTTTTAAAAGTGGCATTTCTAAAATAGTAATGTTAAATCCAATTTTACCATTAAAGAGGATTTATTATTATCATTCTTAATATATATAACATGACAAACCTGCTCCTTTTTAATCAGGAATTACAACTTAAAAGTGTATTAACGAATTACCAATGTTAACCTACGAGAGGAGTAGGCCTCACAGTACTAAAAAACGAATGTTGGTATTGGTTACTACCAGGACACACAAAACTTAAGAGTACATGTCCTACCTTTTACTTACACAGCATCCTGCCCTATGGGCTACCAAGGCCTGCCTTAGGAGTGACTTATGTGTAATAAAAGTCAAATGTAAGGCTTGGCAAAGAGTTTTAAATGCCAAGTCAGGCTGAGACAGGTTTGAAGAGCTACTTGTGTGGGAGGCACAATCAATGCTGCAGGCCCACTAGTAGCATTTAATTTACAGGCCCTGGGGGAAGCATATGTACTTTAGCACTGGTCAGCAGCGGTAAAGTCCTTAGAGTTGTTGCTCGGATATGAATTTATCTTAAAGAAAGGCAAATACAAGAGGTGTTTAGCAGAGCAGGAACAAGTTGGTTTAATTAAGCGCAGCGGCCGTGAGAGCCTCAACAGAATGAGTCTGAGGAAAGACTCATCGTGTATAAAGTTTTAGCTGGTTTTACACACATCTTGTGAAGTACCATAAAACGATTTCTGCATTCTTAAAGGCCACTACAGTCCTAAAAAAACAAGTTTGGGCATTTGATAAGGACACAGATAGCTCTCGACTAGGCCCTGGCAGTAAACTCCGCTCCGCTTGTGAAGTTTGCGTAATTCGGGCATTGCACGCTCCAGAGAGGAACAGGGAGTTCCTGAATTCTGCCTTTCGGGCACGAAGTGGAGGTTTTTTTTCCGTTTGAGTTTTCATGATTTGCTTTGGCTCGCAAGACTTCTCGCACCGCTAATGAGCTCTAGCGAGACTCGCACTGCTTCCGGCCACGAAGGCGCCAATCTAGTGCCGATCATGATTGCAAGTAGAGCAGCTTTTCTGTAGGAGATGCAGCAGAAAGGCATTTGGAGTGGATTTTCTTCTCAAACTGGCTGTTGGAGTTGTTTTTTGCGTGCGATGAGCCATTTTTTCAGGGTTTTTTCAAACAGGAACAAAGTGCCCCAAAGACTCTAACTTCCTGTTCCTGTCCAGAAGGCTCCTCTCAGTGCTTTGTCCCTCTCCTGGACACTATTCATTAGGATTTGGAGCTGGAAGAATCACTCTCCCTGCCTGCTGCATACATACCATTGACTTTATATTTGAGATTTCACAAGTACATTGAAAAACTAGTGTATAGGGGTGTTGTCTGTTTGATTAGGGGCATGCACCGGGATTTATTTGTAATTTTATTTTATTTTTAAAATTTATTGTGGTGGGTGGCCTGCAGTTTTAGTTTGCATGTAATTTTTCTTCTTTTGTAAAGGAAAAATGTTGCACAGTTTACTACTTCCATGTTTTAAAAAAAAATTGCAATATTGATTTAATTCACTATGTGGCCTAGTCTGCCAATGCACCTTCCAGTCAGTAGGCCCAGTGCTAGTCATGGGTGAATGAAGCAACTGTTTCTGCATTGTCTGTTGAATTTAAACATCATTTAGGCTATGGATGGTATTGGATTAAAATATAAAATGTGTTTTTTTGTGGTATTTAACCTTTTTGTTCCTGCAAACAGTGTATAGGTGGGGTAATGGCTTTGGACAATGTGTCTTGTTGTAATAATTTTTAGTCCTGTTATTTTTCGATTTTGGCATTGCTGAATTAATGCTGTATTCTTTGTGTTACCATGCATCCTTTGTCTAGCCAGTGTGTGAGTATGTGTGTGTGCCATAGGCCACCATTTGTCTTTATTCCCCATGCCATGTGGCCAGGGGCCATTTTGTATAGTCAATGTCCATAGGCTTGCATGTGTTCTTTGTTTTGCAGGCCTCCTGCTTGTTGTTGTGACCATCAGGCTGGTGGCCTTTTTGTGTAGCCAGCCATTGTGTTTTTGCCATAGCCCTGCATGTCATTTTTGTTGTGGCCATGTCTCCTTGCTCAATGTTGTTGTTGTTGATGACCATGTGGCACTGGCTGGCAGCCATTTTGTGCATCCAGCCAGTGTGGCCCTTTGCAATAGGCTTATATGGATGGTTGGGAATGATAGCAGTTTAATGAATTAATAGGTTTGAGGATAATTTCACTTATTTAATGATTTAATTTTTCCCATTTTCCTAACATCTGGCATCAACGCCATGTCTACTATAGGTGCACAACAGCATTCATTGTCTAAGGATTATTCCATTGTCACCTGCACCTCCCTGAGTGACACATCCCAACGTGATGCACATAAAGCAAACAGTTACATCTGTATGTTGTTGTTGTTGCTCTTTCTTATCCTTCCTGAGTGTACACCATGAAAGTTTATGTTGGTGTGATTTTACGAATGGATAGCTAGACTGTATTGCTAATTATTTAAAATAACTTAAGTAACCACACTAAATGATATTGTTTGTTTGTATTACTAATCGAACTGGAACAATGCCATGTTTCACTGATGTTCTTATTGCTTGTTTGCTTCTAGGTGCACAAGAGACTACTGCCAGACAGAAGGCCTGTGCACGACGTGATGCCTGACTGACAACACAACACGGACATTCTTCAGCTTGTGAAGCTTAGTGCCACTGCCATTTAACAGCTTCATTTTGGCCCCAAAGAAAGGTGCTGCCAAGAAGAGGCCAGTGGAGAGGTGAAGCAGATTTCAAGCACTGGCATTGCAACAACAACCTTTTCTGGCAAATTTTTGCCTGCCCACTGGCCACCGGTGAGCAAGCTGAGAGCAGCACTCATGCATCAACAGCACCACCCCACAACCTAAGTCCAGGACCATGTTTGTCAGTGAGGCAGCCTGTGCAATCATGTTGACGCGACGAGTAGTGATGTTGAATGGGATTTGTCCCTTTTGCAAAGTAGTACACAATCGTTTCAGAAAACAGAGTAAAGTAGACAGCAGCTGCAGTGCAGCCAGCAACAGTACATTTGCCTGATGTTTGAGCCAAACAGGAGGTTGAGCTTCCTTCTGAGCAAGAAGTTGAACCTCCTCTTTTAGAACCACTGGCTCCCAGATCTCCAGCAATTAAAAGGAAGAGTATTACTGCACCATCTTCTCCAAGCACAACTTCTGATGATGATGATGATAAGGACATGGAGTGGACCCCGGCAAAGTCCAGGAGACAACAGGAGAGGCAAGGAAAAAGAAAAGTTCCCAAAAGACTTAGGGGGATATGTACAAGATCTGCCTCTAACTAGCGTTAGCGTTAGTTATCGGCAGTTTTCTTGCCTATCATCAAAAACTATCGCCCTGTTAGCGATGTGTTTACAATACGTCGCTACATGGCGATAGTTTCAGGTAGTCGTGGTGAAAACTGCCGCTAACACTAGCGTGAAGGCGATACAAATTCTGCCGTTAACGGGCAAAAACTGGCCAAAGGCCAATTTGCGGGCAAAAAACTCAGGTTAGTCAGACCAACGTGACTTGTTTTTGCCTCTAGAGGCAAAAATAGCCTATAAGTCAACGTCCAATGAAAAATTGGAAACAAAACCAATGGAATGCAGATTGGAGCAGCCTGGGCCAAGTGCAGCACAGATCAACAACCCCCCAAGCCCCCAACAGCCAGGATGACCAGCCAGAATCCCAGGGGAAGAGGAAATCCAGGGCTACAATCATGAAAAGAGGCGCATCGCTGGGCAAAACCAGTGATGCATCACTTATCATTGCGCACTCCTTGCAACACTATGGCATCCAAAACCTTGAAAGCGAGGACAGTCCCCGTGGCCTGGAGGCCTCGCTGGGCCTGCGTCTGGGCCCCGGAGTAGGATGCGGAGGTGCTCTGGAGTTGCTGGGCCGTGGTGGTAGACATTGAGGCATCGGTGATTGCCCTTACCTGGTGGTGAAGTCTGCCAGGTCGCATGGAGACATGTTGCTGACATGTGTGAGAAGATCGCCTGGTGCCCCTTGGAGCTGTGAATGGTAGAGTCACTCCTGCGCACCAACGCAGGGAGGTCTGCATCGCATACCACGTGCCACCACTACACCGGGGAGCACGGAGGAGATTACCAGTGGTGGGCTGCATCTCTCTGCATCACAGGACGGAGGATGTTGTGCTGGCTGGACGCAGTAGAGGGTGAGGCCCCTGAGCTGCACCAAACTTGTGTGGCGGAAGCGCTGCAAATTCACACCTAAGGGGGCCCTGTTGCATCACCTGCATCAGGAGCTTCCCCAGCGGGCCTGGCGGCGACTGCTGTACCCTGGCTTGTTAAATCCCGTCTGGCTGAGGCTCCTGCTGGCTGAGTCACAGATTTGGAGAGAGTGCATCGGATTGCCCCACGGTGTCAATGCCCAGGTGAGGAGAAGGAGGGACGTGTAGCGGAGGAGGCCCGGGGGTCGAGTTGGGCCCAGGCCTAGCACCTGTGGGTGACGTACCCTCAGTGGCAGCTCATCCGTGGTGAATGAGCGTCACCCCACGGCTTTCAAGCAGTGCAAGAAGAGCAAACATAACATGATGATAACTTTCAGATGTACTCCTGCTATGTTTCCTTTGCGGGCAGGAGTGTTGGTGGGACTGCTCTACTCACGGAGCTGGGCAGGGATGGAGTGGTATGCCCACTCTAGTGTGCAATGACTCTTTGGTCAGCCCTCTCAAGCCGCCCAAAGCAGTCATGTGCACATCACTGTTCACTATGCAGGCTGCATTACAGCCTGAATGGAGAGCATGCCCACCCCCCCAGCCCCTGGCAGAATGCCTTGGCACGGCACTCAAGAACAATAATAACGCCGCATTGCAGTGTTTTGATTGGCTTAGAGGAGGGAGCCTTGCTGCCTGCTTCTGGTTACTGGAAGTAGACTCAGGAGGGCAGGAGCACAGAAGACGCGGAACCCGGCCTCGAGGTAAGAATAAAAAAAAAATATTTACTACCCCCGCTCCCTCCCGTGTCCCCGCCCCCCAGGGTCCTTTCCCTCATTTCCCTCCTCCCAGCTGTCCAGTCCCCCACAGCACTACATAATGGCAGCTGCTGTGCGGCAATGTACAGCGGGCATACCACTGTTGCGGCAAAGGCAAGCCTGTCTGCGTCCGTCTGCCCCTGGACTGCTCCCAGCAGCAAGGACCCTTTCTCTCGGACACTCCACTGCTACGACGCCAGCACCCTCCTCGCCATCAACCCTGGACACCACACCGCCTGCCATCTAGCAACACTGTAGAATTCTCTTGCACCCTGTGCCTCTCGAAACTACAAACGCACCTTCTGCCACATCAGCACACCAGCGCCTCCTGCCGCTTAGCCGACCAACAGTGCAGCCGACCGGCTCAGCTGCATCCTCCTCAACGTGCAGTCCCTTCACAAACACGCAACAGAAATCTGGGACCTCCTCGACGCCACCTCTTCAGACATCGCCTTCTTCTCGGAAACCTGGATCAACCTCTGCTCTGGACTGAACATTGCCAACACCATACACGAAGGCTACAAATTTACCCGCATGGACCACCCTGAGTGGCCAGGAGGAGGCATTGCCATTTTCTAGAAAAGGCACACTCCGACTGACCATGGACTCTAAAGACCTGACGGTGACCATGGAACACCTCCACTTCCAGATCTGGACCAACCCCAACACCACCCTCTGCGGCACCCTCATCTACAGGCCTCCCGGGCCATGAACCCCCATTCACAGATGCCATTGTAGACCTCATCGCTCCCATCCACCGACTACATCCTACTTGGAGACCTCAAGTTCCACCTGGACAACCCCAGTGATCAGAACACCAACCCCTCCTGGGGTACTTCGCCAACATCGGACTCAAGCAGCTAGTCACCACAACAATCCACATAGCCTTACACACGATCGAGCCCATCTTCTCTACCAGCCCTGTGCCACATTGTACCTGCATCAGGTATGACGTATGCAGGGTGGGCATTCCCACGCAACAAAGCCTCATAGGAGTGGTGCAGTGAAATCCATCAGATTTCACTGCAACAATTTTAGGACGCCACTACATCAGTACCTTATGCCTGCCTCATGGCAGGCGTAGGGTGATGCAGTGCCACAGGGATAGGCCGGCCCCATGCATTGGTGGAGTTGCATCTGCAGCAATGCGTGACTTTTGAGCAGACAGATATGTCAGGATTCCAGATGTGTCTGTCATTAATTGCGACATGGAGCACTGCACAGTAAATACAGCGCATCCATGGTGTCGCAAAAGGGCATGGTGAAAAGTGTTGCAACGCTGTTTTGTCTCAGCGATGCAACACTTTTCAGGAATACGCCCTATCTTATTGATGGTGCGCATTCCTACCCTGTAGTTTTGTCGCAGGGCAGCGCAGCAACATTCCTTGCAGCGCTGTCCAGCACCAAAACCTTCTGAAATGAGGCCCCGAGTGCTTGAACCATTTTTAAGACCAGCTATTTTCTGGTCTTAAAAACTGCCTCTAACTGGAGTTAGAGGAAGTTTTTGGGTTTTGCACTATACAAGGAATTCCTTGTAACTATCGCGAAGTGGGGTTAGCAGCAGTTTTTGCACAGGAACGCCTACCTTGCATCTCATTTTCGTTAAGTCCCTCTAACAGAAGTGTCGATCTTAAAAATTCACGTTTACGCTGGAAAAGTGCTGCTACCTGCAGTTATCGGCAACTTGTAAATACGGCGATAAAAGAAGCTGCCGGAACGTCAAAAAATTGGCGCAACGGCGGCGTTAACTCCTTGTACATATGCCCCTTAGACTTATGGAAGGGGATGATGGGGAGAATGACGACGACGAGGTAGTTATGGTGGAAGGTGACACAGAGGAGTCTGATATTGCTATTCAATCTCAGTCGCGGTCGGTGGAGGAGTGCCGGCCGGGCGGTGACGTGGGGCGGGGGAGGGGCAGGGTGGGGGGTAGCAAAGTACGGATTACGGACCTATACAGGTAAGTAAACATTTAAATCAATGAAACGAATTTCGTTGCGCGCACTGCATCGCCAAATGCGATGCAGTGCGCGCAACGAAATTCGTTTTATTGATTTAAATGTTTACTTACCTGTATAGGTCCGTAATCCATACTTTGCTATCCCCCACCCAGCCCCCCCCCCACCCCACATCACCGCCCGGCCGGCACTCCTACACCGACCGCGACTGTTCAATCTGCTCAGAGGGATGTTGCACAGGGAGCACTGCCACCAACTCTCATATTTGCACAGCCCCAGCTGAGAAGTCCTGCAACAACTTCTACATCACAAGAAGCAGAAAGACAATTGAAGACACGCCCACCTACCTCCAATACATCAGGCATTGGCAGTGGCACAGTAAAAAATTACTACTCCCCAGTTTGAGACTTTTTTACGGTAAGCAAAGAGGGGGAGCACATTGCAGTATGCAGCATTTGCAGCACGAGTATTTGTCAAGGTAAGCCTGGTACTGGAGGCCGAATGACCCATATGAAAAACACCACACAATTCAGTGGGGGAGCACCTTAAAAAACTGCTGACCTTGGTTGTGGTGATGAGGAGAGCCAGGGAACATCATCTACAAGTCCAATCAAGGTGGAAGGCGATAATGAGGAGGAAGAGGGTGACATCTTCACGCAAAGCATGCCTGTCGCCAGCAGTGCACCAGCAGATTCACCCACCTCTGCGACTTCACAATGGCACAAGATTCGGAGTGAGATGGAGACATAACAGCATATAGTGACTGCCCTACCAAAACGCATATTGGGGTAGATTTACAAGCCCCTATCGCCACAGGAACGTCACTTTTTAGGACGTTCCAGTGGCGATAGGGGCAACGCCTTATTTACAAGGCAGTGTTAAGCCATTTAACGTGGCTTAACACTGCCTTGCAAATAAGGCCCCCTTTCACGCTATGCTTACCGTGAAAATAGTGGGTACTGGGTGTTGCGGTGGCCGTTCCACCACAACACCCATTGATTTTGACACTGCCCCCTATTTACAAGGGTGGTGTAAATAGGAGGCAGCGCCAAAATTAAGACCAGGGACAACGTGGTCTTGACTTGGCGAAACGAGGAGAAATGCTTTATTTCTCCTCGTTTTTGCTTTTTTCCATGTGTGCTGCCTTGTGCAGCACACATGGAAAAAGCAAAAAACCTTGGATTGTTTATGTGTAGGAAGATGACCCTTCCTGCACATAAACATTCTTTAAAACAAATTAAGCCTGGGAGGAGTTCGCGGAAGTCCGTTAAGTGGAACTCCGCGAAGTGTAAGAAAACACTCTGCCACACTACGCGGAGCTCCGCAAGCAGCAGAGTGCGTTGGATAAATGCTGTGTTGTCCGCACTGTGCAATCATCACGAACGGCACCATGCAGAGCTCAAGCGGGCGCTGCTTCCTTTCTGCTGCTTGAGTAGATTTTTACTCGAGCGGCAGCTTTCTCAATGCAAACGGACAGTTTCTCAACGCGACCACTCGCAATGAGAAATCTGACCGCCCGCATTGAGAAATCTTGCCGGGAAGTTGATTTTCCACCCTCGCGCTCGTCAACTTGATGTTGACAATCGCGAACGAGGAAAAATCTCGCCGGGAGGTGGATTTTCCTCGCTCGAGTTCGCCAACTTGACGTTGACGAACACGAGCGAGGAAAAAACCTCTGCTCCGTTAACGCAAACTGGAGTTTTTGAAACTTCGCAAGCTCCGCATAACACGAGCGGAGTGAAATTCACCACCCAGACTTAAAAAAAACGACATTTTGTAACTTCCATGTGTGCTGCATTAAGCAGCACACATAGAAGTGACAAAACGGCATTTAAAGATTGTTTATGTGCAGGAAGGGACACCTTCCTACACATAAACAATCTTCTCCTGCACACAGACACCCTTGCACTATGGTGCAAGGGTGCCTGCGTTGGCGCTAGGCAGCTAAGTGTAGCGAAAGCACAGGGGAAATGCAAGGCTGCACCATATTCTTGTACATATGGTGCAACCTTGCGTTTCTGAAGTGGGTGAGAGAGGCGTTAAGCCATGACGGCTAATGCCTCCCTCCACGACTTATTTGAACATATGCCACATTGAGTCTACCACTACCATCTACCTCTCGAAAGACGCTTGTGTCAGTGCCCCAAGAAAAGAAGTAAATCCAAGATACTATTCCGTGCATGATTAGGCAGGAGGGGCTCTACGAGCGGAACCACCCAACCGCATGTTTTTACAATGGGAAGCTGGCAAAAATGTTAGCGCTGGACCTCCTCCCTTTTTCTTTTGTAGAAGGAGTGGGATTTTTTGAATTTGTGGCAGCCATCTGCCCAAAATGGAAGGTACCAAGTAGGACCTATTTTGCCAGAGTGGCTGTTCTAGCGCTCAACATGATGTGCTGCACTTGGTTGGACAAGCTTTGCAGCAAAGTGTTGTTCACGCCGTCCACCTGATGGCAGACATGTGGACCAGTTGTCAGGTGACTGATTACATGTGCACCACTGCACACTGGATCTCTTTTGCAGGGGAAAAGAAAAAGATATCTTTATGTCTTGGCCCAGAAGAAAGTTTTAAGAGCGTTCAGCAGCATGAAACAGTGGCCATGTTCGCCATGGAGAAATCACATACAGCTGTAAACATCTTGGAGGAATTTACCAGCAAGGTGTGTGAATGACTGTGACCCAGAGGTCTCAGAATTGGATTTGTTGCAAAGGGCAATGGCAGTAACATAGTCATGGCCATGTCAGACAGAGGCTATTTCAGGGTCCTGTGTTTGGCATATTGCATCAACCTGGTGGAGCAAGACTTCCTTAAAAAGGAAGACATAGTCAGCAGCATACTGACCATCCGTAGAACAATCTGCACTAATTTCAGCCTTTCTTTTAAATCCCGGAAGCAGATGCGGATTATTCAGCATAATATTAGCGCACCAGTTACCTGATACAGGAGGTGTCAACACATTGGAACTCAACCTTTTACATGTTGCAACGTCTGTTTGAGCGGTACAGACCGATCAATGAGTATTTCATTCAAAGAGGAAGGGATGCATTTGGGAAAGCTTTGACCATGAATGCAGACAAATGGGGCCTAGTCAAATGCCTGACACAGATGCTACTCCCTTTTGAGGTTTTTACACAGGAAGGTAGCAAGGAGGAGAGTACGAAGGGCCAAGCTATCCCATTGTTGCATCTTCTACAGGACCAGGTAAAAAAGGTGTCTGAAAGGTTCGCCCCTGCAGGTGTGAATGAAAACACAGAAGCACATGCCTTGGGTGAGAGCTTAGTCCTGCACTTGGCTTCTAATATCAGGCTGCAACATGACAGCATTGACTACATATATGCAACACTATCGGCCCACCTTCATTCCTTGTACTAAACTAGATGTTTTAAAATACAAGAGGTGGAGTGTAGAGCAAGCCGGAGACTTGGAAGAAGAACGACTGGAACTTCGAGTCCCAACCCTCAGGTCTGTGGTGCCACCTTCAACTTCTAGAGTCTTGTCTCACAGCAGCCAACAACACAATCAACCAGAACACCGGCTACTACAGCAACAGAAGGACCGGACCCAACCTCTGCATTATATTGGTTTCAATTGACAGGGCTCAAGTCCAGTGCAGAGGCAATGGCAAAACAGGTTGAGCAATCGGCAGCCCTAATGACCATCCACAGAATGTACCAGGGGTAGCTGGATGATCCAAAAGAGGTCTATGTGGAATAAAATCCATTGATGTATTGGTATGGAAAGATGCGCCAATGGCCATAGCTCAGCAGGCTGGCAATAAAGTATTTGGCTTATCCTGTCACCAGTTATTATTTTTGTGTCAGATTTATGCTGCCCCACCTTTTTCATTATTAGTCACATATATTGCTGGCATGCAGTTGGACCAGTGTGCATTGAAGAAGCCTCCAAATTTTCTTCATGACATTGAGGACAATGCCTGCCCCCCTCGCATGCCTATTGCCTATCCCTTTTTGCATCACTTAGCACTAGAAGGTCTACCCCAGAAGATAACTTATTATCTACAAGACTGCCTGTCAGTACCTAATTCTAATATGTTGCCTTCATCAAAGATGATTGAATACCTAATAGCTAAACTACCCGTGCTTGGAATGGAAGAGGTAACTTAAACTATTGCAATAGTGAGTGATTGATTGTGTGAGTGATGATGATGATTGGTGATACATGTGGTGGCAGACAGTGAGCGAGGGTGTTGAACTGTAATTTTGTAACTTGCCTGAAAATCCAACAAGTATAAGTCGAGATATGAAATTTTAAAGAATAAATGTAAAATAGCACTTAGAACCAATAAGCGCTTAAATGGGATATTTGGTTGCGCTAGACTGGGGCAAGGTCAAAATTTCAGACTGAACGCAGTGGTGCACTGGCCGGATACAGGGACCCACTTGGGCCCGCTGAACCAAAGTACCTTGATCCGGGATGCGCTGTCGTCGACGAAGATGCAAGTTGCAACCGAAGCTATGCGTCGAGCCATGCAGTGGACGAGATGCACCGATTTTCTCAATGCAACTGCGGTGATACGTTGGTTCCGAGTGTGAGGTGCTGGTTCCAAATGTGATGCACGGCTGCTGCTCCCACAGTAGAAAATACGTTGATTCCAAAGGCAATGCTCTGGTTCCGAAGGCGATGCACCTGGTCTGCTCCACGCAATGACAAGGATGTGCTTGTTCCGACTCACACATAGGCAAATATGCACCGGTAACGATGAGGATGTATGGGTTCTGGATGTAGAAGCGCCTTTAGCCTCACTTCCAAGGGTCCAATACTGTGGTGGCACCACTTGGCAGGGCAGACTCACAGTTTGGAGAGTCCAGATGTAGGTAGTTGGAAGTCTGTTATATCCCTGAGACTTCAATCAGGAGGCAAGACAGCTAGCCCTGGGAGTCACTCTCAGTTCAAGTGATGCAGGTCCAGTCCTTCTCATTCAGGTAGGAGAAAGCGGACAAGAACACAGCAAGACAAGAGTCCAGCACAGTAGCACCCCAGCAGTCCTTTCAGCAGCACAGCAGTTCTTCTTCTTGGAAGAGATGTCAAAGGTCCAGAAATGTACTGAAGTCATAGTGTCAGAGGTCCAGTACTTATACCCAGTGGTACCTTTGAAGTGGGGGAGACTTGAAGTGAACGGAGGTCCTACCTTCCTGCCCTGGTTCTAGACTCACTACAGGAGGATATGCAGCCCTTTGTGTGGGAACAGGACACAGCCCTTTCAGATGTAGGCTGTGCTCAGCTCCTTCCTCCCATCAAGTCACTTCTAAGATCCCTTTGTGTGTGACTGTATAAAAGAAATACACAAATCCCAGCTGTCACCCACCCCAGACTGAACAGAGACAGTCAGCAGGCACCAAATGGCTAAAGCAAGTAAATACCAACTTTCTAAAAGTGGCTTTTGCTTAACTGTAATCTAAAATCCAACTTCACCATAAGTTGTGATTTTAAATTAGGCACCCAGTGACACCAACGTCAAAAAATCTATCTCTTAACAATTGGGAATTACACTTAAACTATGCAATGAGATGTTCCCTATGTTATTCTAAGGGAGCGATAGGCCTTGCAGTAGTGAAAAACGAAATTGGGAGTTTTTCAGTACCAGGCCATGTAAAACTTAAAAGTGCATGTCCTGCCTTGTAAATAAATTGCGCCCTGCCCTGAGGGTTAGGCAGGGCCTACCGTAGGGGTGACTTATATGCATAAAAAGGGAAGGTTTAGGCCTGGCAAGAGTGTTACCTTGCCAGATCGAAGTGGCAGTGTCAAACTGCACATACAGGCTCTGCAATGGCAGACCCGAGCCACGGTTAGTGGAGTAATAAAGTGGGTGGCACAATGAGTGTTACAGGCCCATTAGTATCATTACAGGCCGTGGGCACTTATAAGAAAATGTAATATGCCAATTGGGGTTAAGCCAATGCTACCATGTTTAGGGGAGAGAACACAAACATTTTAGCACTGGTCAGCAGTGGTAAAGTGTGCAGAGTCGTAGAACCAGCAAAAACAAGGTCAAAAACAAGGTTAGAAAATGGAGGGAGGCAGGCAAAAAGTTGGGGTAAGAGTCTGTAAGCCCACCCTAAGACTGTCAGGTCTAACACAACGCATGGGACACACCATGCTGATTGCACCCGCCCATAATCTACCTCCTTGCCCTGCATAGGAGCACAAAGTAAGGCTGCTCCTACAGGGTGGGAGCACATTGAATGTGGCCAGCTTCTATCAATACCTGAGGATGGGTGCTGACTGGGGGCTGGTGGGGCCGTGGAAGCCTCTGGCCTCCCCTGTAGCCTCTAACAAAATGCTGAGTTCTGGGTTCCCCTGGTGGGACATGGGCACACACCGAAAAAATGGTTTGTGTGTCTTTTGCACCGGTACCCAGCATAGGTGCTGGCTGTAGAGCAGTAGGGAATACCCCTGTGGCCCTCGACAATTCTATTAGTTGTGTGTACCTCAAGTAGGACCAGAGCATCCTTAAAAAAAAAAACATGCAGAACTATATTGCACAGGAAAACACCAGCAGCATAGCTACAGTCTGTGTGGGGAGTTTAACTGCTATTTCAATCTGGCAAAATAAACCTTTTGCCAAGCCTAAACCTTCATTTTTATTATATATAAGTCACCTTTAAGGTAGGCTCTACACAGCCCAGAAGGCAGAGTGCAGTGTATTTTAAAAAGTTGAACACGTACTTTTAGGTTTTACATGCCCTGGTAGGGTCAAAAACTCTTAAATCTGTTTCACTCCTGCAAGGCCTACCTCTTACATAGGATAATATTGGGTCACCTTATTGCATTTAATACGAGAGAACTTTCAAATGAAAGCATGTAGGGAAGTCAAGTTTGGCATCTAAAAAATTATAATTTGAAACCCCTTTTCATGGTAAAGTTGGATTTTAAGTCACAATTCTGAATCTTGCAATTTTCTTGTCCCAAACATTTAGTGCCTGCAGCCTGTATCCAGGATTGCATGACTAGGCGTAGCTGGCAGTAGTTCTCTGTGTATTGCTCCCAGACAGTGAGACAAATGGGAAATGGGTGTTGGCAGGATCGGCCATCTCTAACTTGGTAAGGGATAGGAGCTGTCATGTACCACACTTGCACATCGCAAATGTTTCGGATCAGCACACTCACAAAGGGTTTCACATGATTCTATTGTGCCCCCAGATGAGCTGGGACAAGAAAGGGAAGCAGGAAATTCAAGGCATTTCTGTGGGGAGAGGACTCTAGAAAGTACTCCCACCTCAGAGTTCACATCAAGTATAAATATTGGACCCTCAGAACTAACTCTTTGGTACACATCTGGACCTTTGAAAGACTAAGAAGAAAGACTGCTGTGACGCTCTGCTGCAAGAATAACTGGTGCCCCACTGCCTTACTACTCTGCTGCCCTGCCGCCTTGCTGCATAAGTTAGAAAGACTGGACCTGCATTTTGAACCCAGGACCAACTGAGTGACTCCGAGGGGTAGTTGGCTGGCCTCCTCATCAGAGTCTCAGGGACAGCAAAGCCTCCACCCACCTTGAACCCTGCACCTGGCCCCTGCCTGCTGTGAATTATACCCCCAAAGTGGTGCCACCCCAGTCGTGGACCCTTTGAAGTTGCAGGTGCTCTGCCAGCCAAACTGTGGTCTTATCAGAACCAACGCAGTATGACCAATCACCTCGCAGCCTCATATCGGAACCGCCGCTGTGCAAAGCATCCTTGACACAGAACCTCGCATAACAGCTCCAAAGAACCTCAGAACTGCTACTGCAAGACACGTCCTTGGTGCAGGACTTTGCATTCCAGCCTCGCAGCTCCTCACAACTGCATCTGCGCATCCTCGTTGCAGGACCTCGCAACACTCCGCAACCAGGATTTAAGGTACTTTGTTCAGTGGGTCCAACCTGGTCCTTGTATCTGGCCCGCACTCCATCGCAATCGGCCTGAACTCGTGACATTGTCCCGGTCCGGCGCTACCAGTTAATCCCAGTTGGCACTTTATGCTTTCAAGCACAATTTATACCTAAACCTTTCAAATTGCATGTCTCCAGTTCTACTAATTGGGTTTTGTTGTTTTGGTGTCAAATAAATTATTGCATTTTAAATATTTTTCTAAATTGATATGGGATTTTTCTTGTGTTGGGGTTTAATTTATTATTGTTTGCGTACTGCATAAATGTTATGTTATGAAAATTGTAAAGCGCATGGCTTTCCCGGCAAAGAGATGTCCCAGCGCTTAATGCCAGGAAAGAGAGTGGGAGAGGAAATTGCAGATCACTGGAAAAGCCAGGTCTACACCGCCCTTCTAAAGAGTAGAAGGTTGGGGATGCTTCTGATGGAAAGAGGAAGAGAATTCCAGAGGGTAGGCGCAAGCACCTTGAATGAACGCCCTCCTGCTCTGGTTCTATGGAATCGAGGAACACATGCCAGATGGAGGTCGGCCGAGCGTAGGACACGCGTCTGGATATAGTGAAGGCAGAGGTCGCTCGGAATTGCTGGGCCAGAGCCAGCCAGAATTTTGTGCGCGAAGCAAAGCACTTTAAAATGGATTCTTTGCTCTATGGGCAGCCAGTGAAGGCGGCGCAGAAAACCGGAGACCGAGCAGTGCTTAGGTAGGGCAAACAGCATGTGTGCTGCAGCGTTCATAGTGTGTGCAGCCTTTTAATCACAGATTTATTGGCGCCAAGCAGCAGACCGTTGCAATAGTCCAGCCTGGCCAGAACAGTACCTTAAACAATCAGTTGACGGGTGAGAGGGTAAAAAAAACAGTATGGGTTTAAGGCCACGCAGCAAGCCAAAGCAGGTCCCTGCAACAGACTTGGAGTGGTCCACAAAGGAAAGGGAGCTATCGACCCAGATACCTAGATTTTTTACGACAGTTTTCGGCAGGGGGAGTACGCCAAGCTATGGAGGCCACCAGTTGTTGCCCCAAAGGTGGGAGTCTCTACCTAGTAGGAGGATCTCAGATTTAGTGAAGTTGAGCTGGAGGCAGTTAGCCTCCATCCAGGCTGAGATGGCGTTAAGGCCTCCTGAAATCTGGCGGCATCCTGGCTAGGGTCCTTAGTAAATGAAAGTATTAGCTGCGTGTTATCCGCATATGACACCAGAGAGATGTTACGGGCTTTGGCATACAAAGCCAGCGGCCGAATGTAAACATTGAACAGGGTCAGGCTAAGTGCTGATCCCTGGGGGACTCCGCAGCGTAGGGAGTGTGACTGAGAATGGGGGTGGCGGGCGATGACTTGAAAGGACCTGTTGGTCAAAAACAATGTGAACCAGGCGAGGGCTTTGCCAGTGATACCAATCTCCCACAGCCGAAAAAGCAAGATGTCGTGGGAGACTGTGTCGAAGGCAGCACTGAGATCAAGCAGGAACAGTGCCGACATTCTGCCCTCATCCAGGGATGCTCTGAGTTGCTCAGTAACTGCCAATAAGGCTGACTCCGTGCTATGACGTGGCGTAAAGCCATTTTGCAAGGGATCTAGTATGGAGCACGCTTCCAGATACTGAGTAAGAGTGGTGTTCACATGGGATTCTGTGATTTTAGCTAAAAAAGGAAGCAGAGAGATAGGATGGTAATTCTCTGGTCTTGCAGCATCTAGCGATGTTTTTTTCAAAAGCGGAATAACTTTTGCATGTTTCCAGGATTGCGGGGACTCTGCCGACGATATGGAAAGATTGATGAGTTCCAGGCAACCAGGTAGGAGGCAGTCTTGGAACTTAAGGAAGAGTTCCGGTTTAAGGGGGTCATCTGGAGACCCTGATTTTACCTTAGTAAACAAGGCCAAAAGGCCTTCGACAGTGATTAAGGGGAGGGCAGGGAGGGAGTGGAACTCAGTGCCAGTAAGATCATCCTCCAGAGGGTCCAGAGCATCGCTCTTAGAACAGAAGCTGTCATAGATGCCCTCCACCTTGATGATAAAATAGGTGGCCAATACCTCACATTGGGCATTGGATGTTATGGTGTTTTCGGGTGACAGAGGGGATTTCACCATATCCTTTAGGAAGGAGAAAATCGTTTTAGAGGGGTTCTTGCTGGTATTAATTGTATTCGCAAAATAGGCGCTGTGGGATTTCCATATCAATTTATCATAGGTTTTCATGGCCGTTTTATATTCAAGTTTAGCAGTGGGACTATACGAGCGTCTCCAAGTGCGCTCCAACACTTTGCAGTTCTTCCTGGCTGTTGTGAGTGAGTCGTCAAACCAAACATTGGACCGAGCTTTCTTGGAATGAGTCCATTTGACCGGGATACATTTGTCTAGAGCCTGGTTTACCTGTTCCCTGAAATGGTCATTCGCCGTCTCGATGTTGGTAGGCAATGGTGGCTGTGTGATACCGAGAGTGTCTCGTAAGGTAGAGTGATCTAAGTTATGCCAGGAGCGTTTATATATAGGATTGCGAGGGGCCTGGGGTTTGGAGCCTGCTGCATGTAATGAGAACAGGACAAGATTATGGTCGGTCCAAGTCATGGGCAGGGGTGGCAGGACCTCCAAGAGCAGAATATTAGAGAAAATAGGGTCAAGGAGGTGGCCAGCTTCGTGTGTGAGCCCTAGAACTAGTTGAGTTCGTTGGCAGGCTGCCATATCACCTAGAAAGTTGTGAATGTCAGGGTCACTAAGGGACTCTAAGTGGAGATTCAAATCTCCCATAACGGTGAAATTGGCTTATTTAAGCGCTAGAGTGTTGGCAGCATTGACTACTGCTTCTCTGAAAAGTTTAGACGGCCCAGGGGGACAATAAATAGGTAATCCAGAGAACGTAAAGTTATCGGTTAGAGTTATTTTAAAAATATCCCTTTTGCCGTCCTGGATAGTTTCCTGGGTGAAGCTACATGAATAAATAGCATTATAGATCACTGCAATGCCCCCGTCTCTCCACGTCCCTCTATTCACACTTCTCATGGCATAACCTGGAGGCAGAGCCGGGGCGGGGATGGCAACGGAGTCTTGAGAGAGCCAGGTCTCAGTCAGGAATAAAATATCAAGAGACTGTTCGAACAGCAAGTATTTGTATTTTTTCCTGCATGGCAGAGCACACGATCCTTTGCACTTCAAGATGGGCCTTGCATGAATAGACTAATCTGTGGGAAGTCAAATGGGCACAGTGCCTGGCTCCTGGCGACGTCCAGGCGCGGACGGGCACAGATGGTCTTGCCTTTGGTGCACCTCCCTAGATGCGTCACGTTGTAAATATGTTGCAATGTGGCGCATTGTTTACGATGCCGCTGCGTCACAGAAGTGATGCAATGGCGGCATAAAGTTGTCGCAAGGGGCTTGAAAATCTGCCCCAAAATGTGTTTTGTGGTATTTCATGTTTTTTGTCTGCAAACAGTGTATATGTGGGGTAATGCCTTTGGAGAATGTGTGTTGTACACATTTTTAGCATTGTTCATTTTCATTTTTGGCATTGCTGAATTAATGCTGTGTTCTTTTTGTTACCATGCCTCCTTTGTCTGTCCAGTGTGTGAGTGTGTTTGCCATATGCCACCAGTCGTCTTTGTTCCCCATGCCATGTGGCCAGAGCCATTTTGTATAGTCAGTTTCCATAGGCCTGCATGTGTTCTTTGTTTTTCAGGCCTCCTGCTTGTTGTTGTGACCATGTGGCTGGCAGTCATTTTGTGTAGCCAGCCAGTGTGTTTTTGCCATATGCCTATGTTGTGGCCATGGCTTCTTGCTGGTTGTTGATGTTGTGACCATGTGGCTGACAGCCATTTTGAGTAGACAGCCAGTGTGCTTTAGTCATAGGCCTGCATGTGTTCTTTGTTGTGGCCATGCCTCCTTGCTTGCTGTTGGACCTTGTGGTCAGTGGCCATTTTGTATAGGCAGCTAGTGTACTTATGCCATGGGCCTACATGTGTTCTTTGTTTTCCAGGCCTGCCTGCTTGTTGTTGTGACCATGTGGCTGGTGGCCATTTTGCGTATGCAGCCAGTGTGCTTTTGCCATAAGCCTGCATGTCTTCTTTGTTTCCCATGCCTTCTTGCTTGCTTGTTGTTGTGATCATGTGGCTGGTGGCTATTTTGTCTATACAGCCAGTGTGATTTTCCATAGGTCTGCATATCTTCTCTTTGTTCCCAATGCCTTCTAGCTCAGTGTTGTTGTTGTTGACCATGTGGCACTTGCTGGCAGCCATTTTATTCGTCCAGCCGGTGTACCCCTTTGCCATAGGCTTGCATGAATGGTTGAGATAGCAGTGTAATAAAGTATATGCTTGAGGATAATTTCACTTATTTATATTTTTTTATTTAATTTTAGGTTTTTATTTTATTTTTCCTATGAATGTTTTCCTATTTTTTCCCCCTAGTTTCCTAACATCCGGCATCAACCCCATGTCTGCTATGGGTGCACAACAGCACAGCATTCATTGTTTTAGGATTATTCCATTGTCATCTGCACCTCCCTCAGTTCCACATCCCAACTTGATGCACATAAAGAAAACAGTTACTTCTGTTTGTTGTTGTTGTTGCTCTTTCTTATCCTTCCTGAGTGTACACCATGAAAGTTTATGTTGGTGTGGTTTTACAAATGGATACACTGTATTGTTAATTATTTATAATACCTTAAGTAACCACACTAAATGATATTGTTTGTTTGTACTACTAATTGAACTGCAACAATGTCACTTTTCACTGATTTTCTTCCTGCTTGTTTGCTTTTAGGTGCACAAGAGACAACATCACCCACAGTGCTGCCTTGCAGAAAGCCTGTGCATGAAGTGACGTGTGACCACACAACACAGACATCTCTTCAGCTTGTGAAGCTAAGTGCAACTGCCAACTGACAGCTTCAAGATGGCCCCAAAGAAAGGTGCTGCCAAGAAAGAGGCCAGCTTTCCACCACTGGCGTGCCGGCCGGACCTTTTTGGGCAAACGTGTGCCTACTGCACCGGCCTCTGGGATGCCAGCTGGGAACAGCACCACCGCATCAATTGACTCACCCCAACCAAGGCCCAAGCCCATGTCTGGCACAGAGGCAGCCAGTCTAATTACAGCAACGCAAACAAGCAGTGATGTTGAAATGGACTTATCTCTTTCACAAAGTAGTACCCAATCATTGCAGGAAACTCAGATAAGTGGACAACAACAGCCTCAGCCAGCAATAGTAGTTCCTCCAGAAGTAGTAGCAGTTCAGGAGATTGAGTTTCATGCTGAGGAAGTAAAAAGAGCCACTCTTTGAGGAAATCCATTGTCTTCCAGATCTCCAGCAAGAAAAAGGAGGGTTAGTCCACCATCGTCTTCTCCAAGACCCCCTTCTGATTATCAAGACTCCACTTGGATCCCACCTCAGTCTGAGAGTGAAACACGCCAGGAGAGGCTACGGAAAAGGGAGGTTCCTGAAAGCCTTAGAGTTATGGATGTAGAAGAGGAGGATGACGATGAGCCAGTCATCCTGGATGTTAGCCCAGCCTCAGTGGAAACCCACGTTACCCCATCTCAACCTGCTCTGAGGGATGTGGCACAGAAACCACCACTGCCAGCTGCCACATCTGCAAGGCCCCGGAAGTGATCTACATCCACAATCACCTCAGTAGAAGTAGGCACTGCAGAGAGGCAAATGTCAAAATGCCTACCTACCGCCAGTACATCCGACATTGGCAGTGCCACCAGCGTCAGAAAGTGGACCTCCCCAGTTTGGGACTTCTGTACAGTTAGCAAGAAGGAGCAGAACATTGTCATATGCTCCATTTGCGGATCGAGTTTGAGGGGGATATTATCAAGGACTGGCGATAACTATCGCTAACCTAGGTTAGAGTTAGTTTTTTTATCGCCGTCTATCGCCTTTTTTTTCACCTTCTTAGCGACTTATTATCAACATGCGAAAACTGCCGCTAACCGCTGCGTGATGGCGATAGGAAAACCGGCGATAGTGGGCAGAATCCAGCGATAAGCTTTTAGCGATAATAAAACGCACGCTAACCCGCAAGTGTGGACTTTGAAAAAATAGCCTATCAGTCCACCTACCATAGAAAAGATGTACAAAAAAAAGTTAAATGCAGATTTGAGCACCCAGGGCCAAGTGCAGCACACATCAACAACCCCCTCAAGCCGCCCAACATCCAGGATTACCAGGATGAGAGCCTGGATGCCCTGCTGGACTTGCGCCTGGAGCCTGGATGCCTCGCTGGACTTGCATCTTGCGCCTGGATGCCTGCTGGACCTGCGTCTGGTGCCTGGATGCCTGCTGGACCTGCGTCTGGTGCCTTTATGCCTGCTGGACTTGCGCCTGGAGCCTCAATGCCTCGCTGGACTTGCGCCTGGATCCTGGATGCCTCACTGGACTTGCGTCTTGCGCCTGGATGCCTCGCTGGACTTGCTTCTGGTGCCTGGATGCCTGCTGGATCTGCGTCTGGTGCCTGGATGCCTGCTGGACCTGCGTCTGGTGCCAAGATGCCTGCTGGACTTGCACCTGGAGCCTGGATGCCCCGCTGGACTTGCGTCTTGCGCCTGGATGCCTCGCTGGACTTGCGTCTGGTGCCTGGATGCCTGCTGGACCTGCGTCTGGTGCCTGGATGCCTGCTGGATCTGCGTCTGGTGCCTGGATGCCTGCTGGACTTGCGCCTGGAGCCTGGATGCCTCGCTGGACTTGTGCCTGGATGCCTCGCTGGACTTGCATCTTGCACCTGGATGCCTCGCTGGACTTGCGTCTGGTGCCTGGATGCCTGCTGGACCTGCATCTTGTGCCTGGATGCCTGCTGGACCTGCATCTGGTGCCTGGATGCCTGCTGGACATGCGTCTGGTGCCTGGAGTGGGATGTGGAGTAGCTGTGGAGTCGATGACCCGTGGCGGGAGACATTGATGTGTGACGATCGCCCGTACCTGGTGGTGAAGTATGGCAGGTCGCATGGAGACACGTTGCTGACCTGTGTGAGAAGTCCACCTTGCGCACCTTGGAGCAGTCAATGGTAGAGGCGCTGCTGCGCACCAACGTAGTGAGGTCCGCATCGCATACTACAATCCACCACTACACCGGGGTGCACGGAGTAGATTACCAACGGTGGGTGCCGTCTCCCTGCATCACAGGACGGATGATGTTGGGATGGCCGGACGCTGTGGAGGGTGAGGCCCCTGTGCTACGCCCAACTTGTGTGGTCTGAGTGCTGCAACTACACGCCTAAGGGAGCCCTGCTGCATCAACTGCATCGGGAGGTCCACCAGCTGACTACGCGGTGACTGCTGTACCCAGCCCAGTGAAATCACACCTGGCTCAGGCTCCTGCTGGCTGAGTCACAGATTTGTAGAGAGTGCAGTGGATTGCGCCACAGGGTCAATGTCCAGGTAAGGAGAAGGTGGGATGCGTAGCACAGGAGGGCCGGGGGCTGAGTCGCTCATGCCTATCACATGTAGATGACGCACCCCCAGTAGCGGCACTACCGCTATGGCGGAAGAGCTTTGCCCCACCGCCTCAAGCAGTGCAGTAGAGGAACAATCATCACATGATGACAACTCAATCTATCAGTCAATCATGGGAATTGTAAGCGCACTACTCACCTGTGAGAGTCTCAATGCACTGAGGGGGTGGCCGCAGATCTGTTAGCCGAAGAGCCAGGTCTTGAGGGTCTTCCTGAGGGTGTTCAGGGAGGGTGCACCTCTGATGTCTGCCGGTAGCTCATTCCAGGTCTTGGATGCAATGTGGGAGAAGGATCTTCCGCCTGCTCTGGCTCTGTGGATGCACGGGGTTTTGGCCAGTGTGAGGTTTTTAGATCAGATGTCTCATTTGGGTACGTGGAAGTAGATTCTGTTGTTGAGGAATTTGTTTACGTTTTTGTGTAGGCATTTGTAGGCGTGAGTGAGGATTTTGAAGGTGACTCTTCTCTCCACGGGGAGCCAGTGGAGTCTACATAGGTGTTGGCTGATGTGTCCATGCCGGGGGATGCCGAGGACGAGTCTGGCGGCGGTGTACTGTAATGTCTGGTGTTTGCGGAGTAGGGACTTGTAAATGCCGGCGTAGAGTGCGTTTCCATAGTCCAGTCTGCTAGTGATGAGTGCATGGGTGACTGTCTTCCTTGACTCCGGGGGGCTCCATTTGAAGGTCTTGCAGAGGATGCAGAGGGTGTTGAAGCAGCTGGAGGTGACGGCGTAGACCTGTCGGTTCATGTTGAGGGATGGGTTGAGTACGATGCCGAGGTTTTTGGCGTGGTCTGAGGTGGTAGGTGGGCTTCCGAGGGCGGTGGACACCAGTTGTTGTCCCATGCTGAAGGGGTGGTTCCAAGGACGAGGACAAATGTCTTCTCGGCGTTGAGCTACAGGCAGCTGTTGGTCATCCAGAGTTCAACGTCATGCATTCCTTTCTGGAAGTTGAGTCTGGCGGTGGTGGGGTCATTGGTGAGGGAGATGATGAGCTGGGTGTCATCAGCGTAGGATACGATGTTGAGGCCATGTTGTCGGACTATGGCGGCGAGGGGGGCCATGTAGATGTTGAAGAAGATCGGGCTCAGAGATGACCCCTGTGGGACTCCGCAGGTGATTTACGTGAGATCGGAGAGGAAGGGTGGCAGTCTGATCCTTTGGCTTCTTCCGGTGAGGAATGATCGGATCCAGTCTAGGGCTGTTCCTTGTATGCCGGCGTTGTGTAGTCTGGCGACTAGTGTGCGGTGGGAGACTGTGTCGAAGGCCGCTGATAGGTAGAGTAGGATGAGGGATGCAGAGTGGCCTTGGTCCAGGAGGGTGCGGATGTCATCTGTGGCGGCGAGTAGGGCGATCTCGGTGCTGTGGGAGATGTGAGGAGGGCAGGGGTCGGTGGGGGCCGTGTGTGGATGCCTTTCATGGTCGAGGTGGTGTATCCGGCTGTGACCGGCATCCAGGTGGAGCTGGTGGGCTGGCTGGTGTGTCGGGGGGGCCGGCTGTGGTGTCTGGTGGATGGTCAGCGAAGTTGTTGTAGAGTTTTTTGATCTTGAGGTGGAAGTAGGTTCCACGCTTATCGCAGAGGTCTTGGGACGGGGTAATGTCTGTGGCTTTGCTGCGTGGGTTGGTGAATTCATGAATGACCTTGAAGAGTTGCTTGTAGTTGGTGGAGTTGTTGAGGATTTGGTCATGGTAGTCCGTCATGGCGTCCTTGTAGGTGGTGTAGATTTCAGGTGTCTTGGTGTTTCTCCAGTTCTTCTCCAGGCATCTGAAGGTGCGTCTTGCTTCTTGGAGATCGGTGGTGAACCAGGCGGCTTTCCTGGGGCTGTTTGTCGGACTTGTGTAGCGGGATGAGCTTGTATGCACAGTTGAAGATCCAAGTGTGGAGAACTCTGGCTGCGACGCTGGCGTCAGATGTGTTGGAGGCTGGTGTGGTGGGTAAGGTCTGGTGGCAGTGAAGGCAGGAGAACTGGCCATGGGTCGTGTTTGGCAAGGCCTGTTGTCAGTCTCTGAGTTTTCCGTGGTTGAGTGCGTGGAGGGTGGCTGAGCTGTAGCAGTGGTTGGCTCGAGATCCAGGGTTCATGGCGCTGGTCACGGTCGGGTCACGGAAGGACCCAGACGGGCTTGGCTTAGGCGCGCCTTCTGCGCAGCATTCGTCATTTAGTAGGGGAGGGGGGAGGAACGATCAGCTGGGAGGTGGCAATGGGCGAGGACAGGGGTGCGGGGCCACAGGGGCAGCAGCGGCGTGAAGCAGGAAGTGCGGGCTCTGAGAAGCCAAAAATCAGATCAAAAGTTAATAACAAGGGATAACTAACTGATGTAATCATGCTATGTATCCTCAGGGGGTGGGAGGGTGGGTAGGACTGCTCCAAACACAGAGCAGGGCATGGGCGGATTGGCATGCCCACTCAAGTGCGCAATGACTGTTTGTCGGCCCACTCAGGCCGCCCAAAGCAGTCATGCACACTTCCCTGTTCACAATGCAGGCTGCATTGCAGCCTGCATGGAGAACATGGCCACCCCTCCGCCCCCTGGCTGCATGACTTGTCCCATTGCCGATTACCAATCCCACTGCTGCATCGCAGCATTGTGATTGACTCAGGGGAGGGAGCCTGGCTGCCTACTTCCTTTTCCTGGAAGCAGAGGCAGGAGCTACAAAGACACGGGACACAGCTTCAAGGTAAGACTTCCCTCAATAAATTCTTAACAACACACGCTCACACACACATCCCTGTGTCCACGCACCATCCAGTGTTATTTCCCGCATTTACCACCTCACAGCTGGCCTGCCCCCCCACACTTCTCAATGGTAGCCGCTGTGCGCCCATGCACAGCGGGCGTACCACTCGTGTGCCAAAGGCACATACGTAGTTGCGACTCATGCCATCACCTCGCATTCCATTCCAATGCATACTAATGCTAGGCACATTGCAACAGTAGAGTGGGTGTTGCATAGCGCAGACATAAAGATCAGTGTTCCTACTTCAGTGAGTGCAACCCAAAACTAACCTTTGCACCACAAACCCAACTGTGAACCCTGGAATTCCTTTTTTGAACCCCCAAAACACACACAAAAATCACATTTGAGACAGATGCACACCCCATTTTTCATAATTTACCCCAAAATACACCCCATTTTTCATATTTTACCCCAAAATACATCCGACATTCAAATTTTTACATTCGAAACCCATACCCACCCGAAAAACTTCAAATTACCCCATTACTGTCCTCACAATGCGTTGTAATCAAATGCGATGTAAAGGCACCTACGTTGTCGGAGTTGCGTTGTTGACGATGTACTGCCTGCATTGTAATGGTCGTCTCCCGAGCCAAAGGCAACCATAGGCTATGCCGTTTGCATCCGACTGCCCCTGGACCGTGCTCAGCACCAAGGATCATTCCTCTTGGACACTCCACCAATACGATGCCAGCAACCTCCTCGACATCAACCCTGGAGGCCACCTCGCCTGCCAGGACCAACCTCTGCTCCGGACATCGCCATCATCGTCACTGACGGCTGCAATGTCACCCTCAAGGAGCACCCCGACCGTCAGAGAGGAGGCATTGCCATCACCTACAGAAGCACACTCCGACTGACCACGCACTCTAATGACCCAAGGGTGACCATGGACTACGGCAACTCCAAGATCCGGACCAGGCCCATGAACATCCTCTGCTGCACCCTCATGTGCAGACCCACCGGGCCATGGCCCCCATTCTCCAATTCCATTGTAGACCTCATTGCACCCCAGGGTCTCCCATCCACAGACGACATCCTACTCGGTGACCTCAAGTTCCACCTGGGCAACCCAAGTGACCAGAGCACCACCCCCTCCTGGGGAAGGTCACCGACATCAGATGCAAGCAGCAAGGCACCTCAACAGGCCACACAGCAAGACACACGGTTGAGCCCGTCACCTACGCCAGCGGGTGCTTCCACTACAGCCACGACTCCGGACTCTCCTGGCACTGCCATCATTGGATGAATCACGTCTTCACCTTGCCCACCAGACGCCAGCACCATCATCGCACCCTCTCGCAGCTGGATCAAGGCCACCGCAGAACGTCTTGTCAACTCCCTCTGCACCGACACTCCACCAATGCTTCCAAACGATGACACCGCAGCGCGCAACCACCACCAATGGATCTCCAACAACGCCGACATTCGGGCACCCCTCATGAACGGCACTGCGTCAGTACCTTCTGCCTGCCTCATGGCAGGCGTGAGGGTGGGGCAGTGCCATAGGGATAGGCTGGCCCCATGCATTGCTGGAGTTGCGTCATGGTTGTGACACGACTGCAGCAACGCGTGACTTTAGTGCAGACAGATACGTCAGGAATCCTGACGTATCTGTCATTAATTGCGTCATGGAGCGTTGTCCAGTGACTACAGCGCATCCATGCTGTTGCAAGGGGGGCGTAATGAGAAGTGTTGCAACGCTGTCTTGTCGCAGCGCAGCAACACTTTTCATGACTGTGTTGTAATTTGGCAGCATTTAAGTTAAGGATTAGCTGAAGACAGCCTGTATTTAGAGGCTAAATTGTCCGCTTTGTGGAATCCATTTTGTATTTCTGTCAGCCATTTTGGCTGCCATGTGCTACCATGTGCTCGCCATGTGCTCTGTCCTACCTTCCTGTCAACTGCTCTTGAAATCTGCCTAGAGACAAGTTATATTTAGTTCCTCTTGCTTTGCACATGCTCAGTTGAGCTTGCAGCTGTTCCGAGTTTATAAATGTCAGGATGTGTCTACTAAAAGTAGACACTGTTAGCTCCACCCACTTGTCGACTGTGCATTCTCTGTATGACCTTATATGTAACTAAAACCAGCATTTGTGTTAGTACCGCCTTCATTTGAGCCCCTGTGTGGGTATAAAAGGACCAGGATCCTTCCATTCAGTGTGCTACTTCATGCATTACTGAAGGGTGATGTGCGAATGTTAGCTCCACCTCATGAGGTTTAATAAACTCTGTCTTTTATATTTCAGTTTCTGTGCCAACTTCTTCCTAAGTGTCTGAGGACTCTGTGCAGAGAAGGGTGAACCCCTAAGCACTGGTAGGCCTTGCTGAGGCTACTACAACAAATTGGCGCTTCCAACGTGGGACTCATCAGCGACTCGGATGCCCGAAGGACTGGTCGCGACGAAGGATTGGAATCTCGCTTTTGGACGCGATCGCTGCCTGAGGAGACCTGAGTCTTGGCACCCACGGCGTTTTTCCTTTCTTTCTGATCTGACCATCCCGGCGGCGCCGGTCCTTGACTGAGATCTCTTCTGTTGATTCGCCGTGCAGTGACCATTTGGTCGATTTGAGAACTTGGCAGTTGGAACCTGGACACCATTTGATTGGTAAGAGCCGTTTTGCGGCACTTGCTGTTGGTTTGATGCCTTTGATTGGTAAGGTAGTTTTAGTAACACTTACTGTGGCTTTGTTTGTATGATTGGCCAATTTTGGAATCTGTTTTGTAATTATATATGTATTGCAATACATATAGGCAGGTAATGAGGAGAATTTTCTCTATTTAAAATTGTTTGAACAGCGCAACGTACGAAAAGTACCTTAAGCGCTACTTTGATTATAATACTGCATCTTTTGCACTATTTTTTGGCATGCCTGTTTTCAGCACACTTCGTAGGATGTGTTGCTTTTGTAGTGGTACCAATTTGAGACTTGACGAAGCTACAACCAGCCCCCCGGAGGGGACGCCTAATAGGGATATGTATATTAAGTATGGTATTTCTTCTATAATGTACTGCACGTTATGGAACAAATATACTAGTAAAGATCCTGAGTTGCGTTGGCCTATGTATGGGTCATTTGATTTGCGAAAGATTCAGTATGTGGAACAATGTATGTTTAAACGACAAGACTAGGCAAGATATGTTTGATTGTGTGCGAATGTGGGAGAAAGAAGTGCGTGAGCGAATGAAGCGTGAACAAGCCTTGATTGACAAAGAACAGCGAAAGACCATTTATGCGAAAGCATTAGAGTTAAAAAACAAGGAGATGAGAGAAATTAAAGAGAGGAAGATAGGGAACGCCATTTACAGGTAACTGGCCAATATGCTGTTAGGCAGCCCCTTTATCCTATCCTTAATAAACCGCAAGATGATTTCCTGTTATTAGATCGTTCTCCACCTCCGTATATTTTTTCTTCTGCTCCTCATGAGTCAGATGAGGACTCTTTTTCAGACCAGGACAAAGCTCGAGAAACTCGCTCCATGCTATCTGCTGAGCGTGCATCTGACATTAGATCTACTGCGCGTAAAGCCGTTCGTAGTACTACCACTGCTTCTGAACTTTTAGATAGTATAAAAGGATGGCAGGAAAGGGAGCAAATATATTTTACCGATACATTTGCTGCAGAGGTTATTGAACAATTTAGGAAGTATTCGGTAGAAATGGAGCCCGATGATGTAGCAACTGATTGTAAACAATTACGTGACGGTCTTTTTGTCTTCTCCTAGGTGGCTGACACGATCAGACGCTTGGTTAAACTGCGTGTTGAAGCAGCCCGTTTGCGAGAGGAGAAAAAGGCAGCAGAAACAGCTGCACTAGCATCTCAGATCAGCATGGCACAAACTTCCACTCCTGAAACAGATAAGAATGCTGTAATTCATGTGAAACCCATGCGGGAAGCCGCGCCTTTATATGTTCCTCCTAAAGGAACGGGTACAGAGGATGATAAGACTTCTCTTAATGTGAAAGGGTACTTTATTTATAATTGGGTTTACACTCCTTGGAATAGAGCAGATGTTATGGCCCTTAAAAATGCATTGCCTGACCCGCGAAAGAATCCAGCAGCCTTTTATGAGGAAGTTGAGGGTGCAATCAGCTCTTGTACTATGACTCTGTCTGATATTGATTTGTTTTTTGGATTAATATTACCGCCTGATATGTGGAGAACTGTGCGTAAAATAGATGATAATGCGACATTTGGAGCATTGTGGAAAGATTTAGAGCGGTTAGATGAAGATAGAGAACCTGCACAGAAACCGTGTCAGTTAATTTTAAATCTTCCGGCAGCTATATTAGTTAAGTTAAAGACGATCATTCCCCCTAAAAAGATAGATTGGACAGTGCTAGCGTCTTGCAAGCAAAAGGTAGATGAATCAGTTTCTGACTTCTTCACACGCTTTGAAGAAGCATTTCACGATTTTAGTGGCCAGTCATTGACAGATGACACGGGTAGGCATCTGTTTGTCGATAAATATGTCGCAAACCTTTTGCCAGGAATAGCTAGTCGCTTAAAGGCCAGTGAGAGCTCATGGACTACATCTTCTCCGGTTTCCCTTTTAACTATGGCCCAGTATTATGAGCGGCAAGAATTAGAAGCCAAAGGTAATGAGGACAAAAAGTCTAAAGAGTTGAAAACAAAGGTTATGTTGGCTCAAGCTTATGGTCCGCCTTCTAGAGGTAATGATAGAGGTGGACGTGGATCTTATGGTTCGTCCTTTCCTTCCTCTGCCCGTTCGAATTTGTCTGTTGATCAGTGTGCGTACTGCAAAAAATTTGGACATTGGCTTTCTGATTGTCCAGTGCTGCATGCTCAGCAGAATCTACGTGGTCGGGGACAAATGAGAAATCGTTCAGGATATCAAGGGCCTAGAGGAAGCGCGAATGATCGTGCTCGGTTTGATGCTAATACACGTGGGCAGAATGGGTTTAACACTTTTGATAGAAGGAACCAATATCAAATGTCTGACTATGTGCCTTCTGATTTTCAAGATTCTGCTTATGCATAGGATTGCCTAGGACGGGGTAAGGAATCAGTTGAAGTTCCAGTAGATCAGAGGGGTCCCTATGTTACAGCACATGTTTTGGGTTCTACTGATCAGTTTCTGGTTGATACAGGAGCTACTCGTAGCGCCTTGTTTAAACAATTGGTTCCAAGGGCTCCCCTGTCTGGCTTAACCATTACATCGATAGGTTTCGATGGAACACCTTCCCTTAGCCCATTGTCACAACCACTTGCATTTGATATTGATAAGTTTACTGCTCCATGTCCGTTTTTGCTTTCTCCAAACACACCAGACAATATTGTGGGTCTTGATATGCTTAAATATTTTAGGGCTACGATACGGTGTTCTCCGGAAGGAGTACGGGTTATTTTGAATGACAACTACCCTATGATTGAGAGATCTTGTATTGTTAAAGAGGACATTGCACTAGCCTCACTCCCTAGTACTTTGTGGGCTACTTCGGATACTGATGTAGGGCAAATGGTTATTCCACCAGTACATATTAGTGTCAAGGAGGGCGCTTTATTGCCAAGACTGCCTCAGTATAAAATTTCTCGAGAAGGAGAAGAAGCACTCACACGTATTGTACATGATTTAATTAAGGTGGGGGTTGTGGAAGAAGTTCCTTACAATATTTGCAATAGTCCGATTCTTCCCATTTTGAAAAAAGATACTGACACTAGGATTTATAGATTTATTATCGATTTGAGAGAAGTCAACAAGATTGTAGTACCACAGTACCCTGTAGTCTCTGACATAACGACATTGCTTACCCTGGTCCCTCCAACAGCAACTACATTTTCTGTAATTGATCTGAAGAACGCTTTCTTCTCGATTCCTATTCATCCTGATAGCCGATATTTGTTCGGTTTCACTTTGAATAATAGATCATACAGATTTTGTAGAGTTCCTCAAGGCTATACTGAGAGTCCTAGTATTTACAGTCAAGCATTGAAGAGACAGCTTGATTCCTTTACCTTGCCTAAAGGAGTGGCTCTCATACAATATGTCGATGACATCTTGTTGGCAGCCGATACACCTGAGCAGTGTGAGAAATGCACTTTGTCTTTGCTTTCTTTTCTTGCTACACACCACCATAAAGTATCACGAAAGAAATTGCAATATTGTAGACCGAAGGTGACCTATTTAGGACACCTTCTGTCTAAGGAGGGCCGTGCATTGACACCAGATCGCATTCAAGCAATTTTAGACACCCCAGTACCTTCCACGCAGAAAGATGTCCGTGCATTCATTGGTCTGACTTCGTTTTGCAGGCAATGGATATTGGGTTTTTCACACACTGTTAAACCCTTGCTAGCACTTTTGACTAAAAACACTCCGATCCCCCTTCCATGGACAGATGAATGTCAAAATGTTTTTGTCAGTTGAGACAAGCTCTTTGCTCTGCACCAGTGTTAGGCACACCAGATTACACGAAGGCTTTTACACTCTATGTACATGAGAAAGAAGGATGTGCATTGTCAGTTTTAGTACAGACACACGGGGACAAACAGCGTCCTTGTGCATACCTTTCTGCAGTTCTTGACCCTGTTGCTCGTGCATTGCCTGGGTGTTTCCGTTCAGTTGCAGCGACGGCTGTGTCCATACGTCAGAGTGAAGGGATAATTTTGTCACACAAACTGTTGGTGCTAGTACCCCATGCAGTAGATGCCCTTTTGAATCAGACTAAGACTCAGCACTTAACTAGTGCTCGTTTGACAGGATACGAATTGACACTGCTAGCACCTCATATTACCTTGAAAAGATGTGCGACACTGAACCCAGCCACTTTGTTGCCATATCCTGCGACTCAGTCTCAGTCAAAGGAGCCTCACAATTGTATATTCCTTACTGAGGAACAGACAAAGGGTCGCATCGATTTGCAAGATACGCCCCTTCCAGATGTAGATGGGGAACTGTGGGTTGATGGGTCCTGTTTGAAGTTACCAGATGGCACGACTTCAGCTGCTTATGCAATTACCACGCTTGAGACAGTAGTGAAAACAGCTCGCATACCTCAGAAGTCAGCTCAAGCAGCTGAACTAATAGCTTTGACACGAGCGTGTGAGCTTAGCACTGACTTGTGTGTGAACATTTACACGGATAGTCGCTATGCTTTTGGAGTGGTTCATGATTTTGGCCTACTCTGGAAGGAAAGAGGCTTTCTTACATCCCATGGGATGCAGATAATGCACGGAGAGTTTGCCAGGTAGGTCGCTCCCCCACCACACAGCTCCGCCTGTGTTGTCTGCCCGCTGCTTCTGCAGGTAAGATCGCCCTTCCGCTTGTGGCCCCGGTGCCCGTATTTCTTGCTTGTCTCCCCATTTTCCTTTCTGTGCCCCTCGCTGCCCCATTTGCGTTGTGCCTGTAATTCTGTCTGTTTTTCTCCCCCCATTTTCCTTTCTGTGCCCCTCGCTGCCCCATTTGCGTTGTGCCTGTAATTGTGTCTGTTTTTCGCCCCCCATTTTCCTTTCTGTGCCCCTCGCTGCCCCATTTGCGTTGTGCCTGTAATTCTGTCTGTTTTTCTCCCCCATTTTCCTTTCTGTGCCCCTCGCTGCCCCATTTGCGTTGTGCCTGTAATTCTGTCTGTTTTTCTCCCCCATTTTCCTTTCTGTGCCCCTCGCTGCCCCATTTGCGTTGTACCCGTAATTCTGTCTGTTTTTCTCCCCCTTTTTCCTTTCTGTGCCCCTCGCTGCCCCATTTGCGTTGTGCCCGTAATTCTGTCTGGTTTTCTCCCCCCTTTTTCCTTTCAGTGCCCCTCGCTGCCCCCTTTGCGTTGTGCCCGTAATTCTGTCTGGTTTTCTCCCCCTTTTTCCTTTCTGTGCCCCTCGCTGCCCCATTTGCGTTGTGCCCGTAATTCTGTCTGGTTTTCTCCCCCCTTTTTCCTTTCTGTGCCCCTCGCTGCCCCATTTGCGTTGTGCCCATAATTCTGTCTGGTTTTCTCCCCCCTTCTTCCTTTCTGTGCCCCTCGCTGCCCCATTTGCGTTGTGCCCGTAATTCTGTCTGGTTTTCTCCCCCTTTTTCCTTTCTGTGCCCCTCGCTGCCCCATTTGCGTTGTGCCCGTAATTCTGTCTGGTTTTCTCCCCCTTTTCCTTTCTGTGCCCCTCGCTGCCCCATCTGCGTTGTGCCCGTAATTCTGTCTGGTTTTCTCCCCCTTGTACTTTTGTGCCCCCGCTGCCTCTCGCCATTCCCGCCGCTGCGTCCCTGCGGCCCCGCCCCCTGACTGCCCATTCGCTGCCCCTGCCTCCCGCCTCCCAGCTGCTCCTCCCTCCCACCTCCCCATAAATGGCGGCCGCTGCGCGGTGAGGAGAGCGACCCTTGACCTTGCCAGGTAGGTCGCTCCCCCACCACACAGCTCCGCCTGTGTTGTCTGCCCGCTGCTTCTGCAGGTAAGATCGCCCTTCCGCTTGTGGCCCCGGTGCCCGTATTTCTTGCTTGTCTCCCCATTTTCCTTTCTGTGCCCCTCGCTGCCCCATTTGCGTTGTGCCTGTAATTGTGTCTGTTTATCTCCCCCCATTTTCCTTTCTGTGCCCCTCGCTGCCCCATTTGCGTTGTGCCTGTAATTCTGTCTGTTTTTCTCCCCCATTTTCCTTTCTGTGCCCCTCGCTGCCCCATTTGCGTTGTGCCTGTAATTCTGTCTGTTTTTCTCCCCCATTTTCCTTTCTGTGCCCCTCGCTGCCCCATTTGCGTTGTGCCTGTAATTCTGTCTGTTTTTCTCCCCCATTTTCCTTTCTGTGCCCCTCGCTGCCCCATTTGCGTTGTACCTGTAATTCTGTCTGTTTTTCTCCCCATTTTCCTTTCTGTGCCCCTCGCTGCCCCATTTGCGTTGTGCCCGTAATTCTGTCTGGTTTTCTCCCCCATTTTCCTTTCTGTGCCCCTCGCTGCCCCATTTGCGTTGTGCCCGTAATTCTGTCTGGTTTTCTCCCCCTTCTTCCTTTCTGTGCCCCTCGCTGCCCCATTTGCGTTGTGCCCGTAATTCTGTCTGGTTTTCTCCCCCTTTTTCCTTTCTGTGCCCCTCGCTGCCCCATTTGCGTTGTGCCCGTAATTCTGTCTGGTTTTCTCCCCCCTTGTACTTTTGTGCCCCCGCTGCCTCTCGCCATTCCCGCCGCTGCGTCCCCTGCGGCCCCGCCCCCTGACTGCCCATTCGCTGCCCCTGCCTCCCGCCTCCCAGCTGCTCCTCCCTCCCACCTCCCCATAAATGGCGGCCGCTGCGCGTGAGTAGAGCGACCCTTGACCTTGCCAGGTAGGTCGCTCCCCACCACACAGCTCCGCCTGTGTTGTCTGCCCGCTGCTTCTGCAGGTAAGATCGCCCTTCCGCTTGTGGCCCCGGTGCCCGTATTTCTTGCTTGTCTCCCCATTTTCCTTTCTGTGCCCCTCGCTGCCCCATTTGCGTTGTGCCTGTAATTCTGTCTGTTTTTCTCCCCATTTTCCTTTCTGTGCCCCTCGCTGCCCCATTTGCGTTGTGCCTGTAATTCTGTCTGTTTTTCTCCCCCATTTTCCTTTCTGTGCCCCTCGCTGCCCCATTTGCGTTGTGCCTGTAATTCTGTCTGTTTTTCTCCCCATTTTCCTTTCTGTGCCCCTCGCTGCCCCATTTGCGTTGTGCCTGTAATTCTGTCTGTTTTTCTCCCCCATTTTCCTTTCTGTGCCCCTCGCTGCCCCATTTGCGTTGTACCTGTAATTCTGTCTGTTTTCTCCCCCCATTTTCCTTTCTGTGCCCCTCGCTGCCCCATTTGCGTTGTGCCCGTAATTCTGTCTGGTTTTCTCCCCCCTTTTTCCTTTCTGTGCCCCTCGCTGCCCCATTTGCGTTGTGCCCGTAATTCTGTCTGGTTTTCTCCCCCCTTCTTCCTTTCTGTGCCCCTCGCTGCCCCCTTTGCGTTGTGCCCGTAATTCTGTCTGGTTTTCTCCCCCCTTTTTCCTTTCTGTGCCCCTCGCTGCCCCATTTGCGTTGTGCCCGTAATTCTGTCTGGTTTTCTCCCCCCTTTTTCCTTTCTGTGCCCCTCGCTGCCCCATTTGCGTTGTGCCTGTAATTCTGTCTGTTTTTCTCCCCCCATTTTCCTTTCTGTGCCCCTCGCTGCCCCATTTGCGTTGTGCCTGTAATTGTGTCTGTTTTTCTCCCCCATTTTCCTTTCTGTGCCCCTCGCTGCCCCATTTGCGTTGTGCCTGTAATTCTGTCTGTTTTTCTCCCCCATTTTCCTTTCTGTGCCCCTCGCTGCCCCATTTGCGTTGTGCCTGTAATTCTGTCTGTTTTTCTCCCCCATTTTCCTTTCTGTGCCCCTCGCTGCCCCATTTGCGTTGTACCCGTAATTCTGTCTGTTTTTCTCCCCCTTTTTCCTTTCTGTGCCCCTCGCTGCCCCATTTGCGTTGTGCCCGTAATTCTGTCTGGTTTTCTCCCCCTTTTTCCTTTCAGTGCCCCTCGCTGCCCCCTTTGCGTTGTGCCCGTAATTCTGTCTGGTTTTCTCCCCCATTTTCCTTTCTGTGCCCCTCGCTGCCCCATTTGCGTTGTGCCCGTAATTCTGTCTGGTTTTCTCCCCCTTTTTCCTTTCTGTGCCCCTCGCTGCCCCATTTGCGTTGTGCCCGTAATTCTGTCTGGTTTTCTCCCCCTTCTTCCTTTCTGTGCCCCTCGCTGCCCCATTTGCGTTGTGCCCGTAATTCTGTCTGGTTTTCTCCCCCTTTTTCCTTTCTGTGCCCCTCGCTGCCCCATTTGCGTTGTGCCCGTAATTCTGTCTGGTTTTCTCCCCCCTTTTTCCTTTCTGTGCCCCTCGCTGCCCCATCTGCGTTGTGCCCGTAATTCTGTCTGGTTTTCTCCCCCTTGTACTTTTGTGCCCCCGCTGCCTCTCGCCATTCCCGCCGCTGCGTCCCTGCGGCCCCGCCCCCTGACTGCCCATTCGCTGCCCCTGCCTCCCGCCTCCCAGCTGCTCCTCCCTCCCACCTCCCCATAAATGGCGGCCGCTGCGCGGTGAGGAGAGCGACCCTTGACCTTGCCAGGTAGGTCGCTCCCCCACCACACAGCTCCGCCTGTGTTGTCTGCCCGCTGCTTCTGCAGGTAAGATCGCCCTTCCGCTTGTGGCCCCGGTGCCCGTATTTCTTGCTTGTCTCCCCATTTTCCTTTCTGTGCCCCTCGCTGCCCCATTTGCGTTGTGCCTGTAATTCTGTCTGTTTTTCTCCCCCCATTTTCCTTTCTGTGCCCCTCGCTGCCCCATTTGCGTTGTGCCTGTAATTCTGTCTGTTTTTCTCCCCCATTTTCCTTTCTGTGCCCCTCGCTGCCCCATTTGCGTTGTGCCTGTAATTCTGTCTGTTTTTCTCCCCCATTTTCCTTTCTGTGCCCCTCGCTGCCCCATTTGCGTTGTGCCTGTAATTCTGTCTGTTTTTCTCCCCCATTTTCCTTTCTGTGCCCCTCGCTGCCCCATTTGCGTTGTACCTGTAATTCTGTCTGGTTTTCTCCCCCCTTTTTCCTTTCTGTGCCCCTCGCTGCCCCATCTGCGTTGTGCCCGTAATTCTGTCTGGTTTTCTCCCCCTTGTACTTTTGTGCCCCCGCTGCCTCTCGCCATTCCCGCCGCTGCGTCCCTGCGGCCCCGCCCCCTGACTGCCCATTCGCTGCCCCTGCCTCCCGCCTCCCAGCTGCTCCTCCCTCCCACCTCCCCATAAATGGCGGCCGCTGCGCGGTGAGGAGAGCGACCCTTGACCTTGCCAGGTAGGTCGCTCCCCACCACACAGCTCCGCCTGTGTTGTCTGCCCGCTGCTTCTGCAGGTAAGATCGCCCTTCCGCTTGTGGCCCCGGTGCCCGTATTTCTTGCTTGTCTCCCCATTTTCCTTTCTGTGCCCCTCGCTGCCCCATTTGCGTTGTGCCTGTAATTCTGTCTGTTTTTCTCCCCCATTTTCCTTTCTGTGCCCCTCGCTGCCCCATTTGCGTTGTGCCTGTAATTCTGTCTGTTTTTCTCCCCCATTTTCCTTTCTGTGCCCCTCGCTGCCCCATTTGCGTTGTGCCTGTAATTCTGTCTGTTTTTCTCCCCCATTTTCCTTTCTGTGCCCCTCGCTGCCCCATTTGCGTTGTACCTGTAATTCTGTCTGTTTTTCTCCCCCATTTTCCTTTCTGTGCCCCTCGCTGCCCCATTTGCGTTGTGCCCGTAATTCTGTCTGGTTTTCTCCCCCTTTTTCCTTTCTGTGCCCCTCGCTGCCCCATTTGCGTTGTGCCCGTAATTCTGTCTGGTTTTCTCCCCCTTTTTCCTTTCTGTGCCCCTCGCTGCCCCATTTGCGTTGTGCCCGTAATTCTGTCTGGTTTTCTCCCCCTTCTTCCTTTCTGTGCCCCTCGCTGCCCCATTTGCGTTGTGCCCGTAATTCTGTCTGGTTTTCTCCCCCTTTTTCCTTTCTGTGCCCCTCGCTGCCCCATTTGCGTTGTGCCCGTAATTCTGCCTGGTTTTCTCCCCCTTTTTCCTTTCTGTGCCCCTCGCTGCCCCATCTGCGTTGTGCCCGTAATTCTGTCTGGTTTTCTCCCCCCTTTTTCCTTTCTGTGCCCCTCGCTGCCCCATCTGCGTTGTGCCCGTAATTCTGTCTGGTTTTCTCCCCCCTTGTACTTTTGTGCCCCCGCTGCCTCTCGCCATTCCCGCCGCTGCGTCCCCTGCGGCCCCGCCCCCCTGACTGCCCATTCGCTGCCCCTGCCTCCCGCCTCCCAGCTGCTCCTCCCTCCCACCTCCCCATAAATGGCGGCCGCTGCGCGCCGCGCCGCTGGCGCGCCGAAGGCGCGCCTAAGGCAAGCCCGTCTGCGCCCGTCCGCGACTGGACCGCGCCCAGCGCCAGAACCCCTGGATCCCACCGATGCAACACTACTCGACGGACCTACGACGCCGCCACCCTCACCGCACTCAATGCCGGCCGGAACCCTGCCTGCTACCGAGCCTCACCGAGACGCACCCACGGACCCTTCACCTGCCAAACCTGCCGATTCACCTGCCCCCGGACGTGCACCACCTCCGCCAAGTCGAGCACCAGCAGCAACCACCTGAAATGCATCCTGTTGAACACCCGCTCCGTCCACAGGCACGCCGTGGAACTCTGGGACCTGCTCGACGCAACAGCACCGGACATCGCCTTCCTCACCGAAACCTGGATGAACGCCTCCTCAGCGCCCGACATCGCCATAGCCATCCCGGACGGATACAAGATCACCCGGAGGGACCGCGTCAACCAGACGGGAGGAGGCATCGCCATCGTACACAAGAACACCATCCGCATCTCGACTAACTCCGACGAGACCTTCACCGCCGCCGAACACCTACACTTCCAGATACACACTGACCCCAAGACCACCCTCCGAGGCACCCTCATCTACAGACCCCCGGGACCACGCACACTATTCAGCGAAGACATCGCAGACTTCATCAGCCCGCACGCCATGCCCTCCGCCGACTACATCCTCCTAGGGGACCTCAACTTCCACCTGGAGAACAACAACGACAGAAACACCACCGCCCTGCTGGACAACCTCGCCAACCTCGGACTCAAGCAACTGGTGAACACGCCCACCCACTACGCCGGCCACACGCTTGACCCCGTCTTCTCTTCCAGCAAGCACATCTCCTTCAGCCACGCCACCGGACTCCACTGGACCGACCACAGCTGCGTCCACTTCAGCTTCAGAAAGACTGCGACCCACCACCACCCGCAACAGGCTCCCCGCCGGAGCTGGAGCAAGATCACCGCCGAGCAGCTCACCGCCTCCCTCAGCCAGAACACACCCACCAACACAACGGACCCAAACGAAGCAGCCAGCAACCTCGCCAAGTGGCTGACCGCCTGCGCCGACGACCTCGCACCACTAAAAACCCTCCCAGCAGACCCGGAAGCAAGAAAACCCCTTGGTTCACCAACGAACTCAAGGAATCCAAGAAGAACTGCCGCACTCTCGAGAAAACCTGGCGACTCGACCAGACCACAGACAACAGGACCGCCCTCAAGCACGCCACCCGCAAACACCACCAGCTGATCCGTGCCACCAAGAAGTCGGCACTCAAAGAACGACTGGACAACAACGCCCACGACAGCAAGGAACTTTTCAGCATCGTCAAAGAGTTCTCCAACCCCAGCGCCGGAAACAACGACATCACCCCTCGCAAGACCTCTGCAACTCACTCGCCGCGTTCTTCCACCGCAAGATCACCGACATACATAACAGCTTCGACGCACAAACCACGCACCCTACCGCCGAACCAACGCCCGCCACCACCACCCTCTGCAACTGGACCCCGATCAGCACCGAAGACACCACCCGCACGATGAACTCCATCCACTCCGGATCACCAACCGACCCCTGCCCACACCACGTCTTCAACAAAGCCGACGCCACCATCGCACCCCATCTCCGGGACATCATCAACTCCTCCTTCCACACCGCCACCTTCCCGGAGAGCTGGAAGCACGCCGAGCTTACCGCCCTCCTGAAGAAACCAACGGCGGACCCCACCGACCTCAAGAACTACCGTCCCATCTCGCTCCTTCCGTTTCCGGCCAAAGTCATCGAGAAGACCGTCAACAGACAGCTTGCCGCCTTCCTCGAGACGAATGGATCCCTCGACCCCTCGCAGTCCGGGTTTCGGGCCAACCACAGCACCGAGACCGCCCTTATCGCAGCCACCGACGACATCAGAACCCTAACCGACAACGGGGAAACAGCAGCCCTCATCCTCTTGGACCTCTCCGCGGTGTTCGACACCGTCTGCCACCGCACCCTAGTGAAGCGCCTCAGCAACATCGGAATCCGAGAGAAAGCACTGGAATGGATCATCTCGTTCCTCGCCGGAAGAACCCAGAGAGTCCGCCTCCCCGTTCAGATCCGAGGCCACCGAAGTCATCTGCGGCGTTCCACAAGGATCTTCACTCAGTCCAACCCTCTTCAACGTCTACATGAGCCCCCTCGCAGCCATCGCACGCCAACACAACCTCAACATCATCTCCTACGCCGACGACACCCAGCTGATCCTCTCCCTCACCAACGACCCCACCACCGCCAGAGCCAACCTACACGACGGGATGAGAGACGTCGCCGACTGGATGAGGAACAGCCGCCTTAAACTGAACTCAGACAAGACGGAAGTCCTCATCCTGGGCTCATCACCCTCCGCCTGGGACGACTCCTGGTGGCCCCCGGCCCTGGGCACCGCGCCCAAGCCAACGGACCACGCACGCAACCTGGGCTTCATCCTGGACTCCTCCCTGTCGATGACCAGACAAGTCAACGCCGTCTCATCTTCGTGCTTCAACACCCTGCGCATGCTCCGCAAGATCTTCAGATGGATCCCCACTGAAACCAGGAAGACCGTCACCCAGGCACTCGTCACCAGCCGACTGGACTATGGGAACACCCTCTACGCCGGAACCACAGCCAAACTTCAAAAAAGACTCCAGCGCATCCAGAACGCCTCCGCACGACTCATCCTGGACATCCCCCGACACAGCCACATCACCGGACACCTGAAAGACCTGCACTGGCTCCCCGTCAGCAAGAGAATCACGTTCAGACTCCTCACCCACGCACACAAGGCCCTCCACGACCTGGGCCCAAAGTACCTCAACGACCGCATGACCTTCTACACGCCCACCCGCCAGCTACGATCAACCAGCCACGCCCTCGCCACCGTACCACGCATCCGCAGAACCACCGCCGGAGGAAGATCCTTCTCCTACCTGGCAGCCAAGACCTGGAACTCCCTCCCCACTCACCTTCGCGCAACCCAGGACCATCTCTCCTTCAGGAAGCAGCTCAAGACCTGGCTGTTCGAGCAGTAACTTACCCCCTCCCCCAGCGCCTTGAGACCCTCCCGGGTGAGTAGCGCGCTCTATAAATGCCGTGATTGATTGATTGCATAATCTCTTGACTGCACTTACATACCCAAAGAAAGTTGCTATTATGAAGTGTAGCGCACACAAGAAAGTGACTGACAAAATAGGACAAGGCAATGCCTTTGCAGACCGCGTAGCCCGTGAGACTGCGATGCAGAGAAGCACTACACCCATGTACGTAGTGAAATCACGAGCTGAGCGTTGGCATGATGCTAGAGAGGAAGTATTGGATATACAGAGATCTGCTTCTGTGGAAGAGCTTGAGCAATGGTCTAAAGAAGGAATATTAGATGATGAGGGTTGTTGGCGTAACAAAGACATGAATAAATGGAAATTGCCTGCGGCCTATTTACAACCTATGGTTCAAATGGCACATGGGCTGGCACATGTTGGAGCTCTAGCAATAACTAAATTGCTTACACAAGTTTGGGAGCATCCTGAAATTGCTAGCACAGCCAAAAGGGTAGTACAGTCCTGTTTGATCTGTTGGCAATATAATCCTGGAAAAGGGACACGAACTCCTACAGGAGGGTTTGCTACACCAACTGCACCTTTTGAAGTTTTGCAGATGGATTACATCCAACTCGAACGCTGCAATAATCTGAAAAATGTCCTAGTGGTGGTATGTGCCTTTAGCATATGGATAGAGGCATACCCTACGAAGGATAATACTGCTCTCACCACAGCAAAGGTGCTTCTAAAGGAGTTTTTCCCTAGATACGGTGTTTGTAAACTTTTGTGGAGTGACAATGGACCTCATTTTATTGGGCAAGTTGTTGAGCATGTCCTGAAAGGATTAGGGATCAAACAGAAATTCCATACAGTTTTCCACCCGCAATCAGCAGGATTGGTGGAAAGGTATAACGCTACGCTAAAAACAAAGTTGGCGAAAATACTGGCTTCCACGTCTCTAAAGTGGCCAGATGCCCTACCTTTGGCATTGTTGTCCATAAGATCGGTGCCACATTCACGATCAGGTCTTACCCCCTATGAGGTGGTGTTTGGGAGACCAATGAACATTTGGGGAATTCCTAAGCCACGCCCCAAACATGATGTTCCTTGTGTTCTGATGAATGATTATTTGGCACAGTTAACTGACAGTTTGATTTCTATTCATCAACAGGTTCGAGAAGCTCTTCCTGACAGATCTACAGGTGAGGCCCACGAACTCCGTCCTGGTGACCATGTAATGGTCAAGGTCTTTGACAGATCGAACAGCTTGGAGCCAAGGTGGCGAGGACCAGAGCAGGTGCTCCTTGCGACAAGGACAGCAGTTCGAGTGACAAACAGAAAGAATTGGATCCACAGCACACACTGCAAACGTGTGTCGCCTGCCTTGGTGGAACCTGCTGTGTTGACCGACCATCGAGAGATTCTGGAGACGGAGAAAGGCCAAGCTATTTCACCTGACGAATCTGCGGAAGTCTTCCCGGACCACACGATCACTGGAGTATCCAGATATCAATTGAGACCGAGGAAAGGATCTGCAGTTTTGAAAAAGACTGGTTGAGCTACCACCCTGGGTTAGTGAAACGGAGAGCCATTGTGGCAAGGGGAGGGGATCAGCCCTGTATTAGTGTAGTGACACCCGCTTTGGCCCATGGTGAAGAAATCAGCGGCTGCCCAGGGAGAAGAGCTCCAACGACTGTTTTCAACAAGTTTTCAGAAAAATCAATCATTACTGCTGCTAAAATGACTAACAAAAGAGTCATTTGTGCTGTAGGGTTTGTTGTTGCTATGGTGGCTATGGCAGCAATTACGTGGTACATCGAGAAGGTGGCTCCTGTTCGACAGCTTTTTGTTGCCACTATGCCAGTACCCGTGGAACATCACTACTTTACTCTTCCTTACCATGAGCAAAAGCATCGACAATCTTACCTGAACAATACTTTTATCCAGATGTTGCACCATACTCACAATGCTACGAATACTACCAACTGTTGGGTGTGTGGGATGATACCTGCACATCAAAAGAAAGGAGGAACACCTTTTATTCCTCTTCCATTTTCTCACAATGGTTCTTGTCAAGCTTGGTATGCGCTCTTGTTTGCATATGGAAAGCCTTCAGTAGGTGGGATTATTTTTCAACTTAATAAAGTGTGTTATCAAAATAAAGAAGGTTATCCACAAGCCAAAGGGACTAAATGGGAATGGGAAGAGTATCAACCGGACAATATTTCAACACCATATGTTTTCACAAATGTGAGAATAATAAAGAACATTGGACCTTTTGTGATTTCTGTGACAAAAGCTAAAGCAGATTTGTGTATTTGTAGTGTTGGAAGAATTCCAGTGGGGAGGAGCGAGTGTACTGTAATCCTGACCATTGAAGGTGCCAATAAGAGCACTTTCACAGCCTCGCATAACACGTATTTTGTGTGCGGAAATAACGGATATTATCAATTACCTGTTGGGTGGTCAGGAATCTGTTATGTATCTTTTCTGTTGCCCCCTGTGTTTCTGGCACCTGCATTGTATCACCGTGATTTTAAACTGTACAATGACATTTCCACAAACAGAAATAAGAGGACAATAAGTATGGATGAAGTTGACCAAACCGACACTACCCTACAACAATATGTTGATTTCAACTTGGGCTTATTTTTCTTTGTGGGTGCTGCATTAAACAGCAGGAAAATCCGACGACTGACTCGTGTTGTGGAAGCTGTTACTAATCAGACAGCTATGGCACTTGGGAACATTACAGAAGAACTACAGATTGCAAGGATTGTAGCACTCCAGAATAGGATGGTGCTAGACGTGATTTTGGCTGATCGAGGTGGTGCATGTCGCATCATCGGTAGCAGCTGTTGTGTATTCATACCAGATCACTCACCTTCAGTATATGACGCAATATCAAAATTGCATAAGATTGCTGCAGAAATTCATCCAGAGACTGGAACTTGGACTTTTGCTGGATGGTTTTGGACTCTTGTTTCTGCTTGGGGCTGGAAGCTACTGACTATCCTGTGTGTAATAATTGTAATACTTTTTACATGCTGCGTATGTATCCAATGTGGTCCAATGCTTTGCTCCATTTGCATCTCTGCTTGTATACCTGCCAGAGGGAACATTGCTAAAACAAAGGCCCAACAAATGTTGAATAAAGAGGTGGCCGAAATAATGTTAATAGATGTACGGGATGAATATCTAGATTACCCCAGATAAACGAATGTCTTCAGCCAATGCTGAAAGGGTCGTCTGTTGTAATTTGGCAGCATTTAAGTTAAGCATTAGCTGAAGACAGCCTGTATTTAGAGGCTAAATTGTCCGCTTTGTGGAATCCATTTTGTATTTCTGTCAGCCATTTTGGCTGCCATGTGCTACCATGTGCTCGCCATGTGCTCTGTCCTACCTTCCTGTCAACTGCTCTTGAAATCTGCCTAGAGACAAGTTATATTTAGTTCCTCTTGCTTTGCACATGCTCAGTTGAGCTTGCAGCTGTTCCGAGTTTATAAATGTCAGGATGTGTCTACTAAAAGTAGACACTGTTAGCTCCACCCACTTGTCGACTGCATTCTCTATATGACCTTATATGTAACTAAAACCAGCATTTGTGTTAGTACCGCCTTCATTTGAGCCCCTGTGTGGGTATAAAAGGACCAGGATCCTTCCATTCAGTGTGCTACTTCATGCATTACTGAAGGGTGATGTGCGAATGTTAGCTCCACCTCATGAGGTTTAATAAACTCTGTCTTTTATATTTCAGTTTCTGTGCCAACTTCTTCCTAAGTGTCTGAGGACTCTGTGCAGAGAAGGGTGAACCCCTAAGCACTGGTAGGCCTTGCTGAGGCTACTACAACAACTGGGGCCCAGGAATGCACACTATCTTATTGATGGTGCGCGTTCCTGCACTGTATTTTTGTCACAGGGCAGCGCTGCAACATTGCTTGCAGCTCTGTCCAGCACCAAAAACATGCATAGATGTGGACCCAAGACTTATCCCCCTTCTTAAGACCAGCTATTTTCTGGTCTTAATTTCCTGCAGCTAATGGGCCTTAGCGCAACTTTTTTTGTTGCTTCGCGGGTCCGGGCCATCCTTGCTAATAGGGCGAAGTGCGGTTAGCGGGAATTTTTGAGATATTTAGAGATGGAACGCCTACCTTGCATGTCATTAGCGAAAATTATCGCTGGCATGCAAGGCGTTAGAAAAACTGGCTGCTATCGCCGGAAAGCTGTCGCTAATGCCTGTTAGCGACAGCTTGCTAATAGGGAGATAAATATATCGCCACTTTAGCGGCAAAAAAGTGCTGCTAAAGCGGCGATAAGCCCTTGCTAATATGCCCCTTAGTCGGAGTAAGCTTGGTATAAACTATGGTACCAGAGACCAAATAACTCATTTGAGAAAACACCACACAACCCAGTGGGAGGGGAACCTTAGCGACCAAAAAACTGCAAGTGGTGTTGGTGAAGGGGGTGAAAGCATCCTGAGCAGGGAATCCTATCTGACCACGGTGGAAGGTGAAGAAGAGGAAGACGTTTTCGTTACACAAAGCAGCCTTTCCACAGCAGTGCAGTAGTATTCCCTGCATCAGCAACATCACAATGGCACAAGACCCAGGTCGAGACACCAAGGCAAGAGTATACAGTGATTGTCCCGCTGAGACGCACATTGAGCCTACCATTGTCTGCTCTCAAGAAGTCACCTGAATCAGTGGTACCAGAAAAGAAAATAATCCAGGCTACTATTTCTGGCATGTTTGGGCAGGAGAGGCAGTACGAATGCAACCACCCAACGGCATGTTTGGACCACGTGAAGCTGGCTCACATGTTACTGCTGAACCTCCTCTGCAGGTGTTGACACTGCTGAGATTTTAAATGGCGCTGGGAAGCATGTGACATTAGCCATGTTCGCCATGGAGAAATCCCATACTTCTGCAAACATCTTGGAAGACTTTAACAACAAGGTCTTTGAATAGCTGTGACCAAGAGGGCTTAACATTGGATTTCTTGCCACGAACAATGGCAGTAATTTAATTAAGGCCATGGCAGATGGTGGCTATTTCAGGGTCCTGTGTTTGGTGCACTGCATCAACATCATTGTACAGGACTTTCTCAAAAAAGAAGACAGAGCCAGCAACATACTGTCCACCTACAGAAGAATCTGCACACATTTCAGCCATTCTTTTAAAGCCCGGAAGCGGCTGAGGGTCATTCAGCTTGATAATAGAAGCCAGTTATACCACTCATGCAGAAGGTGCCAACACATTGGAACTCGACTTATTACATGTTGCAACGTCTGTTTGAGGAGTGCAGACTGATCAATGAATATGCCATGCAAAGAGAGGATGCAACAGTAAAAAGCATGATCATGGAGATGGACCAAGAGGCTAGTCAAATGCCAGACATAGATGCTGCTTTCTTTTGATTTTCACACAGGAAGTCAGCAAGGAAGACCATGGGCCTAGCTATCCCATTGTTGCATATGCTACAGGAACAGCTAAAGGAGGTGTCTTAAATGTACGCGGTTGTGGATGAAAAAAGAGATGCACATGAGTTGGTGGAGAGCTTAATCCTTTGTCTATCAGTTAATACAAGGGTGCAAAGAGACATTGTGTCATTCAAACATTACATCTGTGCCACAATTCTTGATCCACAGTACAAACAATTACTGACCACTTTTATTCCTTTTTCACATGGGGATGTTTCAAACTACAAGATGTGGATTGCCGAGCAAGTCAGTGACTTAGAAAAAGGACGGCTGGGAGCTAAAGGCTTACTCCTCCAGGGCACAGGTTCTGTGGTGCAGCCTTCAACTTCAGAGCCTGGGGACAGTGCTGTTGGCTCACAGCAGCCAAAACCAACAACAAGAACACCACGAACAAAAGGAGAATCAGCCCCAAAATATGCATATGAGTGGTTTCTAAAGGCAGGGCTTACGTCCAGTGCAGAGGCGAAGGCAAAAGAGGTTGAGCAAGGTGGAGCACCAATGACCATTGAGAGGATGGTCCAGGCCTATCTGGATGAACCAACAGATGTCTATCTTGCTCAAAACCCATTGGTGTTTTGGTATGGGAAAAGGCGCCAAAAGCCAGTACTCAGCAGACAAACCATAACCTATCTGACTTGCCCAGTAGCCAGTGTGTCTGCTGAACATGTGTGTTCAGTGCAGCTGGTGCAGTTGTCACAGTGAGAAGGACCAGTCCCTCATCCCAAAACATGGAGAGATTAACCATGATCAATATGAACCAGCACTTTATACCACCAAATTCCACCATACATGAAGTACGACAGGAGGAGGATGATGGTGATTGGTCAGACACAGGTCATGTTAGTAGCATGTTAGCTGACCTACTTCTGGACGAACAACCTGAGTTTAAGGGCAAACTCTACTTCCCTGACTACTAGGCCTCGGCCACTTACCATAGAACCTTCCATTTTTATTACTGAACTGCTCTGATGACAAAAAAATATATATATAGGCAGGGGCACATTATTTCATTTTGTTTGTTTGTGTCTGACTGACTAATGCAGGCCCACCGTTTTAGACACATTTTATTGCCGGAGTTGGGCCAGTGTGCAGTGAAGAAGCCTCCCCCTCATTCACCTCAAGGACATTGGAGAGACAAATTTGTGCCTGCCTCCATCCCGTTCCTATCTATTCTTTCTTTATTCCCCTAGCTGGACTGCCCCACATTATTTGATTTACAAGATTGACCAATGTGTGTTTCGTGAAAGAATGGACCCGCAATGTACCACCATCACCGCGCCTGAATTAGAACAGGTAAATGGCATGCATGCACCAAAGGTTGATATATATTAAGAGTGATTGTTGTTTGTGAGTGTGTTGAGATGATTCCTGTGGGGGCAGCCAGTGAGACTGGGTGTTTATTGTTCACCTATAACTATTAAGTTTGATTGTATCTGTGATGATTGATTTACAATGTTGGTGGCCTTACGACCGGGGATCATTTTTTTCCAGAAGGTGATTTTTTGCTTTTTCTTTGACACTTAGCGACATTTGTTTGCCGGGTCCTCACTGCTTTGTTTTCTGCTTCACACTCCTCAAAGATGCAACCAAAACCAATCCCTTTAGCTAACAAACACAAATCTAGTCTATACAAATGACTCAACGTTTCTCTTGTTGTTCATCACCAGCATTGCACTACAGGTCGATCAATCACATTTTAGTCGGGACTCAGTCGGTACGGAGTTGGGCACATTAGTTACTCGGAGTCAGGAGGATGATGGAAGGACTTAAGGAGTGACTTCTTCAACAACTTCCAGCAGAAGAAGGAAGTTATCAACTTCACAGAAACCAACATTTGGTGATGACTCTAAGAGGCCTCCTCAACTTTGTGGTGTTGTGGTGAGAGAGGTGCGTTGATTTTACTTGATTTGGGAAATACAATGCTGCTGAGTGTGTGTGCTGGTGGCTCAAATTTGAAACTATGTGATGGTTGGCCTGTTGTTGTAGGTAACTGGACACATACGTGTGGTGATCATCACATTATGCATGTGCTAGTCTACTTATTATTATTATTATAATGATGATCATGACAGTTGCGAGTTTGATCAGCCCAATAGTACATGCGGCCACTTGTCTGTGATTATTGGTTGTTGTAATTGCTCTCACCTAACTGATCGCACATTAGCCATAAAATGAATAATTGCAAAAAGGACTATTCTCTCTTGCGCTGCCTCTGAGTCTTCCTGGTGCACGCCTTGTGAAGTTTAACTTCTGTCCTTCGCCTTGATTCCACAATATCATTTTTGTTTTACAATCCACAGGCCTTCTCTTCTTCTGCACAAAAACGCAAAAGCACCATAATACTCACACTTACCTTAATAGACCGCATCAGTCAGGCACCCAAGATTGATGGACAATCCAAGAAGAATGCAGATGCACCTCCCAATGTGGCAATCCAGTATCATTTTTCTTTTAATAATCATTTTTAGAACTGTGTGTGTTGTTCACCTCACTTCTACAAAATGTGTATTTACTATTTTTCAAACCTAGGTGACAGAACATTATATATATAATAATATAACTTGGGTCTCACTGGGGCTGACAGACTGTTTGGGTTGCACTGCATTTAAGTTAACAGTGTCATAATCATTCCTTTTTTTCCTTTTCCTCCCACAACAGATTGATGATGATTGGCTGCTCATTGCCCAGATGAATATTGTCCTTGTGTAGTGTTTGTCTTTGTCACCCTTTCCCCAAATCCCCTTTCACACTTATTCATCCAACCCCTAACCCTTGTCCCCCAGGCTGTGTAATTCATTCATTCAGGTTTGACTTTATAATTTAGCCATTAATTGATCACACACTTGGTTGGGCGGATGTGGCGAAAGCAACACCAACTCAATGCAGGATCTTCAGTTCTGCTTCTATTACTGAAACAATAGCCCACACTGGCCCCATTTACCCACCCACGCATAAAAGTGATCGATATTTAGATACAGAAGAACGTTGTTCGTCAGCATCATCATTCAGGCATTGTGTCACGTAAACGCTTAACTTTGTCCCTTTCCATGATTTGAGTATTTACTACTTTAGTTTTAATTGAAATACTAGCTCACCATTGCTCTTAATAATTAATTACTGCATGTTATATTTTCTCTATCAGGTATTCTTTGTTGTGTTGTAGTCTGGTCTCAATTGTTTCTAAAGCTATGACATAATAATATACATAACCAGCTAACTCGGTTTTTATTTAAATTTAGTTGCCTGCGTTGAATAATCCTTCCAATTAATCCTACAGTTGGAGTTCACCTAGGTGGGAGTGGGACCTTGCTTCTCCTTCGCTGATAGTGCACTAGCCACTGCCACCATCACGGCACCTTGGGAAACCATTCAGCCCTTGATTCATCTATTCAGGTAAGAGAACTATGGAGCATTGTTGTTGAAGGCAATATAGGCAATAGAAAATGAAAAGTTGGAACCACCCCCTTCCCTTATTGGTTAATATAGTTGCAGCCTGCAGAGACTAGGAGAGTAGTAGTAGGTCAAGGGTACCACATAACTAATTGTCATACGCTATCAGCTGATTTTAAAAACAGACTGATGCTGAGCTGAAAGGCAGCAGTGCAAAGTAAAACACCCAAATAAAGATTTGAAGCATAAATAACTATATTTATTACTCTAACAACAATATTAAATAAACCTCCCCATTCAACCACCCACAACAAGTCCCGCCCACCAAAACAAAGGTTAAAAAAAGGGCAGAAAAGGGCACTTACGTTGGGCTAAGAGCTTTCTAAGGTGCCCTCTGTCTTAATTTGCCTGGCTTCCATGTAGTCCAGACTGAGCATAATGTGGTGGAAGTTGCGGTCAGAAATTGAGGGGGGCAGCAGTGCTTGAACGCTGGCAGGCGTCTGCCAGCCGACTCTGGCGCTGGTGTTGAGAGGCTGGAGGAGCTGGTGGCTGGCTGGGGCCACCTCCTCCTGGGCCACTAGTCATCGGTACGCATCAAATATTGCCTCCAGCTTCTGCTGCCGCAACCGGGCTGACAACAGGAGTAGCCAGAAAGAAAAAAGAGAAATTATAAACAATGCTCTGTGTAAAACACTTGTTTAAAATTATGTAGTGGGTGGCACAGTAGGAGTACAATGCTGGTCCCCTAGGGCCATTCGATTTGATGTGATTAGAGTCAAAGTCATTACCCACACATGCGTAACATACAACTAAAGGCAAATGGCAAATGCACTAATTGTCTGAAAGGAATTAAACAGAATATAAACACCGCACACCAGTTTAAAAAGACTGTTATTATTCTTTCTTTTCAAGGATTTCCTAGTAAAAAGAATCTAAACAGACACTTTGGGGCCGATTCCGATTCGGGCCGGAAAACGTGCCGACCGACTCGGTA